>CM057009.1:66695444-67342944 GCA_029891345.1 Dryococelus australis | reverse complement strand
GAGGACAAGTTTTACAGCAATGAAAATGTTTCATTCGCAAAAATAATTCATGTATAATGGCTTCCCTTCTGTTTGATTTTAAAAGATTATTTTTTTGAACTGTATAATTCTAACAATTGAAATAGTGGTTGTAAGTTGTCATTCTCGAGCAGTTCTGTAGAACAATGGATCTATCATAGTTATGGGTGAATCCCAGATACCGCCATAACACCGGTAATAATGGAAGATTTAGACTTGGAGCAAAAAGTAATATATATTTTTGAGTTTTTGTGCGATGTTTTTTTGGGTGTTTAAATTTGAAACATTACAGATTTCGGTGACACTTATTCGTAAATAAGCTTCAAGAACAGGATTTCAATTGAATCGTGGATTCGAAGCTGTTGCTGAGATGCATATTACAAGATTAGATTTACGGTCATGCATAGCTCGATTCTCGATCTTTGAAGCATTCATATCAGAGTTTGGTTTGTGATGGGTACACTTAAGAGAGAGAAGAAAGTGTGCATATAATTAAAATGAATAATTTTATAGTCTGTATTCAGATGTGTAATATTCTTGCTTTTGCCCTTACTGTAATAGACTAGTTTAAATTTTGAGGAACTACACTTTTTATTGATGTATAGGTAATCTTTTTTCTCAGTTTATTCTCCTAAATTGATCAGAGTGGTCAAATACTGCTCGTATCTAACGATTGTACTGGTGGTTGGAGATATGCATAGTTTAATCTTCATTATCGTTGGAACCAAATTACTCATCTGGCTTTTTGCACAAAGATGTATTCAAGACAGTGTGCCTTGGATCGTAAGTGCTTTTGGTTACGTAAAAGTGTCGGCGTAGTTGTTGGCAGATATTCAACAATGTAGAGTAATTATAGAACCAACTGAATCCCAAGATATTGTCGACGGAAACACGGGTTTGTATATACGTATTGTAATACGAACAACGCTTCCACCATTTTTAGATTTGGTGTGCGTTTACGAAACATGACGGGCGCAAAATGTGAAACAGTTTGGAAAATGTTCTATTTGAATACCATATATAGATTTTTGAATCTCTTGTGCTGGAAACATCACCTTTGCGATAGGTGATCTTGATACGGTAATACCATATGATCCCAATTCTCTTGGATTCCCGGTGAACTCGTTTGTTAATTTTTTATGATTGTGATCATAATTATTCTTAGCGAAAGATTATTTTCCATGCCTTAATCACACCGTAACCTTGAAAAAAATTCTCGGTGTGCACTGAAAAAATGAGATTGTGTGATAAAAACAATCTTAGCATACATATTTTTTTTAGGAATATTATAACAATTCCAACTAAAAGTTATTTTGGACCAGCTATCACAAGAATGTGTAATGCCTGGCTGAAGAAAGAGAAAACAATAAATACTAATAAGATTTCTGTGTAGAGCGTGTTTATTCCCATAGGTTATTTTCCCTTCCTAATGCATATTCCATACATGAATGCATATTAGCAATCGTCATGAGGTTTCATGGTAGGTTTTCCTGGAACAACTTGAAATATACCAATTACACGAAAAACTGAAACTTTTTGAACTCAGGCCCTCTTGATAATCTCGGTACCAATTGGATGTTACAAAAATTCCTGAGCTATGCATTACTTATTTCAGTTGCTTCTAGGTTTTTGTGTGGGATTTATATCTTGGGTTTATTTAGATACAAAGTTAATGAAGTGAGATTCAAGGGACATGGTTTGACTGAATGTAAAGTTCGATAACTGCCTGCGCAGCGCACCTGTTATATGTGCCTTATTCCTTGTGTGTGTGTTCGTGTCGGAATACACTTATGTATATCTGCTGTCTGTACAGCTTCCGTGGGCGTGTGTCTGCACGTTATTTTTACCATGTCCCTTCCCATTATCTGGAATTTAAAAAAAATTGTCCAGTGGTAGAGGCGGGAAAATCGTAAGTGCAAAAGAAATAAAAAGCCAATCGTATTTGGCTAAAAATTTAAATATCAGCGTGGTAGTAGAATATCAAACAGTGTTTCCGAAATTTTTTGTTGCTTTTCAAACAATTTCACCAGCAGAGCCCTATACTTGAATATAAAATTAATTTATGAGAGCGACGTTTAATATATCTCGATGGAGGTAAAATTACATCAGTGGCAATTTTTGGCTTGACAGCGGATCATGTGAGCAATGAGAAATACTTTTATTGAACTGGACGAAACTTTCTTTAGGCTTTATATACTTGTGGCCTAAGACAAGTAATGAACTACTTTAAATATTTGTGATTATAAACGATCTCTTACTACCAACCGCGTTAAGTTTGTATGGTGCCTGCTGAACACATTTTAAAACAGCGATGTAACTATTTCAACATAACTAATTGTAAGTGTATAAAAGTTTGCTTATTGTTCAAGGGCAAATGTCACATTCTGGGCGAGTATGTTCATAGTGCCTATGTAAACTGTGCGTTCTCAGAGCATAGCCTGCTCCTATTTAATCTGCTACTTTGCCATCTTTTGTCGTGACTTTTTTTTTTTTTTGCATATCAGAGTGACATTTCGAACTAACTGTAAAAAGGTTAGGTGGCTGGATAGCTAGCTGTGTCTTCAACTTTTATCCAAAAATACAGGTAGTTAATTTATTTATGAATTGGTGTATTTTTCAACCTCGTATATTATAGATCTAGTTTATTTGTCACGAAATCCGGACAGTTTTTGGGTTTCAGATTTTGTAATACACATTTTAAGGTGTCTCAAAGGTCTAACTACAGTTCATGAAATACATTAACCTACAGAAATGCTGAGTCGTCGGGTTCGGGTATAGATTTGACACACTCGTGAGGTTGTAGAAGACTCCGCGGGTAGTTACTCTGCGGGACCATCCATAATCAAAATTCAGGACAGTGATAACAGTGCTGACATGTGTATTTCTACGTCAGCATTCCATACAAGCTCCGAGGTTAGTTTCTGTTCAAAAGCTGGGAAGACACTTTACTGCATCATAGGTGTCAGCATAGTTTGTTTTAGATTAGTGTTAAAGTGCGTTCGTACCTTCCAAACACTCGCAAAAATTATTTTAGCGCCACCTTGTAACAGCTATTTTAGTACAAGGCAAACAATGAGTAGGTCAATATATACACTTCAGGCCCTCGAGAGATGTGATTTTGTTACATTATGCCGATATCTACATTATGCCGATATCAAACCATAAATAACAGTGATAGACATACTTGGCTCTTATACAACTCTGTTTATTAGAATGTACGAAGTGAGCAACAATACCGTGTTGGCCAGAATTCATTTTCAGGGAGATGATTCCTTACGGAAAAGAAGAGAGGTGTATTTCGACAAACACTATCGTGTGGTGAATATTAAGGGAGGAACACAATGTTAAAAATCGAAGTTCGAAATACATGGATATGATCAGGAAGCACTTCAGATGGAGTAACAAAAATCGGAATAGTGTTTAAAGGAACGGATATCGTAAATATGTTAAAATGTGGTTTGTCAAATTGTCCCCTAGGGCCAGTCATAGGACATTTTCAAGTGTAAGTGAACATTAAATTTCGTGCACCCGTCCCCTCCCATTCTCACATTAAAATATTACACCGTTTTGCAGTGGTCATTATAGATATTTGAGGAATATTGGCGTGTGCCAGTAACTTAGATGGTTACAATTTGTTTTTCTAGCCTAACATCTTACACTTTATTTATTACAATTTAAACAATCTGTATTATTACAAATGTATTTATTGCCTATGGTAACAATGTGATTATTTAAAATACTTTGGAAAAAAATTAAACTTATAAATGATAATATGAAATTTATGGAATTTTTGAAGTTTGAAATTCATATCCCTAAAGCGAAGCACACACATTTACCTACAAAGAAATTCTCCCAACTTCGATTATCGCAAAATCCTTGAGAACTGAATCTCTGTCGATTTCATTCCAAATTTCATACTTAGTTGCCATTGTTGCTAGTCCAAACAATCGCTCTTGTAGTATAATCAGTTTTTTATTAATTTCAATTTAGAGAAAATTCTTTTGCCACTGGCTACTGAAAGATGGATGTCAGAAGTATTCTCAAACTAACAAAAATGTTCGGAAACATGACCACATAACCATTCTTAGTTTTTAAAAAATAGTGCCTTAGCTGGAGAGTTTCCAGAGGGCAACATATGTGCGAATACCTGAAGCTCGTCAAAGAGATCATTCCCATCTACATCACGTTCTTCTCCGTTGCTTTGTACAATCTGAAGACCTGCACACACTTTCCGAATGGCCTCTTTTCCATGCCTGGAGTTCACCAAAGTATAAGAATATGAAGCTGTTGCTGTGGTTTTCCATGAGAGCGAACCTTTTTTTTTCTTCAAAGAATTGATTACTGCATCAAGCACAGAATAAAATTAATTCACTTTGAAATAGGTTTTCCCACCTTAATTGGTTCATCTTCACTTTCATAGGAAAATTGCCTTTTGACTATTCTTCGGCGTACGTGAATTTCCTTTTCAAACTTGGCAATAATACCGATTTTGTCAGCAAGCTACTTAGCATCTGTATGCTCTTGTTGACCCCTTCATCATATCTCACTTTCTCCAGAAAACTCTAAACGCTTTTAATGAGGTCCATGGCAGTTAGCAAGTTTGATGTGACATTTTGCAGTACTTTTCAAACAATATTTACTTTGAATAATATTTCGTACCAAGTGAGAAGATAGCAGTAAAATATGAAATTCTGAAGTTTTCTTGTAATTCCCAAAGCATTGTAGCTGCCCAAAGCGTCCAGTCGTTGGTTCAGAAAGTCTTTGTTTACAGCATCGGACACTTCTAAAATATTATATCTGAGTGAAAATAAAACATCTATTCGACTCTGCCAGCGAGTGTTGCTGAGGGGTTTTACACACAGAGCAGATACATGCCTAGTTAAGATACTCCCAACAATAAGTTGATTACAAAAAGAAATTATATATTTCTGGAACTGTGCTGAAAAAATTGCGGCAATAGAGCATGATAAGGCTGAAGCATTCAGAATAATATTTAGGGAGTGGTTTCCACGACACAAAGAATGCCCGATGATTCAGGGCAAATATTATTTTCTAAACTCCTGTATTCTTACCTTTCATATGAAAGCCATCATATCTTTGGGCGCGCATTTTCATTTTAAAAAAAATCAATTTTGACATCTCATTCAGCAAACAGTCTGAGAGGCCTGTGCCTGAAGAGTTCAAAATTGGTACAAAACATAAGGAATGTTCTTGAATTGTCATTTCGTAATTTTCTGCAACTCGTAAGAACCTCGCCTCCATTGTAATCTGCTCTGTGTAGCTCACGTCAAGAGTACAGTCAGGTACAATTGAATAATAATGTTGTATTTTTTACCTTTTCCAAAATGTGATCTTGAATGGTGGAGATAAGGTTGATATTCATTTTGGACCTGTTTGCTCAAATAGTGTATATGTTTTCTTGGTAATACTCAGCCAATACTATGTCATTCGGCAATGTATTCAGCCAGTATCAGAAATTACCATTATTACTTTTGAAAAGAGAATCTGTTATCTCTAGAAGTGCCAATCCTTGGGTGCCAAGAAAATGTTAAAACAAAGTAATAATCTCATAAATTATACCAATGCTTTTTTTAAGCTTGGATAAATATTACGGTTTCCTCATCAATGATTTTATTCATATACAAATGTAAAGATAGTTCACACCATGATTGGAGATTTTTTTACATGAGTTGGGGATCTTTCATGGCTAGATAAAATTTTAGAATAGAAAAGTTCTGCCAGTCTGATATCTCTGGTCTCCAGCAAGAGACAAATTTTGTTACCGAAAAGTCTGCAGGCAAAACAAAAAACAGGATTTTTACAAGGGTGCAAGTAAGCCAAATCCTTTTAATTTGTTTTCCATTACGCAGTTTTATTATGTAGTGGTTAGATGAACATTTTCTACCTTTAGCATCTAGGGGAAATTTGATGACCTGAACAGGGCCACATTCAACAAGAAGTTTCCCGAGATCATCTGTAAATTAATTAGGCTGTTCAAAACAGTCATTTGATAGTGTCGGTGGTGGTTTGTTTCTGATAAATTCCTGCAACAAAAATCAAGACATAGCTTAACATCTTCCGGCAGCGAGTAAAATAATGTAATAAACAGTAGAAAAATGGTAAACTGCACATAAAAACTGAAATATTACATGCAAATACCAAGATGGAAACAATTCTACTTTCCACTTATAAGAAAAGTTTATTCTCTTCAAATGTAGTGTTTGTTTTAACTAATGCGTATTTATTTTACTGAACAATAACATTTTTTAGAACAGTATACTTTATTTTATTGGTGCTCTGCTGAACTGTTCTTGGTTCATCCGTGCGGCCTTCTTGAAGTACTGTAACTTGCACTGCGATTAGCCAATCCTACGTTGCTTGTCGTTGGAAATCCAAAAGGTAAAAATATTGCGCAGAAGTCCAAAATGCTTCAGGCGAGTCGGGAGAATCCATTGCCACTGCACGAAGGGGTGAGGTTGTTCAGTAGTGACAGCGGCCAAGAGCGGTTGGGCGAGAGCTGCTACATGTGTGCGTAGTACCTGTCGAGAAAACGCAAATCGCGTCTGCTGTATTCAACAGCGCGGTACTAGCGAGTGATGTTGTAAGTTTGGTGTTTATAGCACCAGCAGTATCACGTCGTTTCCCTCCCTCCAGCGGCGTGCACTAGGGATAGCCATTCCTTACACGGCCTCCCCTACCTTTCCTCCTCCAAATCGCGTCTGCTGTATTCAACAGCGCGGTACTAGCGAGTGATGTTGTAAGTTTGGTGTTTATAGCACCAACAGTATCACGTCGTTTCCCTCCCTCCAGCGGCGTGCACTAGGGATAGCCATTCCTTACACGGCCTCCCCTACCTTTCCTCCTCCAAATCTGCACGAAGATTATTTTTTTCCATTTGGACATTATATATATATATAATCATTCGCTTGTGATACTGTACTGGTTATTTTCCACACTTGGCGATATTTAATTATCGTTTTCGTTTTAAAAATAAGTAAACAGACCGTAACATTAAAAATTATATTTATTATCATATTTATAATACGTCAATATCAAACAATTTACCTCGTGGAAATTTTTGTGATGCGTGTTTCAAACGTCAGTCTTCTCGGATGATTCATACAGTGGTAAATGTTCATCAAATTCTATTTCAGATGTATCATCTTGATGTGATTCTTATTTTGTCGTGGCATTCTTTTCCTTTGCAGTAGTTTGGGCTTCTGTCGTATTATGAAAATAATTAAACTATTAATAATGTAATAGATGAAGTTGTGCAGGTTTAATAGTAACAATCTGTTGTAGAAGCCTTGTCACTCATTTGTGCTCTCGCTTTTTGTATAGTATACTGATTTTCAAAACTTAGAAACAAAAAAATCGTCAAGATTGATTATTAGCATCAAACATCAATTACTAAATTCGAACACAGTATAAACACTGACTTAATATTATAGGTTAAATATAAATTTGACATATTATACATGTACTTACAGTTCTGATTTTCAAGACTTGTACATGCTTCATTCACGGCGATTGATATTGACAACTCGCTATTCGTTAGACTTTTATGATCAAATTTTTTTGAAGATAATGGAACATAAAAAAAAACCTTTTTGGAACTGCTGTAGTTTTTTTCCAGTAAAATGCTCCATATTTTTACGTTTTAAATCAATTATAAAACAACAAAAAGCTCACGACTCGAAATACAACAAAACGGTTTTCCTTCCCTATAATAAATTATTGATCATCTCGAAACTTGACAATTGCATAGTAGTACACCACCAAGTTACATTCATGTCGCAGGATGGCTCAGCACTCTTGGAGATTGATGGATATCTTTAGCCAGGTTTGTGCCGGTCGTGGTAACGTTTGGCCAGAAATAATAGAGCCCATTAATCTTAAACACGGGTGTCGTCTGCTTTCTCACGATGACTGTGAGCGAAGGCGCAGATGAGGAGTCGTGTTCCCTTCCTCCGCGTCACTTCCTTTTATATAACTGGTTTCACTGAATTATGTAATTATAAAGTGCAGAATGCCTTTTAGAGAAATTATTTTTATTTATTTAGAATTATAATTTTGGTAGCCTTCCAAAAAATTCTAGTAAACTCTTTTCCTCTGTTCACATATTCTCCGTTTGTATATAAAAGTTTTATGGCTCCCCCTTTGCTTGATGCCCTACGCGGCTGCTTATTTCGCTTACGTCTAGAACCCTTTCATTGCTTATATAAGGGTGATCACCTTATTTTTGCTGGCGACCTAATATTCACCACACTATAGTTTTGGTCAATGTATACCCCAACTATTTTTCCATAAGGAATCAACCTCCCGGAGTTTGGCACATGCAGTCTGGTCAACGTTGTATTTGTTCATTATTACTCTTTCCCCGTTTTTTTCTCTATAAATGTTTTGTAATTTGTCTGAATCTACACGAAAGGGCCCTACTTGTATGTCTCCACTGGATGTGTCTGTATGAAAGGAAGTATCTACTTGGGATACATCTATTTCGTTGGAATTTAACCATTGCTCAATACTATATTGTTTAAGGCACTGTGTCATTCAGTACAGAGTTATGGCGTGTCTGATGTGCTCTGATTCGTTGAGTGCTGTGACGGTTTTAAAATACATCGTGCCCCACCTTGTGCATTTTAAAAGCTCGTGAAAGTTGAAAGTAAACGCATCTTCCATCTTCATGTTGATACCGGGCTGCGTGGGGTATTAATGGCAAGAGGCAACAGACTTGGCCGTGAAACATGCTCTCAGCTTTTGCCTGTGATGTATGACAATGCAACTTAAATATTAGTAGAGAGCAGATGGATTGGCGCCATCTCCTTCCAATCTATCTTAGGGTTCTTTTTCGATTCCCTCGTCACCGATGTCTTAATTCTTGCGCCAAATGGTTGCTTTGAAATAGCCTCTTTTCTGGCATACAATTTTTGTTTCCCCATAGCTACCTGATATGTTGAGAACCCTATTTTAAGTGCAGTAGTGTTGATTTTAATGGGTAGTGTAGCAGAATCTGTAGGTGATAATGGCTTCGATGCTTACGCGCAAAACAAAATCACTATCCAGCATTACACAGTTGTGTATGGTTAACCTAAAATAGAATAACTTGTCCGCTCAACCCCTACCTAATATTTTAAGACATTATACACACATTTCACTAATATACTGTATGGATAAGTGTTTGTTCATACTGAAGCCACAGTATTACTGTGCACAAAGTAACACAATATTCCAAGGAACTTACATCCGGAAAGGTTACCTCATTGTACAAAGAAGCAGTCGAAGATGGCGCAGTAACGCCTAGAGTACGAAGTTTCCATTACGTACGTATACAAGAAGTTGCTTACAGTAAGTTCTTCCTTCCAGCATGATATTCACGCCCTGGGATACGCCAGCTTGCTGTACGCGTACGTCATGACAGCAACGGACTCGTAGCTTTACTGCGCAAACTTAACATTGCTGATTTCTAATGTGCGACTGCCTTTCCGGATATGTTTACTGGAATTTTGTTTGTTTTTCTGCTTGCTGATGACGGAGTTTCACTTTTAGCAGGCAGTCTAAAAATACCGGGTATCTAAAACTAGGCCAAAATTTGACAGGTGCGTATGACGTAAATTGACTCTTGAAACTGTGTATTCAAGTTTTTTGACGTCACTGTAGAAAAAAGAAAAGCAGTGCTAGACATGAATTACTGACAACATTGTGACGACACTGCCACGCGCATCAAGTGCCCCATAGCCGCTAAACGCAAGGCTCTGAACCGGCGTGCAGTGTTCTCATCGCACTGCGTGTACCTGTGGGACTTTAAGCGGTGACCGTATTATTGTATTGATGAGCAGTCTGCAGGAAGGTTCAGCAATGGGACCTTGAGTAGTTTTGCACGTATCTGACGCGTATATTCTGTGAGATACAGCGCTTTGAAAAAGCCATATTTATTCTTTTTGGAGTACTATGAATGTGCGGGACTTCGTGAAAGCACTCGCAGCCCTCGTCTGAAGTGCGTGTTCTTTTTGTAGATCAGCTCATTGGACGGACATTTAAGGAATAGCTTATATGTGAAATGTGAATTTAAAACACACTGCAACGCCATGTAGGCGGGCGCCTTGACGTAATTATGAATGCCGATATCCATATTCAGTACATGGTTAAGAGTTACACGCGCCTCAAAAAAGTTTTTCACAACCGGGGGTTTCTTAGTCACTAGGTTGCTCACGGCCCAAGAGAGTAAGGGAGGAAAATACACACCATCTGTACAGAATACCTCGCCAAACTTGACGTATGTGCCTTTTTGTAATGAGTAAAGACGTGCAGAATTCGCGGATTCATTTTGAGACAAGCTAGAATTCAAAACACGTGTGTTTGTATAATTTTAGGCAATGGTCCACACGGTGTTTGACACCTGGAGAACACTGGCTTAATCGTCGCCTTCCACTGTGACTGCAGACAACCAGTGTGCAGTTACTATCGACATATTTCTACATAAGACTGTCGAGTCTAGCCGGCTGGTCATTGAATTCGCGAATTTTTCAGGTCTCATGCGCATTACGAGTATGCTGTCTCGGCGAACATAATTTATGTGCAACCAATTACAGGAGGTGCAAAACTCTGAGGTGTGGTAGATCGATTCCTGCGCAAAATATCAACAGGAAAACATAACGTTTTATATCAGCGAAACACGTTTTTCCCCCGTAGAGAAATTAGACTAAATAGCTTTACACAAACAAAATTTATTTCCGAAAATTGATCGTTGCAGGATCGCACTTTCTCTCTAGTTGGCGATGTCTGCGTATTAAGCATTTCTCCATTACACTACATTGCGTTTAAAGGGAATGTGTTGTTTACTGGCATATGCAGTGATTGCCATTAATGTTATGTTTTTGTCTCTTTGGGTTTTTCATTCATAGTATGAAATTTATATAAATTTATATAATCTTTCATGACATAACATGTAAGTATATTGTAATCAAATAGTATGCAGTCTCTTCAGTTTTAACTACACACTAGAACATTATTTTACAGAAGATCAGTTCAATTTTTCTTCTCCGAGATGATATATTTGCCAGTTTTTTTTTTTTTTTTTTAATTCCTTCTGGCGAGTCAAAGCATTCAAATGCATTTCTAAACACTAGCTTCTTAGTTTATTCTGAAATCACGTGTTTCCATTCTAACTCTTTCTTTAGGTTTTGGAAATTTCATTAGTTTGGTCCTTATTTTAAAGATAATTAGTTCCACCGGTTTTTAATGGGATTCAAGTAAAGCTTGCTGCGCTGGTTTTCGAATACTTCAGTGCAGCTGTGTAACAGCTACGAATGCACATAATAAGTTTGCTCGAGACAGTTTGCTGATAATATTTTCATGTGTCTTAAGTTTACATTTTTTCGACACTTCGTTGCAGATATGTCCATTTTGTTTGCTGCCCTTAATATACGCCAACTCTTTTACTGCACAGGCAGAAATAACCCCAAAGCCATTACACTGTCTCGTTTTTATGTTCGATGTTTGAAGGTTGCTTAGGTTCTTCATATGTCTGCGCCGTATCATAATCCTTCTGTCCGGCCAGAAACATAGAATCTAATTTCATGTGTAAAGTGACATCGTTCGACCACTCTTAATTCCCTTTCCAGTGCAATTCTGGATGAAATTTAAGCTTAGCTTTGTTTGTTTTTTTTTTACTTTCGTATTTTTTTACTTTCTACATTCTTTCCATTAAAATGGTACCTTTTAAGTGTTCTGTTGATACACTTGCATCATTTTTCCAATCCGCATGAACTTATATTTTGAATTATATTCTCTTGTCTTTCACGTTAATTATTTCGGACGTCCTGGTTATACGTATTAATTTTACCCAATCGTCGTTTATTTACTGTATATTGTTTCTTCCAACTGAACTCTTGGCCGGTTTGGGAATATTTATAAATTCTCTTTACTTCTGGCATGTAGCTTGATGAGAGCTACGAAACGGTCTTGAAACCGAATGCTCATGTGCGATAACTTGTACTTTATATTTAGTTTCAAATACGTTGTAGGTAAAATGTGTGTTGAATAGTGTGATGTATGACTAAATATCTTTAAAAATAAAAAAAACATTAAAAAAATTTACCGACGCATTAAATTTTAAGGACGTTTCCTACCAAACCTGCAGCCACAGATATAAAATGGTGGATCAATTTTAAACAAATCTTAAATATATCTGTTTCTAACAAAAATCACTACGTGGCATTTATTAAGGAATACTGGTACGTTAACAAATCATGCCTTTTGTCTAATCAATGGATTTTTTAAAATTAATATTAAAATTTACATTTAATAACACGAACATTTTTCTTAAAGGAACGGTATTCTCTGAGAATGTTGCATGAGTATTTTTTTGTAATTTTTTTTGTTCGAAACTGTTTTATTTGAAATGGATGCATTCGGAAGGAATTTCTCGAACATTGACTCCCCATTTCAACTCGGTGTCATGCAGGTTTGGTAGGCAGAGCCCTAAATATACGGCCGCTGGAGAAGAAATCTGAGAAAACCTATATTTATGAGTGTCGCTGAAAATGTGGGACCACAAAAATGTGATTTTTGTGATTTAAAAAAAGTTTTGCTACGTAAAACAGTGAGCAACGTAAATAACTTTTCGGTTTCGGCGACATGCTAATCGCACATTCTAATATATACAGGTTACACATCATTACTTTTATGCTTCTTTTTACACCATGTTTCCGTATGCACATTGCACGGCAAGTGTTAGCATTTAATGTAGTTTTAAGAGACGCAATCAGTTAATGTGCAAGCTGGCCCTTGCAGTAAATTGTGACTAGTTTAACGATGCAGTCTCGGCCGTCGTAAACTAAACGGTCATAATTGATGCGGAACAAGGAAAATATTGTCTGCTCACGATCAATAAAAGTTTTCGCGTTGTCGTGCGCCTTGGTTGTAAGTGCCTCGCAGGACAGGGCAGTTTTTTATGAACGGCGTATTTCACTCGAGGATGAAGTAGTGGAGCGTTAGCCGCCCGCTGGACACGCGTATTTGCAGAAGTTGCAGCCACATGCCAGACGGTGGCGATGGACGACAGGCCGAGGGCTTCGTGGCAGTACGCAGTGTGGCAGCCTGCGATGTGAATGAAATGTTTCTGCAGCAGATCGTGGACTCGATTTTGATGCTCGTGGCAAACAGCCATGCAAGATTTAGCCGAGATGAGCGTGTTGTGAGGTATAGGGTTATGTCTGCCTGGGGCGACGGAGCGGGGAGAGGTGGCTATGAGTAGGGGCGTGGGCGGTAGCTGGCTTTCGTTCGGAATAGTAGCAAGCCTGCTTCGTCCCCGGCCCGAATCTCTCCTCTTGCACCCCCCCCCCCCCCCCGACAAAAGGCTTTCCGTCTTTCCCAGTGCTTGAGTTGGCTGCGCCCCAGAGTCGCTGGCGCGCGCCGCTCCTCCCAGCTCTCTGGAGCGTTGCAATTTGAATGCGGGATCCTCAATATTGACCTGAGGCTATTTTCAGGCCGGGAGGCGAATCCGCAAATAGCTGAAGGGACCTTTAACCACTATCTGGTTGCTCGAGATCCCTCTCGATGCTGTCGCGCTTTTTCGCTACACAGAGCACGCGTATCCCACCACGATCGCCTCCCGATAACCTCTACACACCATCACACTGCCGTTCAAACAAATGAACACTTTATTCTTTCCTGCTTATATCGCCATAATACGGCGTATGAATTTGTTGTTCAAAATCCTGACTTGTTAAGTTTGTTTTTCTACAGTTGAAATTGTAAGAGTTTAGAATCTCGTTTAGAAATGTACAGGATAGCCCGAATGTCTTATAAACCCGCCTCCCCACCCATCTCCAGGATTCGCTTCATATTTATTTGAGAACATGAGTATTAAATTTATTAGGATTACATTAGAATCAAGTTCTTAGAGATATAACAAGTTGGATAACGCAAGGTTCATACCATTACTTGCTCGAAATATTCCCGGACAGTCGAAATATGCTGGAGTGCTGTCTTGCTGGAATCATACATTTTTCTGCTAGAGACAACGCCTTTACATTTTGTAAACAAACCAATCCTTCAATAAAGTGAGAGGATCGACCACGCGACATTGACAATTTGGAGCATGTGAAAAGTTTACTGGATAGTGCTGCTCGAATCATCGCATGTGGTGGATAATGTTACTTTTCGTGGCAGTTCTTTTGGTCTAAAATGGCTATTTCAGTAAATAGCATTTTATTACAGAATAAACTCCTTCCCACTTCGAGTAGAGATATTTGGGCTGCTCGTAACAACGGGGTCTTAAGAGCTGTTGAGGTTGAAGCTAGGTGAGTATGCACTAAACTCGGCGCCTTTCTCACTTTGTGGTGGCTTCACAAGCTTCGTAAAATAAATACTGCTCTTTTCGCAGTTTCTTCGAATCAGCATCATTAAACGTTATAAATACTGAGCGATGGGGCTATTGTATATTTTTAAGAGTCTTAGGGTGATCGTCTTCGGGATTCCTGGTTCAACCAATCGTTACCTAGTGGTATGTGATGGGACATCTCAACACTCGTGCCCTCGCTGCTGCGCATTTGTCTTACCTGCTTTCCAGTTTTGACCAAATCTTTGAACACCTTATGTTTAATGTGTCTTCCGTCAGGGATTTTTGTAAAATTTTATGGTAAAATCACGCTCCACTGCCCTTCCTATTTTATCACTCGGTGACTTTCATGAATACGTACACTTGTAACTAACCCTTATTCATACTTGTTTGCATGCAACTTTTAATTGTCAGTTACCAATTGCCCATTGTGACTGAAAAATATGATCACGTGGGTAATAGCTCCACAACACGAGGCAAAATATTGCAACCAAATTAACCATGCAACGAGACAGAACAATATGCAGAATGTCCCAGTGTGATGTTAACGAATTGAGCTGCGCGCCATTTCAGAATGTGCGATATCTACTGAGGAAAAAGTGCATCATTGGAAGCAGATATCTTTACAGTTTAGTTTTTCAGTGTGCCGTAGTCAAGATGTTGAAATGGTGGATGGATCGTAACATCCTGTAGCGCTAAGGTAACATTTTGCTGTCGGGTTTGAGCTTTCAGTATCATCGGGCCCAATTTTAACAGGAAAACGCTCGAAATATGATAATAACAGCAGCGCTTTACCAATAGATTCTTGAAGTACTGGAGTTGCTTAATGCAGACGAATATTGTGAATTCCGGTTTAAACGGGATGGCACAATCGCACGCACAGCTCGCGAGTCAGTGGCAGTAGTTCGTGAACGTTTTCCAGGGAGTATAATTTCACGGTTTGGAGACCACTGGCCACCGAGGTCCACGGATGTAACAACATCCGATTGTTTCCTTTGGGGTATTTGATGTCACAAATGTATGTTACCAAACCCCGAAATACTACGGCCAAAGGAACGCATTTTTGCTATAGTGAGGAAAATGAACGTTAATTCATTGGAGTGTGTCTTGAATGGTTTTGTGCACAGAATGTGTTTGACGCCGGGGCGGCCATTTAAATGTAATTTTGAAGAAGTAATACGTGCCTTCTAAATTGCTAATAAAATGTTTCCTATGTTTATATTGTTTTCGTTTTCATGCAACCTATTGTCTCCTTGCGTATGTTTTCAAACATTCACATCGACCGATTTATAATTCACCGAATATAGGCTACGTCCACTTTGTCGTAGTATGTTGCTGGCGATGGCACAGTGTCGACATTGATGTCTTACAACCAGTAAAGTTTTAAGTAATGCTGTAAAATGAACTCTACCAGCAAGGCTAAATGTTGCGCTCAAAGTTTCGTTTCTAGCCCGGGGTTGCACTTAAGCCTGACCCACCGAAAATTTTTGAGGGGGATTAAGACATTTGAACCGTAAGTTTCCGATGTAACTAATGAGCGTACGTTCCTCAACATTGATATGAATAGTTTTGATGAAGTTCTTAAAAACTTAAATGATATGTAGACCTTGACAACTTGTTGACAGATATATCATTATAAATGGAACCATAAACATATGCAACACTAATGAAATCAAAAATACACACGTGGCTTACCAGGGACTCGAACCTAGAACTCCTCGAATCAATCTAATATTTTGGTATACATGGTTTACTAACCTAAAATATTTACAGGGTCGAAATTTTGAAAACAACTATGCGAATGACATAAATCACGTAAATTACATTGCCTACTTTATAAATACACGTGTGCAAAATTTGGTGGGAATTGGATGGTGTTTTTCCGAAATAGTGCATTAAAGTTCTTTCTTCTCACATGTAACTTTCTTACAAAAAAAGCGGGTAAAATATTCTCTACGACGTGTATTTGATGCGTCTATTGGATACTGTCAGCATAAAAAAGTTTGATTGAATTTGGTTATATTGTTTAGTAGGTATAAGATACAAATATAGTCTTGTTAACAATATTTCAAATGCCTGACTCAAAACATGTAACTACACGCACAAGCGCACATGCATGCACACTTGCGCACGTGCATGCAATCACACATACATGCACACAAGCAGGAGAATAGGCTAAATACTGCACCAGATGGAAGTGTAGGAGTCTACCTTATAATTATCTTTCTATCGATCACTCAATTCCTATATCGTTCACACTGTCTCGCTCGGCTGGATGAGGTATCCGGGAATAGCTCTTCCAGGATGCTTTAACCAGCACTTTTTTTACATGTCACCTCGCCGCGAGTATAAAAATACGTGCATTTATTTCCTGGTACTTGGACTTAGCTACACACAACTAAAACCGTGATTCAGTCTGTGCGATGTTGGTGCCAAAATGCCATCCTGCGTGATGTGTCACCAAGAGATTCCGGTGATATCACCTTGAAGAGCTAGCAAAGCCACAGAAATAGACGTAGACATAACCGCCAAGGTTTTCCTGTCAAATTTGGTATGTAGGCCTTACTCATATTGTAACATATCTATTTTTAACATGCCAAATTTCATCACTGGTTATGCTTATATAGTCTGTTTATGGTTAAATGAACATTTCAAATTAACCTATGGAAAGAATTCTCGCCCGTCAATGGACCTATTTTGGCGTGCATCCGTATTGCAGTACCTGCTGTAATGTTGGCAGCAAATTTGGAGAGGTAGTTCCATGTCTCAATGTCTTATTACAAGGGTAGTTTTTTTAACTGTAGGCAGGTATAGTTTTAGACACATGTCGCCTACTACAGTAAGGTTAAGCTTAATAACGCATATATCCAACTATTTGTCAGTGTCCTTGACTGACTCGTGGACGGTGCACATAGGGTTAATGGCAAGATGTCGCAGAGAGGTGTATACAATGAGGAGAAAGAAACAATAAAGCTAGACTTCCAGAAATACTGAATTAACAGCGATCGTACTGTGACACCTAGGAAGGATATCGGATAGGTATACTTTCTAACACCACCAAATACTTATTTGCTAAATATCGGCATTACTAATTTTTTTATAATTACTTGCCTGATTTTAAAATTTTGCCTTATGAATATACTTCAATTGCTATGTAATTTCTGTCGAACTACTAAACTGAGTTTTATAAAATTTATTTTTTTGGCAGTACATGGAAGGGGTATTGAAGTCGTTAATTAGAAGCCTACTTAGCCATTTCGGATGTTGAATTTTCTGATAAATTCCAGTATTATATTTCTGCAAATGTTAAACAGATTCCAGCCGAATTTAACGTACACATAAAAGAAAAGTTTGCGCTTTGCATTTGTGAAAGTTAAATGCCTAACGACATATATCGAAGTTGGCGGCCTGTTAATACTTTCGAGTGGTATGTCCCATCTGAGAAACCATTAGACTAACTCTCCAATATCATAATCAGTTTGAATCAAGCTTGATTAGTGAAACCTGCTACCAGTTTGCCTTAAGCTTCAGGTATAGTTCAATCCATCTGCAAGCTTGTTATTAACAAGTACGGTATGTGCCAATCATGAGAAGTTAAGCTTGAATCAAGCTTAAATCACGGGTAATATAACAATTTTACATCAAGCTGATATGCTTTCCGGGTTTAGAACCAAACGTACGTTTACATAAATTAAAACACTAAATCTTATAGACCATTTTGGGTGTTAATGGTTTGTATTTCGGGGACTATTTAAACATTTTTCATGAAATGATAGGCAATAAGTTCGGTTAAATATTCTTTAACATTAATTTTTTAATGCTCAGGTGATGTATTTTTTAAATTGCATTATTACTACATTATTTGTGTGATGTTGAGTACAGCGTTATGTGAATGAAAACTTACAGCTGTCAAATAATAGATAGACATTCTTAAAAAAATCGATACAGCAGTTAAACATTATAAAATAACTGACTTACGCGAAATTTAGCCAAATATCAGTAGAATAAAGTATATGAAAGATATCCATTTTTTTTTTTCGCGTCACATGCTGCGTAAGTTTCTTCTCGTCATTTTAGTAGAAAATTAATTCTAGGTAAGCCATTGCCTACCTCTCTTGTACTGCTGTGTATGGTTTACCGTATCATCGCAATATAATAAGTAAGTAGAGTAAATAACCAATATGGAAATTAAGTGTAAAAAAATGGCGATCACATTCAAGTTTAGTCAGATTTGCATGTAAGGTAGACATTGTAGGTAGACTAATAATTTACGAAATTAGATAAATAAATTGGAAAGTGTGTGTATTTTCTCTGTCTTGAGATATTTTAGTACGTTGCTTTACGTAGTGTTTCAAACAATAAAAAAAAAATAATGGCTAAATATTCCTCCCGGGATATTTTGCCAACCATATAACTTCTTCGAATTTCCGTAGAATATTGTAATACACACGAGTAGCCAGATTGCCCAATACTTTTTCAGTTTCGTCACAAATACCTTCTTCAAAGTATTCCAGAGAGTGTGAAAAGTGTTTACCGCTATTTTGGCGCGTGTGTTTACTTTACATCTTCCGTTGAACGTCTGGTTAACATTTTTCACGCCATAATCTTCGAACTAAGCACCGAGGAAACTGTTAGCTCCGCGTCAATTGACTGATGAGATTGATGATACACAGTAAAATTCTTCGACAGTATTTTGCAATCACGAGTTAAATTAATATAAAGCACATGTTCATTCGTCCCACTTAAATATACAAGTTCGCCAAATTATACTGTTACATTTTGCGTTTAATATGATGTTGCATGAGTAAATGTGCTTTGAGTTTCCATCAATTTGGATATCAGTAAATCTGTCTCACTACCTGTAATTAACGCCAAGAGTTAAAACCTGAATACATAATATTTATTTTTGTTGGTGGTTTTTAACGTCTCGTCGAGATTGGGGTCACTGGAGATAGAGCCAGTTCCCTGAACATTAAGTGGGGAAGGAGTCCGCCATGGCCTAAACCATACCGGCATTTGCCTACGAGCTGTATTCATGAAGGCTCTATTTTTATTGTAGGACATTCATATCAAAGACATTGTATCAAACAACAAATATCTTTACAAAGTTGATATCAAACAACTTTGATATCAACAAATATCAAAGTATTGATATTTGTTGAATGCACATTCATTTTTCCATAAAAAATTTATTTGCATGCAAATATGCCGTGTTAATACCATTACTTTGGTGTAAATGATTACATATAGTTTTAAGCTAGAAAAGCATCAAATTACAATAATGAGACTGTGGATTCAATTTGTGTTGTGACCATCCACGACCCTATGTATCACTTTTCATTGGCTTATCAGGCAGTTCAACAAACGAAGCCTATACAAATATAAGAAAATATTGTAATAACATAGGTTTGAATGTATTGACGTTTTATCTCTAAGCTCTCATAAATAGGGGTTGACGTTCTGAAATTATGTATAGAATGTCCCATACGTTCCCGATAGCGGCCTTATCTATGACTGTGTAGACTAGTCAAATCGGCTTGTGTATAATGAATTATTCTGATGCGAGGTTTAGCATTGATATTTGTGAAATTGAAGTGACGCGCAAAATTGCTAACATGCATAATGTAAATTACAAAAATTGTAAGACATAGGCCTGTAATCACATTGTAACCCCGTGGTAATACTTCATACAAACTATGCTGAAATATGTAAGTTTGTGTGAATATTTTGAAAAATTTGGAGATGATTTTTGAGATATTAAAGGTCAAATTTTTAATTAGGTGACCTTGAAAATAATTTACTCTTAAAACTGATGATCCTATATATAATACGAAAGCCTGAAAAATAAGCTACAAACTGCTTTTTTGTTCAGTCTTCTATCACATTTCTAGCCCAAGTAAGTCAATTTTGTAGTCAGATGAGAATGGAGAAATGTGTAACTTGATATATGGTATTGTAAAATCACATAAGTGTTGGAGATTTAACTTGTGTTTTCTTGTACATTCAGAAGACCGCATGCACGCACATACACAAAAGAAAAATTAAACATACGAACATCATAGCCTAGTAACTAAGCATTTAAATGAAGCAGACAACTGTAGGTATTTAACATTATCATATTACTATAGAATGTAAATCACTTGCACTAGAATCCTGCAAAAAACACCATTGACATGCTAATTTCTTCCATTTTCATTTTCTTGCTATGAAGAGCCATTGTTAGATTTGAAAAAGGGTAACTTTGTTCAAGAAATACACATTCTAATTACTAGATATGTCTTTGGGCTGATATTATGAGCCCTTGTCTAAACTTCTGTTATATGAAACCAGCAAATCAATAGCACCTTGTATGTAAGAAATATTTTTTGCGCAAGTTTTAGGTACTTTACTTGATATAATGACCTACTGGGCATGTTTACTGGAGATAGGATATGTTTTAGTGTCATTTGCATATGTTACTTTTCTCGTAGTCTTCCCCCCCCCCCCATTTTATGAAACAAAAAATTGGTCCTAAACTAGATACACTTGCACGTACGTGGATGTACTTACCTAAAGCTCTATGCAACAAGTATATTTATTCATTATCTCTCGCATGGCTCAAGACAAAAACAGGCACCGAATGCATTCCTCTCATACCAACGAGATTTCGCAAATGGTGAAAAAGTCCACTTAATGTCATTTTAAAAATTTTATAACATGTATAATGTCGCATAGCTTTCTTCGAAACTTGACATGCAAGTCCCTTGAGGACTTCCCATAGGGATTATCATAGAAGGTACTCTGGCAGTACATTTGGAAAGTATTTGTTAGTCTTTATGATGAATCGGGGAGAAGGATATTTGATGAGTCAGATGCATGAAGTGTTAAAGAATTGAATCCGAAATTTACCTTCTATATGCGCATTTGTTTATGCATGTGCGTGCATGTGGAGGTGGGACGAGATTCCAACTTGGAGGTGGTTATTAGACCACATTGTTATGGAAAAAAATATATAGGAAGTTACTGCTGTATATGCAGGTAATTTTGATGGGGTACTCAGTCTTGGACGAAAGAGACGTGTGTTAAAATGTCGTGAGCAGAAGGGATTTTCCAAAATATCTCATAGTAATCTATCTTGTAGTTGTTGAGATGTAATTTATTTTTCAAAATATCTGACGAATTAAGTTATTATGTAGTTAATTTTGTGCATACAGTAGATACGACCGCATACCAAGACAGAAGCGAATGTCATTCAGTTAAATTGTATAATCGATCAGGCACATACAAACCCAAGAATAACACTGCCATTTTGAAAATAAGATACTAGTTTGCAAAAGTGTAATGTGATCTTCCAGAGTACTGTTTGAGTGAAGGCAATTGGTTGTGCTCATGAGAGATATTATATCTTCATTTTTATATAGCACCTTATTTGAACATAGATGAATAATGATAACACGAGTCTCTAAATTTGATGCTGACTGTGTGAACTGTTACACATGTTGGTCAAAATGCTTGAATGTTTCCCGAGATATTACAAGAACCTACAAATGGCAAATGTTCGCTTTTTTTCGTACTGTGGATCCTGTGTGGTCTTAAGTATTCAATTCTGGTTTCCTTGCTAATTTTGTAAGTGTACAGAGATTGGTGAAAATCGGTGCAAATATTCAAATTTTTACGGAGGGGGTGTGGCACACCCACTCATACACACAGTAATGTGAGCTCATAAGCAAAGATTTTCTCAGGAAAGTAGGGTAAAAGTGTTATAAGGAACAAAATGAATATATGTTGCTTAGGTGAAAATTGTATTACTGGAAGGAGACTGATTTTGAGAATAGTGATTATTATCTGAGCATGGTGGTCACATGTGATCTTTCTTGGACGATGAGTTAGACTGGAAGAGTAGAATACACTGTGATGGTCAGTAAATCTGACCGTGATCAGATAGTTGCGATCAGGGGGTGGTCAGATTCGTGTCGAGATATTGAAATTACTGGTTCACAATTCATGGCGTTATAAGCAATCATACCCCCAAACCACAACACTTGGATTTTAAAGTGTGTTTACAGTTTCCTGAATCGATGGGAAAACTTATATGTACCAGGAAGCTTGTACACAAACGATGTATGCAATAATGCAGAAACAAACACCTAATAAAAAAAGCAAGTCTCTAAAATAAATATTTGACAAATTTAAGAAACTCTTAGTTCTTTCTCGGCATGTACGCACCTCTTCGTATATACTTAGAACGTCAAGGTTTTGATTTCTCAACCGTGCTTCAATTCGTTACTGAAAGAAAATCTTATCGGAGAGAAAATAAAGTTCAGTCGCAAAGTGCTTTAGGTATGCTAACCATTATTGTAATTACATGTATCATGGAACTGAAGTGGAAAAAACAGGACGACAATGCCAGGCTTTATCACGAAATCCCGAAAGTGTGTAACAGGTTACTGTCCTGTACATTGGAAGATCTCGGTAAACACCAACGAACTAGCTCAGCGTGAGTTGGAGACTTTGACTACGTAATAATGAAAGTTTGTTGATACCGGGATTCCCAATAAATAAACGAAGTTGAATGTTAATGCCAATAGTGTAAAATGTTGTTTATAAGAGTTTTGCGAAGTCCTCATTGTTGCTTTTGGTCAATATTTTCTATTAAAAGTAGAATCTTACATAGTATTTTAATAACATAATTGTGAAAACTCCGAAAATATTAGTTAGCTGAAAAAGTTCATACTAGAAAGTAGTACAAATCATCCTTAAATTGAATAACTTAAAGCTTGTTTAATGATTAACAAAGCACCCAATTAATTATATATTTTATTTTACCTATACTTCTCATATGATTGTATACAATCGTGCAATTTAAAACTTTTGCAACAGTTAGTCAATAAACTAGTGTTTCACACACTGGTTAGCATACACTTAGGCATTTGATTATTTAACCATCAGTAATTGCGAAATTATGCAAAGTTAATAATTATCAAAACAATAATCGTTGTTTTCTGAGTGCCAATATTACTTTCTATAAATGTTTTTGATGAAATTATTTTAAAATTTTTGTAGAATTTGAAATGTTTGTGTTAGTGTAAAAATGAACGTTGTTTTAATTAAGTTGTTTCAGTTTTGTATTTTAAGCATTATCTTAGAACATTTGAAACAAATAAAACTAAGTGGTCGTACGAAAAATTATTTATTTTACTCGCGTGCCTGCCTTCGAATTTATGCAGTACAGGTTTAATGAATTTTGTGATCATACAAAATTTATATATGTTTATATATATTTACATTTCTTGGAGTTTATGCAGTGCATGCTTAATGACTTCTGCGATCATACAAAATATAAATGTATATATTTATATTTTGTATGATCATAAAATTCTTTAAACCTATACTGCATAAACTCGAAGAAATGAACACACATATACGTGTGTGTGTGTATATATATATATATATATATATATATATATATATATATATAGCGTACTTTTAATCAACTGATTGTAAAAACTTGGTTTTTGTGTGTTTACAGATGAAAATTATCCCATACTTTCACATTATCAATGTCATATATCGTAGTCTGTAAAGCTTTCTTGAGTCTAAAGTATAAAAGTAACACAATAATTACACCTCACTTTCATTTTATTCAATGTATAATTTGTTTTCTTTGGTAATAATATGTATTTTTGGTTATGCCAACTTGGCTTCCAAACTTCAGATAAAAATGTCATTTAGGCCTTAAAACTGGTGAGGGTTGTCGAGCTGGTTTGGTATTTATTTACTCCGGAATCACTTAGTTTCGTTCGTATAAAAATTCATGTTAATTCTAAGTCTTGTATAAACCTTCAGCAATACTGTTTAATTTTAAGAATGGTAGTCTGCAGACATCTCAAATCATTGACATCCACCCCCGTGCTTTTCCATAAGTCTAGTTGAACGTGTTCGTAATTTTTTCCCAGTTAATATATTTAATATTAAATAAATGTTGAAACATACTATGACTTTGCCACTATAAAATTATTTTCTACTGCGGCAGGCCATTCTAGTAGAGCAAAGTTAAACTATTCATAATAAGTTTAACATTAAAGAGGTGAAGGAATGCTTCTGATTTTCACAGAATATGTGATAAACTATAGCATTTTGTTTTTATTGGCCCTGATGTATTGGCTCTAGGCCAATCAGACCAGACAGTGCTACGCAACGTAT
Source organism: Dryococelus australis (assembly GCA_029891345.1). Taxonomy (NCBI): domain Eukaryota; kingdom Metazoa; phylum Arthropoda; class Insecta; order Phasmatodea; family Phasmatidae; genus Dryococelus; species Dryococelus australis. Next base: position 67,318,400 of record CM057009.1, on the reverse strand, counting down.
ACTGCCCATTAGTCTGGCAAAATCACTGCTTTCATAGTCTGCCAATGCTGCTTCAGAAGTGGGTTAATTATAGCACACCAGCGTGTTAGAATATATATTTTGAAAATTAGCCTGATAGAGGTTCCATTGTTGGTACAAGAGACGGCGCTTTCTTCCAGGGAACTACCCACCGATTATGTGGGATAAAAGATTCCGTTGGTGTGCGCGTATAGGATGGATGGTCAGTGTTATGGACTGGCGCCTCGAATAAAAAACATTCCGCTCGTGAATATATCTGGGTAACCTATTTGTATTGATTTTAGTAAAGCAGACTTGAAGAATTCGTGAAGAGCGTTTTCGCACCAAACACCACACCAACAGAAGGAATTATGTTCGGGGATGCTATCGGTTACAAAATAAAATCATATTTCTGTTCTATGATATTTCTAGGATATTTATAACGGCGACATTGCAAGAATGATAAGGATCCGTACAGGATCTCTCTTACGGCCATATTTTGTCAGTATATTCTGAACCGAATGCATTTGCAACAATATGTACCGTCTAGAGGTACAACTGTTTGTCTTCCCTGTCCCACAATATCTCCAGATGTATGGTCCTTTGGAAATATGTTGGAGATATTTGAAAGGCAGACATATTCTAGGAATGGTGTCGGGGTTGCTGTCCTTGAGGTTACCATAAAACCATTACATTCGATTAAAATAGTTTATATCACACAGTCTGCCTACGTGTGCACATCAAAGTTATAACAATTTTAAATTAAGGATTTATTATTTTAGTGTTGTACACTTTTCAGGGAATTGTGTATATATAAAATAATTGTGTGATTTTGTCTTATTATGTGCAATACACGAAACCATTTTTGAAAGAAAATGAGGAGAGTTCACGAAAAATTTGGTGTTCATGGTAAATTTTATAATTGTCTGATACACAGGTGGTGGTGAATTATCCACTGACTTGGATTTTATTCTGCTGTATCAAATTAATCAGCACGGTAGTCGCGAAGTTCTTATATTTTGTATAAAAATACGGCTACTCTTTAGCTATTTATTTGTAACAATTGCAGTTACCCTTTTACAAACTGATGTTTGATCAGAAATTTGATGCTAGCTTTGTGTGTTTATTATATACATATTGCTCTCTCATTTTATTAAGGCGAAGCATACCTAGTCAAATGGGGAGGACTTCCTCAGCTTTCATGCTATGGTAGGATTCAAGTTAAAGGCTGATAGTTTGAAAGTTGATATTTAAATTGGGCTTCACACACACGCACACACACACACAACCATTTTTTTAATCATCAGTGGATAATTAACTCTCCTATTTATCTTCCAGTATCTGTGCACATTTCGTCATCTTTTACTCCCAGTTTGGGGGTGGGTTTTTTTTTTAAATAATACTTTTGCTATCTTCTGCTTGCAAGTTAGTTTTTTTTTTGTAGGTGAATGGGTAATGATAGGTCAAAATACAAAACACCTCATTATTTTAGCTGTAATTATTAAGTTTATTGAAGCATTTCTCCTATTGTAAAATAAGGTTTTAGATTCCCTGAAGATAAAAAAAAGTGGAATGCTGTCCTCTTAAGCATGTCACCACTTTGTCTTTCACTTCGTAGCTGCTGGAAAATAGTTTGCCCCGCCATAGATGATGATGATGATTATGATGCACAACGAGTGGAGTTGTTGCACGATAATGCCAGGCCCTGTGTCGCCTGCACCACAACAGCCTTATTGCACACCTGCCATTGGCAATGTCTTCCCCATCCGCCTTGCAGTCCGGACTTGGCACATTCGGACTTTCATCTGTTTGGCAAGATGAAGTAACATCTATGGAGCAGACAATTTTTCAGCGACAGCGAAGTGTAATATGAAGTGCTGAAATGGCTTAATGAGCTGGACATCACTTTCTACCATCGGGGACTGGAAAACCTCATTTTCCACTATGACAAATTCTGAAATAAACGTGGTGATTATGTAGAAAATAAGAGCAGTGCTGAAATAAAAAGGTGTATCTTATTGTGATGTATCTTCTCCATCCACCTACAAAAAGTAGGGAATACTTACTCTTTTACTTGCCCACGTAATAGTATACATTTGTAGCGATAATGGGGCTGTATTGATTAGCAGAGTTTTCATTGTCAACGACCCTATACACCTTTATCTGCTGGGGTGTTGTGTTGCAACTGTATGGAGGCAGAAATAATCGGTCGCAATTCTCCTGAAAATACATCTGAGAGTATTTTGGAGAGCTTGGGGCATTTTTCGTGTTCAGGATGTAACAACTTTGCCCTAGTGAACATTCAGGTCCATTATTAGGGCTAATCGAAATTCCTTCTGAACAAAAATTTCAGCCAACAAAGGAGCAAAATTGCTTAACGATTCTGATGTGATGATGCCTATACATTACATTGCCTTGTTGTAAAAGGCTTCGAAGGGCACACATTCCAGATGTCCTTCAGTGTGGCAGTAAAGGAGTTCCTTGTTGAGGTGAAGTCCCATGTGCAGCTTAATTACAGCAAGGTCATCATATGTCCCTACTTTATCTCGGAGAGCGAGGTAATTGCATGTGCTAAAAATTCGGTACATGTGTAACTTAAGTTTGCAGGATGGTGAAACACTGTGGGGTTAGCTACCCTACGGGGCTGTGGTTGGTGCAGCAACTAGAGCTCACCTTCAACAAAGGCGAACCAGATATTATTTCTGGTGGGGGATTCGTAAATAATGATCCTGCCAGACGATGCTGCTGGTCAGCAGGTTATATCGGGGATCTTATATATTTCCCCTGCCGTACATTCTGGTGCTGATCTATATTCGCCTCATTTAACCTTCATCGACTTTCAAGGCCCTGTTGTTAAAGAGCCACCCAAACATCTTCACTCTTCACTGAGCTACCCTATGCAATGCCCATTCTGACATTTGTATTTGTTCAGTTTACTGTTTATTCATGTAAAACACTTTATCCAGGATCCTCTTCGATGCTGAAAGTGTAAGCAGTATCTTCATTCTTAGGCATATTGCAGAAATGGCATGCCCAAAGTGTGCAGTCACTATACCTTAACATAACTCACTTTATTCCAGCTAAGATTTCGCCATCTGCAGTATCGCCGCTTTTTCGTACACTCGTACCATAGTAGAATGACCAGCGAAGATACACAATATCTTCCAAGCAACATGCAGTGTGTAGATTCATAGAAACTTAAGATGTATTAATTTGTGCTTGTCTATGGGCAATCAAGTAAACTGTTGGTATATTCTTCCCTACCACGATACTGAGACTATGTTGATGTTTGGTGTCTGTGACCTACCAACACTAGTACAATAAACTATTAGTTTGTCTACTTTCAGATGTGTCGTTCAGTGTGTTCGAAAGAATGGCCTTTTTTATCAGGAGGAACACGGAATCCAAAATTAGCCTTTGCAAATGTTAACCGGCGAGGCAAAGGAGCAGTGCAATGCCTTAATGCAAAATGCCTATGTCACAGCTCTTCTGCTAGTACTCAACAAGTGGCGAATACATATGTGCACCGATTAATGTCTACTTAACCTAACATTTTTGTGAATGTGCTCAAGACACAATGAATTCATATACCCCCTTTGAAAAATGGAGTTAGCAAAGAATCGACTTATGATGCCCTGGAGATAGGATTGCGAACTTAGGTACCAGTGCATCAGCCTGATGTTAATGCCTTTCACTGTGCTGCCAGAAGGTGAGATAGTTATTGATGGAGATGGAAATCATTTGTACCACTGCTGAGCAGACATCCAGGGAAGATGTAATACCTGCATACTTCCTTCGCAAAATTGTCTCTCCTTTCTACAATGGAACTGTCGATATTTGAACTCTCTTGAATTTAAATGGTTTATGACTTCACTAAATACGCTTTCGCCCAAGCAACATTGCTTACCTTCGATGATGTACAATATACCGCATGGATAATAAGTAAGATTGCGCATGCAGTTGTGTCTGCATTGTGGTGAGGAATATTGTTTATCATGAAGCTGTCGTCCTTCAGTTAACTATGCAATCAGTGGCTGTCAGATTGCCTTTGGCATCTCCCGATTTTAGTACCTATCTGCGAAATCTCTCAACTGAGCATGTTCCTTAGACGAATTTAAGATCTCAGCTACCATAACAATTTTTATTTTTGGTGACTTGATTGTTTACAATGAGTTGTGTGTATTCTCACACAGGTTTGATAGAAGTTATTATGTAGAATCTTGGCTTACTAGAAACACTTTGCTTTGATAAACTCTGGTTCTCCTACACACTTCAACTCGCACGCACATGCAATTAAATCTTCCATCGATCTCTACATCTGCAGTCCAGCTTTAGTTGCTCATGGTGATAGGTCCATTTACCGTATTTTTTGGTAGTGACCATTATCCAATACTTTGGATATTGGGCCCCATACTGCATCCTTAACATCGAATGGGCGATTAAGATAGCTAACTGCTAATATTACAAGGAGTATCCCTGCTCCACTCAAGTCATCTATCGAGGTAAAAGTGATAGTGGTGTAATTTAATAAAACTGTTCTCATCTTGAGAGATTGTCATTCCAAGATATTCACATAAACATAATTCCATCTTCTGGTGGAACAATCACATTTGTATGTCATCTCTAATCAGCGACTTGAAGTGTGCAGATATTAATAGAACCAACACGAGGGAATCTGGAGAAATTATACATCTGCATACCCAGTACCGCATTATGCATTTTTTTTTTCACCTGGAGATGGCATACAGTACAATGTAGTGCCATGGTATTTTGCAATAGTCGCAAGTGGGAGACTATCGAGGATACCTCCCTCGTTTGTTACGAATATTATATTTAATGTGTCCTTTATTTCTAAGGAGTTTAATAAAACTGAGTGCCTCAGGGCAGCATACTGAGTGTTGCAGTAAATTATATTGTCTTTGTTCTCAGTCTACTTGATCACTTTAAGCTGTATGTGGATGAATTTACTTTCTGTTCTGCTACCTCACTCAACATGGTTTATCGACAGACTCGATTGACTGTCCAACATCTTAACCATTGGACAACTAGCTGTGGGTTCTATTTTTCTGCAGTTGAGACAAGAGAGTGGTTCTTATGCGAGGAACATAGCATTTTCCCTCGCTCTTGTGGTGGTTTTATTTAGCTATGTTATACCAGTGTCTCACAATAACAACACTTTTGGGTTTAGTGTTCGATAAGAAACGGTGTTGGATGAGTAATATCAAATGCCTAAAAGCTCTGTATAGAATTGATAAATCTACTGAAAATAAACTGCTGGCCATTAAAATTAAAACACTTAGGACATAAGCTATCGCAGTCGGATTTATTGGAAAGGATATCCAGTATTCACAGGTGACAGGAGTACTCTTGCAGCTTGGTATGACATACAGAAAATGGGGAACTCACTTGTGTTGCAGCCCCACTGTGGGTGGCAGTAAATGCTGTTACACAACGCGACATTGAAAGGAAGAGCCTTTGAATGCCCATCTTGGGTATCTCTGTCCATGCTGCTTCGATGCACATTCAAATTTCATCGGTTGTCACTGGTGTCCTGTGGCAAACCAATTGTCGTCCAACCATGGACCACACATTTTCAATGTGCGAGAGATAAGGCGAACATGCAGGCTGAGTAATCTGAATGAAATTTTTGTATTCCAGAAACCATAGGACAGTATGGGTGACATATGGCCGTGCATTGTCCTGTTGGTACAGAGCCCCAGACTGACATTTAAGATAAGGGAAAACATGCTCTAACGTCTGCAAAATAATGGTTGTTGGTTGGCATTCCAGCGATGCGGACTAGGCCCGGTGTTTTACACACCATTGCAGCCGCAGGCACCTGTGGTAAGCATTCGTTGGGAATCGCTGTAATGTGCGCTGTACAAGATTTCTTATTGTTGCAAACAGTGACGAACCCCACGGGCGGACACAGGTGGATATGCCACATACCTGAACTTGTGAGCGAGGTAGTTTGATGTGGCAGTATGGTCTATAATAGCCTTGTACACCATATATCTGTTATCGCGCTCGTTAGTGCAAAAGGGCTGTTGGCCTCTTGCGTATCGCTCAGCGTATCCCCCCTGTACCCACTGACCCCAAATCCGTTTCACTGTGGTTGCATTTATTCCAGTGCTGTACTCAATTTCGCTGTAGGATAATCCGCAATCCCTATAGATAAGATTCTGCCGTGGTCAAAGGTGGAAACCAGTTCGTACGGTTGTAGTGTTCTTCGATGCGGCATGGTCACTTCTGTGCACACGAACAGTGGGAAAATGTCAGTGGCTTCCCGTCCTACACGTATTTACCTTTTATCAATGTCGCCATTAGCACACATGCTGCGCCGCTCGGAAATCTTTAAAATTTTCATTTCTTCGCCATTGCCTCTTAAAATATCGGCAGTTTTTTGTGTTCTTTTATTTTACGCTGATGGATACATGCAAGAAGCCTTTTATGGACCTTTCTTTGTTACTGAAATATAGAGGGATCAGGTTGGGTTACATTAATAACTTAGCATTTCGGCTGCAAAGGTTTTGTAATTTGTTTCTCAAATTCTTGCTGTATCAGTGTTTGCTGCTCTGATTCGACAGTATTCTATCAACTATACAGTCTGGCTCATCACCACATCATGTTCCTTCCCTTGTACGAGATAAGCAGAAAGCTGGTGAAGTTTAAGACAAAGGGCATTAGTCGTTTTCCAGTGGGTGCCCGACTATGCGGTATTCATGGCGATGAGGTAGATGGCAACTCAGCGAAATAATGAAGCCATATAACTTGTAGCCTTCATTTCTGATTATTAATGTGCTATCTGCTGGATTTGGAGCCATCTGAAATGCACAGCATGTGTGGCACTCCCTTCATATGCAAAAAAATTTTTTTACATCGCCATTGAATTTTTACCATATATTAAGTCTTCATCTGCTTTACTCTCCTTTCTAAATTGCAATTAAAGTAGTTTACGAAATATTTTCCACCATATGCTTCTTAAATCTTTGCCGACAGTAAGTGGTACCAATGGAAAAAAACTGATGTAAATAAAAAGGTTTTTCTCTCAGCTCGTATTTTTAATTTTTTTTTTTTTTTAATATAGTTCTGTATGATTCAGAAAGGTTGCGATTCAAAATAAAGGTTACACATGTTACCCAATGTATAGAGTATGGCTGTGTACAGGAGCGCTCGGTGCACTTCAGAACTTTCTGGACAGGAGAGACCGGTTGGATGTAAACTGTCACAATTTTCACTAGGTTATAGAAACTGTTCGTAAAAACTGTTTTTAATGATTGTGTTAATTTCTGTGAGGTAATGGATGATTGGGTAAAAATCACTTGCAAACTGTACTTGAGTGTTAGCCCTTTCGTCAAGGTATTACTCCTAGCATATTTTTTGGGGGATTGTTTGTGAATATATCAGGAAATTATTATTAACGCATTTATTAAATTAAGACATCAATCCTCTAAAGAACCTGTATAAGACCATACTTTGAGGGGCCGTGGTGGTTGAGCGGTTTTCCTGCCCGCCTCTCACCAAGGCGAACCAGGTTCAATCATCGGCCGGGTCACTCCCATATTTTCTCAAGTGGGGATCGTGCCGTACGATGCCGCTGGTCGGAGGGTTTTCTCGGGGATCTCCCATTTCCTCCGTCCTTGCATTCCAGCGCTGCTCCATTCTCAACTCGTTTCACTCATCGACACTCAGGACCTCGTTATTAAGAGCCGCCTAAATCACTCAACTCAACAATTCAACCCACGGACTTTGAAACCTTGTAACAATATGTTATATTGCGGGAGATTTTCCCACGGTTACAAATTACGCGCCAAATCAGAAACACTCGACATAAACTAATCGGGAGCCTATCTGACCCCACTAATGTTCAATGAACAAGTCAGTTTATCAGGTAGACTATGGAGGTATTGAAACGTGATACAAACACTCTGGAAAATCAGAGCTATGTGCGGACGAGTATTGTCTTGCTGGTAACTTACTCCAGTTAGGAAAGGTGACATGCGAGACTGAAAGATTTCATCAGTGTACGGCTGAATATTGTGACCTTATCTCCCTATCAACGCAGCCTCCTTTTGAAGAACTCAAAACACATTATGATGTTGCGCCACACAAGGCTCTACAGAAGAGTATTGTTACCAATGGAAAACGACAATGATATGAGACCTCTTCTCATGCCATCACGCCAGTAGTAGGAATGCGTGCTGCTGTAAATTGGGGCATGGAATGTAGTGCTAACTTGTCTTTCAGACTCTGGACATTGGTTCTTTTATATGCCAAATAAATGCAAATCGGTGCTAAAGACAATACATTGCTAGTCTTCAGCATTCCACGTTGCTGTCTGCTGAAACCACTGCAAAACAATGGTGACGATTTTGATTCATCGACGATACAGTTTGTACAGGTACGGTATCGCAGCTTTGCATGTGCTAGACATTTGTGTGTGTGGCAAAGATATGGTACCCTAGTGAAGCTGCCACATATAGTTGAATGGTGGGTATGGAAGTCGCTGATTCTGTGCGTGTATATCTGCTAATCAACTTTACTTCCACTTGGTGGTCTGTCAATGTCTTCCAGAATTGTTGCGTCATGTTATGTTCCTTCGTGTCCTTTGTTCCCAACACAAACTGAAAGTCGGGATAGTTCGAAAGACTGGCAAGTTAGTGCTTCATTCTTCCAACCTTTTTATCAGAGTCCGTAAGTAATTCGTATAGTTGTCTCGTGTGTCTTATCGGCATGCATATAGCTCATTAACCATGCGTGGTGAGTATGAGACACATCACATTGCTCTTATGTTAATCTTAAATCAGAAAAAAAACAATCGGGCATTTAATTACAATGATGTAGCGTAATATAAAAAGTCATTGGTAATGCAGCTTATCGTATTCCACAAACATGTTCTGTTATAATAAAATATGTTACAATGAATACTGCGTTCAGCCTAGAAAAAAGTATTCATACACCAGAGTAGTTGAAAACAAAACAACAGCCGATCCAATCCCGTGTTGCAAGGAACACCGATGGAGTCGTGTGGCGTATGCCTACCTTTAATGCACCATCTGACAAGAAGCGGGGGGAGAAAAATTTCTCGCTCGGACGCTGCTGGTGCCGACAGTGTCCTATTGGGAGCCGAGCCCAGGAGATTTATTTTGTAACTGTAAAAAAATAATTTATAACTTAAAATCCTTACAAATTTTTTGTAAAATGGTTTAGGAAATCAAGACACTAGTAGTTTGTTCCAACTCTGAATCGCCTAGTTGTCAAAACGCTGTGTTTGTTTGTTGTGAAACTTCAGATATTACTAATTGCTTAATTGCCTTAATTACTTAACTATTTTGGTAGCGAATTGCAGAAATCGCACTTTAATATTTTTTCCTAAATTGTCTAAAACACTGTTTAGGCAGTTAAACAAAGAACACATCTGACGGATGCGTGCATCAGCTGTGGTGAAAATGTCCCAAGAAAGTACAGAAGTGCCATGAGTAGTCATTGGTTTAGATAAAATATGATCTACAAGGAGAAAGTGTAATCCCGCAACTGTCTCACCGTTGGCCTTTAGCAGCGGATGTCTACAACGAAGGAATGAATGAACAGAAGATGAATGTGTGTGTGCCTGTGTGTGTAAGGGTTACAGGAGGGGCGATGAGTGTTTGTAGATCGTTTTCTGAATGGGCAGACGATTGTGGCGAGCAGAGACAGCACACCGTTTGTCTGGCGAGACAGACTAATGGTTGTTGTGGCACGCTGCCCATTGTGTGCTGATTGACTGATGGCTCGCGCCAGTTCGGCTGCCAGGTGTGAACCTTGCCTTGTAGAAATGGCTCCACTGCACTGCTCGCTGCATTGTTCGTGCGACTTGGCACAGCTATCCAGGTCCAGACATCACTTGAACCCCGAACTCCGCAGGTCTTCGGGTCGGAATGTCGAGTCTGTAACTTGACTCGTGGCTTCCTCCTCACTGATATCATGCTACACTGCTTGCATTCAGTGTATAGTATGTAATTTGTTACCACTCGCTTAATTTATAATGTTCTATCTTGTTGCATTCTCTGGCATAATATTTTTTTTCTGGCTGTATGGCGAAGCAGTTTTTTTCTCATCCAGCACCCTAACATGTTAACTAAAAGTTTCTGTATCAGATCAAGGTTAAATTATATCTTTCTTACCTTTTCTATAACTTTGTTCATTAACCCAGTAATATTTAAATAATATATATTGCATATACATAGTATAAAACAGTTGACCGGCCGTGTGTGACTGTATTCGGCTAAGGCTTCTAAACTATTTCATGGATTTTGATGCGGTTTTCGCCATCATATAGAGAATTTCTCGAGGAAGAGTTATGTATATAATGCGTTAGTATTTACTATAACGATATTAGAGAGGCCGACGATTTATAATAAAGTCGGAAAAAGCCGCTTTTCGGGCTCTTACATGACTTACGCGGACTAAACCATAAGATACACGCCAAATTAATGTACTGGAGAAGTGTACATCTGAAAAAGTTGTACAAAAAGTCTGCGATAGCATATTTTTATCTTTTAAGGATGACCCGTAGTAACCATCCTATTCTGTAAAAATTTTATTAAAAATAGTGGTTCACTTACGAACCCAACACAGTATTAATCCTATATTAGTTACCTTAAGCATTTAGTGTATCCTAGCGACATGCCTCGGCCTCTCTCGGGTGCGATTTACAAATACGGTATTTATGTTTACAGAAAGTATATACGACACGGTCTCAGAAAACGTAACTTAGGGTGCAAACTCTTTCAGGTTTTGGCCTGTTTTTATAGACAATTCTAAGGCGGATTCAATGAAACAAGTCGCACCTTTGTAGCGTTTATACTCTTAGCATGTTCCGTTCATATCTCGAAGACGATAATTTTCAACCTTTTTTGGGCCTCCTGAGAAACCTAATGGTTTTCGCTGAACGGTATTTTTCCTGCGAACGCGCCACATAAACACTAAATGCGTAAGGTAACCAACATAGGATTAATACACTCTAAATCTGAATAAGTGAGAATTTTACTGTTTCTATCAGTCAAACAATATGACTGAATTAAGTCACTTCAGTGAATTTAACTGATGAACCAGTGAAAAAATGTCATATTTCCTTCACTGATTGATTCAGTGACATTTCCTACTTATTCGTCAGTCATTTTTTCCGCTGTTTTCTCAGTAGTTTTTTTAACTGATGGATCAGTGAAACATCTGCGCAAATTGCTCCGTCTCTATTTTTGACTGATGTATCAGTGAAACTGCGTGAAAAATGGCCATTAAACAACGTGTATCAAGTGAAGTATCTACAAATAAATGAATAAAACTAATATAAAATACTTTCTAAAATGTGTTTTCTTTCAAAACGCCATTTTACGAGGTAATATGAACACACGGCCTTTCATTCCGTTTTTATGTCTTTCATTTCGATTCCATGAAATCGTCACAGCGTTCTGTTTGAAGGTTTAAACTGCATTCAATGTGGTAAAGAGAGTGCTATTGGTTTTACAATCCTAACGGTGCCAATCAAACCAAACACGAAAAGTATGAGCACACAACTTCAAAAAGATTTCGCAGTGGTATGGCATACATTTTCCTCTTACATATCCAACTTGGTGTGGTAGCTCAGATGGCAAGGTAACGATGTAGTCGAAGGGTGGCGAGTTCAATCCTGGCCACCCGGCAGACATTTTTTTCCTTTTTTAAATTACGGTAAATTGCACAATATAAACAGTAAACTATCGTAAGTATGTTTATTTCACGTAATTATTTGCATACATTCGATAAAAGCAATATTTAATTCGCCACTGCAGTCGGCCGTCACTTAGTGAAATTGTTCCACGGCACTAATTCAATCAGTGAAATTTTTTCACTGAAACAATCAGTGGTTTCCCACTGATTCGAATTAGGTGTGTACTGTGTTTATAAAGTCTTCGTAAGTGACACAAATGGTGGGTCGTCCTTAAAAGATAAACATATTCTGTCGCGGACTTTCCTTGTAGACCTTTTTGAGACATACAATTCTATAAGTAGTAGTCTATATTAATTTGGTGTATCTCTTATGGTCTAGTTAGCGTAAACCATGTAAGAACCCGAAAAGCGGCTTTTTCCGACTTTATTTTAAAAGTAGATATTTCTTAACTATAGTTATATTTAATACTAACGCATTATATACCTAAATCTTCCTTAAGAAATTCTCTAAATGATGGTGAAAACCGCATAATATTCTATCAAGTAGTTATAAGAAGTCTTAGCCGAATACACACACACACACGCAGCCAGTCTATTTTGTTTTTTACTATGTATAGATACTTGCTGTAAACCTAAACAACGCCATATTTGTAAATCGCACGCGAGCGTGGCCGGGGCGGGTCACTAGTTGTTTATATTTTTGAAGTGTGAAGATGCTGAGTAAGGATTAAGGCTAGTCCTCACTTTCTTTTGTTTTAACTAATGTGTTGCGTCACATTCTACGCAGCTAAAGAGCCATCGGTGCTTCCTTCCGCGCTTCTCGTCGGTGACCTTAGGCTTGGCGGAATTTTAAACATTGGACCCGAACTGGTGTATGAAATTTTACGCCAAGGTCCCTTGCGAGAGAGGCGTAGAGCATCGAAATCGATAGCTTTCTACCTCAAAATTGCGTTCAAAGATGCTGGCTCTGCTGTATAGCCACTATCTTTAAGTTGATTTAGGTTTTTTTACTATTCACTATTTCTCGTTTGTAAATAGCATTTTGTCTGTCTTAAATTGTAGAATCGATTGTGTTATGAAGTACGTACTATAGTTCATAAAACCCTGCGTGTATTACATGAATTGATCAGCGAGAGGAACGATGTTCCCCATTTCTTTACGTACGCCCATGTTGTAACGTGAATCCTGAAAAGTTTTTACAATAATCGAAAAATTGCTATAACAAATGCTGTAGTAAAATTTATTTGCTTTATATTTAAGCTAAACTTACTTCTATTCTGAAACATGCTCGAGTGAGCGAGTCCAAATAAATTTACAGTAGTGCTTCATTATTGTAATTACTACCTGACGTTGGCATTTGTCTTTCCACCTGTTCAACCCTCATATTTGAAACATTGAAATAGAAAATATATAATTATTTCTAAAAAACAGTATCATCCTACAAATTGCGATAGTCAATATTGTTTCGTGTAAGTACCGTGCAGGCGCTCCAAGGTGGGACTGAGCATAGTGAAAAAATTAAAGGATTGCTTAGGTCATGTGGTTTAATTCATTGTTGCCCCAAATGAACTAGTGTTAACTTTCAAATGGTTGAAGAATGTCGGTGCTGTAGTAAATTACAGTGCAATTTCAGTCCGTATTGTACAGTCTTTAAAAATCATTCACTTAAAATAATTATATAATTTTACTACATGTATTGATGGCGTAACAAATTTGCATTTTTTTGCAGTTATATCTTACATAATCAAAACATCGTTTATGTTTTCGTTATCGTAGTTGAATTTAAAATTACAGACTGCACGACACAACCGAACTGTAACTCAAATAGGATCAAATGAGGGATGCGATATTTTATATCATTTTTGAAATGGTTTCCCTTCCACTAGGATGTCGGAGGGGCCTGCATCTGGTTATGGGTGATTTGTGGAGTATTTCTGAGCAGAGTGCCAACAGTCCTCCACGTTTTTGATGTTTGTACTTTTTTTTTTGTACAACTTGTCACTATCATCGCTGTAAGTATCATTGTCTGTTTTAATATGCTCTACTGTATCAGTTCAATGAGTAGAGTATTCTCTACTACCCCGGTACTGGCAAAGTTCTATACATCTTTGGTTTGACTGTGCACATGAGCAGTGTCGTTTGAGCAAAAATTGCATTTGTAGTTTAAAAATTCCAGCATTTCTTCTGGTGCCGGTCGAATCTTCAGCTACTTCATGCAAATGCAACCATCTCCATCATGTTCGCGGCTGTGATCAACAGTTGGAGCACCAATTTTGTGATCCATTGTTGGGGCCGCGGTGGCTGAGCGGTTAGACTGCTCGCCTCCAAACAAGATGAACTGGGTTCAATCCCCGGCCGGGCCTTTCCCGGAATTTCGCAAATGGGAATCGTGCCAGACAGCGCCGCTGGTCGGCGGGTTTTCTCGGGATCTTCCGTTTCCACCGCTTTTGCATTCCGGCGCTTCTTCATGCTCATCTCGTTTCGCTCCCCATAGGCTCTCAATACCTCGTTGAGCCACCCAAATATCCAAATTAAACTAAACTCTGATCCATTGTTATTCGCCAGATTGCAGTTTCATAGTTTGCTTTCTGGACATGCAGCCGAAAAGTTTATAGGCATGGTGGGAGAAGTTCCGGTTCGACAGATTTTTGTTGCTACTGAACTGAATAACTTAGTGCTGTAGAGCTGATACAGTGATTACCTCCGTTAACAATTTCCCGTGTATTTCACAGAGAAAGAATAACAAAAGACTTTCGCTTACAGTCTATAGCGGGCTTTCCACTGGTGCGTGTCCGCACGAACAAGGTGACGTCACGTGCTCGTGGGTACTCCTAGACGACGTCCGACTTCTCACAATCTCGTTTTTTTTTTCCAGTGCAGTTCAGGCTACGCACAACCCGCTTCCTCGCGATGGCCCGTTCATGCTCGTGGTGGAGGAGGGCTTTTATCTGAGAGACGCACAAGGGGCATTTTCACTTTGCGTGCTTCCCAGCCGAGCAGATACTGCAGTGCAGGCGTGGCTTATGTTGTTTTAGTAGCTGAAACTTGACGTAATTGACTAAAAAGTGCCGACAAATTAAAACTCGTAAAACATGTTCCCTGTACATGTACGTTGCATAAGGTGGTTTGCCCTTGCTTAGTTACAACTCATCTCTATCAAATATGTAGCTCCAACTTTGACAATCAAGTTAGTTTGTAACACTCAGTATACGTTTTGCTAAAATGCATCCACACAAATAATCCGTATAAGACACATTACTATTTCCGCCTAAGGTTTTTTTAGAACAAACTTTTCTCTATAAAAGTCCAAAGCGTGTACCGACACGCCCGTAACTTCAAAATATTTACAATGTATTACCTAGCTGATAACTTATATCAAATGTGTTTAAGTAAAATTATACAGGATCATCAGAAATTCCCCTTACAAACGCGTAGGACTTGTAGAGGGTACTGAATAGACTTATTTTGAATAGGAACGCATGTTTCCGTGCTACAACCATTTCAAATCAGGTGTATCACTCCTCCACTTCCGCTGAGGGAAAGAGCAGTGTCTCGAATGTGCCTGTGTTCGTATGCAACCGGGTAGGCAGTACACTACTTCAGACAATCACATGATGGCACGCGACGTCTACCCTGTATTGAGCCCCATTGCACGCGCAATTTTTCGCGATCACGCTGTCGGGCTCTGTTCAACGTGATGCAGTACAGCCTCTTCCAATTTGGGAGTGCGGCGTCTCTTTGGAGTACCACGGCGGTGAAACTACCTTGTTCTCGGAGCGGTTGCGTGACTGCGGCAAACAGGGTATGCGATGGAGTCGCTCGTTGTGGATAGCGCTCTTGATACAGCCGACGAGCCGCTCTTCCATTACCTTCAGCTGTACCATATACAAGAATCATGTCTGTGTATTCTGCAAACTTGTACTCAACCATGTTAATCAAATACACTGCTGGGCCTACGTGTAAGACATCTCTCTGCAATCGTAATCACTTATTGCTGGTACGCTGTTATACAAATTCTCAGAGTTTGGGTTCATTCGGGTCATTTTTCTGGGTGTTACAATTTTCGCAAACAATAGCGTATATTCCGTGAATTTAAGTTGGTCAAGAAGATCAGAAAGTAGAGGCTTCATATTTGAACGCCATTTTGAGACGGAAAGCCTCACATTTCAATCTCCGCGTCATGGTATTCGTGATTAGCAGTATCGGTATGCCAAAATACTAAAAACTTAACTTAGTTAGAATTGAGCTCATTTTTATCGACACTTGCTTTTAAGTAAGTCTGCGAAATCACAAGTTCCGGTGTTTCCAATACGTAATTCTCTTCATACACGATAGAGCTCCTGCTCATTACAGCCTGTCTGTTCGTACGTTCCTCAGTCGACAGTTCGGCGACCTATTTATAGGTTGCCTTCACGCAGCCCTGATCTCAGTCAGTGTACTTTTATTTGTGGCGCTGTTTTGATTTCGTTTCACCGCATCTCACAACTTTCGCGTATAGTATACCTAACTGTTAACTAGAAGCTACGACTCTCGTTTGAGTTTCAATCGACAGCTCCCATCAAGTTCAAACTCCATTGCGTGTATAAAAACATTTGTGTAGCGTGGTTATGGTGAAATTGTATGCGTGTATGTAAAAATTAAGTAAACTTAACACAATTTCGGCCTATTCTCGTCAAAAATCCAAGTCGAAATACAGAAATCGTATACGGTTGGAAAGAGCATCACAAAAGTAATCCAGTGATACCCACAAAACCCCATATGATCTAGTGAAGCGGTGCCGGGAACGTAAAACAAACACTAAGGCGTCCGAGCGCGTCAACGTAGACATATTCACGCAAAACAAACTGCCGTGTCCCCAACACAGCCAAACTTTTTTTTACGTCCACTGCTTATGAATCGACTGATATTTTCATCCTGTAGTAACCTTCGCCACACTTGGGAAATTACACTTTGGTACACGCAGAACTACCTTATCTGCTTACAGTCGTCCGATGGTTGCTTCCCCATAACATATTGCGCTACAAGAACACATGGACTACCAGCTACGGTCTCTTATGCTTATTGCAGTGCTAGGGGCCACGGTGTTGAAGCTGCTAAAGCGTTCGCCTCCCCGAAAGGCGAACCTGGTTATATTACCGGTGGGGCCGCTCCCTGGTTTTCGCACGTTTCCGCAGGTCAACGGGTTTCTCGGGGACCTCTCGTTTCCCCCACCCTTGCATTCCGGCGCCTCTCCATATTCACTTCGTTTCATCATCAGCCCCGGTCAACATCCTGTGGCTAAGGGGAATGGTGCACGAAAGCTGTATATTTACCTATGTTTTTCATAACAATTTTCCCAGAGAATCTGTGAAATTTTTGGCATGTCAGGACATTAACAACAATTGTGAACATATTCTTACACGTTTGATATTCACTGCCTTTATAATTCTCGGAGCACTGATGTAAGATAGTAAAGAATATTGTATTTATCTTCCATCAGCGCTCCAAGAATAACAAAGGCAGTTTATATCTAACGGTGTAAAAATGTGTTCACAATTATTTGTCTTGTGTCAAAAATTTCAAAAACCAATTACGATATCAATTGGGTTAAATGTACTGCTTCCGTGCACCATTCCCCTTAACTCACCCAAACGTATCCACGCCATTATTGTAGCATTACGTACTATCTGCCTCAGACTTTCTGGCGAGATGGCAGGTCCTGGCGCCTACAATGTATGTAATCATGTTAATAGCATGTCGGTGATTGGCTATTTGGCAGATGCTAAAGTGGCAATTTCGATGTACTCTGGAGGCGAACACCTTTTCTTCCGGACATGGTGTATGAAGAACATCCTTATTTTTATTACCTCTACAAGTATTATATACGAACGTTAAATTATGTTATGTTACACCTATACAATTATACATCGGTGTGTGATGAGTAGTGCATTTTTGCACCACCAATTCTTCTATTAAGAAACGGAACTGGAGGAGGACTAATATTTTGAAATGCCAAATATTTTATATTCCCAGTTACAGTTGGTTGAATTAGCCTTTTAAGATGAGGTAGTTAAAGCATAGAAAAACTGGAACAATCTTAACTTAGAAGCCAAAGCAATAATATTTGGTGGCCTTTGTGCCTTATACAGTAAAATTTACCCATATAAAACTGTATAAAATGTTGCGACTAGTACCAGGTTGTATATTACTCCATCCTGTAAATCGAATTAGATTTGTGTCTCTCGTAAGAAAAGCTAAAAATTTTCCCTGCAGTGATGCATTATTCTTAAAGTATAGTAGAGCAGGGATGTTAGGTGGTCGCTGGGAAACTCTGGTATACATTTGCAGAAGTCTTCAGGGGAAAAATTGGTAGGTATGTAAAGCAAGGGTCACAGAAATACGATACAAACCATTTCCCCTCTTGTATCTCTTAAAGGGAGGCGAGGTTCTGTCTTAGATTTCTACCAGTTGATCACAAATGTTAAAATCTAGGTATTTCCGCATACAAGGCCGAAATGATCTTGGTATACAGTAAAATGGGGACTTGAAAACAGGTAGGTGTACCAAGAAATTTGTACGTCTAACATCGCTATAGTATGAAGCTCGGGGATGGCTAGACTTGGAGAAGAGTGGTGGGTAGGGCCGCACAAACTCACCCTCCTTTTAAATATACCTCCTGAATAATCGTGCTTTCGCTACTAGTCATCCCAAAACATGTCATTGCCAGTCAGCTGAGAGTTGGATTCGGTTGCGTTTCGGTACAGAATAATGTGGCACATTCAAAGAAGGAAAACTGTAAACAATGAAGAAAGTTAAGTAAGCCTAATTAGAAGTTTATAAGTATGATGCACAAATGGGAAGAAGAAGCTGCTGGACAGTGGACATATTTGTTGTCTCAACCCAGTTTACCCGTTTCAGATTATATTGAAAACTTTGTCAGAAGTGTTGACAAGAATTCGCAAAGAAGTCACCGAAACTGATAACAGTTCGCTGTCAACGCCAATTACACAAACCGAAAGTGTCCAGATCACAAAAATATGCATTGCGACTTGTTAGATGAAATAGTAATCGGATACGTTATTCAAGATTTTTATTTGGCACGGAAACTAGTACCAACAAATCCTTAACTGTCCGTTGCTCTAAGAGGAAAAAAAAAATACTTTGATGGCTGCAGGGAGGGGTTAATATAATCTTGAGGATACTGAAGGAAATAAGTTTTAGATTTAAAAAAGTGTCACAGTTATCGACGAAAAATACTAGAAGAAATACCGCATACAGTCCAATGGATTCGTAAATATTTAAAATCAATTCTTCATTACAGAATGTAGGGTATCTTGTAATTTGCATTGATGAGACATGGTTTGGCAACAATATCACGTTTCACGAATTTTTACGAAGTGATGGCCAACCTGGTGTATTTATATGTTATGGTTCCTCAGACCGACTGAGAATATATAAGCTCTGAAGAAGTATTCGTTGAAAATACACTTCCAATTTTTCCTGCAGGTGCGAGGGATTATCGTGTGCAGATTAATTCCGTGAAATTCGAAAAGGGGATGCTTAATCAGTTATTGCCCAATTTTGTTATAAATTCAATTCAAGAAAATAAACCCCCTCCAAAATACGCAATGAAAAAGGAAATGATACAGTTATTGACGAGTAAGTGTTCCTTTTTCTCAAGACGTGCGAAAAACAGAGCTTTATGATGTAATTGTACAGAACAGAAAGCCTGAAAAATATTTTGCATATGCCTTCGTGGCTACGATGTTATGAGATTGCCTCCGCAGTGCGATTTTAATCCTATTGAACTGGCTAAGTCTAATGCAGAGAGATTAATCCGGGAAATAAACTTTACTGTTAAGTTATAATAAAAAGTACGAAGGCAAGTCGGCCTGAACTGAAAATATTTAAATGAACGAGTTCCCCCCCCCCCCCCAAATATTACTTGTCTGTACTTTGTGCTACACGATTTATCTCTGGCTATTTTTAATCAATTAGAGATTCACTTGGTATGCTGCCATTACTTACTGGATGCAGTACATGCTTAAATTTTTTTAGTCTGCCATGTTTGAAGAATGCGTCCCTATCTTACGTGCCATACAAAACAATATAGAATGTCACCTTAAAATGTTATATAACATTAGCTTATTTTCAGTGTGGTTTTCTTATTCTTTTAGTGTACATGCCATATCTCTAAAACTATTAAACTTGTTTACCCCAGACTCGGTGTGCAAAAGTACCTAGTGCATGTACTGAACTAACCAAGTAATATATCTAGGCTTCCTCCATTTTAAAATGTAGGGCCACCAAAAATTAAGGTTGTAAGTCCTATCCTACCATACACTCTGGTGGAAAACTTTTGATATTGATTCAGTTTTTTAATGAAAAGGTTTGTGTAGAAAAAAGTTGTCCGAATAGTTGTATAAGCAATTTTTTGCTTACAAACTCAGATCATGAATACTTTCTTCAATGATTATTTATTTATAACTTGCAGCAAATATTTTTGATTTACTCCTGGAAAATGTGGCACTTCAAGCTGTAACATTAATATTATTTTTTTTTTGTGGAAGCAGCATACGTTATGGATAAAGTATATTACGTAATTTAGTATTGGTTATTATTTCTGTAAATATATGTAAGGGTTTTCGGAAAATTAAACAGCACACCTAGTAAATAAAGGTAAATAGAATTCCATGGTTTTTAGAAAAACGCACGCAAAGTGTATTAAGTTCATAAATAATTGCAATTAGACCAATGGTTATTTAAATATGAAATGTATAAAATATTAGTTTACTGTGAAAATAAGGTTGGTACACAGTGGCGTAAAAAATTAGCTAAATAAGCGATAATTTGACTTATGACGCTATTTAACTGTGGGTGTTTCCCGTCACCATCAAAAACTTTTTCGTCCATGTGTGGGAGTCGCGGTGATGTAGTGGTCAGACTATTCGCCTCTCACCTCGGCGAACAGTGTTCGATTCCCGGCGGGGTCACTCCCGGATCTTCGCAAGTGGGAACCGTGCCGAACGATCCCGTAACCCCGTCTTTGCATTCCGGCGCTGCTCCATACTCAGGCCATTTCATCCTCATCAGCTCTCAGTGCCTTACCATAATTGTGTGTTTACGTAATGTATATAAAATAAATGAACATTATTTCACAAACTGCATCTTTCTCTTGCAGGCTGTACCAGAGGACGTCGAGAAGCGCTCCGTAGCGAAGGAATCCCAAGTAACACAATCCAGCACCACAAACAGTACAAGCGGCCAGCGGTATCGTTCCGTCTCCTTGGATAACATCCCATTACCGACCACAGGTGGACACGTAACAGGTGCGCATGCAAGAACAGACTCTTGACTTCTGATAATTATTTGTCGTGTGACACAGTCAAAAAATGTAACACTTACATGTTTACTTGTTTGAATGTAGTGTTGTTGGCTCTCATTACTGAAGGCTGTAGTTAGATTCCAGAGAATCTTCAGTATCGTGCTAGTAGCTGGTCTAGCGGTGTTTTACCTAACGGGAGACTTTGGATTCATTTCGAGTCTTCCCGTGCGACTGGGCGCCTATATATAGTAGGCGAGTGTGTTATACAAATACCATGGTGTCCCTTTTACCAGTTTGAATTTTGTGGATGTTCTGCCACCTAGCAATTGTGCAGTTTAATTATGTAGTTCTTATTGACGACGTAACTTGTCACTGAGTAAAGATGCCCCAGCGCAGGGATCGCGTGTGATGGAGCAAAACATTGTATTAGCGGTCTGAAGTAGTTTTTTGTTTCCCCTCGAGCATATCTTTTATTTTAAACACCTGTACGAGTACTAAGTTTTGTACAATCATTGGATAGCTCTTTATTTGGTGAGTAAAAAATTGATAAACGTTTTATTTCTGTTGTATTTTAGACTGCCGTTAACCATTCGTGTTAAATAATACACCCTCGTGTACCTCTTGTATCATGGGCCAGTGTTACATAGTACAGGGGGTTATAATCATGGCCAGAGCAATGCGGGTGCTTGGGGTGTGGCCGTAACCTCAATTGTCACTAAGAATTTTTAATATATAATTAGAAGATACATTTTAGACCAATTTTTGAAAAGGTAAAACTGGTAAATCTATTATAATACTGTTACAAATCGCCTGGGGCATATCCAAGTTCGTGAGGGATTGAGGTCTTGATAAAACTAAAAGAAATAAATCTGTTTTTGAATTTATTTATATTGGTATAAAGTACACACAGCTGTTGTTTGCAATATCAAACAAACCCCCTCCACTATTTTCACTAGTTATTCTCGGTGAGGTAAATCTTAATTCTAATTGAAGTCCTTATCGCTGTCTATATTTGTTACAGCCACGTAATTCATACTTATTATGCAATACAACGGTCCACTGCCATAATTCCAAATGTCTGTCGCTCACGCATCCAGTTCAGTAGTCCCGCCCGTCAGTCTCATTCCCCACTGTACCGATGCTCGCAGGGTGAATTGAGCAAGCACTCGAACTAGTGAAGACTGTTGAGGGGAGACCTCACAACCTGATGTTACGGAGGTTGCTGCCACCACGGTAATTATTATAAAGACGTTACCGAAATCCGTTCCAACTAAGATGTAGGGCGCAGATTTATTGTCGGAGATAGGCCCTGCAAGCTGCTCTTCGTAAGACTGGGAGTCGTCAGGTGTGCACGAGTGACCTTGCAACTTTTCAGGAAAACGCTCAAACTTCTAATGAATCTAACGTAAAGTTAACTAAGTTCACCAAATCAACATTATTCTTCCACTCTCTATATGAATTTCGCACTAGGAACAATTGTACCAGCAGAATGATTCATAGTTATAGAGTCCCACATCGTGGACGTATAGAATACTGGTCAAGGGGAGGAGCTTGTACCATTCACCTGCATCGGTGATGATACTTAGAATGATGACATGAAATACATTAATTCAAGCGCCAGTCTTGTGGGTAAAATAAATGTCACTAAGACGACAGTTTATTCACATGACCTTAGAATTCCACAATACCTGGCATTCTCTCTTCCAACAATCGTCAAAATATCTCGTTAACTGGGGGGGGGGGGGGGGGCTACTTTACATCATCTTGCAATGGAATCTACTGTATTAACGTTTTTTACCTTACATTTAGCTTCATATAATCGGTGCCAATAAACATGTATCCAGTATCATCCTTGGCCGGTCATCACAGATCACTTGGCAGTTATAATACTGACTTACGCCGGCTGAAGTCTGAAATTCTTAATCTACATTCTCTGCGTTTATACTCTTGTAGCTAAATAAAATACTATCATCTCATAACACCATTACTTGATTACACTACATACTCGGATGAGTCCCAAACACATCTTTCTCGCCTGAGGTTACAATCAGTCATTCAACGTAATACCTCTCCAGGGCCTCTTCTTCATATTAGCTCTCTCAAATTCAATAATTTAAGTATTTGGTACTTCTCATAATCAACCGAATACATAGGGCTATAGTTCCAACAAATTTCATAACATAACTAACATGATCTATTTATGTTAAGTCTCCTCCACAGTTATCAATCCTAAAAATGGGTCCCTGCTATGCATCCCGACTTATTATTAAAAGGCATTTAGACAGGTCTCGTCCTACACATACTTTGATTACAATTCTTGAATGACATACAAAACATGAATTATTTTAACTATCCGCGTTAGAGGCGTCAAACCAGATCTCTGGAAAGTCCGTTGGGATTCCTGCCAATACAACACCGCCCTAATTCCTGGGCGACTCTTAATTCCCCGCACCACGTGCAAGAATTCTACTAAAACTGGAAACTAAACTCTATCGCGAGGATGCCTGTTATTTTACAATTAAGTCACTGTAACAGACAACCGCACGTACCAGTGCACAGTCACGCCTTGTTATAGGCTTATATCGTCTAGCATCAAGTTGCTTTAATTACATATTTTTTAACTGTAACTATTTGTCAGTAATATTAATTGAAATCCAACGTCGATAAAAAAATCATATCACTTGAATTCCTACATGTGTTGTACCCAGATAACACAACGAGATAAAATCATCTTGATTTAATAATTAACGTTATAGCAAAAAGGAGAGTCCATTTCCCGACATAACTGTCGTCACCGCCGCTCGCTGGCTTCGCACACCTAACGCTTCAGGTCGTAAAAGGCTCCAGACTGTCTTCTCGGAGGCTCGTCGTGGCTTTTATAGACAGCTGGCCCGGGTCCATAAGGTTCCCCGCACCCAGGGTCTCGCTAAGGTAGACGAGGGTGGTGGTCAGAACATTCTTGCAACGGCAACACCTGGACATCCAATTCTAATGGGAAGCAGCACGAGTCCCGATAGGCTTGACGCAGCACCCCTTTGTAAATCCCCGCGCACTCCTCGGGCTACCATAGCACTGCCTTTGACATACTTTACTTCGCATGCCCGAGCAGGACGGGTAAAGGCAAGCGACGCAGACCAACATTTAACAATGCTAAAATATAGGCACGCCTATTATATTAGATAAAATCAGAATACAAGCTGCAAGGTATCGCCTCTGTTCCTATGCGATTATATCTCATTGAAATAATTGACATTTTTAAAGGCTGTACCCTCATTATCACATCTTGGTTAAGTAAATGGTTACAATAATAAAAAAAACATCGTAAGATATGTGTTGGGCGCATTTTTGAAAAGATAAAACTGACAAAATTATTCAAACATAAAGACTGGGGGAATACATACATTCAGAATATAGGAAATCGGGGTCACATGAGCGTAATAACCAGCTTATACGCGCCTCCAACGGCGAACCGGGTTTGATTCCTTGTGGGGTCACGCCCAATTTCTGCATAAGAGAACCATAGTAGACGTTTCCATTGACTGGTCGGTTTTCTTAGGTATTCTAGTTTCCTTCACTATTGCATCCCGTCACTGCTCCATGTGCATCTCACTTTGTATTATTCGTTGGCCTACCATAATTTGCTTGACAATATAAATAAATTATTTTAAAACATATTAAAGCAATGCATTGTTTAGTTACATTTCGTTTTTTCAACTATTGTTCAAGGTACAGGATTATTATTAGATGCTTCCTTTGCACTTTTCGATTCCTTATTTGCTTAACATTATGAATTAGTGTTTTTTAAACTTAATATTAAAGCAATACTTTGTTTGGCATCCATTTTATTTTAATATGGTCCAAGTTACAGGACAATTGTCGTGTTTCCTTTGCATTTTTGTACTTTTTTTTTTTGCTGGAGAATATGAATTAGTTGTTTTTAAACACGTTGTTAACGCAATACATTGTTTTGCATGCATTTGGTATTACTTCCAAGTATGGTCCGAGGTACAGGAAAATTGTCCCAAGGTACACGAGCATAGTTTACCACTGTCCACTTTGCCTACTACTTTTTTGTTTCTGAAAAATAAAATTCTCTGAGCTTAAGGGTTTATTCCTAGACAGATACGCCGAAAACACATTAAAGTGTTAATTGAATCCAAGAAAACGGCAAGTATTCTATCAACAATTCAAGAATTCAGATATTTATAAAAATTGGCCCAAGGATCCACTATACAGAATGTCAGGTAATTCGCGGATACGGACTGCACCACATGAATCTGTGATCAAAACTAAGTAGAAAATATTTTTTAGTTAAAAAGCACAAGTCCCATAGTTCACGAGATAAACGACATTAAAGTAGATAAATTAATTTTATTTTACTTCAGGCACAGCATAACGTAAGAGCATACAAAACGTCGGAACGTAATAACAGGTGTACCAAGTTTGCTTTGCCTATAGCAATGCACTTTTCCGCACTTTGGATGCATGCATCATGCACGTAGCTTGGCCTTCGGATGTACTCTTGGCCCATTGCCATATCGCATTACACACTGAATGTGAACTCGATGACATCTTTGGCACTACTGAGCACAGCTCGATCCCTTGCAGTATGCCTTACGACCGACAAATTAGTTGCAGCATTGTCACATCACCTCATATTTACCTAATTGGAATACCACATGTTTGCTACATTGGTTTTTGGACATTTCATTTTGTTTTTCTCGTAAACAAAGGATCTTATGCGTGTTTTCCAAAGAGTATTTTCTACTAAGGTTTGATCACATATTCTTTTTGTGCAATCCGTATTCGCGAATTACCCGACACATGTATAACAAATGCATTATAGTTATACGTTATCTCTTAAGTTATTTAGCTTCAAAATAATTCCGACTTTTTTTTTTTTTTTTTTTTTTTTCCCCAAGTTTTAAGCATATGTCTGTATAAATATTTTGTGAAATTAATTTTTTGTAGAAAAATTGTCGACTTTCTTTTGTCACCCGGAGAACGGAATAGTGTGTTAGGTCATTGTGAAATATTGTGCCACTTGTTCAGTAATTCTGATTAGCTGTCAGTCATTTTGGTGTTAAGTAACCTTAGACCCGACTATTCCAAGAAAAATTGAAAGTTATAGAAAACGTTACTTTATTTAGTTTTTTCTTTAATAAAAAAATTAATTTTGATTTGTATTCAGTAATAATGTCTTAAGAAATTAATTGCAAAAACTTTGTGTCAGATTTGTTATTAATCATCATTGCCCAACTTCACCTTCAATGAGTGTTCTTAGATTTAACTACTAGCAAGTGCAAAGAACAGTTGAGACACACAATCGCCACCACATTTGTTCATAGCTCATGTAGGACTCCTTACAATCGCTCCCGTACCCTCATTACAGTTGGATGACTGCAACATTGAATTCTGCAAGTGTAGTCTTCTTTCTTTAGAAAATAAGAATTTGGAAAGATAAAAAAATTTAAATAAATAATTTTTTAAGTTTACAACAAACAGGTTTAACAATGCTTGTACTGCTAGATTCAATTTAATCAGAAGCCTTATTAAATTTGTGAAGCCATATTATACCAGGCACAGAACTTCTTGGCTGCCCAATGACAGTCAATCAGCGGCGCTTCTCCCACTAGCTGGTGCCAGTAGCCTATCACAGCTGTGCGTTATTGCCTAATTCGCAACGTTAGAGTGGCCACAGCGAGTAGAGCAATATTTCTCAGAGGCGCTCAGAAAATCGTGCAAGATTTCATTAAAATGCGGCCAGTTTTTTTGCAATACGCTAATTTACTGAATTAAGTACGTAAAAACCCTGTCTCTATTTATCGTTTATTGTTTTACGTTATTAAGGAATGCGCATGACAACTGGCGTAAACTCATAGCTATGTTTCATAGTAGAGGATATTATTCATGCTTCACCTGAGAGGAAACCATATTTCGTACGTTTATCTGAATGTTTCGTGTTTGCTTTGGAAGCAGACGATAACGAAATCTTGACTGCGTAGTCGACAAAAGATAGTTGCCTTATTCCACCCAGCTTAGGTTTCTGCTCTAGTCTATCGCCCCAGTACCACAGCGCATTACACACGCAATCAAATGAAAAATATTGAGAATCGATCAAAGTTTTTAATGAAATTATGGCGGTAAAACATGCATTGTGCTAGCTTCAGTAGTTACAAAGTGGAAGTATTTCACAAACAACGTCGATCTGTAATCTTTAGTGTGCATAATTTTATTTACTAAAATGAGACGAAGAATTACGTGAAAGTATAAATTTTAAACAAATTAACGATTTGACAGCGAAAGTACGTGATGTCTGTAAACGTACAGTGAGACAAATATACAAGGAAGGAGGAGAGGGCGGCATTGCATTCGTAAAAAGCAATATTTGTCACCTAGGAAAAAACACGTTTTGCCAGGAAACTAGTGTCAGATTGAGACTTTCTTTGGAAAACTGTGTAGAATATTACGATCAGGGGGAAATTCCGACAACAGACAATTTTTGTAGCTAGGCATGAGAAAATAGGTCACATGAGAAAATAGGTTACAGGAGTTCAAGTTTCTTAGAAACTTGGTTGAAAAGTGTCGTTTTTTGTTATAATTAATCTGACGAGCGAAAGTTGGTCATGGAAAGGAATGACATTAAAACTGTTCGGACACGGAAGAGGATCTTGTATGGCTACAGAAAAAACATGTAGGCCTATGCGAAAAGAATTGCATCGTCACCTCAATTTAAATTTTACCAAATTATCAATACTATATATAATTTATATTAATGGCGCGATTTCTGTGACATAACGTGCTATAAAATTGTGACCCACCTCTTGAGGTAAATGCACTGGTGATTATTTTCTTTCAGTCGTAAAGAATACCGTCAGAGATTTTTTGGAGTACCTCCCAAATTGAAATTATGAAGTGTGCCTCTGTAATTGTCAGTATTTTAATTAATAGCGATTGCAATTGTTTCTGGAGATAGTGTTTTCGAAACAATCCAAAACATCTGACCTGTAGACCTTATATTATCTTCCCATCTCTGGCGAGCACAATCAACGCGTCTGGAGTGGTATGAAGGGATGACATCTCTAACAGGGTAAAGCTGACTGCCCTTTTATTTCTTGCTGTAGGCCGTTCACGGTAAAGTGAGCACTTTTGAAGTTGTAGTTATTTTTTTCTTTCAACCAATTTATATCCTTCCACCACTAGTTAATGTAAGTCCTGCCATGTGATTAATAAACACAGTGTGTACATTCACTACACCCAAAACCAAAAGTCCGAGACCGCAATGAAATGTATTTATTGGTTATTATGTCCGATGAAACAACTTCAAAAAGTGCTCACTTTATCGTGAACGGCCTATATCAGTTCGCGTTCAGTGCTCCTCGAATTCTGAAAACAGCACTCACGCGAGCTTAGCGGGGAGAAAAATCTTAAATTTGGGAACCAATAAAATTTTTATTTGCTTAATTATTACTCAGCTTAATTTGCATAATTTAAAGAAGTATGCTACCGTAAGACGTTATTTAAAAGTTTAGGTTTAGCGCCATAACATTTTTATTCAAGGCAGTTTATGATTTTGATTTGCGATATTTTTTTCGGGATTGGCCAAGCCAGTAAGTTAATGACTCGAACAAAAAATAATTGAACACGGAAAATAGTTACGAACTGAATCGGTATCAAAGTGATTTGGAGCCCAGTACGATTTGAGAATTTACGTAAGCTTTCGCCAGTATGTTTAAAGTTGTGCAATTTATAATCAAATATAGCCCGTGTTTGTCAGTCATCGACACGTAAATTTCAAAACTATTAGTCGTAAAGTAACGTCAATCTTATCGAGCTACAGACCTATCCCTATACCAAACTTTGTTACTTAATTTACACACTCACTGTGGCACGGGTCTGATTTTTGCGGACTTCTATTGAACGTCACGGACGATCCAGGTCCGTACTTGTGTTTCAAAGTCAGTTGTGACTCGTAAGGGGGAAAAAGTGACTTGAGACCCAAGACACCATTCGCACAGGAAGCAGCATCAGCGCCTTCCGATGTAGTGGTTAACTTATATGCGTCATTATCGAGATGTCCTTTGGAGGCTCGCCATATCAGTCAGTTTGTGGAAGATGAAGCAAGCAAGCACTAAACATAATTAATTTTATATCTGCTGCCAGAAATAATATACCTGAACTAATACCTTGCATTACATGGGAGAAAAATATGTATGCTGGTTATTCGAATAAACATTTTAAAAAATAGTAAATTACTTCACTAATGTTTTTCTTCTAGGTGTGTAGATGACATAGTTTCGTGGTGGTCGCAAGGTTTCTTTTCGGTGCACTATTGTCATTGTGCAGTAGTGTATCTAGCCATTTTAAAATTGTGCTGGAATGATAGTAGTTGCATTCGTAATTCTGTATAAACTTCACAGGCGAGCACTGCTTTTCCCGTTTTTACCTGTAATTTCTGATTAATTTATACCGTACGAAGTGTAATTTTTCCCATGTAGACATATAGGCGATTCCCGTTTACTAAGCATCATCTATTGGCGCCTGGAAATAAAGCTTATAACATTTGTGATCAATGCCTCGTCAAATTACTTCTCCGTGTGCGCATTAACTGCGCATCACCGAATTATAAGTTCTAATGTTTCCCTCCCCCTTCAAAGTGTGACATTAATGAGGATTAAAAGAGACTATTACTTATTCAGCTCTAGTGCGGCTCTGTGTAAGTCTTGTGTAAACCAACAGCAAGAGTGCATCACCTCGATTCAGTACGATTAGCCTGTAGTATAGCTGAATATAAAAAAGTTGTGGTGTAGGCCAGGGGGCGAAACTTTGAGGACGAATTGATACCATTAAAATATTCGTAGTTTAACCTATGTTGGAAAAGTAACCAAAGAGTAGGGCCTACTCAATAATAGTAGTCTGCAAAACTTCACATTCAAAACATTTAGATATCGGATTTCTTTTATTATAATTACCAAATGGTGTAATCTGCTTATTACAAGGAATGGTTATAATTTCCATATAAATAGCACTGCTTTGGTCGTGGTGTTTTCGACTAGCTGTTGATGGCTGGCTACTTGCAGTTTTCCATTTCTGCCGACCGGCATTGAAATCACTTTACGTTTGTCAGTGTTCAGTATCAGAAGAAACCATCAAATAATTCAACAGGTCAGTACGTAGAGTGCTTCTACACTCCGCAATGATATTCAACAATGTAAAGTAAAAATAAATTGGGAATCAAAGTCTCTTTGAAAATTAGTATAGTCACTTTTTTGAAAGACTACAAAAAATTTTTAATTGTGTTGAACTTCGAAACAGTTGACACGCCCATGTGTGGACCAGGGATCCAGGAACCGTCGGGGGGTAGTCATTCAGACGAACACCTTTCGATGACTTCTGGAGTACTGTTGCTTCATCCGACAAGCCTATTCAGTACGACTAGCATATTGCATAGCAAAACGCTCCTGAGCTGCATCGGTAAAGCAGATATTACACGGTACTTGGTAAACATTTTGCATTATATATATGCTTTTTAACGTAAAGTAGTAATCTGTATTAAATAGTAAAAAATAAGTATGCCCGATGGAGTTTTGACAGCCGCTACAGCAGACCTTGCACAATCTTTAACGGAATCTGGTACCGTTAAATAGTGAGTGGAGAGATTGGGACGGCTCTTAACATGGAGGTCTTGAAAGTCGATCTTAAGGAAGAGATTCAGCCGTTAGCGAGCACAGGAGAGGAAGGTGTGGGCGAGGAAAACTCCCTAAACAAAGCCTTTAAGGCTGCTGTCTGGTGGAGAATTTCGTATAGGGAAATGCAGGTTATTGAGATTATTATTTTTTTTTTAGTTCCGATATTTCGCCAAAATACATTCAAAAATTTCAATTTTCGGGGACTTCATCGCCTTAAATGTTTACATTAGGTACAAAGTGTCCCATAAATTTACCACTTGATTTTGCATATGGAAACACCTCACGAAGTTTGTTCTGTCGAATTATATATATATATATATATAATCACCGGGGACTTTGAGCAGAAAAATACGTGCTTCTTTGCTATCGAAGCCTTTTTCCTTGGAAATACCTGAAAATTGAAAAATTAAATAAATTACTGGAAAAAAAAATTGTTAAATTTACCTTAATACATAGCTGGAGAATATCATTTCCCACACTTAGGTTTCTTTTACAAGTTTATATCTTTAAAATTGGCTTCATAAAATCGAATTTCACTAACATGTATTTCCCTATATTTAATTTTCAACAAGGTAACAGATTTAAGATAATTACCGAGAACAGCAGATTAATAAGTAACAAATGTTCTTAACTTAATATAACGCATTGTGCCATCTCTTGGCGTTCTTGGATATCACCCTAGTCTTTTGGTGTTCCCTCGGCGGGTAGTCTCTCATCTTAATGTCGATTCGGACGCCATTTTAGCTCCGTCTTTCTCTATTTATACTATGTACACTCACTTGCAAAAAAATCGGATCACCATGAACGAATCGCGTGAGTACAATGAAGGATGTCGCAGTGTCGCCGTAGCCCCGACATGTCACATTTGAATTTCATGCAGTTTACTTGCGCCGATGTGCCACCAGAGGCATACATGTCCATCAGTCATTCTTAGGTGCAAGACACCGAGTAAGGCCTCAGTAGCAGTGTAAGCCACAGAGCAAAGTTAAGTGAACACGCAGCATGCCCGACGGTGCATCCGACAAGCTGGATGAGTTTGAGAGAGACCCTATCGTCAGCCTCAGAGAGGTAGGTTGGACGTTTCGGTATAGTCATCGCCACTTGAACTGTTCCACCTACACTGTGAGTCGATGTTGAACGCAATAGGAACAGGAGGGTACACACACCCATCGAGAAGGCTCGGGTCGACCGCAGTGGACCACCAGCAGGGAGGATAGTTTCATCGTGTGAGAGGCTGTAAGCACTCCACGGGCGTCGCTGTGCTCCATCCAAGGACATTTCACGGCAGCTGGGGATACGCCTGTGTCCACCAGTACTATATCCAGGCGGCTAGCGAAGGTGGATATGTCATCGCGGCGTCTCTTGCGATATCTGTCATTACGACCTGAGCATCGCCGAGTTCTGCCGGGAATGAACAACATGACAGCTTGCAGATTGGCGACGAGTGGTATTCAGCGACGAATCACGGTTCTGTCTGGATACAGACGACCGCCAAATTCGAGTCTGGACAACCTCCTGAACAGCGCCGTGATCCGCGCTTCATTTTAGAGCCGCACACCGCCTCAACGAGAGAGATGCTGTGGGGTCATACGTTTTCTCTGCCCCATTGGTGGTGATTGAAGGACCACTGACGGCCGCGGTGATACGTCCAGGAAATTCTGCGGCCGTGTACGCTTCCCTTACTGCTGCACCTTAACAACCCCATTTTTCAGCTGGGTAATGCCTGTGCTCACACATCACGGGTATCTATGGCCTATCGTCGTGATGGGAACATTATTCCTTGGTCAGCAAGGTCCACAGACCTCTTGCCCATCGAGAATGATTGGGACCAGATTAGACGTCCACTTCTGCTAGTGGCAACTGCGGCGGATTTGGTTCAGATACGCCAGCTGTTGCAGGATCTTCCTCAGGAGATCATTGGGGGTCTGCATGCCTCCATACCCGACCGTATCGCTGCCTGTCTCCGTGTTCCAGGTGGTCCAACATCATGCTAAGTGCAGCCTGCAAGTGTTTGTCCACTGCAGTACATGCTTGGTGTGGTACAATATGTTGATGTGTCCTGTATACATCCTACCATATCCTGTCCTGTGCCCACTTACCAGATCCAGCAATGGCACCTCCATGGTGAATTTTTTTTTTGCAAATTAGTGTATATTTTGTCTGCATTGTGATAGTAAGACACTTCTAGGTACGACACAATATATTGTATGAATCAAATTATCGCGTATTTTTTATTTTATTTTTCGACAGCTTCTTATGAAATGATTATATTGTACCATTCTCTAAATGCCTGTCGAAATATATTCAGAGAACACATCTTAAATCACCGACCAATGCCTAGTTTTACTGGTGCTACATCTCCTATTCAGTCTCCAATAAATTCAGTGTTCAAAAAGAATATTCAAGCCTCGCACAAGGCTAGTGTACAGTAATTGATTTTCGTCGCGGTTCAATGTTTCTTTTCATATATTGAGGTGTTATTTTCTGAACTGCAGCAAATTTGATTTGAAAACCATATTTTTCAAGAAAATGTGGTCATTTGAAAATATTGTCACAAAAATATAACAAAGTGCCGGTGTAGTAAAAATATCTGCATCTATTTTACCGAAAGGTTATTGACTAAAATAATCTCCCCATGTGTGTTACTTAAAGTAAAAAATTAGACCTGTAGTCAATGACGCGTTAGTCAATGCCAGAAGTAAACGGACTTGTTCACGTAATTTGAAGTCCAGGTATTATGTAACTCGTTAATCTCCAAACTATTAAGTTTGTTACCTCCTAGTAACGAAATTCGCAAGATGTATAGGTTTCTGCGTGCCAAACTATTAAGTTTGTTACCTCCTAGTAACGAAATTCGCAAGATGTATAGGTTTCTGCGTGACAGATGTGATTCTGTTAACAGTAAAGTGAAACGACCAACCGAAAATTTCGTTGCATTTTCTGATGCCGATCGTTTCAACTAAAAGACTTCTAACACAACGGGCCAGTTACGTTTACGAGGCGTCAACAAAAGAGCACCAAAAATAGATACAGCTGGAAATAGTCGCATTAACAAAATATGTGCTCGTTAATGTTACATTTCTCTTTTATTTATAACTAGAAAATATGCATGAGTAGAACGCATTGAAGACGGTACAACATTCAGCTGTTTCGCTGACGATTTTCTGTCGCCAATTCACCGTATTGCACGTAGTAATAATCAAGGAAGTAAGAAAGGAAGACTGCTTGACTCTAGTGAGTATACAATTTAATAAAAACCCTTATTTAAATGCATTAAACATTTCATGTGCCTCAAAATTAGATTAAACCACTATTAATTCTTTTATCTGGGATGATAGCGTAATTTTGTCCAAGCATGGTGTTTTATCTTCGTGGTGAGACTTCTTTGGATTCCACATTCAAATCCCAGCCGCTCAGTTTTTTTTTATGTTGGATGAATCGTATTAACATAATGTATTTTAGTAAATATGAAATATTATTTATTAAATACGTATTAAATTAGGAGTCATTTTGTGCTGAAATATTGTGCTATTGTTGGACAATATGAATTTTTCTTTGCAATGGTTACAATTCTCCCTCAAATAGGCAGACATAATATAAAAATGGTACAAACGCAAGTATAACGTAATTTATTTACTCTGGCTGATCCATGTGCGTAAGTTTAGTAACAACTGTGATTTTATTTACTTTCTTAATATGATGTATTCAAAATATTGCTCAGAATTATATGTTAAGTATAGTAACCAAATTTGAAACTGCTAAGAAATATTTATGGAGACGGTTGGCATCAAACCCCCGAAAACAAAATACACACATTACACATGCGCACACAAAGAACAGATGCTGACCACTAACCTACTAAAACACTGGAAAATGAACGTTTGTTGAATGGTGTACATTTCACAACAGTAACATAAGCGCGAGTGTTTCGCCACTTATTTATTTGGTGTTTGTAAATTAAATTATTATTCTGTGCACTTGAAACTGCTTAGCAAGTTTCAAGAGCTAGCCTGAACGCCGATCATGTCGAACATAAAGGAAAGCTGGAACTGGAACAGCCAATCGGAACCAGGCCTAGTTTTCCGCCCGAGCCATATGCCTAACAAAAAGTTGATCTTGCTCCGAAATTTCTGCTCGAGGAAAGAGCAGACTTTGTCGATGTTTCCCAGTTGTCAAATGGTTCATAAATTTTATGCCATTAATTTCTTGGATAATCAATGTATTGGTGTAATAATGCAGAGTATTTCATTCTATGTAGCCTATTTTTAAGTCCGCTTTGTTGGGAGTGATCGGCATAAATGTGAATCACGCTTCATCCACGTTTTCTGCACTGAAAATATTGGGCTGATTATAGAGTATAAAAAAGGAAACAAGATACTTGCACATCAACGTTACAAGTAACACTCTTAATTTCTTAGAAAATCCTGCAATAGCGCGGCCATTGACGAGCAACCTAACAACCTATGTTTTTTTTTATTGATTTTGCATTTTGTTGACCTCAATGCTGTGATAAGACATGCCAATATAACTTCAAAGTAGCTACTTAAAAAATGTAAAATATTTATCCGAACACAGTTAACGAAAAAATAAAAGTTTTGAGAATAAGTTATAATTAAGTATACCAATTTGTTGCAACTATTTGTAATGTTTAATATAAAGTAAAATTTATTTTTCTTACAAATAATTCTCAGGCAACATTGACAATTTTTTTTTTGTCGTGGCTACATTTTATTTTATTTCAAATTGTTGTGCAGGCGCATTTCTCATCTGTTTTTTCACTTTATGGTACAAAACACTTTCTCTTCGTACGTATTTTTCGCGAACGAACAAATTATTTACCTCAATGAACACACACATTGACATACATATTTTCAAAAATCCACCAATGGATACACCAGTGATGCATGTTCTGGTGTGCACCAGTGTGTACAGATTGCATTTCCGAATAGGATGTTTATATATAATGAATGTAACAGAATTAATACTTCAGTGCAAAGTAACTTTACAATACAGAAACACCATATTAGGCACTGCTAATGTATTTTCGAATAAATACGCTCTTTTTTTAAATTCAAATTTCGGTTTCAATAAACTCGGTGATTTGCCTTTTTTTTTTTTTTTTGACATTACCGTTCACAAATGTTGTATTTGTGTTTGCGAGGTTCTGTTCCGAAATTAAGCGGTTGATGTTATGTTGCACATCCACCAGATTCGCAGACGTCTCAGACCTGTTGGTCTGGGAGATAGTAGGCCTACATCGATTCAAACGAACTCTACCCAAACATTAGTTTCTGAACGTCAGGTGTACATCGGTGGATGCACTTGTGCATTTCCGGAAACCCGGCATTCCGCGTCTTGCTTTGTGATTAACTTGGCCTACTTTTTGCTCATAGACAAACAAGAGTTCTTGTTCGTCTCTTTTCTGTGCTTGCTGCGATGCTGCCACAACGACGAAATTAATCGGCAATATCCTAAAAAAAAAAATTATACTTGCTAAGTATTTCACCTTCATTTTGAATTAACGGCACAAATAAAATAACTATCTAAAAGTTATAGCAATTATAAAATTCAGCAACTTCCGTGCAGCACAATTCTTTTGTTCCACATTGGCTTTACGCCCGCCGCTCTAGATTTTTAGTGATCTGATTGTGCCTATAAAGTTGCGCTCCCTTGGTACTGGTACAGAGTAGACACCCAACCAGCGTATTCGAAAATTCATCGATGAATCAACCTGTGGTTGATACACCGTTGTACACCGATTGAGATATTTTTCGAAAATCAGGTTGATTCTTAGCGGTGTTTTCGTCTGCTTTCAGACACGTATTAATACAATTTCACTCGGATTTTAAAGTTATCATCGCCCATTTGTAAAGCTCGACGTGTGAATTGTTTTGGTATATTTTGGAATGCTTCAAAATTACAGTTGTGGGTATTTTTAACTTTTATTTTTAAGAGAAAGCGTTCGAAAATTCACCGTTTGATGTTTTGGTGCATATTCACCCGATTTCCAGGCAGGTGGAACGGATGTATAAATCGTTTCAACCGGACTCTCCAAGTGATTAATTTTCGAACGTCCGGTGTACATCGGTGAATCCACCAGTGAATTTTCGAATACGCGAAATGCTATTAAATGTTCTCAATGTTTTTGTCCCAACTGCTATAAGATAACGCAAACTTGACAAACATGAAAAAGAGTTCTCCGCAACTTAATAACATTTTTCAGTAGTTATTTAAGTCGTGTCCCATTTTAGTGGTGATAACTTATTTTAAACACAAGACATGTGCATTTACACGAATTTAAGTTCGAAATTTTATCCAAATTGTTTGAAAAATAATTGTGGATCCTTTCTTTTTGTTTGTAAGCAAAGTAAAGCCACTCTTCTGCTTTTTTTTTCTTGTTCGGTTAGGCACAAATACGTCAGTGAGATTTTTCATAGTAATTTATTTTGTGTAAAGAATGATGATTAATATAAATCACTTAAAATATTCTACATAATTAATTACACATAATACTGGGATTTGTTAAGAGATTGTTTGTCGCATAAATCACATACTTTTCGAGCAAAGCGGCAGTAATATGAATTGTTGTAGAAGGTAAAAAATTCCCTTCAAAATTAATTGTATTTGTAGAGTTCGTTTTGTAAATACATTCCCAGTGTTGGGATGTGTAGGTTTATGCCCATATACGCAATACTCTCTTTGAATCTTAGTCTAACGTAAACCTTGCTACCGCCATTTTGCAGAAATCTCCACTAGTTGGCAATTTATGGAGATTTATGTGTACGCAGATAATGTGGAAAATCTGGAAACATGTGAATGGCTACCACCAAAATCTGCTCTGTCTGCTGTGCGTGATTTCGTAACTTGTGAATCCGGCTTAAGTCGTAAATTTAACAACTTTTGTGTCTTGTAATTTAATTAGAGTGGTTTCAGTTTACAATGTAAATCTATTGACGAGTATCCGCTATATTATAACGTTACACGAAGCAAACTCAGCAATATCGTCGCTGCGACTATCTATGATTAAGCACATTTAACTGGTTTTTGCCGATTTGGTTCTATTTACCGTAGTTTACATTTAGCATGTTAGGGAGGTGTCCAGCATACTTCTTCTTATGTGCGGCCTTAAGTAATATAACTCGAATCGGAAAGATACCAAGGGGACGTGTACCCTCGTTAAGACATCATTTTTCATTAATTTATTAGATTCCATGTCACACAGATTGAGTAGGGAATTGTCATAAAATTGCATATTACAAATACGGTCTGATTAAAAATCGGCACAGGGAATGTAAGATGGAGCACACAATATAAAAATCAAAATTATACACGTACATTTACATTATACAAAATTACAATAACGTAGTACAAAAAACAAAGAAATGTACCAGTTTTGTCTGTTCCTCAATGCGTGGTTAACGAGGATTTCCGATATTGTTTCAACATTTGTTGGAAAACAGACGTTAAAGAATCACTCTTCAATTATATAAACTATTAGTCTCGCAGATTTTACCTTTCGTTTTCCTACAGCTAACGAGTTATAGGTTACAGCTAACTGTCTAAAGGCGACGAGAATTTGGACCAAGCGGAGAAATATCGGTGGCATGCTGAAAGAGCTACAAATGTCTCGGATTTAATAGCATGGCTCGCGACAGTCATTTCGATGGTGTTATAACCGTGGTAAACGGTGCTTGACGACAGCATGCTCGCAGTTATCCCGCTGGATAGCTAGCTCTGCCAATTGGCGGTCCTCTCTCGATGGCTCGACGGCCCCCTCGTCGCGAAGGACAGTTGGCAGCCAGTGCGTGGATCAGGTGTACCCGGCATTCCTATTTCATTTCAATTTTAGGATGGAAAGAAATTGGAGTGGGGTGGCGGCGGTGGTGGAAGTTAGCTATTTGTGGCGGTGTTGAGTAATGCATGACGGCTGGAGGGCGGGCGGGCGGCTGCTGCTGACTACCTGGTGCTTCTCCGGCTGCGCGAGCGAGGCGGTTGCCGTGGCACGAGGCGGCAGTCGGCGTCATGTGCATGTGAGGGAGGGAAGGTCTGGCCAACTGACTACTAGGTCGCGCTCATGTGGACCCGCAAGCAGCCGCCGCCGGAGGCTACCTGGCTGGAGACGAGCGCGTGGTACCGTCAACTTCTAAAGCTCATCACCTTCAGCGAGTGGGACCGCAACGAAACCCCCATTTGCTATCTCGGGCGCGCCGACTCTTCACTCGCTCTCTCCTACCTCGCCTCCTACTACGTTCAGACTTACAAAGGTGAGTGTGGATGGATTCTAGGCTGGCTTGGGGGAAATTTTTCTATTCTGTAAGATGTTTGGCAGAAAAATTTTATCATCAAATTTATTGAACTCGATGATCATTATTGTAAGGCAGAAAAAAGAACATAACATCCAAGTATATGTTCTACCCAAATTCAAAATAAAAAATATTATATTACCAGAGATTTTTTACTTTATTTACAAGAAATGTTAGTAACTTTAATGTATTGTTTTACAAACTATGATTTTCATGCTAGTGATATAAGTATTATTGGTTGATATCTGAAAAGAATTTCCATGTCTGAACCTAATATTTCCAAATTATTTTCAGTCTTCTTCGATGACTGAGTTTTCTTATGAAGATGTAAGTGCTTGCCACAAATTTGCTCTTTGCAGGCTGATTTTGCACATGACCCATTACTATGTACATCATAATTTTTTCAGCTAACCTTAAGCAATTTGCTTCATATACTTGATAGTACAGGAACTTGGCAGTTTTCTTCTAAAATTGTCCTTACGGTAAAAGGGGAAAGCAACTCCCACACTAAACCAAATAAAAATTACACTTTTTTAAAAGGCAGATCTATGGCTAACTCAGGATTCAAATCAAGTTTATTTTTGTCCACATAACCTGATTTAGTTCTTCTTTGGTCAACCTCAAAATGTCTGAAATTCCATTTGCATCATGCACATTGTGAAACTCACTATTTTGGAAACTTAATTAAAGAGTAATAGTTGACACCATAGCATTCAGTTCTCCTGAACAGGAAACGTGTGTTGCTCTGCTGATATATGTATTTAAATATCAAACATTCAGTTTTATAACATTAGTTACCCAAATAATTTAAAAAATTCAACATGTGTTTAAAACTAAATACTGAATAATTTTATGAGATGCTAATATTTTTCAGACTAACACACCATTTTCTCTACATAAGCTGAAAATTTCCAACTGTCTTAATGCGAGTTTTGAAAATGAGATATCTATTATGGCATGCTATTCCACAACACTGAAACAGATTTTGTTTTAAGTGTAGTGGACAGTGATCAAACTAAAGTTTAGCAATGCATTACGAACCATAAATCTGATGTTTGGAATTTAAGTTTACCCATTTACAGTTACTTTTTTTTAGATTAAGCTTGTACAGGCCAAAATCTGCCAGGTGATGGAAAGCTTTACTTCCAATTTGTATATGGAGATTTTAATTGGAAGTATAGCTGTGCAGAAATTTCTAGCCGTATAT
The DNA here is from genome assembly GCA_029891345.1 of Dryococelus australis. Taxonomy (NCBI): domain Eukaryota; kingdom Metazoa; phylum Arthropoda; class Insecta; order Phasmatodea; family Phasmatidae; genus Dryococelus; species Dryococelus australis. The sequence goes on along the minus strand of CM057009.1, from coordinate 67,278,212 downwards.
GAAATTTCCTTACTACTGTAAAATATTTCTGAACTTAAATAACCACTAAAGTGTTACATTGCAATTATTTGAATTCTTAAGAGCTTGTACAGCTGATATTTCATGTGCACAGTCATTATATGTTTGGAAATGGAGAGAGTGACGTAATTTTTGTATTAAAAGAAACTTTTTATTACTGGATGTGACTGGACTTTGATACTTACTTTTCTCTGTGATAAGTTTTTTACATCTATGTCCAAATTATAATTACCATATCAAAACCTCAATTCCAAGTGTATACAAAGAGGAACATTTATAACTTACATAAGAAATAATAATTATACAAGGCTTACAAAATGTGTCAAAATTTTATTATAGTGGCACTTTTGCCTGATTTATTTTAGTGCTCTCCAGTGATTATAATTTTTCCAAAGGGATATGCAAATATTAAAGCCCTTTTTAAGGTGAAATCAATATGGTCTACAGTTACAACGCTTAGTTTGTGACTCCATGGCTTGTGACCCATGAATTTTGGGATTTGTACATGAACCTAATCACTGTTACCTGGTCATGCCCAGAATTCCTGACCAGAAAATAATGTTCTACACTTTTAGCCCAACACATTGTCTTGCAAAGAATAAACGGGACCATTGTGATGACCCTCATATGATAACTAAGCTCAAAATTGGTCATCACTTGATAAAATATGATTTTTGCCTGATCATTGTTGATCACTTGATTCCTTATGCAATTTTGCATGACAAGTAAGTTCAACAATGTTTCTACTCTTCCAGCTCAAAACAATAGCACTTTCAGCAATGCCCACTTTCATTAGTAATGTCACCAGTGTACCCAACCCACAAAATCAAATCTTCAATCTGAGTGATCACCTTGCACAAAGAAGAACCAGGACACCACAAAAATAATTTTACTTGTACTGATGATACTATACTGACAATATACCTGCCTTCTGTTATCCACTATGAAACATAATCTGATCACAAAAAATGTTCAAGCCTTGCATGTCTTCTAGCATAACCTCTTCAACCACAGTCACCACCCCAATAATAATCTCTCAACAGTTATCTGCAATGAGGTACATTTCATTGCCACTTTCCAAACCAAACCCGGCCAGTCAACTGATTAATAATTTCCAGTGACTGCATAAAAATTTACCAAACACTTTTCAAGGAGTAGGCTACACATCTGTCAGTACACAAGTTGGCAGCCTTTCACAGATAAAACCTCTTTGTGCACTATCATCCGAAGTTTGTGCAGAGAGGTTAACCCTGACCACATACATAGCATATTTTACCCAATACCAATATAGCAACCACCACATCAGAAAACCTAGCCCACTAATCATCACACTATAATCTCCTGCCTCCACCACTTCTGTACCAATTTTGCTCAACTATAGAGTTCTACCTGTGTGTCATGATAAGCATAAATAAATGAGACACCAAACTAGAAAAATAGTTGTTTATGCATGCTTATTAACTGCAGATTAATAGATTACACTCCTAATTACAATTAAATTAGCAAAACAAATATTTATGTTAATAGGTGATTATAGGTACCAGTATCTAAAGATTTGCCAACATATAGTGGACTGTATGTTAGTTTCCTTCTTGCAAGTGTGGGTTTAAATGCAGAAAGAATAGGATAACTATATGTTTACACAAGAAGCAGCTAATTTAGTTTAGAAAATTTGTTTACAATCAATAGGGACAGGTGGTTTTCGTGAAAAGATTTAAGACCAGTTGTACTCCAAAACACTTAAGTTCATATGCACTTTTGTGGTTGGTGATTTTAAATGTCGCATGCCGCAAGTGTGTCTGTGAATCATTGATGTTCAGTATTGGAGAACATTATTCAGATTGGCCCAGTTAAATAAGAACATGTCTTCTTATGTAGACATGTGGGCAATAACCAAAGGAAGTTGTGGATGTAGGATATTGAATTCTAGCATGATCATAAATATTTCCGCGAAAAACACCTGCCCCTAATAGTTATTATATCAGTAATGCCAAAAACTTATTCCACTTCAAGAAACTCGTCCAGCACAAACCAGTCATGCATACTATTTAAAAATTGCCTTTGTTTAGGCCTACTTACATATACCTACTGAAATAAACTACACAATTTCAATATAACTTGTTTGAATTGATGTGCATATTAAATATTTTGCTTGTCTGGTAATATATAGTATGGTAACATATGTTTTATTTGATAACAGTATTAAAATATTCTGTTTAATATTTCTGTAACTTTTTGCATGTCTTTATAGTAACAAATACTGTAAATTGAAGATTTTTAAGCCAGGTACTCAACAGAAATAATTACAGTGAACAATGTTCCCGCATTTTAGTTATTGAAAACTTGTAAAATCAAGTACATAGTTAAAAGTACTGTGGCAGATTCAGATTTATTCACTCTTAAGTTTATAGAGGCAGCATAGAAAATATACTGACGGAAGTATGTTGAAAGTTCTATCACAACTTCTTGTCCTATAATTCTTTTTGAGAGTGTGGTTTTTGGACACATATAGAATTTCGGTTTTTTCTAAATATGTTTTTGACATTAAATCAGAAAATATATTCCTGGCAACACTTACTATTGTAATTTGTTATTGCAAATAAAACTATTTGAATTTAAGGCTAGGACCACACACACCCAGATAAATTGAAATCTTGATGACATTTGTCATGAAAGTAATCTTTTAACATTTTGACTTGTGGAATAACATCTTGGGACTATTCACTTTCCAGCTGCTCGTATTCTTGTTACTACAGTGGAAGTTTGTGAAAGTAGTATTTGGTAATAATATGTTTATCTTAAATATTTAATTGCATGTTATTTATCTACCCAATATTAACATCAGCTCATTATTCCTGTGTTCGTATATTTTATTAAAATAAAAAATTTATTGCTTATACTTAATTTTCATGAAAATTTCGAATACTTATTTTACTGAAATAGTGGAAAAGAGTTATAGACTTTGCAGCTGACTTACGTTGGGATTCAAACCAGTCCATGATAGCATGTAGAACAGTGACTTTACTGGGTTTTAATACACTGCAACTTGGAGACTGAAGGCATTTGAATGTAATCCCTCAGCTAGCGAGTGTAGGTTGTGAGGGAAAAGGGAACGAGAGGGAAATTAGGGGGGGGGGGGGGGAGGAGTGCTATGATACCATCAGCAGCTGTGTGCTCATCTTCAGCTTTAGTCCTGACTCTCCAGTGTCTGTAAGGGTGAAGAGTGGCATTGTTTGCTGAGATTGTTACTCTTGTAGCAGAGCCTTGTGTTTGCAGTGTTCACATTGTGTTTGCAGTGTTCACATTGTGTAAAATGTGAGTCCCAGATTTTAATTCAAACAGGTTCATATGGAAAGAAATACCTGTCGAGCTTTATGGAGTTCTTGTTATCTGCCTCATGCTTATGTAATCTCTGTTGACAAGCTAAACAAAGGCTATGGCCGACACATCCCGATACGAAAATTCCCAGGACTTAATGGTGGTACAGCTAATGCTTTCATCCAACAGTCATTTCAAACTAAACTACATGTGGTTGATTCTAGAAATACTAACCCCAGTTATGTGGTTCTTGGCACTGCCCAGCAAAGGGCTGCTGTCCACTGACCGGTAAGTAAATCTCAAGGATGAATGATATCAGTGCCTGGCTTTAGTCCAGAGATCAGTGTTTAGTTCCTATGGAGAGTTTCACACCCTCTTGCACTTTAGATGTCTTCTTTCCTATAGTCCTGTAGTCACCCCAATCCCATGGTCAAAACATGCATTCCTCATAACCATTGGCAAAGCTGTCAATTCATTGGATACACATCCCGAACTAAGACTAAGGCTTCATGTTGATGTAGTCCATTGTTACCTCATGGAACCTTTTATTCCTCTGTCACACTGCTGTCATCGCCGACATATTTTGTGCACAAATGCACGAGGATAAGGAATGGTGCCTGCCATGTGTTGTCACCACTTCACCCTAAGTGTAGTCACTCTGGCTGTATGTCAGAAGCAGCCAGTAGAACAAGTGCCTTTGTCGCCTGAATATTTCATCCCATTCATGTTTATGTGTAATGAAATGAAAGTGTTTCACATATTGAATCAAAAGATTGTGTTAATTGGCAAACAAACTAAATCAGATCAACTCATTTCTGTTAGGTAATCCGGACTGGGTGTTTACAGGCGAGACGACGTGTGTACATTATTAACCATACAGGCTTTAAACTTCTTTTATAAATCAGTATCATATTGCTTAGCCTCATAGTAAAGGTGCGGTGTGTAAAGAAACTAAGACCAAAATAGCTTTTAGAACAGTAACGTGAAATAAAAACATTTCAACATAGAATCATGTTGTTTCAGCTGAAATAAAAATGCCAAGCGGAAAAACGGACAAGCCAGTTATTGAAGACAACCGTGATGGAACAGTCAGCATTAAGTATGAACCAAGAGAAGAGGGTTTACATGAGTTGGCAGTCAAATACAATGGTGAACATGTTCAAGGTTAGTAGACATGCAAATGGGTACTTTAAATCAGTTATTTTGGTAATTAATATTTTTTTCTCTACTTTGAATTTTATACTGAATTGAATAAATGTTGCACTGAAGGGAGCTTATAAAACACTTATTACATATACATATATCATTTTCAAAGTTTTCATAGATATATACAATGCATTTAACTAATACTTTATGTTTTAACTATTTACTTTAGTTAATTTGCCTTTTTTTAAAAGAAAAGTGTTAATGTAAAGATAAAAAATCTGTGGAGTGAGGGAAAACCATTTGCATTTAAGAGTTATTTGGTTTCACATGGATGAATGGCTGCAGAAAATGTTGGTTCATGTGTCATTCATGTTTCTATCTGATTAGTTCTTTCTGTAGTTGAATTTTCCATGAATATTTTAAGTTTAAAGATATCATTAAATAATAAATTAATCATGCTGTGATATAAATATATTTAGTACTTTCTGCAAGGCATTGATTTTACACATTGGCAGTTTTCATGGTTTATTTGAGCAGAATATGAAGTAATTGTAAGGGTTGGTAGAATTTTAATTTAGATAACAAATGTAAGAATTAGACCTTTATACATATTTAATAAAGCAAATATATTGATACTTTAATAATACACACACCATGCATCAGTTTTTCTTAATATTTGGTATACTAACCATTTGAAGTTAAGCTACAGTTGATTATCTGTGTGAAAAAACAAGAGATTAATCTTGGTTACATGCAACATTTTTCAAAATTTTTGCAATGTAAGTAAAATTTTGATATAATTTTTTGTGTTACATTAAATTGTGCCATATTCATAATTTATAATTTATTAGTGCGTGATATAAACCTTTTAAAGTCAATTTTTTCAAAAGAATTGTAAACATTCTGTACATACAAAAATGATGTATACGCATCCCGTATACTACTAAACCATTGGACTGACCTTACTGAAATGTTTTATTGATTGTCTCCAGTAATCTCCAGAAAATATAGGCTGCTGTAAAAACTGAGCACCTTATTCCTTCCCTCAGAGTTCATCTAAAATGTATTATTTTCTGCGAGAAACCCTGATAGGCGTGATTTTTATTTCAAGAAACTACAATGTCCAGTGACATTTCCAAAGTGTGAAAAGAGAGGCTCCAATTATACGTGGACAATGTAAAACTTCTGTAATTTTAACCACTTGATGCAGATTCCTTGAAAATGATAAATATAAATATCTTCTATATTGAACATGCTAAAATCTTTTAAATTATATATTATAGGGGACAACCAAAATATATGTCCTATGTATTGTACTTAGCAAGGCAAAATAAAACACCACTTAGCACAAATGGTAATGTTCTACATTTAAAAAGCCTGGGAAATTCTGGGTACTTTAGGCTTGAGGAATAGAAAAAAAAACAATTTTGATTTTGTTACGTACTATTTATACTGGCTACCATGTTAACATAGTCTGGGTTTGGGTAGCTGATTTGGAACAAAAAAAAACTATCTTATTGCTTGCAAAATTCTGAATTATTGGATACTTGGAAACTTAGACCATGAATAAATTTACTGTATTGCCTACAGTGAATGTTTATAGCCATTCTTACAGTAAAAGTAAAGCAGTAAAAAAATTTGAGAACATGTGTGCACCTATATTAATTTTACTAATTCATCCAAAAATTATTTTATTTATTATTTTTAGGGTATTAAAATTTTTTTTTGCAAACTGTTAAAACTTCGTTTATATTTCTACTCCATCTGAAAAAAAAAAATTTAAGTGTACTATATAAATGCTTGAAAAATATGTGATTTTTTTTTAAAAGGCTTAATGAGCTATATGAATGAATTTGCACTTGTGGAGCCATGTAAAACTGTTAGTTTCACAATCTTTTGCAATTTGTGTGAGATAAAATAAGCACTTTTACTAAAAATAATTCTACAGTGAAAATTTTCTGTGTACAAAGCTTAGTTAAATATTATTTATGATATAAAATTTAAAGTTCACACACATTTTAAGACTTTATTGATAGGAACAGTCTTGTTATACATGCAAAAATCTCTGAAACATTATAACTAGCGTAAAATGGAATACTTAATATTTATTGTAGATGATCTATAGCTATATTCCAGAAATATGTCAAAACTGACTAGATAAATTCTCGTAGTGTTATAGGGAAAATTTGACTATCAAAATTAACACACTGTAATACCCTGATACACATTTATGTTAGTTAATAGGACATTAAGACACTCCATAAGTAAACAAGTTTCCTTTAGTAATATTTACGTATTTTGAATACCTTGTTATCAAATGTAAATTAGAGTAACACATATAGGTCTACCTTTAAGTTAAACATCAAAAGTTTTGTAAACTATTATGTTAAATATAATATGTAAAATTCTTTTATTTTAAATGCAGCTACATGAATTATCGTAAAATTATTTATATCATAGGATTATATTGCAACTGAGCCTGTTCACATATAATAGTGTAAATATGTACATTCACCACAACATAAGATTTATGTAGGTTTACACCCTACGACAAATTTAATATAAACACTTTTTTTTTCAAATGTTTGTAGGTTAATATTTATTAAAGCTTTTATCAGTGGGAATAGGTTTTCTCCAGTGAGATGTTCCAATTGGATTTGGAAGGATGCCAGTTACGGTAGGTGTAAGTGCACCCCATCCAGCACGAGACTCCTCAGAGGTGGTATGTCCATACCACAAGTGGCAGAGGAGAAGAGTTGTTGTTTTTGTTTTTATTCCCAACATATGTAGCAATATCCTTCTTAGCCCATCCATTGAGATGCTCAACACGTACAATGTAATAGCACCACCATGACTGTTACAGAAATTGGATAACCGTAAGAGATTAACAACAAATGAGACAGGTTATTGTAAAGCAGCAAAAGTTCTGTCTCTTATCAATTCAGAGAGAGAGAGAGTGTGTGCGCGCACGCGTGCGCGTCCGTCCTACATATCTAAACCCTTTTGCAACCAAGAACTTGATGCCGTCGGGTGAGACACGAGATGAATGATGACACAAATACTTACTGGTAATTTGGGCACCAGCGGTGCTTCCCAATCATCGCACTATTGAGACTCAAGGTTCTCAGGGATGCTGTGGGTTCTGGGTGTCCGTCTCACCAATGCGTACTTACAAACATGTAGGCAATACTAAACTTGTTACTAAACATCACTGGAATAAACACTGAATAAAATATATGTGGCTAGGACACTGTCACTACTGAATAAAAGGTATGACATTGTGAATTACAAATGAAACCCTTAATACATATTAACACGTGTGATTACTCGGCATCATTAACACAAACTTATCGAGGCTCGCCCTCCAGCACGTGGGTAGTTTGGTTGCGACCTATACACAGAGCCGGCTAGGACGGGAATAATTGCACCGTACACTTATTACAAAATTACATAAACCCTTGAATGATACATGAAACAAGATGGGACACAAGATGAATATTCACAATAAATACACACGTGTGTGAAAACAAGCTTAGATGGCGCAGATGCTGCTGGATGAAGTTTGTAGCGGACCATGTGGTGCAGGTGAAGTTGCAATATTTCTGGGTGGAAATGGCAAATTAAATTGAGACAAATGACAGTAGCTTGGTCGTGCATGAAGTACATGTCTTGTCACATTGTTAAAAGGACAACTTCTAACAAGAGTATGCAAAGTGTTCCTCAAGAATGTATGTTATGCACTTCTATTGAGCCTGGGTAGAATAACATAAGGTCCAATTAAAGAGTCGCCAATTATGCCGGCCTACAAATTGACAGAGGAGCATTTCTGATGTTTGATAGAACACTTGCATGATAATTCTTGTATGTCCATATATGCAGATTGTGAAAATTCACAATGTAATCCCAATGGTAAGATGTCTCATCTGTAAACCTGTAAATCTGAAGTCTGAATTGCTACGTTGCTGAGTGAACCATTGACAGAACATAAGTAGTGCTGGGAAATAAGTTGGTGACAGGGCCTGCACGTGCTATACATAATACAGATAAAACAGGCCTTTCTGCATTGCTCCACAGACTCATTCATTATAGCCAACTGTCTTATGCTAACACTCTGTTTCTCGTAGACAGTATTCAGAATCACCTCCTCCAGTTGTGGTGTCCTTATCCTTCTAGACCTCCCCTCATCAGCAGTGGCAGTGTGGAATGTGCTGTGTTCCCTTTGAGAGTGATGGAGTGCTTCAAACTTCCCTCTTTCTTTACATAGTCATTCTGGATAGCTTTCCTGATATGAACATTGAGCCTCACGGCTATTACCATTCGACAGCCCATACATAAAGTAAGAATCTGTCAACTCCACATTTAATATAATCTACATAGTGTTGTTCCGTAACCTAGTCCATGATGAACACACAACAGTTCACCCTACCTGTTCAGTGCACAGCAATGCAATGTGTTTGCTGGGATGTAGACTGTTACGGTACGGTGATGCAAACAGTGGTGAACTGTGTGGAGGTACTGTGCAGTACCACAGTACACAACAAATCCAGAGCTAAATACACTGCTTGCATGCACTCCTACTACATACTTCATTCATGTAGATCTACATTTTAAATTCATTTGTGAATGAATTTGAATATTCAGGTGTGGTTTCATTCAATCTTGACTATCTTCAGCATCACTGCAGTCTTGACTGTTGAAAAGAAAATTACAGGAAATAAATTATTACGTATGTAAGAATGTCATTGTCCTAATTTCACAGAGATGGAAGTTCATTGGCTGTCTCTGGAAATTAATTTGCATTTTTCTTATGTTCAAGAAACATAATTTCTGCTGACTGTCACATTCTTTTTGAAATGGATGATGCAAAAATATTTGGTTCCTTTACATTATCAACAAAAATAAATTTATCTGGCCCTGGTTCCAATGTATGCCTTTTTTTTTTTTCTCAGTTACTTGTTCCATAACATCATGTCTAAATATTCTGAGGTGTAGAGGGTTGGTTTGATTTTCTGGGATATCAAGTTTGTTACAGTATTAGGTCTAGAGTTTTCGTTGGACACCTGCAAAAGTACCCAGTTGTGGAAACTGCTTCTGCCCAGCAAGTCTTTTATAAAAGTATATTTTGCAGCAAGCATCGTGTCTTGTCAATGTTTCTGTGGACACTTACCTAAACCATCCTGTTGTGATGTATATCTTATTTAATTAAATATTTGAAATTCATTGTCATAAAGCAGGGTTATTGTTTATCCAGCTTGGTTCCATCACCTTTTTATTTATTTCTTACACTGGTTTATAGGAATAGAAAAATCTCTCAAAAATTGGTACAGAAACTTCAGAATACTAGTCTGTTAATTTCTCTGTAATTTAAAGAGTGGAGTACACAACCTGATATTTGAAATGCTCCAACTGACTGGCAAGTTGCAGCAATCTTCTATTTTCCATATCCAGACAGGTTAGTAGGAAGGAATAAGAAACTCTTGAATAAATTACCACAATTTACACCTAACCATAGACATTTCACATATCACAAAAATAATGTGAGATAACAGTTGTTTACAAAAATAATTTACTTACATAGCAAGTGAATTGTGGAATAGCCTGCCACCAGAAATAAACACCAATCAAAGCAAACTCAATTCCACAGTAAGAACACTGTGATCATGTGATTTTCCATACTTGTAATTTTTTATATTAACTATCTCTGAAATATTTTGGAAAAAAAAGTTGTGTTTGTTAGTAGGTTCAACATATTTGTACATGTGATTTAATATGGCTAAGCTGTTTATTGAGTAGTACAGGATATGAAGGTTAGCAAGACAGTATGGCATCTGGTCTAGCAGATGCATAATATGACTGTAATCGTGTAACATGTTAAGATGATTAAGATGTTACTAAAGTGTTGTTAGGACTTTCCCAGAGACAGCCAAAGCCACTAAAACTTGGTGCATTCATCAGCATACCCATAATCGCAGAAATAACTAGCAGAAAAAGATGGTAGTGAAAAACATAGTCCGGCAAGAATGGCCAATGCGATCATGACAAAACAAAATGGTACATTTATCGTGGTAGGCAACGGGATGTGTGCAAGTAATACTCTATAATTGTCAATATTTACCGATGCACAAACACCGCACCTAACCTAAACATGATGAGTGCTGCAAGTATACCTGCACCACTAACCCTCACGGGTAACATAGCAGTCCACCGGAAAACTTTTAAAACAAAATTTTGATATATATATGATCGCCAGTGGAAACAATGTTAAAACAAATACTGCCAAAATTGCCATGGTACTAAGTATAATGGGACAAGAGGTATTTGAACTGTACAACACACTTTATCTCAGCAGTGAAGGTAGGCAGAAATAAGCTAAGGTGATACAAGCTTTTGAAGAACACACCACACTCAAAAAAATGAGGCATATGAGAGATAAATCTTCAACCAGCAAAATCAGGCTGAAGGTGAGCCCATTGACCAATACATCAGGGATCTTAAAAGAACAGCAAAAACATGTGAATCTGGTGACCTGGAAGACTCCTTAGTACAGGACAGAATTATAGTGAGAATACGCAGCATATTCTTAAGGGAAAGCCTACTAAGACTGGAATGTTTGACATAACAACAAGCAATATATCACTGCCAGACATCAGAAAGAAGCCAACACCAGGCAACACTAATGTAATAAGGAAGGGCAACAGAACAAGCATGTTCGGAAGGAAGAACCACGATGGTAGAAGCTGTGCATATAGGTAAAGTCAGCCTTAAGATGACCACAAGAGCAACGCGTCAGAAATATGAAACATATGAACCTGGAAACAAGGCAAGGTATGAACAATTGAGTCAAAAATTACAGAACCTCAAACTGTCATTGCTGTGGAAAGAAACATCCACAGAGACAGTGCCCAACCTACAGAAGAAAGTGTTCCAAGTGTCACAAACTTAATCATTTTGCTGTAGTATGCAGAACCCAAAAACATATACATGTAATTGGAACAAATGAAGATGAAAAGGAAAGTGGGATCAGTGATGTAGAATGTATGGAATCACAGAAAACCACAAGTGCAGAAGTAATAGACTCAGTGAGGACCCAGAGAGAGAAAGTGGCGACAAAATATCTGGATAGAAAATAAAACGATAGTAATATAGTCACTGAAATGTTATCAAAAGTTTCACTCGTGCCAACAAATATCACATTGGAAACATTTGGAGGATCTGTAATCAAACCAAAAGGAGTAGTAACCTCACGTGGCGTAAAGGGAAAAAAGGCCAACCTGAAGTTTGTAGTTGTGAACCTGCAGACAAAACCACTACTAGGGCTACAAGGATATGAAGAACTACAACTAATTAAAAAAGTATAGATGATAAAAACCAATCAAGAAAGAAATGACGTAAGTGAATTAGTTAACAAGAACCCAGAAATTTTTGAACACCTAGGAAAATTTTCTGGCACCTATACCATCCAAAATGAAAAGGGTGCCAAATTGGTTAATGAACTTCAGCGAATCCCAACCTCAGTGAAACCAATATTAAAAAAACACTGGCTTCAATGGAAAAGAGAAGAGTAATCGAAAAAGTAAGTTAACAGGGATGGCCACATTTCTCTTACGTAGGTGTTGCTACTCGAAAAACAAGCACCACACATTCACAATTTCTGACGGTAAAAACGTTGTATGCAACTAGAGGGTGGCCACCCCTGTTAACTTTTTCTGGGGGGGGGAGGCATAAATACGCGTTTGCTCTTAAGTTGACATTCCCTGTCACATAGCACATTATTCGACGAATTGTAATTTCATTTCACTTCTTTTATGATTTGCAAAAATACCATTCAAACATACAATACAAGGGATACATACAAACTGTCGCCAGAAACAAATATGCAGCTGTCTGTGCAGTGGACACGCATCATTTTGTACGCAGATACAGATATTATTGCCTATGTGCTAGGCACTGAATCGCTGTAGACAAAACTTTGTGTGCATTTTACACATAAACCGTGGGTCCTGGGTAGTTGCTACAAGAGAACAAATTTTGTTACTTAAGCCATGTTCAATAATTCATTACAAAAAGTTTGAAATTCCTTACTCAAAGAATTGCCAAGAAAAATAGGGTGGCCACCCCTATTATTTCCTGTACGGGGAAAGGTATTAAACTGACTACGCTCTTTAAGTTGAAGATACCATTAACACACAACTATTTTCGGAGAATTGTAATTTTATTTTACTTTGTTCAAAGGCTTATAAACTCCCCAATATTCAGTATAGGTAGTACATGCCCTTTATATTTTTCTACTTATTTTTACAGCAGGAGTTACCTCAAGAAGTTTGTAAGTCTAAATGAGAATCACTCTGTATATGTATATATTGGTCATGTCATTTGTAGGCAGCATATAAAACTGTTTTATTCTTATTATACTGTTTCTGTTTTTAAGTCTCTTCATGTGTAGTTTTATTCTGTGTGTATTTCTGTATTTCATTCTTTTTTTGTACATGTATGAGGGTATGAAATGTCAACACACTATATAATAACTTTTGTATTGCAAAATTGTGGAACTTTTGAATTATTCCACAACCTCGAATCTTTGTGCTCGCTCAGAATCTGTGAAATGAATTTGAAAATAAAATATTAATTAAATAAATTTTGACTTATCCTGCTTCATGTGCAAGATAAGCCATTGCAAATCTGAAAATGAACTTGTGATGCTTAAAGTTTTGCATTGTACAGTAAAATCAGAATTCAGATTTGTATCTCCTTGAAAGTTTGTTTCTACAATTATTGGTTAACTGTAAATACTAGATGTGTTGCTGGAAATATTCAGATTATATTGTTTCCAGGAAATCTGTTTTCTATGTCCAGTGTTTTAAATGAAATATATTTTTTATTATACTAGGTAATTCAGAAATTTTAAGATATGATGCAAAAAATGTGAATTGTAAAAATGTTCATTTTTATATAGCAGTAAAGCTATTTTGTTTGGTAAATTATTAATTTTTCTCTCCAGGATCTCCATTTAAGTTCCATGTGGACTCCATAAGCAGTGGATATGTGACTGCCTATGGCCCAGGACTCACCCATGGTGTGTGTGGTGAACCATCAAACTTCACAATTTCCACAAAGGGTGCCGGAGCAGGTGAGATATTGTTAAAAATAATGTATCTGAGGTCAAAGGAAAGTAGCTAAAACACAACATTAGTCAACTTTAAAACCTTTTACCTGAAAAAAAAAAAGTAAGTAGGTTGACTCTGATATAATTTTTGAGACTAACTCGTACCTGAAAGATAAATTGCCAGACTCATCACGGTTTTCTGCTAGACCAGGGTGAAACAGTGTGGTTGGAAAGTTTCATGGATGGATCTTGTCATATTGTTAAATAGTAGGGCTGTCATTGTCTTTTCATTTTTACTAGCCAAGCTATACTGTTGGGGAGCTATACTGTTGGGGCTCTGTTTATTTTATTGCCGGTGAATGGAGTCAGGAGAGGGACGGGAGAAGACGTTGGTTTAAAGTCTTTCATGAGACAGCATTGTTTTGCAGCTCTTCTTATGAGACTGTATCATTTTGAATTACACAATCAGTGGAAAATTTTCATGTACAGGAGTGATATTAAAATTTCTGGAAAGTTTTAACCTCACCAAAAGCAGATAATGTGATAAATATGTTGTTTATACAGATTCAGATAATAATACTCATTCAGTATTTAAATATTTTTGGCCTAGTGGGATTTTCTATATAGTAAAAATGTTATTTTTACACTACAAAACTGTGTTGAAATGGTTATTTACTAGGCCATGTACATTTTAAACATTCTAATAAACTTTTCGAAACACATTTACGAAACACGTTAACATTATGATACTTTATTCGTTCAGCAAATACATCATTTCATTGGTTTCCAGAAACTAATGAACTGCAGAACAAAAATAAACATTGAAGCTTCACAATCTCATAGAAAATGGCAGACCAGACTATAAAAGGGTCAATATTACTATATTTCACGCAATAGAACTTAACAAAAAGGGCACCCCTACAGCCAACAATGGTTAGTGAAAGTAAATACAGAATTAAATAATTACAGATACAATTATCTCATCATAACACCTGTGAAGTACTCACGTAAGCATAATGAAAAAGATAGCATACACAATGGCGTTCATCGAGCCGGAAATGTTCCACTGATTGCAAGTACCCGCATGCTGAGCCATAATTGTTAAACATAGTTTTTAACCAGTTTGCTTGAATCCAAAAATAATTGTACGTTTCTTTAAAATCATTATTTAAAGCATAAATGTTGTAGGTATGATTTATATTTTGATTTCATTATTTAGTTAAGAGTACTATTTTATATCATAATCACCAACATAACATACATCCCACAACAACTCATCAGTTGATATAATATTTTCAAATGAGAGCATTTAATGTTTATGTAGTGTGTAGGTTGGTGACATTGTCAAAATTTAGTTTACGTATATGTAATGCCATATAGTAAATTGTAATCATATTAGTGTCATTATACATATTGATATATCTTCCAATAACATACATTTTCACGTATTCATAAAGTTGAACAGCAGGAACAATTTAAAATAAATTAAAGTACTTAAGTAGCTCAGTTCAGGAAGTAAAGTATTCTTGCCATGTACTGAAGGCCTGATTATAGAGAAATGTGCCTATTCTGCTCTTAAATAAGCAAGGATTAGTATGACATATTTTAAATTGCCAGTGGTAAGGTATTGTATAATTTGTTCACCGATGATATGACTCCTTGCTGAATCAATGTAAATATAACTGAAAGTAATTGCAGATTTTCTTTGTTGTATTATATTTGTTCACTGCACTGTTTTGTTTAAACTGTAACAAGAAAACCATTATCTGGGACTAAATATTCTGTTATTTTACCAAAAATACCATGGCAGCTATGAATTTGCTTCAAACCAAGAAAAAATTATTCTGTAAAGAAAACCGCACAGAAATAAAAAAATTAAGGTTTAATTACCAAATAAAAATAAAATATTTTTGTTCGTGCAAAGTTGCAAAGAGCATACATTATAAAAACCATTCAGTATTCACACTAAAATATACTTTAAGAAACTTTTTCTTCACTTGAAACACAAACATTTCTCGCTCGTTGATTAATAACTCTGTAGATAATCTTATCTGAGATGTGTTCGTAGTCAAAAACTCTAGCCAACTCTGAATAATAGCAAAGAAAAATAAAACTACAAGTAACAAAACCAAACAAAATGTTTTAAGAAACTTTGACTTCATAAATAATTTGTTTGATTACAAACTAAGTAGAAGTATGCAAAATCTTCAAAGTAACTTTGATTATTGCATCTTAATTTTGAACTTTAACTTACTTGCCTATGTCATAATGGCAGTAATTCACAAACATGCTCATCCTATGTTGTTGCTCTCAATTCTGCCTATCACTATCAGCTCCCAGACATTCCACCATTCAGCTTTGGCTGGGAAAATAATGATGCCTCAGCTTGGACTGGAGGCCAATAAATGCTGTACGTTCTTTCATAATAACCTAGCAGGAACCTACAAGCTGGAGACTGAAAATCCAGAAGCATTAGCTAGTAACTAAAACCCAATTGACCAGAAAAAAATAATTTTTCAACAAGTTGTTGTCAGACGTCACCCTTGGCTCGCATAAGCCCATCATGGGTCACACACGCATGAGGCACAGGGTTGTGTGCTGTGTGTGATGCATGTGCTACATGTGTTCGGTGTGTCTGTATATGGTATAAAATGCAGTGAAGATAGGCGTGATGGCCAAATTACAAAGTAAAAAGGGTTTTTGTAAACAAATAAGGTTTTCTATGGCTTTACTTTCCCCATGCCCTGCTGTGCAATTTTTTGTAAATTAATATAGTGCGTTTTCCTTCCATTTTGATCATGCTTCACTTTACAAGCATGTCTGCACAGGACGACCACTTCTGGTGCAGGTTAATGTCCCCGCTTCAGATGGCCATTCACCTGTCTTGTTGGAGCTCAAGCCGGACAGACATGTTCCATGCGGCACAAAAAAAAAAAAACAAGTTTGTTAAAGGCATTTTCTATAAATGCAAATATATGACCTTGAACAAGTAGAGACCTGCAAGTCAGTACTTTCCCAAATGGTAAAGGGAAACCTTGGGGCTTGAAAGTGTATATAATCAAGTCTGTCATTCATACTGATAACGAATATGCCCATAGTTTCTAATTTGCACCTTTAGTTTGGGAGATATATTCCTTTAAAGACACAAGGTGGATGTGATTACATCACAAGATGGCTGCCATTGCCTTTATAAGATAAGGAACATCGTGTAAAGTGTGTGGCAGTACCCCATAACTGTAAATGCAGAGCGAGTAGGTTGTAGGTTGTTAGTAGTGGAAGCGTAAGGTTTCGGATTTATTTTTAAGTTTGGTTTTTTTGTGTTTGTGTAAGGCATGTTTCTTCATAATGTTACGAGTTTCAATTTGCATATTTTGTTTATTATTTTGGGAATTTTATTGATTTTTGTTTTTTCAGCTTTTGGTTTTAACGTGTATTGGAAGTGAATTCATGCTTCTGGGTATTACCCTTAAGAAGGTGCATCATATTATCATGTCATTTTATAATGATGTTGACAAAGAAGATAATGCTTGGAGCTTTAGAGTTTTGAATTGCGAGGAAAGTTATATATTATTGTCTTACTTATTTTGGTTCGGTTTGCAAGGTATTACCAAATACAAGAGAGACTAATACCGGACAGCTGTATATGAACAACACGGGCAAGCATGTGAACAGTAGTTGCAGCAAACATAGCGGCGTGAGGTGGCAAACACCCGCAAACTTTGATTCTGTGTATACCCAGAGTGGAAATGAGTGCATTTGTGCACAAAATTCAGTATTCCTACAAAGTATTTTGATTGGAACATTCTTCTTTTTATTTTATATTGTAGTACACATGTCTTAATGCGTGTACAGTTCTTTTCATAAAAAAAGATGTTATTTAATGCCGAAAATCTTGAGTAACAAGTGAACTCTTCAACCTTTACAATAATAACTGTAAAATTAATCCTGTAGTGTTTAGGACGTATCTGAAGATCTGTAACACACTGTGATTAAACATGATCTGTTTTTAATATTTGTACATGTGTATATGCTACCGAAATACATTAAAAATATGATTGTTTTTCATAGCTAATACCTAACCTACAACACACATACTTTTTCGACATACTGTTTCGTAACATTTATGTTCAATTAATACTATTGTGTTGGTAATTTTTGTGTAAGAATTATGTTGTAAAAACATTAGTGACCTTCCTCATTGCAAAAATTAAAAGTAGTTAAACCAAATTGGTTGCTTTAGCGAGTAGTCTCTCTAGCTAAATTCAGAGTTAATGCAAATCTCCAGCATATGAGAACCAAAAATTTAAAATGAACAAGCTTTAGTTCTGATGCAGTAAAACTCTGATTGAAACATTCTTGGATATTAGCTTCTTGAATGCTGCTGTTGTGGTGACTGTGTTTGTAGTCCCAAACAACAGCAAGGAAATATTAATCCTAAATATTTATCACTACCCTTTTTTAAATGAAGAACATACCTATTAATACCATACATTTTCGTTTAAGTGGCCAGTGCTGGATCTAGGCATCTGTATTTGGGAGGGGGGGGGGGGGGGAAGTTATGTTTCTGCCATCACTCCAGTTTTTTGTTTTCAATTCTAAAGTAGAGCTATTTTTTTTAGTAAGGTGTTTATACCAGACCATGAATGTCAAGCTTCGGAAGCTTGCGTTTCGTGTGTTGTATTTGCTGGAAATGAGTAAAAATATTAGAAATGTTTGTTAGTGGAAAAGCAATTCCGAAAATGGAACAGATTTTGCAGAACTGATATCACATGTTATCAGATTTTTTTTTAAAGCGCTAAAAATTACCTTATAAAAGCATCTACGAAAACTGGTATTTCATATATTTCTTACTGTGGCACATACCAATTTATTCTGTGATAACTACTTACAGTCTCAACTTTCCAAAACACACGTTACCGAAACTATATTTTCAATTGACGGAATAAACCTAATGACATATTCTACTTACCAAAATGATAAATTGAAACAATATAGTAATATACTAATATTTGTATGCAATATAGAACATTTGACACACACACAAACAAAAACTGTGTCACTGAGTACTCACTTGATGTCTCCTCAAGCTTATGTTATCATATTATGTTTGGGCTGACCATTGTACTTACAAGATACAGCAAGTCTTCCCTCTTCCTCCTAATAAAACTCTATTAATTGTCGGGCCAATTAGCCCCTTTTCCTATCCACACAAAACCAATAGGCGACAGACTGGCAGCTAGCTGCAGAAAGGCGATTTATTCTCATCTTTTTTTCCACAGCAAAAGTATTTCTTTATTTAATAAATATTATAATGAGGCAGGCACATTTTAAATTACTCGTATCGTAATTTTAAAATTGTTTTCATGTACAGTTTATTTTTGAGAGTTTTTATTTTTTTACCTGCAAGGTGCTGCTTCCCCCCCCCCCCCCCCCTAGATATGCTGCCGAGACACATGCCACCCTTACCACCTTAGATCCACCCCCCTGTTACTGGCAGTAGTTGGGTACACATGGTGCATGGTAACCGATCTGTGTACCAGGTTTAACCAGTACCTAATGAAAACTCAAATGTACTGTGTGAAACACACCTTAATTGTATTAAGTGTGTAAAATACATAATGTACTTTACTTTTCCTTATGATTTAAGTTAGAATAAATTAACCTTATTATCATATAGGCCTACATATTTTAACAATTTTGAAGTAATCACGGAATTTCAGCATTAAGTTAATAAGACTATGGATTATAGTCTAGTACTAAACCTGCTTTCCTGTATAAATAACACACTTTTTTAAGTTCTAAACTATTGTTTTCAATTATATAATTACAATAATAAAATTCAGTACTAGCTATGTACTTTACAGTAAATTATAGGGGGGCAATGCTGACCCTCTTAGCGTGCCATGCCAAAGGACAAAACTGCATGGACTTAACATTTTCGATTAATAATCAATATTGAATGCTAACATAGCTTTTTATTAGTGAATTACAGAATCAGATGCTAGGTTTTGAGAATTTTGCTTCATATTCGTGGTTCATGGGTTATAAATGAGTTAGGTACTATTGATGCTACTTAATCCTGAAGGAGACATTATTATGATAAGAAATTTAATGTCAGGACAAACAGCAATGGCACAGCTACAACCAGTAACCATAAACTTCAAATCAATGACCATGAAAGCCTGGCCTTTAATATTTACTTAGCAGAGTGCTTACAAATCATGTTTTTTTGAAAACCAGTGCAGAACTAGCTTAATATTTCCCTGTTAATTCACAAGATTGTCAACGAATGTTAATGTAGCTTATTCTGTATATGAATCTGGAACATAACATTTTTAGTGAAAAATAAATACCCAATAACAACCTAGCATTTTTTAATTTGCAGGTTACAGTTAAAATCTTGAGAGTTTATAATGATCCTGCCTATATGGCACACAAACTGCTGTTGTGAAATCCATATTTTTTTAATTAATTATTTTCAATTTCAAAAATATTTTTTACACAAAAATAAATCTGCTTCACACTGTCCATTATTGTAAATTAATGAAAGGTCCAAAGCGCAAGATCCCACAGTGAGAAAAAGTTGGATGTCATAAAGCTTATATGCCAGCTCACCGCTTATGTGTAGTAGTGATGGGACACACAATGTGTGCCAGGTAGGAGGCACCTTTAACCAGACATGTATATATTAAGTACATAACTATTTTGTCAGATTATTCTACGAAGCAACACGAGTCAAATAATTAGTATTGTCGATAAAGAGCAGAAGTCCAGGACTCGCAGGGATGCAAAATTATCCTACCATTTTATGTGAATTAAAAGTGTCTAGCTACCCACAAATATTTGCACTTTTGTCTACTGTGCATGTTTTTACACTGTGAGCAGCAGGCTAACTGTAGCCATTATTTCTTTCATTGGAATAAAAGTGTTTGCCTTACATTTAAGAAACAAAAAGAAGTGTTTTACCATCTAATAATTTTTCCCAGAAATTGTGATAAATTCCTTTATCCTTTACAGTTATGGTTAACGAAGCAATATTTACAAAGGCAAGACCCTTGTGTACTTTTAAACAGTTTCAAATTCACATATAACTATTTGCAATCTAATAAATATATAATTTGCCTATAAAAATTTTGGTAATTTTAATTTCACTGTACTGTAGCATGCACTACTTCATTTCTCAAATTTGTCTTCTCTAGGGCAGCTTAATGACCAAATCTACTTTGCACACACACAAAATATTTTGTATTGGACAGTTGCAGTATAAAAATTTTGATTTACCTAATTTTAAATCATGGTACACTACTTACACTTACATCTAATTGAGTGAAGGATCAGATGAAAGGTTAACCGGTTTAATAAAACTTTTGTTATACTGAAATAAGGCATTTATAATTTTTATCAATAAGGGTTATTAACGTAATTTCATGAAATTCTGAAAATATCACTTGCATGTCACAATCCTTAGGAAAACGGAAAATCCACTTTGAACAGTAAAAAATGGTGTAATGGAAACAATTATACACAGCTGCAAATGCCACCAGCGGTAATTCAATGAAATCAATCCACTAAAATCATTATAACAATAAAACATAAGCAATTCCCAGTGAAAAATTCACGACTGTAATTGTAAACAAATGTTTTGCCACCTCAAGCCGGCAGAGCGCAGGGTAACCACTTTTCGTACGGAAAAGCGCCATCTGTTCAGTATTAGTCTCTATAGTATTTGGTATCACCACTAAAGTAAGTAGTCGACTTTTGGGGTTTTAATGCAAAGGATCCAAAGCCACAGGAGTTGGGAGACATTGATGAATGGGATATTATTTTTTGGAAGACTGTTCCAGTACATGAAAATGTTGTGAATAATATTGCTGTCATTAGCATGTATTCTACTCCAGTGCTGTTCTCTCGCTAGAAGATTAAGATAGAAATTTAACGGATTTGGCTTTACCAGAAGGTTGTTGGCACCACTGGTAACATGCATATTCTTGGACATGTTGAAGTTACTTTCCATCTGTGATTTAGCTTCGGGTTTAGTAATAATTTTTATGTGTATATTCCATGTTAAAAGTTATTCTTACTCTAGTATCTAAGTTAACAACCTCTGACCCTTGTTAATGATTACCAATGCAGATGTTAAGTGCAAATGTTTTTAAGGTTCAAACCTTCTGACTTTGGATTTTGATGGAACATCGGCAGCATCTTTTCCTTATGTGGTGTCTTGCACTCACTAGATAGCACTTTCTTGCACTTCTATATCCATGGCAGTCTTAGAAAATTTCTGGCGCACTTCCGGACTGTTCACCGCTGTATGCACACGTACATAAGGGGAGGAGAATTTATGCAGTCATTCCCCTTGTTGGCTATGCGGCAACACACCTGGCTGTTTTGCTGGAAAGGTTCAGAGTTTAAAACAGGTTTGTTTAAATGTTGCCGTATAGGGACAGCTATGTACTCCCAGTTACTAGTATTGAGTCTTTGGTTAGTTCGCTCACCATTCTTCCTGGGTGTGGTGTAGTTTATGATGCCCCTTCTTTTGATGCCACCCACATTTTTTTTGTGGTTGCTGCAGTAGTGCGGGCCAGTGGTAAGTGGGCATGGGCGTCCAGGTGTTTTCGCAGAAATTGCCCGGGAACTCGAGTTGCTCTTGTGGGTAGTCCCCTTCTCGTGGTGCCGGGTTCGAACGTGGCAGTCTTGATACCAACTGAGGTATCACTAGTTTATGTAGCGGATGGCGTGCTCCTCTAGGGGAGGTGGTCTCTGTTCAAGTCTATTACTGGCACTGTTGATAGTCTCACTCTGGCAGATAACATGTGTAGGATGTGGAGATGTTTTCATTGTCTCAGTACTATGGTGTACCGAAGAAGACTCAGTCACAGGAGAGGCACTCTGGGAGACGTCCTCATCTCTCTCCTGGGTTTTGAGCCTTGGTGGTGATTCAGGAGAAGTACTGGTCACTATGGACGATCGGTTTACTCCCCATCTGTGATGGTCGGGGTGGTTATAGTCTTGGCCTTTGAACTGCATTGGCAGAAAAGTGCCCTGTTGCTAGGTTGTGAGACCTTGGAATTGTGTCTGCAGAAATGTGCCTGATTGGTTGATCAAGAGGCATTGGAACTGCATATACAGAAAGGGGCCTGGGTAGTGCACAGCGGTCCCTGCGTCTCTGGGTGGTGGGCCATCTGTGGTGAGCAAGGACTATAACGGCACTGTCTGCATAATCTTCTCGTCTTGCAGGCATTTATACCTTTGGAGGGGTAGTCAGTCGCACCAATCCCAGCGGTAGAGGCAGGCACAAGATGTCAAGGTTGTCGTCCTGCTTGCTATCCATTTCCTGTACACACGTTATATTGGGGGAAACCAAAGTTTCTTTAACGTTGCATGCACAGTGCGGGCCGGATCCTTGTTACTACAAGTGGACATGGAAGGGGGTCCCAGGGACTTGGGACTGTGTGCAACTCCTGTCCCTGATGACATTTGTTCTTCATCAAGTTCGTCGATGCTTCTAGGTATCACCTGTCTCAGGTGGGGATTTCAGTCAAGCGGACTCCGCCATGAAACCTCAGTACCATTACAGCTAGTCCTTCCACCCTGTCCTAATTCAGAAGTGGGTTGGGAGGGGCTGGTGGTGGTAGAGGGACCTCTGTGCAATCTTTGACTGCTAAAAGGTAGTGGTTCCGGTGTGACATTTGTGGAAGACCTTGTCAAGCTAGGTCTTCTGACTGGGGATTTCTATACTGGAGTGTCATATCGCCACCTACGAGGAGTTGTATAGAGGTAGTCCCCCCTTTTGGATGGTTAGAGTGATTGGCCAGGGAGGCAAAGGTTATCGCCAATTCCTTCTGGGCATGGTCTCTCTTGCCCGTTAGTTACTTTGAGTCTGCTGTTGGCCGTCCTCTATCCAATAGGTATTCCCAGACAACCCAATGACGGTATAGGGCCTACCTACTTTGGGACTAGGCTGGCAGCAAATTTATTGAAAGTCTTATTGAGGGGGTGGTTCTTTATCAGGATCCATTCTCCTATGGTGAAGGTATGCACCCCTGAATGTGAAGGGTATTTGCGTTTGTCAGTCAAAATGACTTGAGGATATCCCCAATGGGGGAATACTTCGGCGGTTAGTTTTTGTACAAGGACAGTCGTTCCCTGACTGGGGAGGGGAAAAGCCTCGACCCAGCGTGAGAATAAGTTGGTTAGCACGAACAGGTAATGTTTTCCCTGGCTACTTCAAGGATATGGTCCCATGATATCAGCCGTTATGTGCAGTCGTCCCACAGTTGACCGTGAAGGGCAAATCTAGCCATGTGGTGTGTTTAATATTAGGGTCCTGTTGCTAGTGCAATACCACCCAGTTACATGTGAGATGTAGTTGTCCAAGTCACAATTTGTCTTTGGAGCAAAGGATCGGAGCTGCTGGAGGTGACAATATTTCCCATTTTTCCTCCTGTTTCAACTCGTCCCCCAGGTGGGGAATGGGAAACAATGCAATGGGTAGGTTGTTGTACTACCCTGGACAATGTTGGACCATAAAATCAAATTTGGTTTAATGCATGCCGGGCTATAAACTGTATGCACGGTCAAAGCAGTTTTGATAGCATTACACCATACACGCTTGGCTGTTTACTAGTTATACATTTTGGCTATGTTCACTACAAGCAACTTTTCATTGGATAAGTTGGTTTGTGACTGGGAACGAAGTTTCCCACTATGGCAACTGGCTTATTCGGGATGCAGGCTTATTTCGTAGTGCCTGTCTTACCAGGGATTACTTTGGTCGGTGGTAGTAGAGCTGATGTTGGCTGGCTGGAACCAGCAAAGCTGGTGGAGGCTTGTTGGATCTTGGTACTGTGCCGACCAACACAGTACCATTGATTCCACTTTGCTGACTCCTGGCTCCAGAACCTGGGGTTGGCTGCTCCGTACCTTAACTCAGTACCCTGCATCAGACCTCGTTCTACTGGGTGATATTTCCTGGAAATGTGAGTGTCCGCAGGGAATTAAACATATTCAAACACTGGAAGGAAGGCCTCTCAAGAAGATGGGTGAGTGACGCTCTGTCCCAATCGGTTTGCCTATTAAGAGTAGGTGGGTCTAATGCATGCTCTTGCCTGGCGGCAGTATAAGCTGCCTTTTACTTCTCCCTCTTTGAGCCTTGCCTTCTAACAAAAAGCATACAGGTTGGATTGACACTTAAAGATATTTGCTGATAGTCGTGAACACGAGACAGATCCATATCTTAGTGTATTTCCAATAGCAGTTGATGGCACGAGTTCAGTGCTCTAATCAGTCCCTTGCCATGGCGTGCAGACATAAAGTGATGAACCGTGTGGGCAGCCTTCCTACTACTATTGGGTGTAGGTCGCAACGGAGGTAGGCAGTGAGTCTCGAGCAAATATCCTGGCCGACGCCATAAGCGCTCTAGTAGGATACAACTCAAGGTGACTGTCACGCCCCTGCCAGATGAGTTTCTGGTGGTCAGGGCTCTACCATTCTATCCGTAGCAGTCTAGAACGGGTGGCCTTCGAATGGTGTATGTCTCAGACGTACGGATTCCTGAATGGACTCTGCAGTCCTACTCTGTGGTTCGTACTAGTATCAAAATCTGGTCTCTGTTGACAACATACAGTAGATATGTTCCTAGTGGTCAAGGTAAATAACTCTAGAACAGATACTCTTAGGGAAAGGAACAAACTGTATCTATTAGACGTAATAAATACAAGTGATGCATGCTACCTTCTAACCAAGCAGAGAATGACTATGGAAGTAACCTACGCTAAACAGGCATAGGTGACATATTCCTAAGCTACCCATGATATCTAGTAGCTTTGATGGCTATGATAATCACTCAGTTGCAGCTACTCTATACAAGGGGCATCTAGAAGAGACAATAGAAAGAGGTGCCACTACTTTAAGAGCAGTGGGTGTAGTTGCCTCTACCAGCAGGTAGAGGTGGCTGCTGATTCAGGAAAATCAGCAGGGGAAGGTGTGGTTTGGTGAAAAAGAAGAGCTTCTGGTAGATGGTGGTGGTTGTAGACAATGAAGCCTCTGGTAACGTCAATGGTAGCAGCCTCGGGTGGCTGCCAAAGACTGTTGAGCAGTAGAAGGCCATAGCACAGAAAGTGTTAGAGCGAACTACTGCAGAAAGGAATAACTTGCGAGCCGGGTTGTGTATGGACTATGGACTTTTATATCCGTGGGATAGGTGCAATGCCAGACTTTGGTGGGAGGTGTGACGTCACATCATGAAGTCCCTCTCGTGTGAGGCCGGGGTAGGGGTAACTACCCTCTGTCTGGCTCTCAGCTTTGTGCATGATCGGTTTAGTCCCAATGCAGGTGACACCTTGATGGCTCTCAGCACTTGTTTGGGGGGGGGGGGGGAGCGGGTGGCTTGCTCGCTGGCTTGCACAATCTCATTTTCCACGTGTTTGGAATCGCCGTCCAGAGTTGTGGCGATCCAAGACACTCGTGTAATATGTTGCGGGTTTGACTCTCCCTCAGGTGATGTATAAATACTTGAGGCAGATGAGTCATAGTCATTGTAGTGTTATACAGGAGAGCGGCGCACATCAGGTTAAAACATCTCCCACCTGCTATGTTTCATTTTTTTATTTCTAGACACCTTGAGCCATTGTAATAACTTATTGTCTGTTCGCAGTATGAAATTATGACTAACAGGTAACTATACTTACACATGACTCTTATTACAGCCAAGCATTCCTGCTCATTGCTATGATACAATCTTTTTATCATTTAATCGGGCACTGGCATAGGCTATGACCAAGGCCATCCTGGCAGGCATCGGTTTGTAAAACTAGAGGCTTTTCCTCCTGGGGCCGGTGTAGGATTTTCACGAAGGTGAAACAGTCGTTGAGCAATTCAAAGGCAAGTTGGTGTTCCTCCGTCCATTTCCAGCGACTATCTGTGGTTAGGAGTTGGTGGAGGGGTGTCATGACCTGGGCAATGTCCAGCATGAAATTTCACAACCAGTTACATAAACACAGAAAAAGGCAAAGTTGCCATTTGTTGCATGGTCTCTCGGCTACTTTGATGGCTCTTATAGACTTCTGCTGAGGAAGGTTCCCCTTGGGTGTCATATGCCCAAGATATTCTATAGCTGTCTTACCAAAATGGCTCTTGCCATGCTTGTAGTGTTCTGACCAGAATCAGGAGTAAATGATGATATTGTCTAGGTAGGCGAAACAAAATTGCCATATATACCTGTTAGGACCTCTGAGGACATAAGTCGCTGAAAGTTGGATGGGGTGTTTTTTAGCCCAAATGGCATCACCTTTAATTGGAGTGTTTCCCCATCGGCGACAGTGAAGGCTGTATACTTCCTACTGTCCGGATGGATGGTGATTTGTCAACATCCGTCTGTAGGTCGATGGTGCTAAATATATTAGCCTTTCCAGTGTGTCTGAGGGTATTTTGCAAATCGAGGGAGGGCGGAGCGATGGAATGGGTAACATTATTGAGAGCTTTGTAGTTTATATGCAGAATCTCAGTACCCTATCCTTTTTTGGGTTTTAACACCATGTGAGCATTGTATGGGGAATTGGAAAGTTCTACCAGCCCTTGTTCCTTCATTTCATTCACTTGGCATACGACCTCCTGTTGCTTATGTGGCGACATTCTGTATGGAGAATTGTAAATAGAGGTATCTGTAGTCTGCCACATCTCATGTTGGATGCTTCTGGTTTGTCATAATGACCCCGAAAAGGCAAAAACAGTGGAATGTTCTCTTAGTATAGTCTTCAGTTGATGCAATTGGGTGGGGTTGATGTCATGTTGAATGTCCTCCAGATTTACTTTTGGTTTAACTCCCCAATGTACTATCACCCTATTTGATGGTCGGAGATAGATTCAATGTTTGTCATAGTCATCACTCAATGTTGCAGTGTCAACCAAGACTGACCTCTTCGATATTTGCGGCTACTATGAACTCAGCCTGGTGAGTTCAAATGGTGGATCTTTATTAAAAGGTCTTAGTTTCCCTTCGACCTCTAATATTTGGGTAGGCTGAGCCATACAGACTCTTTGTGGTTGAGGCTGTAAATTTGCTAATTGTTCCGCTGTCAAGGAGTCCTTTCGTATGCATTTTTAGTTACAGCGGAATCTAGAAAAGCGAGTTGTGTACACTCATTTATTTCGGTAGGTATACGGGGAGTCTCCAGGTATTGCAGATCCTCAGACTCTGCATCTAATTTGGTGATATTGAGGGGCTGGGTTTGACCTGAGGTGGCTGCCCCATGCACACCCCAGTTCTGGTGTTTTCCGCCTGGGTGGGTTCTTTTGGAGCTAGCGCAACTGTGTGCTCTGCCGGCAAAGTTGAGTTAGTTCCCCTCTATGGCGGAGCAAGTTCTAGCAATCCTTATTGAGATGATGCCCCGGGCAATTGTAACAGCAGGGAGGTAGTGGCGGATGAGAGGGTGGTGTGCGGTCAGCTGTCTGGCGTGCAGGAGGGGAGGGTGTGGCAGTGACCTTCAGAGCGCGTGTCGGGCTTTCAAAGAGCACATACGCTTTCTCTTTCCTATCTCTTTCCCTTGCCTCTTCCACGATCTCTTCTTCTGACTGTGGCTAGGGAGTGATGAGAAGGGTGCGGTACAAAGGAAGTATAGAATGCGCATTATATTCCGCATGCAACTTGTTTCACTTTCGGCTAGATAGATGCGCTTGTAGAGCTGCACCTTCCGGCAAATGTAGTTCTCAACTTCTTCCCCCAGGGATTGCACTTTGGTGTGGAATTTCACGATTAGCTGTGCCACAACCTCTTCCCCTGTAAACTGGGAAGCCAGTTTTAGCTCGTATGGTTCTACCACCATTCCTTTGCCTTACCTAGGAATTGATACTGTACCTTCAGCACCCATTGCTTACAGGGAATGTAATGTTCAGCATATTCCCTTTCACATTCGTGTATAAATGCGACCTGGTCTTTGTAGAGTCGGCCACTTAATTCCGGAAATTGGAATTTCGTTGTCATGTATGTAGATTCAGGACTGTCTCATACCTGAATTTCTTGCTCGGTATGCCAGGTCATGCTAACATATGTTGCATTGGTAGACTTAGCCGGAAACAAAGAATTTGTTCGTCTGGCCAGCCTATGCACAGCAGATGATACTCATCGCAGGTGATAAGAGTAGTGAAAGTCCCTTGGCCATTACACCCTAGCCAGCGGCACCTGGCAAGTGGCTGGAGTTGACAAGACAAACACCTTTATTCTAGGCCATCTATAAATCTGGGAGCTTCTTCCCATCCCATACAAAGATAATGAAAACATTTTCAGCAATGTGCGCAATGGATATAGTGTATCCCCATTCCAGGGCAAGTATCCACGTCAAATTTGGTTAGATAGTTCAGGGTTCGATGTCTGGGAGTGTAAGTCACGGAATTTCCGTTCTCATCTGCACTGAAGACTGACATGGTTGAACTCGACTAGTTTTAGGTGCCACAGGATGTTTAGTTTCTCTGACTCCCTGAAGCCCGGCAAGGAAACTGTACCTGACCAGTTTAGCATAGGCTAAACAACAGGGCCAGTGCAGGTTGATCTTTAGGAGGTTGGGATTTGTAAGAAACCCAGGAAATTAAGGAATTGCTTGCAAAGAAGCAATGGTAGGTCACGTGTACTTCTCGACAGCGGACTCAGAGTATAGTCACCTGACTAGGTCCGGCCATATTATATGGTTGCAGAGGCTGCTGGCAGCTCTTCATTACAACCTTGTATGTTATATAAGGGGTGACCATCCCGTCTGGTGTACATTCACTACACTTGCTTGGGATGTCCTAAAACATGATTGTCCTGGCCTGCCACTTAGTAAAATGGACTATTTTGAAGAGAACATTTAGGGGTTTTGTCAGGGGGTGTGACTGACATATTTGTAACTACCAAGGCTTAACTACATGTAGTTAACGTCCCACGTTGGTTGCCAAAGTTATTTTAAGTGTGTGTTTTAAGTCCACCAGGTACAATGACACTAGGCCAGTGTACCGAAGAAGGGTTATGTAAGGTGCCCAGTCTGGCATGGGCTGAATGAGGAATAAAACCTCCATATCCCTTCTAAAAAATTTATTAGTGGTGAAATGAAGAGACAACAGCCCTAACTTCGACAGGAATTGCATACAGGATTATCAGCTAGTTCTGCGGTGAGAAGTGGGCGTTCCCAACGCTGGGAGGATATGCTGATTTAACCTTTGTAAGAGTGTTCTGATGGGTAGAGAGCTCGGGGATTACAACCACTAGGGTGAGTTTCACTTTCAATGACGTGCGGTATACAGAACTTACTTTAGCGGGGAAGGTGGCCTTTAAATAAATATGCAATGTCAGTAGTGCTGGGATCATGTCCCAAGGTGATGTTACTCCTACTTGGGTAATTGGCCGTTATATAAAATGGGTCGGGTAGCTTTACAAGTAGGGATGAAGTCAAGTGATATTGCCACAGTAACTTTATATCGCTTTACCTGGTGTCTGCTCGGCGCTGGTGCTCTCTGCTGCTGGTATGCGGCCGGTGGTGAAACAGCGGCTGACGCTGGCTGCGGCAGAGTGGTACTTGCACTGCTGATGGGTAGTTGAGACAGGTGTTGAGAATGGCAGTGTATAAGTCGGGGAGGAATTCATAGTCGACTCCCACGACCTCAAGGTTACAATGGATCATTAATAAATATTCAAATGTAATAATCGCCCTCTGTGTGTGGGAGGCACAAATAATGTGTTCACTGTACCAGACTCTGGAAAAGTATAGTGTGCTTAAATTTAAGCTTTTTGCCACTCTTATATGGGCAAGGCATAAGGTCATAAAAGAATGCAATAATTCCATTTATACCAAGTTGAACACATCTGATTGTCTGTGAGAGAAAGCCAGTGAAATAAGCAAAGCAATTACTAAGTGAACTAAAGTGTACCTCTACGACTACGTCTGACCACGTCACCTCCACTGTGTACCACTTACTTAGCAGTTTGCCAGCTGAGCACGAGTTACAGATTATAGGAAGATAGTGCAACCGACAATACTCCTAGGTAAGTCTCCACCGATGTTAGATTAAGAATGGCATATCTCCCTCCGTCAAGCGGAGTAGGAAGCTATCAATTCAACTCGATTCTATGGATGGAAGAATGTTGCTAATACTTTGGGTGCTGTCAATTGATCTGTTGACCAATCTCGGGGTTGCCTCTTAATGTGTTTGTGCTCTGCCTTTGTGGTGACAACACGGGGTTGGCTTTCACTCACAGGCTCAAAACAAAACTCTCAATGAATCAAAATAATTTAATAGCAAAGGGAAAACTCAAAACTAAATGGGAAGACATTTAACTACACTGGTAGGATTGTGTTAACACGTAACAAAAGATATTATAATGCAACAGTAATTCACACAATAATAAAAATTGTCGACACATAATGAAAAGATATTATGAAGCATCATTAACTCACACAATAATATCATAAAAATTCAAATATAGAAAATTATTAATATTCAGTTATTTGCAGAAGCATGTCTTGTTACGGCTAGGTGAAGGCTACCTGGTAAAATTAGAATAAATTGCATTTTATATGTAAATTATAAAATAATAGCATGGGCTTCCTAATTGAACTAAGGGGATGTTCAGAAGGAACCTAGATGTGTGTTCTCAAATTTTTCTTTACCAGAGTGGTATAGATGTGGCTGGCCAAAGCCTTAAGGGGGTATCCAGAAGGGACTACGTCGCCATGACCTTTAATACCTGGATAGAAGTTACAGAATAAAGGTATTCTGGAGGAAGGTTAGGGATGACATTGTTGCTAGACCTCTGGTGGTCGGTGGTGACTGCCTGGATTAGCTGGTGGCGTTTGTAAGCAGCCGAATAGGTTGAGGTCTTCTGCGAGGTAAGGCTCTCCGGAGCTTGCTGGTGTTGGCGACCACTAGTACAATTGCACGTTTGACAGCGCTGCCAAAGGACTCCGTCCTTACTGGTTGCTCTGGCCTTCACAGCCAGGAGAAGGAGGGGTGATACCAGCATAGTCCTCGGCCTTCACAGCCAGAGGGAATAAGGCTCTTCTGAAGCCCTGAGCACACTACCTTGCCATGCATGGGGGTGCCATTTATACTAATTATAGGCTGTTCACGGTAAACTGAGCACTTTTTAAAGCCCTCCCAAAAGGCATTAACCCCAAATAAATATATTTTATTGCAGTCTCAGACGTTAACTTTGAGATTGATGAAATCTATACACTGTGTTTATTAGTCATATTGAAATGTTTACATTGAAAATTGGCAGAAAGGTATAAATTATTTGAAAGGAAAAATTTAGCAGGGCCTTAAAAAGTGCTCATTTTACCATGAACATCCTATACCAACAATTCTGGGCTTCTGTGGGGTGCAGGGAAATTAGCCCCACCTCTCGGAGGTGGAGCTTGTGACAATATGCATAAGCCATGGATCCTTTTCTGCGTGGTGGTTGGCATGAGGGGTTGACACATCCTGCATTGATGCTCTCGTGGAGACTGTAACTTTCTGGCAAGTGGCCCGCCTCTCTGCAGCAGCGTGCAATTAAAAGTAAGTGCTGCTCTTCCATGGGGAGCAGCAAAGTAGAACGTCTTTCCTCGGGGTGAGGCGATGACGTGACAACTTATTTTAGAGTTAAGGTGCTCTGTAAAAGCTGGTAACACAGGGTTATTTGATGTGTTGGGCCTCTGTCAACGTAGATTGGTTACATGTCCTGCCTCCATTACAGTGTTTAGCCAGGATTGACTTGCTTAGGTAAATAATTTAACATTTGGATGGGGCGAAGTCGCTTCTGTAATAGGCACCTTTTCTAGGAGCGGGTTGCATCATGCATCAGTACATTAAATTAGTTCGCAAAGTCCTGTAAGTTATCATACTCCATTGTAATAGGCATCCCTACACTTTTAGTTGTAATGTTCGATGGAGGCATTTTCAGAGCAGGTTTTTTCTGAAATAGATGCTGGTGCCTTTATCCCTGGAAGTTTGTAACATCACCCCAGATACTACCTGTATATTAATGTGTGTTTTGTGCAAATGTGTACTATGGTTTTTTAAATTCTAATTCAGTAATCAAAACGGTTTAAATATTTATATCAAAGTGAAAAAATTACTTTAAGATGAATGAAAACTACCAATGTTTAAATAATTTGGTATTAAAATTAGATTTTCTGTACCAAACTGTACAAATGTTTTTGTTTTGACTCATTTTTGTAGTGTTTATCATGAGGATACTTTACTTGATCATGACAATTAAAGGTGAATTACAAATTGTTTTAAACAATTATGCAATAATTTTATTGTTGAAAATTTTGCCTCAGCATACAATGGATTTTTTATATTGGTTTTATGTTTATCAAATTAAATTGGAAGGTATGATGCAAATTGCTTTCTGTATATCTTTCAGGTGGTCTATCTTTGGCTGTTGAAGGCCCAAGCAAAGCAGAAATAAGCTGTCATGATAACAAAGATGGCACTGTATCAGTGTCATACCTTCCCACTGCCCCTGGGGAGTATAAAATTTCTGTCAAGTTTGGTGACAAACATATCAAAGGAAGCCCATATGTTACCAAAATTACAGGTAAGGAAATATGTGATAAAGGAGTAAATATTACTTAAATTGTAAAATGAACTTTAATCGTGCATGATGTTGACCTTTTTACAATCTGAGTATGTACATTTCACACTGCTTCACATCATTGTTCATTCATGCTGGAAACTGGGCACTTTTGTGTATGTATTTGTTACCAGTTTCCCAAATATATTAATTCAATACTTCAAATACATGATACATGGCTCTAGTCCGCCATATTTATTACATGTCGGCTAGTTGGCCTCTCAAAGGGTGCCAACCTCTTAACCTAACATTTACCGTAACAATACATATGTGTTACAGATCTATTATTTTAACTCTCCAATAAATCCAGAATGGGCAAAAGCTCTGAGGTATAAAGCTTGTCATAGTTGTGATTGATTTATTTTACGATTAACCAAACAGTGTATATTAAGGATGGTTTGTTTGTGAAGGATTCATTTAAAATGAACTAATCACTGATTGAACAAAAACATGGATTTGTTTGCTATGAAAATAATGTATTCTTTGTTAATTAATAATTCAAAAGTTGGACATGATTCACAAGAAGGTGAAGACCAGGACAAGAAGAGCCAGTTGGTTAGATACATTCGTGAAATGAGTCGGTAGTCATGAGTCATCTGATTCACAGTTTTCACGCAGCTGGGTAATAGAAGGGGTTGCCTTGACAGCAAGTATAATGTTACTACTATCTCTTAATAGATACCGCCTGCATGTGCATAATTTTGTTGTAACTTGACACTTGACAATGCCCAGTAGTAGTTTAGAATTTCATAGTTCATATACCAGTTCATGAAAAATTCTGTGGAAAAAAACATCCTTTTAGTAATTGTGCTTGCTGAAAGAATAGCTGATATAAACTACACAGATGCGGCTAGAGCTAAGAAAGAGAAGTCGAGATAATGAATATCCGAAAGGAAGAGTTATGACTCTAAAGCACTGCAGCACCCTAGAACAAAATACATTCTTTGAGCAAATCATTTCACTTAACTGACCCAAACAAAGTGATTCATTCAGATTAATCATTCTGCCCATCACTAATGAATCGCAGAATATGTGCTCTATTATTGCCTAATAGTCTTACATACTTGGTTGAAACATATCACACATTTCATACTGTCCATGTTTATGAATACAGAGCACTACATGTTTAGTTAATTTTCCATGGCACATTCTATTAATAAGATGTAAATAAGGTAATTTAAACTTGTCAAGAAGATGGTGCAGGCAACGGTGCATGCTTCAGTGCCTTCAGAATCCATCAGTTGACTTTGAGGAGTGACTTGGCAACAGACTTCAGCTCACATTGTCCATTTTTAACCATGTTTAGGTTGATTAATTTGGAAGATATTTACATATTTTTTAAATAGTTCCTTGAATATAAGGGTGGGGTTAAAGGATTCAGGTAATTAACTGAAACTAAAATGGTATGTCAGTGAAGTATTCCCTTTGCATCTGATATCGGTAAGAAGTATGTCAGCAGTACGATGGGGCAGTTTTTTTGCTGACAATTTTCTCTAGATTCACAAAATGGTGGACTACATGCCAAAGAAAATTGGACTGGTTGAAAGTTAACTGGTATTTTTTTAATGAGTGTGAGTGCCTCTCAAGTGTACATTTGTGCAAGACAGATTTCAGGCATGCCATTTACTGGTTTATGTTCTCTATTTTCGGCAAAATCCAGTATATGAGTAATGTGTTTTCTTTTGAGCAGTATGGGCAGTACAACAGTGAGAAGCTACGTGAATAGCAAGAAACACAGAGGAATCGCAGCTATATCTGAATGTACGTCACTGAAGGTTGACGCATGTCACTTAAACCCTGGTTGTACAAGAGACTTTTCGTTCTGCACTAGGTCAATTGCGCTCACACTAGGGACTTAGTTCTCCTTCTTCCTGGTCACCAGTGTCTGTCTCGTGGGCTGTCTGCTTGGGATAAAGTCAGGTAGAGTTGGCCAAGCAATATGCCTCACAGTGACACTGGCCCTCTTGGGCAAAGTGGACTTACCAGAGCTCTGTGGGATGTTCATGGAAGATGCAGAAGTCGTGATGCAGGCGGGGCATATGGAGTCCTAAATCCCCTTGGTCTTGACGGAAGTGGAGCTACTACAGTTCTAGGCTAGATGTCGGCAGTTCCAGTCTGTTCCAACCCAGCTGCCGAAGTGTGGGTTTGCCCGCCCAAGCCTGGTGTTGCTCCCAGAGACCAGGACCCGGACCACCAGATGTTCTTCGTAGCCAGTCCTTACTGGGGCGGAGTGACACACACAACTCCCGATGGGAGATGTCTGTCTCCCCGCATGACGGGCGGCTTGGGCCTGCCCCCCGAGGAGTGTCGACTCCCGGGGCGACGAGGTTTGCTGCGCAGACCTGCTTGGTGGCACTGAACTCTGCCTTCTTTTCTGCTCTATGAGCTCCGTGCTGACTATTGAATGGCATAGGCAATAACACACTAAATTTCCTAAAAGTGGCAAGCAATAGATGTATTCCGAAGTTAGGCATGTATGGCCGACAATGGCTGGCGTTTGCACTCCCTGGTGCCAAAAATAGCAAGCACCTGGAGGTATGGCTTGTAAACCACCTTTCTGCCAATGCTGGGTAAAACAAACGTAGGGCCTCCAATCCCAAGCAGCTACCTCTGCCAGCATCTTAGCAAGACTTTCCGGTCAGCGATACAATTTGAGGTGGCTGTCCTGCCTCTGTGGGGTGTGTCCTAGTGGTTGGGGCTCCATCTTTCTGTGCACCAAGGTGTACCGAATGGGTGGTTGTTGAAAGATGAGATGTGTGTGTAAACAGGCAGGCCTCTGAAGGGAGTCTGACATCCTACTCTAGGTTTGAATAATAACACTTATTTTCTTGCTTGCCCCTTTCAGGTAGAATGCTGGTGACAATTAGGTTATGCCTCTAGAACAAAGAACTCTTGGATACGTTAAGACTAAGTATTTATTGTAAGGTGACTCATACATGTTACCAATAGGTCTATGCTGTGGAAGTAAATAAGCTATGCAGATTATGGATGAAGGTGACCCGCTCTTAAGTTTACTTAGATGCAAGGGTTGAAGATAACTTAATTTACATAATTAATACTATTGGGAGTGCCTAGAAGAGGCCCTAACTTTAACAGGGGAGTCACTACCAGCAATTAGTGGAGGCTGAAGACCCAGGAGAATCTACAACTAAGTGTTAAGTCGATGGTTGTTGTCTTCTCTTGCAGACGAAGCGTCTGGTGACAGCAATTACCAGGAGGTGTTGAAGCCTCTGGTAGGTGGTGGCAGCAGCCACTGAAGAACTGGATGTTCTTGGAGAGGACAGTGAGGGCTTAAGACAGTAGAGAGCCCCAGCACAAGAAGGGTTAAGGCGAGCTTCTGCCGACTATAACTGCCGACCTTGGCTGTGCACAGTCTTAAATGAAGCTCACTCTGGAGTGTGCTGCGGGCCGGGGTGGGAGGTGTGACATGCTCCTGTGATGTCTGCCTGGAGTAAGTGGAGTGGGAGAACTGCCCTGGTGTGCTCGGGATATGGCCTCAGGTGCTCTGCTGCGCTCTGCCAACTTCGGCGGTGTGGTGACACACTGTCTGCCGAGCACGTCGGGGAGGCTGACGTGTTGCGTGGCCGCTTCAAATACCTTTTGTTTTATTTATATACATGGTGCTTTTGAGTTGAAACCACTCTCTGTGCATTCGTAAAACGTGCTTGGTTTGCTCCTTCCTTGGGTTTAAATACTCTTGGTAGAGAGAGAAGGGTAGGTCAGGAACAGTCTAGGAAACTAAGTAGCTTCCATGTCCCTTTCTGGGAACACATCCAGCTAGACATCTTTTTTTAGTTATTTCCTGTAGTAGTGAAGCACGTGGGTTTAGCTGTAGTCGTTTATGGTATGCAGGTATAAGCGGCACGCATCCAGGTTCTTTTTGATGAACAGAATCAGTGTTTGTAAAGGTATCGGATTGCCAGCACTTACAATTTATTCTTCGATTGATAAATGTTTGTAAGTAAGCTTGTACAAGAAAAGTCTTTGTCTGCTAGAGCCAAAGAAATGTGTGACATGGATATATTGATTTTAATGACGTCGCTCATGCGGAAATTAATTGGTGTGTCTGACAGTAATTTCATGTGACCCAATGCATAGTGCCAATACAAAGGTTTTATTTTTGAAGGTGGTGTTCCCCAACTCCAGCATTGCCCAGAAAACAGTTACATGGAATTAAAATTTTGTACCTTGTGTGTAGTTTAGCTCCACACTTTCATAGTTAACTTGTATAAGTGTGCTCCAGTGCTTCACATGTTCAGGGATTTGATGAGTCCCATGATAGAGCATTGCAAAAGGTTTGAATGGAATTAGTGGTGAGCTTGCGAGTGACAAGAATAATTGTGTGATAAGTTATTTCTCTTTGATATTTCTTGGCCATAGCACTTGAGGAAATCTTTTGAAGGCCTCGACATCAACTTTGACTGAAATCGACATGAACATAATTGTCCAATTTTCAATGGATGGTAGTGCCGTGGTGGTGTAGTGATCAGACAATCCTTCCCCCCCCCCCCCCCCCACCATCCATTAACCTTTTCATCCCCTACCTAGGCAAACTGTGTTCAATTCCCAGTGGAGTTGCTCCTGGATTTTCGCATGAGGGCTTGTGCCAGACAGTGCTACTGTTTGGTGGGTTTTCTCGGGAATTTCCAGTTTCCCCCACCCTTGCATTCCAGCGCTGCTCCATACATGCATCACGTCACTGTCATCACTCTCAACTTAGTCATCAATGTTAAGAGCTGCCCAAATCTTACCACTCTACTCCAGAAATCATATTTTTCCAGTGAGGGGGTCCATTTTAAATAAAAGACTTCTATGTCCATGCCCATTGTTGAGCAAGAGAAGCCTTGGTGGCAGAGGTTTTATTTTGCATTTTTTTTAATTCCCAAAAATTATTATTATTAGTACTGCTAGTACTTTCATTGCCCTTACAATCAGCCGTAGAAAGTAGGTAATGAATAAATTATAGCCACTGATCATACATGGTTAATTTTAAAAAATTCTCTATTATAATTTAGGTACATTTTATAAATTTTCTTGTAAACTGTTGTACTCAAAATTAAAAATTATAATTATTGCTTTTGTATTTGGGCTTGTTAACCACTTTATCTCAAAAATTACTTTTATTAAACTATGTGTTGAAATTGAATGAAATTTTATGTCATTCTTGAGAAATTAAAATTGAAAGACCTGACAGTTAATTTACAAATGTAATCGTTTGTGCGATGTGTGGATACCACCTTTTCTTGAGATCTTGTATTCTTCACAGCCTGCATTGTCTTGTAATGCATGCCTCATCTCAAGTGCATACCTTAAAACATATTGAATATTGAAGTAGAACTAATAATATGAATTGAACCCACGTGCCATAAGAGATGACTCAGTTGGAGTAAACAAGGAACCTCAGTAAAAGTATGATTCTGGAGTCCATAGGGGTCATGGTAATTCTAGTTGTGGAGAGGGGGATCTGGACCCCACTACTCCCACAGCTTCTATGCCTATGGAATTTTTTGTCTGGACTCTGCAGTTGTACCAAGACCAGCTATGCAAAATAAGCACCTCAAGAAAATATTAAATATTTTTTGAAAAATGACAATGTCTGATTGCAAGGCTGATAAAATTCTTTCATTTTGTCGCTTTGTGAAAGGGATAAAGTTTATAACACTTTAAAACATTTTTGCAAGGGAAGATGAAAGACTTGACAGATTTTGGATGAAACATTTGTCTTTTGTGCAAGGTTCTGTGAAACTGGTTTTCTTTTTGAAAATAATTTTGATCATTTTTCATGGAAATACGATGTGGAGTGAAGTTTTTCCATCAACCATGAGTATTTGTTTTAGAACCTTGAAGAAGTGTATGGGATTACACAGAGGCACGTGTATGATGCAATTGTTACTGTTGGTGAACTGGACACATTTGTATATAATAGTTTAAAGGACATAGTTTATGCAGCATGTAATTCACATGTGCGGTATGAGGAAGCTGTGGGTCAACATAATGAAGATAATGAAATCAAGAAGGCAGATGAAATGGTAAAGAATGTGGTGGTAGTAGTTGCAAGTTAACTAGCTATCAAGATCATGCAAAGAAAGAATTTGAGTTAATAGAGGAGATTAAATCTCTCATCAGTGAAGAGGCATCATTAATTAAAATTAAAGTTTGAAGATCTAATTACTGTAACATATAAATCAAGAGATTTATAAATGGAATAGTTTAAATGAGGAACATAGTTTAAGAAGTACTTAATTATTAATTATTCAGAGACATGCTACTTTACATCAGTTATATGTACTTAATGTTAGACATCCTTAATAATATTATATTTATGAAATGTGCTTTTTTGTATTTTCGCAGGACTTTAGGAAAAATTCTGGTTAAATTTCTTAAAGCAGGTAACAGTTTTGTTAAGATATTTGCTTTAATTATTATGTAATAGTTTTGTGTGCATGGTTTTTTTGTTTTTCATAAATAATTAGGGAAATTTGGTACTTTAAATCGGGGAAAAATCTGGGAATTTTGTTGTCACAATGCGTGGCTATCCTAATATACTATGTGTACATGCAGATCTCGCACTTCTTGCTGCCCTGCCACCTTTAAAAAAATCTTGCTACAGTACCATTTGTTAGAATGTATATCTTAGCTTACTGAACTTTAAAGAAAGTAATTTTTGTACAGGGATAGTCATATTCTAAAAAAAATTACTATTTATCCAAGTATCAGTTATTGAAGTATTGTGCAGAGGCCATCCACAAGACTCTGTGGAATACTACAAACAAATGTTATATGTTACTTAATATGCAGTGTATGTATTGCTTAGCCTGTAGCTATACAATAGTGATCTATTTTATTTTATTTTATTTTTAACCTTTATAACTATTTTTATCCACTACTCTTAGTAATGTTTGATAAAAAACTGCTAGTTGTTTAATAACTTAGTTGCATGTTTTCAGGGGAAGGAAGAAAAAGAAATCAAATATCTGTGGGCTCCTGCAGTGAAGTGTCTTTTCCTGGGAAAGTATCTGATGCAGAAATCAGATCACTAAATGCATCAATCCAAGCACCTAGTGGATTAGAGGAACCCTGCTTCTTGAAAAGGCTGCCAAATGGAAATATTGGTAAGTTTATTTAACACAATTATTTTATTCACTTTCATAGTTTGCAGGTTTTACAGACATTAATAACGTTAAAGAAACAGGGGTGAATATTGCATACGAGCAATGTAAACTGTGCTTGCAGTTATAAAATATATCAAAGGTGATGCGTGCCACTCTCATGTATTATACTACAATGATTAAGACTCATCTGACTCAAGTATTCCTACTTCAACTGAGAGAGTCAAACCCCGCCAACTTATTACACAGATGTCTTGGATCACCACAACCCTGGACAGCGATTCCAAATGTGTGGGAAATAAGGTTGCGCAAGCCAGCGAGCATGCCACCCTCCCCTCCTCCATGCTGAGAGCCTTCAAGCTTTCGACCGCCTCGGGGCAAAACAGTGCGGCCTATTATGCATGAAGCTAAGTAGCTGGGCAGAGGGTAGCTAGCCCAATCCCGGCCACGCACGAGAGAGATGTCACGAGGCGATGTCACACCTCCCTCCATGGCCTGGCGGTGCACCTGTCCTTCGGACTATAAAAGTCAGTGCACGACCGGGCTCACTAGTTATTCTTCCTTATCCAGTAGCTTGCTACTTCACTTCATGTACTGGGGCCATCTACTGCTCAACAGGCTTAAGTAGCCACCAGAGGCTCTTCTGCAACCTGCAATTACCAGAGGCTTCATTGTCGACAACTACCACCAGCTACCAGAGGCTTCATTGTCGACAACTACCACCAGCTACCAGAGCCTTCATTGTCGACAACTACCACTTTCTACCAGAAGATCTTAGTCTTTTGCATCACAATACATCTTCTGCTGCTGTTCCTCCTGGACCAGCAGCCACCTCTACTTGCTGGTAGAAGCAACTACACCCACTGCTATTAGAGTAGTGGCCCCCTTTTATTGTATTTGTCTCTTCTAGACTTACCTTGATATAGTTAGTTGTGACTGAGTTGTTTTCATAGCCGTCAACACCACTAGTCATCTTGAGTAGCTATAAGCAGGTCGCCTACACCTGTACAGCATAGATTACTTCCATGCTCACATTAACTTTATTAGGAGATAGCACACGTCACTGTGTTTATTATGTTCTTAATAAATACAGATTTGTTCCTTCTCCAAGGGTATTTGTTCTAGAGGTAAATTACATTGACCATTAGAAATACTACTTGCTGTGCACTGCCAACAGCGACCATGTTCGAGTATACCAGTAGGACCTAGAGTAGGACTGCAGATCCCCATCGGGAATCCACGTCTACACACACACACACCATTCAATGGACACCCGTTCTAGACCTCTGGGGATAGAACAGTAGAGCCACCACCACTAGCAACACATCCAACCAGGGAGACACAGTACTTTTGAGTTGTATCTTAACCGAGTCACCTGGGTGCTGGCAGGGGTATTTGCTCGAGAGCTATGTCCTGTCCCTTGTTGCGCTCTACACCCAGTAGTGACACTTCTAGTCCACCTGCCAAGGTGGCGGGACTTTCTGGAGCACCGAGCTCGTGCCAGCAGCCACTGCTGGAAGTACACTAAGATAGGGCACTGTCTCATGTTCACGGTGCACAGTAACTATTATTACATGGTAACCAAACTTCTATGTCTTTTAAGGTAAGGCACGGCCAACAGAGGGAGGAGCAAAGGACAGCCTGTATCGACGCCAAGCGATTGTGTGTACTAGCCCCTCCTATTCATAGTAGTCAAGCTGACCAGGACAGCGCTCCACTAACCCATCTGTTAGAGGCACCTACCTCTCCTGTGTACTCATATATCTATTTCCTGCCTCAGATACGTATTCCTAGGGAATACCATCCTGTTTTACAAGGGTTAATACAGAGTACTGAGGTAAGGTACGGGTATCCAACCCCAGGTTCTGGAACCTGGAGTCAGCAACTTGGAATTGACGGTACCATGTTGGTCAACACTGTATCAAAATCCTGCAGTCTACTGCCAGCATCACCAGTTCCAGCCAGCCTGCATCAGCTACACCGTCTTCAGCCAAAGCACTCTTGAGTAAGACAGGTATAACAACACATTCCGCCAACCAGTCACCCCGGTAGCCTTTCCCATTGTGGGAAACTTTGCACTAAAGCCACATTCACGAAAACCGGTTACAGCATTAGTAGTGAACAGTTGCCAACCTACATGTCCAGCGAGAGTGGCTGGCACCAAACATAAGCTAAACCACGTAGACCATGCAATCAGTTCGTAGCCAGGCACGTGTCAAAAGTATTCTCAGTTGGGTGCATGTGAAGTGTCTCGCTTTACGAATGCAAAGCAGAGCAACAGCTTTAATTTCCACTTACTCTTCCCTTCCAGGAAACAACTTTGCTGTTCTTGACTTAACCCCCGTTGACCAACCCTCTGTAAGCAATTCTCCTTGTGAATACATGCTACTTCGTTACTGTAGCTGTCTGGCCATTACCCATCCTCTTCTCCAGGTAACATCAC
The DNA here is from genome assembly GCA_029891345.1 of Dryococelus australis. Lineage (NCBI taxonomy): Eukaryota > Metazoa > Arthropoda > Insecta > Phasmatodea > Phasmatidae > Dryococelus > Dryococelus australis. The sequence goes on along the minus strand of CM057009.1, from coordinate 67,235,487 downwards.
CCTGAAAAAAATACTTGTTTCTTCAGCATGGGGACACCTCTGTAAGCAATTTGCCTCTTTAATACAGTAAGCCTGGCAATTCTTTTGATTGGGCTGTCACTCCCCATACCTCCCTGTAGAGCTGGCCTAAAAACTGTTGACATGTGGAATAGATGATGTGAAAACTGGTATTCTTTGATGTGGAATGTAGTGTAGAGGAATGAATGATTTAGAGATGGAGTTGGGTTAGCAACCTCGTTAGTTAGGGTTAATGGTGGATGTGAAATGGTGGTGGGTAAAGTACGGACACCAAGAGCAGCAAAATGCTCATTAACTGAGAGGTCCAAACATCCTTTGTTACATGCATACGGGAAATGTCTACTTCAGTATCACCCATAGCATTAAACAAGGATTGTGCCTCAGTGACAATATTGTTCAGGGACTGCCTCAGAAATTTAGAAAGTTGCTCAGAAATTTTTTTTATGTTGTGAGCATGCTTAAAGTAAGCAAGCCTAATCTTAACTGTAGTTTGAATAATAGGAAGCACTTGGTCAATGATATTAACTTCCTGGAGGGAAATTATTGTGGAAGCACAAGTACAGTATTCAGTTTCAGGATTTATGCAAATTATTCAATCAATGGAAGTGTTCATATTCATAGCAACATGCAAAGTGCTCTTAAAAAGGCATGACATATTCAGGTACCATAATTAACAAGGCATAAGGGAGACACAAGAAAACATTAAATATCTTAGGTTTAGTATATACAATTCATGCAATGTTGGTAGATGTTTCACCAACACCTAAATCGCAAAAAGGCCAAAATGAAAGGAAGGCACACAAATAAATGCAAAAAAATAATGTACAAAAGGATACACACCCATACAAAACCACTAACATCTGCTACTACTTCTGTTACATACTTCCTGCAATCTACCCTGCCACAGATCCTCCTATAACTAGTGGAGCCAGTAAAGGACTCCTAACCTGGAAATCACTCGTGAGAAGCACAGGAAGATGCATTGTGCTGTGCCATGCTGTAGCATTCATCTTTAATCAATTTTCCTAATTTACTTTTCTTATGGATTTCCGTCTTTTTTGACAAAGCTGTGTTTTCTTCCCTTGATTTTATGTTTTCAGTCCACTCATGATAAATGTAAAACAACTCAAAAATCAGTAAATACATGTACATTTAATGCCTTTGTTTTTGTTGAGTATTTAGCTGACAATGCCAATTTGACACCACTCAAATAAGAGAAAATATTAAAATTACAAAAAAAAAAACTTTAGTTTTATATTATGAAATGAAACTAAGTTTAAATATGCTGGGATTTTAAGCTAGATTAAGAAAATAAGATTATGAATCATAAAATGATAATGTGCCAGTTGGCAACCATCACAAATCTTCTCCTTTTTATTTAAGTATTCCTAAAGAGCCTGAAAAAATTGTCTCTCCCACGATTCCAATATCTGTGAGGTGATTATTTCATGCACACATGAAGAAAAATTTTTTGGCTGGTCTTTCCTGGCCTCTCTGCCAAGAAGTGGGAGCACACTTGCCAACATTAAAGGATGTTAAGGCCCTGCCACAATTTTGAGCTGAATTGGAGCCAGTATGTAGAAAATTCACATCCAGATTGAAGCCTGGTAATGAAAACTGTTAAGGGCAGTATAAATTTACTAATACCAAGTAAGCGCGAACAATAAACACCAAATTACCTAGGTGGTGGGGCTGCTGTGGAGTATTGGTTAGACTACTTGGCTCCCATCAAGGCAAACTGGGTTTGATTCCCGGTGGGGTCGCCCCCGCAATTTTCACATGTGGGAATTGTGCCAGACGATGCTGCTGGTTGGCAGTATTTCTCTGGGATTTCCCATTTACACAGCTTTTGCATTCCAGTGCTGCTCCATACTCACCTCGCTTTACTCTCATCTGCTCTCAAGACCTTGATGTTAAAGGCCACCTAAATCAATTCACTCGCCCGCCTAGGTTGTGCCAAAATTAAGCAACTGAATTACAGAACTTGGCAAAAGGCTGAGATTACTCCATGAAAAATTGATAATGTGCAAAGCATGAACTTGAGTTGTTTCACACTGTTAGTGTTACATTGAAGAAGAAAGGAATACAGTTTTTTCAAAAACTCCTTGCAAGTATCATAGAAATCGTTTACCAGTAGCAATACAAAAGTTTTACACATTACATTTTACATTCATGTGGATATTACTTCATAATTTTAGGTGTACAAATACAGAAAAATGGGAGATAATATTTCATAAAATACCTAGCGATTATTTACTGTGTTTCAAAGATAATTATTTTATAGGCTGTTTGCGGTAAAGTGAACACTTTTGAGGTGTTAGTTACTTTTTATTTCAGCCATTTTTTTTATCTTTTAACCACTTTTTTAAAGAAATGATTCAGTTTAATTAATACACAGTGTGTAGATTCCACCACACTTAGAAGTTAACATATAACGCTAAACTAAAATATATTTATTGACTACTATCCCAAATGAGAGGGCTTTCATAAGTGCTCACTTTACTGTGAATTGCCTATAGAAACTTTGCACAGCAGGTTGACATAATTAGAATACTCTAAAATTGGTCAATACTCAAAGGACAGGTTGACAAAATCTGTAAGCATGTTTGGTAAACAAACCAAATTATTGAAACTGAAAATACGGCAGTATTTAACAATAATATTAGAATTGAATTGTGAGATAAAAATGTAAGGGTGATGGAAAAAGAGGCAAAAAGACTCTGCCATAGAGCACCAGGAAAAATATACCAGATGGGCAATACAGTTATGTGCAGGAAGTAAAAGAATTAAAAATTTTAGCAAGTGTCTAAAAATGCCATATGCTGAAGGTTACCATTTTGAGGAGTCATTAAACTATAGCAGCCACCAGTCATTATGTAATAAAATTAAAACTACAGTGTTGATGCACAGCATGTGCTTAAATGTTAAATATATTGCATGGCCAGAAGAGAAGAGTTTTTGTATGCATATGGTATACTTTTCTTAAAATCACAGAAATTTTTCCCATCTTTAGAATTGCTTGTGCCAATGAGATGTTAAAAATTGTAGCATCTAGTTTGTGTTAACAAAAGTGACGCCGTCGGGTGAGACACAAGACGAACAATTACACAAATACTTACTGGTAAATTGGGCACCAGCGGTGCTTCCCAATCACCGCACTATTGAGACTCAGGGTTCTCAGGGATGTTGTGGGTTATGTGTGTCCGTCTCACCCGTGCGTACTTACAAACACGTAGGCAATACTAAACTTTTACTAAACATATTTATCACTTGAAAAACACATGTGACTAGGGCACTGTTACTAGAAATTAAACCGGTAAGTTCACTGTAAGACTTGTTTTTATTAACACTGTGAGTACAAATCAACGTGCCATGAAATTGATACTCAGTCGTGTCTAGCGAACTCTGCTTGGGTGCTCCCCAGCTCACAATTAATCTAGCACACACCTAGATGGATGATCTCACCGCGGTGTATGAAAACACAATTTTCATAATGGAAGAGAGTCAACAGTCGCTAGGGTGGACTAACGATTTTTCCCTCAAGATAGGACATGGTGAATTATAAAATGAAACCCTGATGATACATTAAGACATGTGATTACTCGGCATCACTAACGCAAACTCGTCGGGGCTCGCCCTCCAGCATGTGGGTAGTGTGGTGACGGCCTATACAAAGAGCAGGCTAGGATGGGAATAATTGCACCGTACACAAATTACAAAATTACATAAATCCTCAAAAGATACATGAAACAATATGGGACACGAGACGAGTACTCACATTACACACACATGTGTGAAAACAAGTTTAGATGGTGCGGATGCTGCTGGATGAAGTTCATAGTGGACCACGTGGTACAGGTGAAATTGCAATATTTCTTAATGGAAACTGCAAATTAAATTCAGACACAATATTATTATTCTGAGCGAGAAAATTATTCTCTTAAGATTTACGTGATTACAGGCTCGTGACTTGCCTGATGGCGGTAAAATCAAACATGAACATGATAGCATGGTCAAGTACAAAAAGCATCAATTTACGTGAAATTACACAGAACCCTGACAAAAATTTAACATAGAACACTGAATAAAATATTGCACATACGATGTTACATAAATAAGCTCTCAAAATGCAATGATGGCGTATAGAAAGACTTGGCATCGGTCAGCCATTTGGTTGTGCATGATGTTGCCGTAAAATATTCAAACATTGAAAATACCCTCAAATACATACATAAAAACAAAGCCCTTAAAATTGCCCGCAGCAATAATGCAGAAATTACAATGAAATGCCATAAACATAGGTGGATGGCACCTGATTCGACTTTCGCAGGTCGCGTCACCTCTCAAACATCTTTCTACTCCGTCTTCTCGATTAAGTCAAAAATGCCACAAGGGCAAAATTAATTAATAAAGCGGAAGCATAATGCTGGGGAAATGTCTGACAAAAACGTATACAAGCAAAGGTTGACTGGTAAACTAAATTGACTATTGAAATCTACATCAGTGAACAAAAGGTTGTAGTGTGAACATGACAGTGTCTCGCCTCGCCAGCTCTCCTCGACAGACTGTGCAGTCACAAGCGTGTCACGGACCTACCATGGCCGCCTACGGGACTCGCATAAGTGGAAGTGCTATGCACCCAGAGTAAAATATTTTATTAGTGAAAATAAAAGGCACAAATTAAATTAAATACTGTTTTACATATTTATAATTTTCCTGTGAACTTTCATATTAATTTAGTGTCTCTTTATGATGGCGTTCATGCCAGAATATCAGCGTTCTTAATCTCAGTGCCACTGGCACTTTGAATTTTATAACCAAACAATTTTAAAATAGCAACAAACTCTTTGATATTTTAAGGCATATTAAACCTGGCAAATACAAAGATAAAATGCATTTTACACTGAAAATAACATTTATGTGAAAGTTCAAAATTGTTGGCCTCTTTGCGCACGTGCGTGGTGAGCATCGCCATGGGCTCTACCGCCGCTTGCTGTTAGCTGGCGTCAAAAGTATGATTATATAGTACATTACCTGCCATGTTCAAGTGATAATAACTTAACCAGAAATCTTGTAATGAATCAAACATGTTTATTCTTTCATAAGTTATATATGATGGTTACGTAAAATTATCATCGCTAGACCATGGCACAGCAGAGGTTGGCACTCTAATTACTGCAGGAAACAAGGTAGATTTGGGCAATCTATGAGCTAATTTCTGAAAAATTGACAGTGGTGGCTGGACTTTACACAGTTATTTGGCAGTCAGTAAAGTTAAATGAAGTAGAGGGAAAAATGTTCAATGGGCTCAAGTGATAGGCATAGCCACGCCATTGACAGTTTCTTTTACTGATCACAGCCATGGTGATGATGACATGGTGTATGTGCAGGCAAATTAGTCATGTGACCAACAACCTGTCCAGCTGCACTGTCAAAAACCTAATCCTTCAAAGTTAACATGTATCCATAAAGGTGACCCAATCTGTGCACACACACACTTGTGCCTGCATGTGCACATGCACACATGGGCGCACACACACAGCAACACTAAAAGTGGGATGTTATGTATCCCATCATACCCACAATGAGTTTAAGGGTAGTATAGTCCCACCTCTCTCTCTCCTCCCATCTCCCCAGTCTTCCTTACCTGAGAGCCAGTCCCATGTTTGAAACACAAGAAAATGATTAGCCAATCCTGATAGTGCAGGTATTTCCCTATGCAGACAGCCTGCCTCAAGAGGTGTGCATTACTGTGTGTTTGATTAACCTACATGCTTTTAATAATTTATTTCTGTGGAAAATGTCAAAATTAACTCTTAGAAGATGTGTGCACAGGTATGTACATGCATATAAAAGTTGAATTTAATGTGCAAGAAACTATTGTCAGCATACCAGCATTAAGAAGCAATTGTTAAAATTTTTAAAATTAATGGTGTTGCTGGCTGGGGGGGTTAGATGATGAACTGACCACATGACTGCCAATGTCTAGGTGAAATGAAATGTGATTGCCTAAGCGCCACTTAACTGCAATTGGTTAACATATTTAAGAGCACAAGTTCTCAGGGTGTTGTGGAACATTGTCAGTGTGGCTGGTGGGCATGGGCGACAGATTTAAGTGTGAAAACACTCCATGCTACACAGTGATTTTAGGGTCACATTGCCTGTCCATATCTTGACAGACTGAGATTTGTAAAGAAAAAAACATTTAACACAAGCATTACAGTTCAACACTGGTCATTGGCTGTAGCCATAATGTGGTTCAATATTTCCCTATACACAGTCTGATAAAATTTGCCACAAACCTTCCACACTAAAAGCACACATTAATACTGTCGGTCTACAACATGTACCTTGGAATTTTACTGGAATTAAGTCCCACATGAGTGTTGCTGACCGGGATGCAGCTGGATCAGAAAACCAGAGTCGGCTAGATATGAAAGGCTACCATGTGGCTAGCCTGCTGCACAGCGGTGTGGTCTAAATAAAACTGAGTCAACTTGAGGTGAGGTAATTTGTGGGGGCAAAGAAATAGATTCTGGTATAAATTAAATAAAGAAACAGCACTAGAAACAAACAAATGATGCACCTCCCCCCACGATGAACAGCCATCCCTCACCACGACTACTTGATGACTGACATGGCGGCTGGTGGGCAACCTTGGGAGGTATCCCTCGGACTGTTGCATAAAACCCTTTAAACACAAATACAAATAACATTAAAATAGTAAAACAAGGATTATTATGCCAAAATGATCATGAAAACTAGTCGCTCTTCTCTGGCACTAATTATAGTTCTGAAAATTAAGAGTTTGAAATCGTTTTGTCTCAGTGGGCTTCGATTATAGTAAAATGCCATCTTGAGGGGTTGGAGAGTTTCACATCATGTGGTGCTTGGGCGCTGTGTTAACTGTTACTGATGTCGTGCTAATGCCACGCACTTTAAATGGGACCATCTTTCTCCCTACTGACTTTACCCATTGCTCTTTACTCGCTACTCGTCCTTTCACATTCAGTTAGGTCATTCTCCGGATGCTACTGGGTGTTTGCCAGGACTGAGCTAGTAACTGGGGGAGGAGGTATGGCAACAATTGTTTTAACAATATTCAACATTTAACTGGGCATATGAAGAGATGACTGTACATTTAAGAAATAATTAAATCTATATTTAAAATTACATTTTCTCAGTTTTTAACTCTTGTAACAAAAATCAGTTAAAAATATAGGCACTAAAAAATATTTTTTTTATTATGAACCCTCTTAATTTTGTAGTCTCTCGCCATATAGTATCAAAAGTCCACATTTTTGTTTATTTGGTTTTTGTGTATATTTTTAACAATGTTTTTTATTTTGCAGGAATATCATTTACACCTCGTGAAGTTGGAGAACATGTAGTTTCTGTGAAGAGAATGGGTAAACACATAGCTAACTCTCCATTCAAGATAAATGTTGGTGAAAGAGAGGTTGGGGATGCAAAGAAAGTTAAAGTGACTGGAAATGCCCTGAAAGATGGGAAAACCCATGTGGACAATGTTTTCACTGTTGATACAAGAAATGCAGGTATGAAATTATAGTTTTTTAACTGTGCAACGTAATTGGGTGTTTTGTTATTTTAATAGTTTATCTGTTTGTTATAGACCTGTAAATTATTTTAACGAGCTTAGACATAATACAATGTTTGATGAACTTGCATACTTTTCAGGTTATGGAGGTTTGTCACTTTCAATTGAAGGTCCTAGCAAAGCAGACATCCAGTGTAAAGATAATGAGGATGGTACACTGAACATTTCATACAAACCCACTGAACCAGGTTACTACATAGTAAATCTCAAGTTTGCAGACCATCATGTAGAAGGCTCTCCTTTCACAGTAAAGGTATGAAACACTTATCTCGGGCGTTACTCTATTCATTTAATAATTTAAAAACAATTTTGTTGTGGATATAATTGAGTCAGCCATGAGAACTGGAAAGAAACTGAGCAAACTTATCCACGACTCTTGCAGATAATGTATTTCTGTGGTTTTTTCATATATATTTTATGTGAAACTAATTGCCCACTAATCATTGGGTTGAAAATATTAAGTATCTTACCCAGTGCATGCAATGTTGCTTGCAGAATAATATGTAAGGAAACTAGTAGAAGGTAATTGATCAGCCAGAATGTTCAGTTATGCACAAAAGAATCGTGACTTGGTGCACTAACACTGTAATTACAAATTACCCTGACATACAAATGGCCTATTTCACTATCTAGATGAACAGCGCCAATGCATACTTGGCACGTACAAAATGGTTACTACACAACAGAAATTAGAACTGTATTTAGAATTGACTGGAAATAATTCATTATTAGTATTGTTGTTGTTGTAGTTGTATATTTTTTATTTGGCCTGTTGATTTCATATGGAGTATAACTCCAGATATAGGACACAAGTTACACATTCGTTAGGATATTGTCTCTAAATACAGTGAATACAATACCAAAATTACAGAAAGTGAGTTTATATTACGGATGGCGAAAGAGTAGTTTTTACAAAGTTGAAACATTTAACTTAAATTTGCTGTGTGTTCCAAAGTACTTTACTGGAGCGTGCCCTGCTGTAAATAACACTTCCTACCATTAATTCACAAAATCTGAATTTTATTTATTAAACTGATGCCTATTACTTAGACTGAAGAGAAAATTAAATCCGCTTATAGTTATTTCTAACTTTATTTTTGCCAGCTGGGAGAGAACATTAATCAGGTCAGAAGGGAAGCAAGGTAAATGCTTAGTGAGACTTGTAAGGGGGAAACAGTTGCTAACACAGGCAGGCAGTTCAGAACTCTTTCAATGTGTGCAACTAAAAAATATAGAAAAGAATTTTCTGCATTTTAGAGTGAGTCTGAGTAAATGTTAAGACAAAAGTGTCTTATGCATGTCCTGTATTCCTCTTGAGAAAGTGGTTTTTTGAGTATCTTGAAAGCAAAATATAATGACCTTACCAAACAAGAGGGTAGAGAATATATCTTAGCAGGAGCTAGAAGAGAGCGTATTTAGACCCAGGAACTCTTGCATTGCTGAAGAAAAAAACTTAAACCAAGGAGCTGGTGCATTAGCATTATTTCACAAACAGTTGAGGTATTTAGGTAGTTGGGAAGTATTTTGAGAGTAAATTGAGCTTTTACATCTGCCAAGGGCCACCAGTATCGTGACTTCAAAAAATTCTTGGTGTTAAAATGGTAAGTTTTGTGGATGCAATTTTTTTGGTTAAGTGTGTTTGGTATTAATAATTGCAGACTCAGTTTTATTAATTTTTTTTTTCCTTCTGATATAAGTTTTCTTAATATAAATAAGCCAAATTACTTTTTTTCTTTTTTTCATTCAGCATTAATGATTTATATAACAAAGTTTATAAAAACAAATGATGGAATCAAGATAACCTCTGGGTTGAGTATTATAAAACATTTAATTAATATACAAGCACATTATTCAAGGTAAACTGATCTAATAATTGACCGGGATCATGGCTTCAAGCTGGATAATTGGCAAGTGAGATTTTACAGGGTTAAGTTTTCTGACAAAAAAAAAGATTTTTTAATTCGGTGCCAGATACTGCTGAGCACGAGATTAGATTGGGAGTGGGCCATTCATCCATGATGACTGCTCCTGGAGTCACTGTTGCTCTGAAGATGATTCTCAAGTTATGCAATTTAGCACACTTAGTCAGGGTGGCTAGCATCAGGGAAACATGGAAAAGTCAGATTTCTACATTTATGAAAAAGTTGGGAAAGTATCAGGGAAATTTGTGCGAGATCAAGGAATTGTCATAAATGTGTATAATATGAACATGTTTATTGGATTCTAGCACTTCTGCTACATGCCATCGTATTGTACTGTTACTTAAGTTTATTCCACCTTGGGAAGAAGATATAAGCCTGGGGAAACTTTTGTTACATATTTTCTCGCCTGAACTTTTTTGGTTAAGTGTTGACATAGCAGACAATGTGACTTTAGGGGCAAGCATAAAATTCTGCAAATAAAATATTTACTGAAATTTTAAAAATGTTAATACAATGTATCAATTCAATGAGAAACATTGGCTCTTGCCTTTGAATAGTGACTTTGTTTCTGACCCTGAGAAAGTTAGTCTTTAACCTATGTATTACTTTTGTCCATATACTATCTTTGTACATACCTTTTTTAGTATTTTATAAATGTTTGCGACTGTGTAGGAAATCATTCATAAAGAAGGCTATGTTAGCTACCCAATAAAACTTGTGTGAATTCTTTAGGAAACATAATATAAGCTGTTCATGGTAAATTGAGCACTTAAGGCCCTTCTAAATTTTTCCTTTCATCCAATTTCCACCTTCCTGCTGATTTTTAACGTAAACATTCCAATGTGACCAATAAACACAGTGAATACATTTCACCACCCTCAAAATTTAATGCCTGAGGCTGCAATAAGATATATTAGTGGTTAACGCCTGTTGGGAGGGCCTTCAAGTGCTCACTTTACCATGAACAGCCTATAAAAATCTTTCTTAATTTTTTCAGTGTATGTTGATCAGAAACTGTAAGAGGATACCTGGAAATGTCAGGGAATTTTCTATTATACTGCTAGCCAATCTGAGTGTGTGGGGGTCCTCTAAGACTGCCAATAAAGCAGAGTGAGATTTATTGGTGGGCCATCACACATCCCTAATAACCCTGTAAACCATTTGGCACGTCACTTATTTTATGTTGCGTAAGGCTGTAAATTAAGAGGCTGGGGTGCATGAGGGTGTAGTTCCTGATACGGTAAATGGTAATGAAGCGACCGGACATGAAATAAATACACACAAGAACCATCTTTGGTTAATTTACTCGCATGCTAATTCTTGTGCAATGCAATTATGTAGACACAACAGTTACGACAATTTACCATCCTGCACAGAAATTGAGCGTGTAGCTCTTACATTTACAGATAGGAAGAAGTACCTGGTGCAGGTGTCGATAGGGCTGAGGGTGGCACTGCTCCCAAATGTGAGTATTAAATAGGTATGTCGATGCCGTCTGGTGAAACACAAGGCTATTAAGATGCACCATTTTGCCTGTTAGATGGTCACCAGCGGTGGTGCCTACGCACCACGCTTGAGACTCTGGGATCTCAGGAATGTTGTGGGTTCTGTGTGTTCCTCTCACCCGTGCATATTAACAAAACACTTTCAATACTAAACATTGCACTTTAAAACACTTGGAGAAAGCTAGGTTTCAGTGCTACAAGAATACATAATATTACACTGGTAAGATTGTTTTTATTGATGCAAATAACATTGTGCCAAGAATGAAACTTTACGGTTAACAACTCGGACGTGACTAGCCAATTCCGGTGGGTGTCCCCCCCCCCATCACATTACTTGCGCACTCCTAGATGGGTGATCCTCTGGGTTGCATGATAGTCTCCACAAGGCAAGGGGTCTACAGCCACTGTGATAGATTACAGATTTTGCCCAGAGAAGGGACACGGAGCATGAATATGAACACTACTACGGACTTATCTTGATCACCAACGCCAACTTGTCTGGACTCATCCCCGAACATGTTCTGTGGTGACGGTCAATACACACAGCGGGTTAGGACAGAAAATAATTACGCCATACAAAATTACATAAATATCACTGATGAACATGGAGCATGAAATGAACAGGCATAATAAATACGCAGATGCGTGAAAACAGTATTAGATGGCATGGATGATGCTGGATGAAGTTTTTAGTGGACTACGTGTGCAGATGGAAAAACAAATTGACGTTAAATCAGCGAATTGTTACCGGCCAAAATGATAACTGCGTTAGGAAAAATCCTCTCATAATATGCGAGCATACAAAAGCTTGTACGCCAAATGGCGACAAAGTACAAATGTGTGAAATGACTGTGTGGTCATAATTCAAATGCATCAAACATCAAAAATACATGAACCCTGAATGAAAATAATACATATTTCCCTGAGATAAATTAAGGCGCGTAAGATGGAACAAGAATTAGCCCTCTAAACACGGCAATAGCGCGGATATGGACTTGGTGGTAGCTAACCACATGGTCGTGAGCTATGTGGCCATAAAACAATTAAACATGACAGAACCCTGAAAATAATTACATACAAATATTACCCTTAAGATTGCTTGCCGCAATTATACAGAAATTACAATGAAAAGCCCTGAACATGGGCAGATGGCAACTGATACACAAGTTGCGCGGGCCATGTGGCCTCTGACATTTTCTCCTCTCATCTTGTTTAAGTTCAAAAAGCCACAAGGGTTGCAAAATAATTAAGTTAAGCAGATAGCATTATGTTGGGGATGTCTGGCAAAACGTACGCAAAGTAAAGGTTAACTGGTATACTAAAGTGAAGCTACGAAAATCTACATCAGTTGAAAATTATGAAGTGTGTACGTGACAGCATCTTACCTCGCTAGCTCTCCTAGAATGACTTCCCAGAGGCAGGGGTTGCACAGACCTACCATGGATGCCTATGGGGTTCACACAAGCAGAAGTGCTATGCACACCGAGCAAAAATAAAAGTATGTGAATTTAATTGGCGCAGAACACATTTTTAACACATTTTCACAAATAGATTGTTAATGCTGAATTTCTGTTACTATTTCAATGTCTTTGATGGTGTCTGAGCGTGAATATCATGGTCCTGTTCTTCGGTGCCACGTGCACTTTGAATTTGAATATTACAATATTACATAAACTCTGAAAACAAACATATTACACTTTGCAAACTTATCCTGACCCTGAAAAAGAAATACATAACACTGAAATAAATGATTCAATTTTGGGAAAGTCCGTGCAGCGGTACTGGACACGTGTTACACTAGCAGTGAGTGCCGTCATGGTCTGACTGCTGCTAGCTCTTAGCTGGCGACAACATTACATTCCAGTGAAAATTCACAAAATCTATTATAGCTATAATATTAGTCTAAAGAAAAGGTTAAAAACTTGGGAATAGCTAGCATACATATCTACTCCCTATGCACACAATGCCCAGAATGTCAAACACTGTGAAAGCCCACTCAAGGCTCAAGCGAGTTCATGCCAGAATTTCACCAAATGCATCTACATTGTGAAAAAGGAAAAAGAACACAAAATACATTAACAAAAACTTGAAACTCTTTGACACTGAAAAGACATACTGATTACAGTCTAAAAACATGTGGGTTGGCAAGGCCAAATTTCAGCAACATAATATTAATATTAGTGTTAGTTGTTTCTGAGTCTATTGCTGGTTAAGGTTGAAAACACATTTACCCTTTGATTTTAGAAAGAATTAAAGAAAATTAAAAAATAACTGAATGTTTAATATTCTCTGTGTGGTATAGAAGTAGCCCGTCATGGACGAAACCATAATTGAAAATGGGAGTGTAAGGTAGTCGTGCAGGAAGGCTTGAAAACAAAACTGGTGTTTATAACCCTTTATTTTTCCCCATTTATTTGGTGACATAAAATAAGAACTTTTAGGTAATTCACGGAACACTTGCACTTCATACTTAGCACATGCATGGGGAGTGGTAACCTCAAAAATGAAGGGAATACACTGTGGTGGGGGGGGGGGGGGGGAGTTTCTGGCCTGCTGGAACCATTGTGTTCCCCTCATGGCATTCAGTTTCCTGGCGTTGTTGTTACTGGGGACTCATGTTGACATGATCGGCAGGCCTGAACTATTGTGTCCTTGAAAGTTACCCCGTGAGCACATGAAAGTAGAATGGCCACTTCATTCTGGTGGTCTCATGGCAGGCCAGCTGGGTGTGCTAGAACACACCATGCTGCCTGCAGAGTTGTAGTCAGCCACCCGCTTGTTTGGAGCACTGCGAGTCCCCAGTAGAAAGCATGTTGCCGCTGTGCAGTGGCGGCATGACAATCTGGTTGACAAGGGATGTGGCACGCATCATAATTTAATTTGAAGACTATATGAATATTATTTAATTTATAAAAGTTCTATTAAAACTTCAAAAATTTTAATAGAAATCATTTACTTTCCAAAATTATACTGTAATGTCTCAGTATCTACATAGAGGAAAATTTATTTATACTAAAATTGTCAGATAAATCTTGAGAATTAGGGCAGGATTTACAATAGCCCATCCCGTCCATCATGCATCCACCATCTTTCAGCTGAGCAATCTACAACCAGACTTCATATATCCATTATAAGTTCATTCCTGCAAACTAATACAAACAAAACTTTCAGAAATAAAAAACAATGTTCCGTTACAAGTGGAAATTATTGGCGGTATTGTGTGTGTAAACACACGGAATGCAAGTACATTTCAGTAATGGAAATTAGTGGGAGAGAAATAATTTTTAATAACACAAGTATATTTTTATTACTTTTGCTACTGTACAGAAGGGACAAGTGTTCTCTATGTGATTAACATCTCTTCAGGAAAAATGTAAGGTCATTACATTTACAGCTATATAAACAAGCGCATGAAAACAAAAAACGAGCAAAACAAAACAATGTGCACACTACATGGCCTTTTAATGAACTTTGAATGAACTGGTTACAATAGAGAATATTTCTGGAGGCTGTAATTCTATCCGCCCATCCGTCAAAAGTTGAAGCTGGCCGAGGTTTTGACAGATAGATGGATAACATTAGTGGACACCTCTGATTGACTGTTGGTCACGTGATTGAAGGACAGATGACTAATGCAATGGGTGGTTGTAAATTTCTGCCTATCTGATGATACTCTCAAACAATAAAAATTTTTTGCAACCGACGAAAAAATTTTTCTACAACTTATGACAGAATTTAATTTTAATTGTATTTTCATATACTGTTGAAATGTAACTGTGGGCCACCTCTCTCAGTGAAAATTCCGAAGCCATTTGTGTCCCACTGTTGTGACTTGGGAAGGGGAACAATGCTGTGTGAAGTGAATCATTTTGTGCGTGCACACATTCAGTACAATGCATAGTAAAAGCTCCATTAATGAGTATTCCAAATAGCAAAATATTCTATGCAATAAGTTAATTTGGTTTCACCAATTGCTTGTAAGATCAGTATTTCTCACTCCACATACCAAAATTTGATGTATTTTTAATCAGTGAAATTCTCGGTAGAACAGATAATTATGTTTGCTGTTAATACAATATATGAGATGTCTGCACATCACATTTTATTTTTTTCTCATAGTATATTTCACTCCCTGAACACAAACAACATATTTAATTTGTGAACCAGAGATATGAAGTATGCATGCAGCACATTATACAGAATGGCTAGCAGTATTGTTTCCAAGGCCTGTGATCTAGCAGTAGATAGTTAAAGTATAGCTTCAACTGGTGCATAAAGGCACTTTTTACTTCCACTATTTTTGGTTTCATTGCATTACTCCCCTACATTACAGTTTCTGCCTTTTTCAATAGCTAAACACAATTTAACCACTTTGCCATGTATTGGTTTTCATAGTTAAAGCTATTATAATGCTTTCACTGTAGTGTATAGCCTGTTTTTTGGTGTGGTAAAACGCACCATGTAGGTTAGGTCTGTATAAATAAGTTTTGGTATAGTAGAAAAGGGCATTACAACTAATATTGACATGACACCCGTATATGGAACTCGTCCATATCCACACCATAAGCTTAGCTGATATTAAGGTTCTGATATGCCTTCATGGAAAGAGTGCTTCAAATTTGTCCAAGAACTCCGTGACTAGTGTGGAAGGAATTGTTGGAAGGGATGAACTACATTAAAAAATACAAATATTTCAACTGACCCTGCTGATACACACACACTGTCAACAATAGTACTATTGATACCGTCGGGTGAGACACGAAGAGAACCATGATACACATTTTACATGTGGTTGATGGGCGCCATTGGTGGTTTCTACACACCGCACTTTGAGACTCAGGGATCCTGTAGGTTCTGTTTGATCGTCTCACCCATGCGTACTTACGAAACAACTTTTATGCACACATAACAGTGTAATGCACAATACTTAGCTTGGGCTGGGTAACTGACGTTACGGAAAAACATTCAACTTTTAAACTAAGAATGTGTTTATTTTTACCAATTTACAAAATGTGCCAAATGATTTAAATTTTAATTCACAAGCATGTCTAGCTAGTTCTCGTGGGAACTCCCAAGCACGTTACTAATCTGAACCACTCAGACTGTATGATACTCTGCGGTGTTTCAAGAGACAGCCTTTACAAAGTGGACTACAGCCACTAAGATGGGCTGCAGGGTTTGCCCAGAGACAGGACACTGGGTATGAAATGGACATGTGCAAATATGTACGCATCTAGCGCCTACTCATCGGGACTCTTCCCCGAACCACTTGGTGTGTGGTGACTGTCATACGCATAGCAGGTTAGTGCAGAGATAATAGCATCGTACAAAAAGAAATACATAAAATAACACTTGATAAGCATGGGCCACAATATGAACAGGCAGAATAAACACACAAAGTTGTGAAATCAATTTTAGATGGAGCCGATTTTAGATGGAGTAGCTTCTGGATGAAACTCGTAGCGGACCATGTGAGCGGGCATGAAAAACGTTATTTCTCTGGAACTGTGATCAATAAACATCGGCCAAAAATGGTATTGGCATAAGAAAATTTATCCTGGTAAGGAACGAGCATACAAAAGCTCTAGGGTGCCGGATGGCTGGAAATCACGTGTAAATAAATTGACAGCATGGTCAAGAACAAAATGCATCACACACAAATTACACGAACCCTTATTGAAAACATGACATAAACCTTGAGACAAAATTATGGTGCACACAATGGAACAAGAAATAGCCCTCATAGCATGGTGATGGCACAGATACGGCCGTGGTGGTAGCTAACCACGTGGCCGTGGGCGGTGTGGCCGCAAAACACATCAACATGACCAAACCCCCAAATAATGATATGGACGTTTTATCCTTTATATTGCGCATCACAATTAAGCAGAAATTACATGAAAAAGCCCGAAGCATGGGCGGATGACACCTGATACACAAGTAGCATGGGCTGCATGGCCACCCCAACATCTCCTCTCACCTAGTTAGCATCTCAAAAATCCTAAAAGTCTGCAAATTTGGATAGAATTGTGTTGGGGATGTCTGGCAAAACGTACGCAAGGCAAAAGTTAACCGGTAAACTAAAATGTGCTATTGAAACCTACATCAGTGCAAAAGGATGAAGTGCGTACTTGACAGCGTCTTACATCACCAGCTCTCCTAGAACGACTGCCTAGAAGCAGAGGCCACGCTGACCTACCATGGCTGCCTACGGGGTTCACGCAAGCAGAAGTGCTCTGCACGCTGAGAGGAAATATTAATACGGCAAATTGAAATGGCACTAAAAACATTTTGAAGCAATTTTGCAGACAGAAATTTGGGTTCAAATTAATTGTCTTTTGAAGGCGTTTTCACCTGAATACCATTGTGTCTCTCTTTGGCGCATGCACACTACTAATTTCAAATATCAATTTACACTAATCCTTAAATAATACATGTTACACTTTACAAACATTTTAACCCTGAAATAAATATATATTACACTGAAACAACTTATATCCCATTTTGGGAAAGTTCGTGTAGCGGCACTGCATACGTGCTTACCACCACATGTTATGCTAGCGGCGAGGGCTGTTGTGGGCCTACTGTGGCTGGCTCTTAGCCGGCATCATTGTATTGATACATTAACTGATTTACTTATTAGTTTCAGGATGTAGTACAGTTAAGTAAACAGAATATGTGGACTGAATTGGGCTGGCACTGACAACTATAATTAATAAAAACTACACCCTCTTACCTCAACACAGAAATTACTAAAACTACAAATATCATAAAAATCTACTTTTTGCTTTAATTACCTGGCCTGTAAGCATATGAATGTTTTACACAACACTGTGAAAATTGATTTAATACTGCTGTCTAGGTTATCAGATGGCTGGCAAGACATGTTTGTTTGTTCTGAAATTTCACTGTTGTCCAATATCTTTTGTTACATTAAATACATTCACTTGCTCAGCATGTTGCTTTTAGGCTTTTGTGTACTTTATGTTCATGTTTGGTGATAATTAAATAGAACTGATTCATATGTACAGTTTCTACATGCTTATGTTTCGCACTCACTTAGACCATATTGATTTGTGCATGTAAATGTAAGGGCCACATTGGTAAAGTGGCTAGCCTTATCGCATCCCACCAAGGCGAACAGTGTTCAGTCCCCACCCAGGTCACTCCGGATTTTTGAATATGGGAAATGATCTGGGCGATGCAACTGGTTAGCAGGTTTTCTCAGGGATTTCCAATTTCCCCTGCCCTTGCATTCTGGCACTTCTTCATTCTCACCTCATTTCACTCTCTTCAGCTCTCAGACCTCACCGAGCCACCCAAATATCTCAACTTATGTGAATATGTAGATATGTCCTGCAACTTCATGCAGACTTTAACTTATTTTTCCACATGAAAAATTTAACCACATACAGAGAAAATGTGTAAATTGATTGGGGGGGGGGGGGGGACAAGATTGCCATCATAAATAACCAACCAAAAGACTTGCACCAATAAAAATTATGGCAAGCGGGAACAGTTTAAAAACGCACCCTTCATCAAGAGTGTCAATCAATTATTTATTAATAATAGTTTATAAATGCCCTTTCACACGATCAATTTTTTTTTCAAATTAGCTTCAATCTTTATTTAATTCAATTCATTGAAAGATATAAGACGTCATACAAATGCCATAATCATAGCAATTTTCTTTTCTCTTTGTGTAGTTTTCATTCAAGATTTTAGTTTTGAACATGTGAACATCAAAAATTTCAGTCGTTGATCACAACTTTTTTGACAATACTAATGGAAGTAATCTCATAATAATATATATATATATATATATATATATATATATATATATATATATATATATATATATATATATATATATATATATTGAATTTGTTACAAAATGAAGGGGGGGAAAAAAACAAATAAATTGTAAATAATATGAAGATAATTTATTGTGGTGTAACCAATTATTTTCATGTAGTGTAAGAGTCCCGGATAAGGTAACTCTAGAAATTTACATTCATTAATTTTTTCGCTGGTTTCATTAAAAATTTTTATAAATTTTCATGTTTAGACTTGATAGCTTGTTGAATGCAATTTGTTGAAATGCAAATGGTGATTTTGTAGTTCAATAAATTGAATTCAAGTAATTGCATTCAATTAATATTTTATTGTGTGAAAGGTATTTATTGTTCGTCAGGAATAAGTACTCCCCCCCCCCCCCCTTAAATAAATGTTACACAAATGTTTGACATGGAAAAAAATTTGAAACAGAAACTCAATTCTGCCACAACCACACATGCTAAACTCTTGCCTTCAAAATATTACTATCATAACTTTTTAATTAGATTTGTTTTGATAGTTATAGTGTCATCTAAACAAACTGACCATAAGGACTGAACAAGGTTTGCACTAAAAAATACAAATAAAGAAATCCTACCCATACTCGTATTTGACGAGACCTATATTACACAACTACATTGTCGCCACCACATTTGTTATACTGATAATCATTCCAAAAACACACACACTTGCACGTGTGCATCTGGACGTGCATTCACACATGCATGTGCATACTTTCTCTCTTTTTCTCTATATCTCTATTTCCCCCCTTTCTGCATTTCCTTCTCTATTTCCCCCCTCTCTCTCTTTCCTCCCTCTCTTTGTTTCCCTCTCCCACTCCCTCTTTCTCTTTCTACCTCTTTCTCCATCTTTTCTCTATTTCCCTCTCTCTCTCTCTCACTTCCTCTTTCTTCCTCTCTCTCACTTCGTCTTTCTTTTTTCCTCTCTCTCACTTCGTCCTTCTTTTTTCCTATCTCTCACTTCGTCTTTCTTTCTTACTATCTCTCACTTCGTCTTTCTTTCTTCCTCTCTCTCACTTCGTCTTTCTTTCTTCCTCTCTTCCTTTCTCTTCCTCTTCCTCACTCTCTCTTCCTCTCTCTCTCTTCATCTCTCTCTCTTCATCTCTCTCTCTGTTCCATCACACTACTACTATATTTAAAAAAATACTACACCTCTTTCCATTACAAAACATGATCCTTACAAATTTTGCCACTTGGGTGCTGTGACCCATCTACTAGAATGCCTGAGACATGGTTTTGTCACTGTTGTAGACATAAAAAATCCTCTAAACACATCCTCTTCCTCATTCCCACTTGAACTGGCTGGACTGCTCCTCCCCATCAGTTCTGCATCTTCACACTGCCAGTGAATTGTATGCCCTAGCCTCGTACTACTCTGTATCCCAGTTTCTTAGGTGGCTAGTGTCACCGACTTCCTTTGACAAGCTATGTCTTCTCAATCATTTGTTTTCTCTTAGCTCCACATCATCTCATAGCCTTGTATTTTCTTTCTGCCCATTTGGTTCTTATGAACTGTGTGCCTGAATGAGAAACGAATTTGTGGTCAGTGTGCACCAGCTTAATGTTGTTGCTTACCTGTACCTGGTATGCAACTGCACTCGCCTTTCTTTGGACTACACCTCCTACCCATCTGGTATCTTCTCATATCACTGTCTTGACCAGAACTGCTTCACTTAACCTCTTTGAAATACCCTAAGTGTGCCTTGCTTTCAGTCCAACTTGAGCTTGACTTGATCTTGCCATCCTGACATTTCATTTGAAAATGATGGTTTTGCAGTACCAACCTGGTTCGTGATTGCCTATGTAAAAGCAGTTCTGCAGGGGTTTTCTTGATAACAGAGTGAGGCATGTTCCTGTAACCAAATAAAAACACATCTAACCTATGCTGTAATGTACGTTTATGTTTAAATTGTTGGTCTTCTTGCAACTGATATTTGAGTGCTAGAGTGATTGTCTGTACTTATTTTTCTGCTGCTGCACCATTTGACTGTGGTTGGTTTTACATCATTAGATGACGAACAAAAGAGTAAACTCCTCGGACTGAGAAGCGGGACCGTTTTCTGTTACAATTACTTCGGGCAATCAGAACACTGCAAACAGTGCTTGTAATTTTTACATTTTATGAAATGCTGTTGTTGAGTTCATTGGTATTACTTATAACAATTTTCAATAAGCATCAATCAGAATCAATAACTTTTGCTGATGCCTATCAGGAAAATCTAAATGCAACCATTGTCATCTCAGAACTGGCCAGCTCCGTAGAATCAGAGGTACTAAAGGTGGAGCATTTTGTACTGACTGACAAACTTCACAATGCTGAACCTCATCTTCAGTTTGATTGTCCATACCTCTCCATTACACACGGTTTCAAACTAATATTTTTATCCTTATCAGATTTTTCCTCATGTAAGTGTCGAAATTCTGTCTTAAAACACTGCTGGAATGACTACACTGTTTACTCGTATTATACATTTATTCTCCAAGGATAGCTCTAATTTTCTGGAAACAAAAGGCTTCAACTATGGTGTAACCATTTTAGGCCACCCCCCCCCCCCTATAGAATGTTGGATAACTTGGACAGCACAGCATCCTGTGTTGACTCTGCAATATCAGATCTCAGTGGAAGGTCTCCCAAAGATGCAAAGATAAAATTGCCTTCCCCAACCATGGTTCGTCGCTTTCCTCCTCCACTCCCGGGAACAGCAAACATGACAATCCTTTTCATGACCAATCTCCGAATCCTGCTTTTACTTTACCTTGTATTGATAGGCCCCTCACATAAATGCCCAGCGCTGAATTTGGGCCACCGCCATTACTGGAAATCCATACTTGGTACCAAACAATGGTGGTAGCACTTTGTGATATGTTACTGGAACAAACTTGCCCCCTTTTGGGTAATTGTGAAACTTCTTCACTGCAAACACTAAGCTAAGACCCTTTCTCGACTGTATCCTGTCTCTGTCCATAAATTCCTCAATTAAACATAACAGTTGTCCTGAAGTTATTATGGCCAATTCAGTTTTCATCAGCTTACATGACGTAAAATTTGCTGTGCGTGTGCTGTCAGAAAACACAGAAACTACCATCCTGTATATACTTTCAATATGACAATTTATTAACACATCATCTTAAAAATTCTTTGCACAACCTTTCATTTCACTAAAATCAACGTTACATAACTCAAATTACTCTTAATTTACCTCCTTTACCAATGTCTTGAGCCTGGTACACTCACTTGATAAACATGTGTTTTTTATACCCATTACATATTTAATTTGCAAACTTGCACTGTGCTGCCAAATGATTTATACTATTGCATCAGTAACAGTTTTAATTCCTGTGTGAACCCATCGTTTGTCAGGAAGTTACTCCTCGCTCCCCCTGGCCACCACCAACATTCCTTGATGTGATTGCAAAGACAATGTTTCCATTGTGGCTAGAATAGTCTTGATTTTGTTGCACTGTACCTTAACAACAGGCGCAGGGTAATAAATATGTAATCTCACAAATCAATGTCATAATTGCTATTTCACTTGGTTCGTTATTCACATACCGGTACACCTTGAGTAAGAATGAATATCTTAAAATAAGCTGAATATTTATTTCTTTAAATATAATTAGAAATATTCAAGCCTTTGATTTATCAGGTATACACAATTTATGTACATGAGGCACAAATTATTTTAATTATTTCTGCCCCTTTAAACGTTATAAGCACAAATGCCTCAACTTTATACTATCCTGGTTCACAAATATTCTGTAGATGAGGCAAAGAATTCTGAATCACACATTTATCTATGACCTGAATAGAGATATAAATAAAAAATATTTCTCATAACAATATTTGTTTTATAAATGGATAGTGAAGCAATTCAAATGTTTCATGTTTAATGCAGTCACAGTAGACTAGATACAGATCCACAATACCACAGGGATTTCCAATAAAACTAACATATACCGTTAAAATGATTCCACTTTGTATAAAACATGTGGTCAACCACAACTTTGAAAAGTACAATCGTGTTAAGTGGTAAAAGTTACCCACTGAACTTCATTAAAATTATTCACAATAAAGTGGGATCACCAAATAATTCTCACACGTTTTTAAAAGATCCCCTTTAAAATAGATAATAAAAGCCACTCTTTAGCAGACTCGTAAAACATTTCTGTTAAGCACCATCCAAGATTACACGAATGTACCTTCTCAAGCATATATTTTCAAACATATTCATGAATCAAGTAGTAAAGATTATGGCATCAGCGTGAAATACAAATAGGCATCTAACTTCATTAAAGAGCCCAAGTTTTATTTACAAAAATTGTGATACTTAATGCTCTGCTCTTGAGTGCACATACAATTAATTATCTTGACCTAATTATAGTTTTATCTCCTTCAATACACATACACATTTAATGCTCGTCACAACTGACGAGAAGTTTATTCATTTGGGTGTCCAGACTTATCATACACTTTCAACATAGTTTCAAAATAAGGTGTCTACATTTTCAAAATAAGGTGTCTACATTTTCACCATTTTTACTGCGAGGTAAAACAATTAACTGATTTCTATTCTTGGTTACTAAGGCACCATGTCTGCGAGTATCCAACTTATCACAAGGGACAACTGCCCTAAAACATTTTAATACTAGCAAAAACAACTTCATGAACTTCACAAAATCTACGAATAATAGAAAATATTAGTCAGGCCAGCGAAAATTTCCATTCAATTGCTTACTTTTAGAACTCTCCACTTGAAATATTTCCATGGCAATACGGCTAAATTATTAACTAATTCCAAACATGTTTGAACATAACTCAACATTAAAAGTTAAGACACTCACCATACTAGCCTGATCAAACAAGGGCATACGAGCCGAAATTCCACATCAGAAAACAGTGGGCGACAATTCATTGCCCTATCAGTCATCATTTTCTGGCATGGAGTTTCCCCGGCCATTTTCATCAAACTCATTGGGGCTGATATTCAAAGAACAAATAATAATAAATGTTAAAATGCTGAAAACTAGAAATCACTGCGATGACACACACTGGTCAGACACTGTCAATGAGTCGAGGCAGTCAAACAGTGAACAGGCCACAACATACAACCTTGTTTGTTTGCATGTTACAAACGTACACTGAAATCCCACTGAAAACCTGAAGGCTATTTGACCACAATCAACTTCTCTCTCAAAGGCATTCACATATTTGCAAAACTAGCATTTCCGCTTTACCCCCAAAATTCAAACTGCTGACAGACCGCCCAACTCACCGGTAAATTGCCGATAAAGCCGATATATTAACAGCGAAATTTGTGCTCACTCTAGACCATTGTCTCATCAAAGCAAGCTGTTAATTTGTAGACATGGTAAACCATGAACTCATCATGCGATGTGACGTCTCGTGGTATTCAAAAACGATGTTGTATGTGGTACAATGACTAGCCCGATGTCTGAAGGAGAGTTCGCAGTAGTGCGCAGCTTACCAAACCAAGTTGCTTAAGAAGGCAGGGAGGGGAAGTGCAGGGGCTTATATAGACAGCATCAGGAGGGGGAATGGAAGGAGAGGAGGGAAGAAGGGGTAACCGAAGGAAAGCGAGGGAGGGGAGCAAGTGGGCCGAGGAGAGCGATTATTAGCCAGCAGTTGAAAACTCAAAAGTAGCGATCGGCGACAGAAGACTGTCTCAGCACCAATGGTCTCGTTTCATTGGAGTGTCTCAAAGCCGCTTCTATTATCAGTAGTTTCCAGCACTGACTGGAAGGTTAGCTTCTCCTCAACTAACAGTTTCTGCACTGTATTTACAATTCCTAAACCACTCGCACACACCCCATAATGCTTCATCCAGAAACTGACAATAATTGCAAGACAGTGAAATATTTTTTTGCGGGTTACTGCATATTCAGCTGTGCCCTCCAAAATTCCTAGTTTTTTTTCGCAGCAACTTCACGCACTCGGCTATTACAATTTTCTTTGGAGCATAATGGACATCAAGTATTTTCACAATTTCTGCACATGACTTTGTTCCTGGCCTATTGGCATGCACAAATTCTGTAAAACTGAATAAGTCTTGCGTCCTAACATTATATATATCAAAGGAACACGCTAGCTGTTAACTATGTAGTCTTGGTCTCCAAATGAGGGAGGCTGGTGTGGCTTGTCTGCCTTCCAGCCGCTATCAGTAATTGTAATAATTATTTTAATATCAATTATAATTCTTATTTTAATTATTTAAATATTATATTAATAATGTCTATTATTTATAATGTAAATGTTAATGTGGATGGCATTCTTTCCTCTTATAGCAGTTATAGAACATTTTAATTTATGCAAAGAACTTGTTACACTGAATTTCACTGTGGGTCCTTTGAAGTGATGCAATGAATGTTCTTTTTTGTGCATTTTATGTGCTGTCAGAGCAAGCTGTTGTACCTTCTACATGGCTGTGCCTGTAGTGGATGTATATTTTTAATCTTCTTTATACAAGCACACCTATTTTCATTACCTACTTTGTTTTGAGGTAAACTGGTTGACCTTCTGATAATAGGAGATAGCAGTGTTGATCTGCATCACAGTTTTTAGCAGAGTAGCAATATTAGAGGCTCTCATTTCTTACTTAAAAGTTAGGATGGCAAAGTAAGAAATAACTTTTTTTAATATTTTGTCTTATTTTGTTTAAAGGTGGTTGGTGAAGGCTCCAACCGGCAAAGGGAGAAGATTCAACGCCAGAGAGAGGCTGTGCCTATAACGGAAGTTGGTAGTGAATGCAAACTGACATTCAAAATGCCAGGTAAATTTATTGCAGTCCCTAATATTAAGTATTCATTTTGTAGCTCAATTGATACAAATAATATATTCCTAGGTATTTTTGGTTTACTAAAACCAGTGAAACTAAAAATATAATGTATATGGTAAATTATTTAAGATAAATCCACTTGTGTATGAAAAATGCAACACCATTGAGGAAATGCACAAATGATGCTTAATTCATAGGACTTAAGAAGTTGGGTACAATAAGCCAATCATTAGAATTTAGGAATGATTGTGCATGCCTAGACACAGCAGTGTCCTTCACACTGACATGTAAAAGTGTATCAATGGTATGTCGGTAGAATGCTATAATCCACATTTACACAAGATTTCAAGAGAACAAAACCATTTTTTTTCATATGAATGTTTATTTTATTAAACTGTTTACATGAAGATATGACTAATAATTTAGTAAACACCACACAATAATTGAATGCACATTTTAACAAATTTTCATTTTATGAAATAGATGCAGTATATTTAGGGTTGCATCTCTTTACCTCAAAGATAGCATTGAGAGTTTTGGGCAGCTATTAACGCTGAGGTCTTGAGAGCAGGTAAGGGTGAAATGAGGTAAGAATGGAGCAGGGCCATAATGTAAGGGCAGGGGAAATGGGAGATCCCTGAGAAAACGAGCCAACTTTTACAGAGTCTTAATTTGTATGGAATTTATATAGATTGTCCATATCTACTTAATACAGTTCTCAATTTAAAAAAGTTTAGTTACAAATTAATCTTTAAAAAAATTGTCAGTCTCAATAACAAGTCATCCAAAGTGCCAATTTAAGATTAATTTTTTATGATTCTCACTGTTACTTTTATCCTATTCGTCTGTGTCATTTAAACAATCTTGGGATAGCTTTCTTTGGCAGTTATTCAAATTTATTGTGGTATGTGAATGGTGTCACACCTTTGGAGCACAAATTGTTGAAGTCCTTATACTTAAGCCTTGGATATTGGCATTTGGGCTGAGTAGATTGTTTGTGGCAAAGAGAAAC
The DNA here is from genome assembly GCA_029891345.1 of Dryococelus australis. NCBI lineage: Eukaryota > Metazoa > Arthropoda > Insecta > Phasmatodea > Phasmatidae > Dryococelus > Dryococelus australis. The sequence continues at coordinate 67,208,762 of CM057009.1, read as the reverse complement.
TGCTTGTTCACCTTTTATTCATATTCTTATTCAAATGCACTGGGAGGCTTGGTAACAGTTCTTAAAAGGCTGTAAAAACATTACCAGTGTTGTTGCCATAATACAACCTAACATTAGATACATCTTGAATCATTATTCTGCTTCCCTCATCACTTCTAGTTTTTGAATCTGTCAAAATAGCCTGTTGAAATGCTCTCCATTTTTAAACATGCTGTAGGGTAAGCACTATCGCATTTATAGGGCGCTGGTCTATGCCATTCTGATGGGGCTTAAATGGTTCTATTTTTTATGAAAGATTCAATATGACGCATGCTGGGTTTATTAGTAGTGGGCACGGTCGTCGTGGCTTTGTGTTGCATTAGACCAAACATTTGCATTAAGGATTTATTGGCTCATTATCCGCTTAATGCCTGTTACCTTGATGGGGCATGTAGGTTGGTGGCAAGGTGCAAAGTTCTCTATAGCCAGTCTGACGAGGTTTGCAGATGACTAACTGGCTTATACTGTTTCCCACTGTGGGTTCGATTATGGCTGTTATTGACTGGCGACAGGTGTCTGGGATACCTGGCTTGCTTATGCATTCTTCGGCCGAAGGTAGTGCTGCTGGCGTCTGCTGGCTGGAAATGGCGGTGCAGACCACTGGCTGTAGATTGTTGATACCGCGCTGGCCAACATGGTACCATAGATTCCAGGCGACTGCTTCCGGACTCCAAAACAGGGGGTTGGAAACCCCGTGGCCACCTCAGTCTCATTTACCAGTCCATGCAAGATGGGATGGTGCTTTTGGTGAACATGTATGTACGGTGGAAAACCAATGTACTTATATACAGGAGAGGCCGGTCTCTCGAACAGTCTAGGTAAAGCAGCGCTCTCTCGTTCCGCTTGCCTATTCAAAGTAGAAGGGGCTAATACAGACCGCTGCTTGGCAGCAAGGTAGGCTATCCTGTGCTCCTATGTCTTTGAGCGGTGCCTTTTCCTAAAAGGCATAGAGGTTTGACGCCGCTGAACAGTATAAGCTCTGCACCACGGATGCGAGACAAATCCATATCTTAGTGTTCCAGCAGTGGCTGCCGGCACGAGCTCAGTGCTCCAGAAGGCCCCCTGCCACTGGCGGGCAGACCAAAAGCGTTGAGCCATATGGGGCCGCCTTCCTGCCACTACTGGGTGTGGGTCGTAACCAAGATCATGCTGTAACCCTCGAGCAAATACTCCTGCCAGCACCTAGGTGCTCCGGTAGGGATACAATTCAAGAGTACTCTCTCTCCCTGGTTGGATGAGTTACTAGTGGTTGGGGCTCTGCTGTTCTATCTCCAGAAGTCTAGAACAGGTGGTCGTCGAATGATGAATGTGTGTTAGGCTGGTGAATTCCTGATGGGGATCCACAGCGCTAATCTTATTTGTATAGTCAAATGTCTGGTCTCGATCAGCATTGCACAACGCGTACTGTTCCTAGCAGTCATGGTGAAGAACTCTAGAAAGAATACCCTCAATTAAAGGAACAAAGTTGTATTTATTATTCTCGTAATAAATACAGTGACAAGTGCTATCTCCTAACCAAGCAGACAGTATGTAAGGAAGTAACCTATGCTGTACAGGTGTACGTGACCTGGTCCTAGACTAAACAAGAAAGTAAATTATATTGACTGCTAATTAAGAATACTTAGCATAGCTAACTAAACTTTGGGATGTCTAGACAAGACGATTAATAAAATTGATCCACTGCTTTAGTAGTAGGGAGTGTAGTTGCCTCTACCAGCAAGTAGAGGCGGCTACTGTCCAGGAAGAATCAGTAGTGGAGGGTGTTCTGATGATAAATGATGGCCCTCTGGTAGATGAAGGCTATCAGCAATGAAGAGCCTCCGGTAAATGGTGGTGGTCGTTGTACAGAAGCCTCTGGTAACTGTAGCTGCTGAAGACTGTCGTCAACAATGGGAGCAGCCTCTGGCGGCTGCTGAAGACTTGGGGATTTGTCGAAGGCCCCAGCACGCAAAGTGGTGGAGTGAACTCAAGAATTAGAAAAAATGACTTGCGAGCCCGGGGGCGCACAAACTTTTATAGTCTGAAGGACAGGCGCAGTGCCGGGCCACGGTGGGAGGTGTGAAGTCACCTTATGACATCCCTCTAACGTGAGGCCAGGGAAGGGGGTAGCTACCCTCTGTCTATCTCCTGGCTTTGTGCGTTTTCGGTGGCGGTCAGCTGTTCCCCGAGGCGGCATATGGCTTTGTAGGCTTTCAGCGTGGGGGAGGGGATGGTGGCGTGCTCGCTGACTTGCGTAACCTTCATTTCCACGTGTTCAGAAGTGCCGTCCAGGTTTGTGGCGATCTGCAACGTCCGTGTACAAAGATGGCAGGGTTCGACTATTACTTGGGTGTAGTAGGAATACTAGTTAGATGAGTCGTAATTGTTTGTATTAAAAATACGTGGGAGCGGCACGCATCAATTACATGAATGCACAGTACACCGGCATGAATGTGTGTCTTGGAATAGGGTAGCTTATGCTCACGGACAAAACATTTTGTTAATTTGTCACAAAATATAACAGCTTATCCCAGAGCTATGTATTTTTCTTTTGTACAGGGCAGCTTTCACAGTACAGAGTTACTTTTGTAAAATAACCTCTGATATCAAGTGTAAAAGTACTCAAAAACTACAGAAGATATTTTGTTTGCTCGTCATTTACTATCAGGTTCTCTCCATAAGTAGCAGTAACCTTCTCTAGCAGAACTTTCATATAAAGTCAGGTTATGCATGGTGTACTTTCTACTACAATAAAAACACCTATTATTTTCCCTGTGAGGTGTGTTTAATACCTCCTGCAAATCGACACAAACACACTAGTGATCATTCCCTGGCACAGGTTTGATCACATGCATATACTTTCATTGCAGATTCATTATTGCTCAGATGTTTAGCTATAACTGTGTCACATGTTCTTTTTTTAAGGGTTTTGTACGTTTGTACTGCTCGTATAGCACATTTTAAAAATATTTAATACCCATGTTAAAATCTGTGCGCCAAGTACTTTTGAACACTTTTTTTGTTATCAGGGACAAGGATAATTTACTAATTTATCTTTCATGGCGTCAGTGAGGACAATATGCCCTACAATGGTGATCCACAATTGATATGTAGTTATCTCTCTCTAGGGGTAATAATAGTATATTATTATTATTATTATTATTATTTAGCACTAGTATGGTCAGTAAGATTGAAAACATTGAAGTCACTTTGGTCGGGAACGAGGAATGTAACCTCATTAACCAAAAGCTATCTATAATAGGGACAGATAGTAGCGGTGAACCCTGGTGTCGCAGGGGGTCGACCGCAAGCCCTCCTAAAAAGCACCGGCTAAGGTCGGGTTCCCCACATTGGGAATAGCTTACAGGTTCGGTAATTTGGGAATGCTCTTTCCTGCCTGGAACCTGGGGATTACAACCCCTACGATTAGTTTCACTTGTAATGTTTTGTGATACTCTAACCTGGATTTACTATGAGAGATTGCCTTCAATATTCGCTAGACCAATGTTGCGATTAACCTACCCTGGGAAATTAAGCTTGCTTGGGCAGGACTCCCGAGTACAGAGCGGGTTGCGTAGGCTTTCTTGTGGGCACAAAGTCGAGCGTTACAGGGGTTACAACTCTAACGTAGTACCTGCTGTTTTTCAAAACAGCAGCATCCGCCTCCCTTCCAGCTGGTGTGATGAAGGGGCCGGCACCTGGACAGTGGCCGACACTGGTTGCGGAGGTGTAGTTCTGGAGTTGCTGTGAGGTTCCTGGGGTATATGGGTAGGGATCGTGGCATGAAAATCGGGTAACAGATGAGTCGAGACCTATGACAATGTGGTCAAAGTGAAGTATCAAAAAATGTTCTAATTGAGAACGGTTGTTTATCTTTGTGGGTGGAAGAAACAAGGGATTCTCTTTTACCTCCAGGGTACGTAAATTAGCGATATCCTGCTCCACCTGCTTCAATATCAAGTTCAACATTTTACTTTCACCCTCCATTTTTAGAGCCTAGCATGTGTTCCATGTCTGGCCGGAAAAATGGCAGTGAATGGAACTATTGGCCATCAGTAGTGGTGAAACAAAGCTTTGGATAATGTGAGTTGTTTTATCCAGAAATGCCTAGGTGAGTTTATATCATGGATCAAGAGGCAAAAGCAGTGTACTTCCCGACCTGGCCTTTCTCCAGCGGTGGTGGAGTAAGAAACTGCCAGAGATGGTAGATTCCAAAGATAGGTGTTCTTGCGGTGGTTCGGGCGCTCTCAAAGATCTACCGGTGGCAGACCTTGGTTTGCCTCTCAAGTTGTTGTGCATCTGACATGGTGACTATGACACATGGCAACCAGCTTCCAAAGTAACACACACTGAATAGAATAAAAATCAGAATATCCTTAAAGGTGTAATAAACAGGGTTATCAAAGCTAAGACAATAAAAGGTACTAACCAATTACAGATTAGTCATTACGTTTTTATTGAAAGTAAAATAAACCACGTGGTTCCACTCTCTTCTAAGTGTATAATAGAAAGTTACTTTGGTTTACACATTAATGGAAGTTATTTTAACGTTACAACTAAGCGAAAGCGACCTGGGCAATTAAAATGAATTGTTTCATTATTACAAAAGGTCTGGTGATAGAAGATTAAATTAACTAGCTACAATATTTTTAATGCTATCTGAACCAGAAAGGAATGTACGAAAGGGACCTAGTTGATGACAGGGGGTCTTCACCAAAGGGGTGAAGATGGCTTGGCTAGAGCCTTACGAGGGATTCCCAGAAGGGGGGCTTTGTCGCAGTGGCCTAGGTATACCTGAGGGGGATACCAAGAGGAAGAGGTTGAGCAATGGTAAGGATGATGTCAGCGGGACCCTCTGGATGGCGTCGACAGCCCTCAGGAGCTGCTGGAGTAGCTGAAGAGGTCGGAGACCCTCTGGAACTGCTGAAGTCAACGGCCACTGGTACACCGTGGTCACCAGTGCTGGGTGTGGGTCTAGTGCTAGTACCCTTGCAGATGTTTCCTCCCGGCCTTCTCAGCGGAGGAGGGAGGATAGCCCGGTACGTTCCCTTAACTGTCACCTCTGGCTTTTGCAGCAGAGGTGCAGCACTGCCCTGAGGCCAGCGCTGGAACTCCTATTTATACTAAATTTTCCAGCTTAGGGGCTTTCAGAAGGGTGAAGGGGAAGTCATCCACACTCAAAGGGGTTGAAAGCTTGACGTCACACATGGGTTCCTGGATCCTTATCAGAGTGGTGCTGGGCACTTGGCTTAGTGTGATATATTCAAACCTGAGCATGCTCGTGGAGGCTATAATTATCTGATGGGATGCATGTTGCCCTCCAGCAGTGCGGTGTTGATATACCGCAACTGTCTCGAAGGGAACAGGCGATTTTGTAGACAGCAAAATCTTCGGAGAGGGGTGTTAATGGGATGACTTCTAGATGAGGTGCGGTGAACAGTTAAAGCAGAGATCACATGTATGTAGGTTCCGTTGAGGCTTTGTCAACTCTGATATAGTGTGCCTCACTCTTAGATTTCTGTGTGTGTGTGCATGTGTGTGTTTTTTTTATGCGCTGTTTCCAGATGGTTAGAGATATCAACAGCCAAGAGGTTATGCTTTGTTGGCAGAATAACTTCATAAGTACAAAATTATGTAACAAAAATTGTCAAATTGTATAGTAGTGTATAAATATAACATTGTTTCTTTAGCTACCCACTGCAATCTAAGAGTGAGACGCGCTATAGACTGTGTCCTGCCATCATTACTATTTTATTTAAGGTTTGACTTGCCCATCGGGCAATTGCAGATCAGGATGGGTTGAAATCGCTTGGTAGAGTGAGCAAAATAAAAGTGCATATATGTGTCATGCATCTGTATAATCTGTAAACATTTTTCTGATCGTGAATTTCACAGGAAGATAGTCAGTTGGTACTATGACGATAGTGGGATGGGACTTCTCAAAAACATTTAATAATTTTTTCCATTTTTTTTTCTCTTAGTGTAATATTTTGAGATTACAGTGAAATTATTTTAAGAAGTTCCCATATAAAAAGTTTTCCTTCTTAATAAGTGAACTCATTTTGCACCTTGTCTATATGCACATATGTAATTTGACACTTAAGAAGTTTTCCTTGTTAATAATCATGATTTTTTCAGCCCCTTGAACGTCATAACAGAGTTTTACTGTATTTTCTAGCCCTCATGTCTGATTTTGTGGTATGTAGTCTACTTTGTCAAATGTGTAATGAAGCATTCTCTAACTGATCTCAAGAATTTTTAAAAATAAAATATGGACAGAGTTAAATTTTATGTTCTCCTCTGGGCAGGTAATATATCAAAGTTCTGGTCCATATGCTTTGTTGTTTTGTATACTTACTCATTTGTTTCCAGCTTATTTTATGTAGAACAACAGAACAATTTCTTATTACAACTATCAAATGCTCTGTAAATGTCAAAGAAATGCTGCCTTTTACCTTCAAAATGTGTAGCACGTTTGTTTCGGCATTTGTCATGAGCACAGGGTTAGGTTTTATATTTAACATTTTTGCAAAAGAGACTTTGGAGACAATTAATTTTTCCCCTCTATTACCCACAATTTCTTAATTTTTTTCAACACCTTCACCACTTATGCCTTCTAGGGTTTAAATCTTGCATAATTTTCCCAATATGTTCTTTACCTGTGATACTGCCACTGGCAGTAGCAACAACACTTTCAGTATCTTTGTTTTGCGAGTGCTCAGGTAAGTCACACTCTATTACACTCACTTCCATAACCTTTTCGTTTTGAGGTTGCAGCAGTTGTTTAACGCTGCCTTATATTATCCCATCTTCTTGCCGTCTCTTTACAAGCATATCCATATCACTTCATCTGCAGATATGTTTTTTGCTGACTCTAAAATCCTTAAATGTTATTTCTGGCATTGTGTAATTATATAGCAATTAACTGCATGAGACATAAACAGATTCATAATATAAACAAAACAAAACCATTCAGAATGAAAAATTGCTTTCCGTACAAGTAGTATCATTCCATAGACAGAAATAACACACACTGTGCATAAATGTAGTTAAAATCCAAGAAGTTAAATAGGTGGGTTACACTATGAATAATGTTGTAAACATCACTAGAAAATTTCATTAAATAAAACATGCAGTGATAAATAGATGTAACCGTCATGCCTGTGTTATAAAACATTTTACCTCAATGTGGTAAGACATTGAGAATTACATCAAACACAAATGCCTGTATATCTACCATAGAAATATTTGGACATTTACAAAATTTTACCTACACATGAAACTAAACACAACAATTATAATGGACATAAAATCTCATTTTCGGAAAATTTGAGTTTAATAGTTTTACCAAAACACCTTTATAAGTAGCCTTGTTGAGGATCCAGACGAGTAAATTGGTTCATCCTATGACCTGTAAATACTCTTATAGAAGTTAATATGCCTCATCAATGTTAAAAGGGCACCTTTAATTTAAAGCACATAATGGAGTTTTAATGGGGCCAAATTATCAGCTTGTATGGAGGAGGATTTTTATACTACAGAATGGGGTATAATGCAATGGCAGTGATGTGTGTGTGTGGAAGCAGTGGACTGAAGAGAACAGGATAAGTCTCACGCATGCCTGGGGAAGTGTATATTGAAACACTTACTTATGGGGGCTAGTCACGACAAAGAATGACTTAAGACATTTGGGGTTAAAAGTTACACTGACTCTGGTTACAAAATGTTTGAGATACGAAGAAAACTTAGTCACTTTAACAGTTTAAACTTGTGATACCAGAATCACGTTATACATAAGGTACCTTAGTGTTTCACTGGTGCACGACAAGTATACAGGATAGGCCTGGTGGACTGCCTGAGGGGCACAGTCTAGAACCACTGTCACGGCCCTACGAGCTGGTTAACCCTTGATCACACTTTTACATGGTGGTACGCTGATCTTCTGCTGATCTGGCTGGCGAGGGCTTGGTGGGTGCCTTAGATGCTCGTAGACGGTGAAGCGTTCTGACTGTGCTGATGACTGCCCGAGACTGATTTAGGTGACTGCAGAACCAAGGGTTTGCGATACATAGTGGAGGTTCTTTGCCACTTAAGAAAGCCTCTATCACAGGGTGAAGGGGGTCTTCGAGCTTGATTATGGGTGGAAATAAAGAAGTCGGCAGATCTGATAGGCAAGATCTCTCAATAGGGCAGGCGGTATGAGCTCGGTCCTGCTCTGCGGAAGTGCAAAGTGCAACACTGAACTTAAGTGTTGCAAGGCAAGCTAGTTTCAGGGGTGCAAGCTACCCTTCTTAACTCTCTGGCTACCTCCTTTCTGGATGTACGACATGGGAAAATTAAGGCTGCAATTTTACCTCGTGAAAGCAGAGCTAGTGCAGCAGTTCCCTAATGTGTACTTCTGGATATCCGCAGCCACACAGGCAGGAACTATACCTCTTGTTCCTTTCGCCTGGCCCTATAGAGAGTAGTGGACTGAGCATAGGTTGGTTCAAGCTGCTTGACAGGAATACCCAGGTATGGTATCCACAAGAGGTCTATCAATCCAGGCTAATTCCAGCTCTCTTCCGGCCGCATAAAAAGGGGTGGCGGAGTATGTAATAGCTTAGTTTGTTAGATTCACGTGGTGGAGGAGTTGCTAGTGGTATAGGCTCTACCAAATTCTACCAGGCAGCAGAGCTAGGGTGGCCACCTAAAGATGTGTATTTTGCTTAGTGCCTTCTGCTCTGCTGGCTTCACTTTAATGGGCTGAAACTACATAGGAGAACAGCAATAAACAAGAAATGAGCATAGAGAGAATAGTTAGATTGGATGTTGGTTCCCACCCTCGATAAGTCCCTGGATGCTAAGACATGGGAACGTTATCCTACCTCTCCTATCGGGTAAGAATAAGGGTCGCTAACCTTCAGAAAAAACTAAAACAAAATTACTGTTAATGCCGACTAGGTCTGCCTGCCTCCCATGTTGAAGGATAATTACACTTTAGTTTCTTAGATTTAGAAATAGTGAAAGGAAAAGGGGAGAAAATCCCTAAAGTAAGTTTGAATTGATATGACTCCATACGAGGCTTTAGTTTTACTTACAATGAGGGCTGCCAAAGTCCATGATACCAGCTTCACGGGTAACATGCTGGTTAGGTGCCTAGACAGGACTGTCAGGCTTTCTGTCTATCCAGCCTCTGTATAGGGTTGGATGAGTCTGTGTACATGCAGGCACGAAGTTGGGACTGATAGGGGCTGCTTTTGGATGACTATGCAATTGTGGTGGTAAGCGAAGGTGAACTATCTTACCTGAGGGAGTGTGCACTGTGCATGGTTGTTGCAAAGTACCTGATGAAGACTGAGTTTGAGGGGTTGCAGTTTTGGCTTCCATGGCTACCTCAACAGGGGGTGTGTCACAAGCCTCAATGTTATGCCATGGCCAGTCCAACCCTAGTAATTTAGCCCAGTGATTTAAGATTGCTAACACCAGCGAGTCCATGCTCGATGAGAGCCTGATGTGGAGACAAAATAATGGAACAGTTTCTACTTCAGTTGAGGGGGGGTTCACTATTGGTTATAGTATACTTAACTGAGGATGATAATATCTCTCGGACTGATGCCCGTAGGTCTTCCCTCTTTAATTTACTTAATCTGCCTTTAGTGGCGTGAGGCATTTAGCCTTTGTAAGCTGGGACTGACTAGGAGTGTGATAAATGCCTGAATCCTTGGGTGATTGAACCTCATGGGCTCAACCAGACGGGAGTACTTTTAATTTTTATCCGGCCTTAAAGTTCTGAGTTGAACCAAGTACCCAGGCTGTCCGCAGTTTTTAGGGGATTCAGAGTTCCTAAGGGGTGTTTGTGGGGTCCACTGATGACCTACTGTGGGGCAGACCTCGATTTAGCTTCTTAGTAGGTGTGTGTCTGCTGTTAGGTGTTTCACGTGGATACCAGTTTGACTTTTGCGGCTAGGAGTGAGAATTGTAATACGTGTAGCATTGCAGCTCTATTTATATAAATATATATATATAAATAAATCAATTGTCTGTATTTCAGTCAAGGATAGTAATTCATGTAATATTTGAAAGGTCGTGGCACTGACAACTTGTTTGTATTTCATATATTTTTGTTTTTCCAAATGTGTTATTTTTCTATCCTCATTTCATCAGTAGTAAAAGACGTCCTAGGATGATAGCGCATCTTTTCCTTTTCACTGGGTTGATAAACTAAACATGTCGCTGCCGCATTGCACGACATGGTGAAAAAAGGAAAATAACAGAGGTCACCTTTAGCTGATGTGACCGACAACTTGAAAACAATACGTTTTCAATGAGGAAACTTTTGATCAATATATAGGGAAGCACGACCTTTCTCGGGTATCGCATCACAACACATCACAACAGTTCGTCGTAGCACGATCGTTAAGCTGTCAGTCGGACAGCATGCAACAAGTGAATATGTGACTTGCACTGACCAGCGCCCATGACTTTAATCTTCTTTGTATTTCGGACATTTAAAATAACTATTCAATTTATTTTCCGTCAGTGCGAGAAGTCAATAGGGTGCCAGGAGAGAAAAGTAACAATTCTCTCTCGCCTTCGTAATTCTTGAACTGAGAAGTTTTGTTTTATGAAGGCTGCCATTCTGTCTTGGGTTTTTTTTGTTTGTCAGTTGCGAGTGTCAATTGTTTGTTTTGCCGAGACAATAAATATCCAGACATTAACATCTTTTATTTTATTGGCAACCCTGGTATCAACTAACTTTCAATTATTATGTAGTCAATCAGTCTCCAACTCACGCTGAGCTAGTTCGTTGGTGTTTACTGAGGACTACGAGAGAACAGGACAGTAACCTGTTACATACTAATGCCACTTAAGTTAGTTCCAAAGATGGTAACATAAAAATGGTGAAATATGTGGGTTGCACTCAGAATAAATAAATAAGTAGAACTAGAGGATACAAATTACAGTATGTAATTGTAATATTACGTAAAAAGGAAGATAATGTGTAGCTATCTCTGGATAAATATTTATAAATGGAAGCGTTCTGACTTTAAAGTAGGTGACCGACCTACTAGAAAGTGAGATTAAAATACACGAATATTACTATGCAAAGCATTGCTAGTAGGAGGTGTGTTCATAATAAACCACAATTACAATAACGTAATTATTTTAATAGGGGGGGTTCAGAAGGGATATCTATGTGATCTGCTACCATGAAAGGTATGGGAGATGGAGAGACATTCTTGGCTACCTCTCTGGATCTGGTTGACAGTCTTAGTGGCTCTGCGGTAGGAGACTTGCTGGAATGCTGTCTTCGGTAGTCTAATTCAGACTGTGCAAAATAAGAGCCTACTGGTTAAACCTCTCTGTTGGCATGGCCTCTGATGTTTGCAGACTGAGACGAAGAGAGTGTTACCACTTACCCTGGAGAATTTTCACTAGACCGCAGTTGTATGTGGCAATGGCCCAGTGGCCAGAGAACCCTTCTAGAGCAGAGCTCCGGTATTTGCAGACCGGGAGTCAGGGTGGCTGCCACTTACCCCTTCATTTGCCCTCAGCGTTATGCAAGCTGGAGGGCCAATGACTGACTCAAGCCCAGGAATGACACTTCCTTATGTACCGAAAATCTCTGCTTGGCGGCTCTCAGAGGGGTGTGGGTTGGCTAGCCTATCCCAGAGGAACGATGAAATTTTGAGTGCTGGGCCAGTGTGATCCTTTTCTTAATACCTGCGGAGGAGGTCTTGACTGTTCTATTGCCTCTGCATAAGACTCTAGAGGCTGTGATGCTGGCAGGGGTGCTGTTCCCTTGTAGCGACTCCTGGAAATTGTTGATCATGGGGCAAGATATAGATAGCTCATCGTACTGTAACATTCCAGCGTCGGGGTTAAGGGCTACCACATAAAGGCATTGAACGAACAGAACAATTTATTTGCTAACCATGTGTCTGTAGTTGCGCTTTACCCTGTAAGCATGTGATTATTGTCCTCTGTGAGAATGACTTGCCCAAATAAGTGCTGTTGCTTAGAGATGGGGCAAAGTTGTAAAATAGTATCTGCATGCCCAAAGCGCAGGAACGTGTCATGCATCGAATTTCACATGTTATATTAATGTAGTAATAACACGGTGGCCCTGTACTACCTCTTAGTCTAACTTGCTTTAACAGGCAGATTCTTAACCTCTGCAATTCCAGCTGAGGTGACTCGGATCTAATCTGATTAAGAATTAGGTGAAAAAGATTGTTAGAAAAAGTATTTTGCAACTTGCTCCTAACTGACTGTGTTGTTCTGAAGGAACAGCAAAGGACAGCTACCAGAGGGGTAGTCCTGAAGAGACTGTTATGACAGTTACATATCACATAATCATTTTGTCAACAAAATCTGCCATTTCGGACACTGCCTGAGATGAGCTAGAGTACGTTCAGATATGCACTTCGACGAGCGGAAATGGATGTCTCGTGCAGGTCTCTGTGACATGCTTACAGTTTAAAGAGATAAAAATCAGCTAACGTGGCACAGCGATAGAAGTACAGTACTGCTGCTTGTTAAACGACACTCTTTACAGCATCACCTTACTGCCGCACGGATAAGTCGAAAACCTGCTAAGCAAAGCACGAATAAACGGGAGTGTACTGTAGAACAGTGTGCCACATCAGGGTTAAAGACTTCCTTTTTAGAAAACAATAGTCTCCAACTTGGGAAACAATGAAAATTTGCTGTTTTTGAAGCCAAAAAATGTTGTGGGGAACAAAATAAAAATTTACTTTTTTTATGAAAGATACTCTTGATGAAGAGCTATAGTGCACAAGTGTTTTCATTCTGTTTTCACCCCTGTTGAGTACACTGACCTTTAAAAAAACCTGTTGAGCTTTAAATATAATCTGTTGTGCATTATATTATCCCACTTCATTCTGAATGAATGCCATTAACATTAAATTTTAATGTGAAAACTACAGACAGTTTAACTTAAACAAAATCTTATGCAAAATTTACAAGCTCTTTAAGTCATGTTATTACATGTAATGGTAACCATTCTGTAATGTTAGAAAATATGGAAATGATGATCTGGTTTCATGAGATTGCATCATACAGATAAGCACATTATTAGACATATCCTGTCCAAAGCTTCAGTCTTCTGTTGCCTGTTTTGGTGGCATGTTTTGTATTCAGTTCAAGTGGCAAAGGAGTGTTCTTTTTACAGTTTTGTTCAGGATGAGTGTCATAAAGTTGTTTGCTCTAGATCACCAAAGTTAATAATTGAAAGTGACATGAATGATGAAATAAAAACATTATAAAAGGACAAGAATTGAAGTACTCTCAGTGTAGTACCAGTACTTGTTGACAGGCACACACACGGACGACACATTTTCCATGTGGTTGCACAATTGCGATGTTTGATTGGCTATGCCAGCTTCATCAGGCGGCGAGTTGTAGGACACTGCAGTATGATGAAAGGGCGCTGTTAATAGTAAACCTAGTGACCGGGTGGCTAACTAGGGTGGGGTGGGAAATGTAAAACAATAGCCAGTATATAGTGTGGTTAGGAGCTGTAAATATCTTACGTTGAGGTCTGGTGGCTGCCTAGATTTTGTTATAAATTGGTGAACCAATGTATATGTGAGATTAAAATCATAGTCACCCTAGAAATGAATACTTGTAGGTTAGGTAAGCTGAAGTGTTTATTCCCATGAGGAATATACACAGTGGCCTGTACTAACTCCTAACTAAAATGAACTGAAACAAACTACAGTAGAACCAGTTGAAGGGGACCTGGGTCTAAACTAGACGAGCAGATGCTGCTAGGTAGCTATAATACTAACTGATCCTAACTAACACCAATGCTGTTGTCCAGAAGGGATTCTGGTGTCACTACCAGAGGGATAGTGAGTGTTACGGGGGATGAAGACTTCTTTGGAGGTTGAATGTCTGCAAGATCTCCTGAAGAGCGGTGGTCCTTCGTGAGGAAGGTGGTTGTAGCAGAGAGCTCCAGCACACGAGGTGATGGCGCAAGCTGCTGTGAATCAACTGCTATTCTGCGGCGGTGCATGGATATATATACATGTACTCTAGGGGCGGCAGGGGTAGCTCCTCCCTCTGTAGGCAGAGCCGTACTCTGGTGCTATCTTTCAGGCCTTGCTGGAAGCAGGCTTTCCTGCTATGCGGGGTTGTGTAGGCTGCATGAGCTCAGGCGCAGCGCTGGTAGCTGGGCTGGCTTGTATCGCACGTAGAGGGTGGTGTGACATTGGACGTAAAAGTGTAAACAATCTTGGCTGAAGTGCTTATGGGCATGCTGATAAGCTCTGGAAGACAGTCATTCACGATTCAAACCCCTCCTAGGGTGAAATGACACGTAAAGATAAGGCAAAGTCATGTGTGTGCATATATATATATATATATATTTATATATATATATTCGTGTCGCATGTCAAGTCATTGCACATTTTGGCCAGGTATTAAGTGAATTTTAAGCCCCTTGGGCACATGAGCTAGTAGGAGGTGAGGGTATACAGTTCCCTGGGCTGGGAAGTAAAAAAGTTCCAATGAATTTAAATTATTGCACACTACATGATAGGTAACAAAAATGTGAAAGCCAGAAGAGTGGCAAACTGGCACGACCTTCTGCAAGTGCCTGCTTCAGACTGACAAACATGGTGAACGCCTGGGCAAAGCTTGCATGGCTTGGTTCAAAATCATGAGAAAGGAATCCACAAATTACAGAAGCATAAAATGTACTCAAAATTTACCTTTTCAAAAACAATTGCATATAACAAAACTCAAATTATGCAACACAATTGTGATAAAATTACACAGGTTGGCACAAAAATGCAATCTATTAGTTTTTATTTTCTACAAGACTATCTTGTTTGGGCATTTGTGAAATATTTATAAAAACGTATTGAACCTTGATAAATGTAACAAGCAGAAAGCCAAATAGAAATTTATTCAAATTCTGGCACAGTCATAACTTCATCACTAGATGAGCCTATTTCTGAGAAGACGGTCTGGACATAGATGCCAGAATGGCCCAAAAGTACAATTATCTTCAATTAATCCCGTTTTCCTGAGGTAAACACCCATTGTGGGTTTTGCAGAAAACTATGGGGAGCACATTACATACTGCCACTTTACTGATAAACACACACAGGGCAGAAGTAGAAACACTGTGTGAAAGGGTGCACATGAGGGTTTCTGGTTCAGGGACATTGTTGTGCCTCTGACATGACCTTCACTTTCCCAATGGTAGTTCGGCTGAAAAAATTGTCTGGTGGTGTAGTGGCCCAAACTATCAAATCCCCAAAAGTTAACTCTTGGGGGTCTGAAAGCGGGATAGCCACTGGACCTCTGTGGTGGAGATGTAGGCCAGTGGAGAGTTGTCCAACACTCAATCCCAGTTTGTGAAGCTGAGGAGTGATTGTCTGCTTTCTCAGGGCATGGTAATCTTCAGTTGAATGTGCGTACTTGCTGTACTGGTGGCAGGGCAAATAGTTGCTAATGAGAGAAATGCAGATCTAGTTTGAAGGCTTTAAACAAGAATATATGTTCATTAAAAGTGAAATATATAAAAAAAACAGTGTGTTTGATGCTTTATATATGTATATGTGTATTTTTCTAAAATCTTGAAAATTTTAAATATTTTTACAGGCATTTGTATCATGTTTATTTAATTTATGGATTTGTTGTTCTGTTTGACAATGCTGGTTGTCATGTGGTATCTACTCTGTAATGTTAATTTTTTAACGTACATTATGGTGTACTTCTGAAAAAATATACAGTGACTCTCTCTCAAAAAATTTCCATACGTCCAGAATTTCTGGAGATGAGGGTCTGACATGTACACGAGTAGAAAAAACTTTTAACCTTATTAATAATCATGTTGAGTATAATGAGAGCTGTACATTATCTGGGAATAAATTTAAGCAATAAATACAATAAAAATGGGAATTTTTTAAAAAAGGATTACTATATTAGTATAACTGCAAATAATACATTAACAGATATTTCAGTTCAACTCATTTAAGAAAAGAATAAGACATTAAAAAATACCATATTAAATTGATTGTTATGAGAAATTAAATTTAAGCCGACCCCAAACTTTCAAACCCTTCTAAAAAAGAAAATACAACACTGAATGCAAGTAAAATTTGAAAGTCCCACGCACACTCAATTGGCTCAGAGCATGTGCAGAGGTTATCGACCGGGCAGTGTGTTCACAGTGGGCAAGACGATGAAGGGGAAACCTCGGCAGTGGGAGGAGTGAAATAATCAATTCTCTTCCAAACCTATTAGCACATAAAGGGAAAGCACAAGGATGCTATGCTGGTTTCTAGGCAACTAGCTCCAACCCTGCCAGCTGTGCTAAGGGTGGAAACTAGCTCTGCCTAGTTTCACCAATGATAGCCAAATTTTCCCAATCAGGGCCGCATGACATCAATCTAAACTTATGTAGGTGATGCTGTGCTGTTCACGTGGCAAAAGTGTAGTTAAAGAAATTAAATTATTTCACTAATAAAACATGTGATTTTGAAACAGAAATGAATAAATAAGGCAATTAAATGTATTTCTTTACTGTCTTTAATAATTGATCATTCAGAACCATGGCCTTAAGTTTTCCTATACACTTATGCCCGCCGCGAGTTATACTGCACTTGGGTTCAATGCTTATGCATTATTAATGACAAAAGGTGTTGAATAGGCCCTTCCAGAATATCAGTTGATTTAGAAGATGTGACTTTATTAAAATTAATTCCTCTGATCTCTTTGCAAGAAGTTACTGAAAACAAAAGTTACAATGGGTAATAAAAGTTGTTTGATGTCCAAACAATTTGGTAGCAAAGGGAGATCAAGTATATAGTTTCAGGCACATTTTATTCTGAAGATGCTGCCCATCGAGTTAAATTAATATTCAGTTAAAAAATGTTTATTTATTTTTTTCCCAGATAATAAACACCAACATTATAGGAAAAAAACTATGTTTAAACTCCAAAGAAAACATCTTGACAAAAAATAATTCCCCATTAAAATGAACTGCAAAACATTTTCAAGCAAAACAATGTGTAATTTTACTGTTATTTATAAATTTTGCCAGGACCACTGAAAAGTAATGGTAAATACCATTTTTCGGTGTATGCATTTTTGTTACATTGAGTGTACACTGTAGTTCCTTAATTAACTATGTGGCTATTATGTAATCTACAGCATTATTCATTTAGAAGTTTTCAGCTAGTGTGCAGAGCCAACAGCCTTTAAAGATCCATTCTACTTTGAGACATGGTCTCCACCTACTGAACATTTTTATAAACTTTCTCTCTTGTTTCCAACAGATGAATATAAGTGTAATCTATAGATGTATATTATACTTTTTCTGCCGTATCAATTTTGATTGTACATATAATAATTTTATATCAGTGTAATGTTTTTTATTAAAAAAGCTGAAAGCAAAAATTCTATTTTGCAGTAGGCCTATATGATTAAAATGAGGATGGCTATAAAAGTGAGAATTGAGAATTAAAACAAATGAGATGGTGCAAATCACAGAATTTAATAATTTTTACAAAGGGATAGCCTATTCCTATAATCTTTATCCTAATTTTATCAAAACAGACATACAAATGCAATGATGTGTTCTTCTGAGTTGTGTACTAAGCATATTTTCCTCTTACAACTTGTATAACTATCCCGTTGAAATAGCCTTGTGTGGATATTGTTTTCCAGGTATCACCTGTTTTGATCTATCAGCAACAGTGACTTCACCTGGAGGTGTAACAGAAGATGCAGAAATCAATGAAATTGAAGATGGTCTTTATGCTGTTCATTTTGTACCCAAAGAGCTTGGTGTGCACACAGTCTCTGTCAGGTACAAGGACATGCATATACCTGGTAAGAAAGTACTGTTTTATATTGAATAGCATGTTTTAACACACAAGACCACATTCAGTTCAAATTATATATGCAGCAGCAAAGCAAAACACTTAATACTAGGTATCGGCTGATTAGATTCTTAGATTCCTTGATATCACAGATTCTTAAATTAAAATGAACAATGAGTACCAACGATGCCTATTCTCTGAGTAAATGACTCAGCATAAAACAATGCACTGTATATTAAACTATACCGCAAAACCTTCCTTGAATATTCTATGTAGCCAAATACTTTATACAACATGTAAATGAACTTAGTCTCTTCCAAACGCATCATAAAGCATTTTTTTACCACCATTTACCAAAATGAATTACATTGGTAACTGTGAAATTCTCATAACAAATGGTAGTGCACTTTAATATATAAATTATGTACGCATGTAGCTAACACATTATGTTTAATTGCATTTAGTTCACGTTAGAATTGAGGTATTTCTATTAACGTAAAAAAAAAAAAAACAATTTTTTATGTGCATCAAAGATGTGTGGGCATGCAGCTTTAAACAAAATGGCTGGCCATTTCCCCACAACACTAGTGCTGGCACACACATTTTGGTGCCACAACAGTGTCAGCTACATCATTGGCATATGTATGCAGTCATACACATCTAAGACTTGTTTACATCCCCCCACCCCCTTCTACCCCATTATCAGTGGCATTTTTCGTTGTGTGTTTCATTCACATATTTAACATAGTTTTAGGGTTTCTTTATGTTGTTGTTTGTTAGTTGGCTTTCTACATGCATGTGAAATAAGCATATATCTGAAAAAACTGTGGCAAGTTAAAAATAATTAAAATTGTACTACTTTATCAAATGAAACAGCAACTTTTCAACATGTCCCGACCAAGATAATAAACATTTGTTTAAAATCTGGCGCAGGTTAAAAACTTAAGTACTTTAAACAAAAAAGTTTTATAGAGCTGGCAAAAAGGGATGAAAAGTTGAAAAAAAATTTTTTATGTTGAACAAACCAAAATGTATACTTCAAACATATCTTAGAAGCCAGTGAAAGCAACCCAGCAACATAAGTTTTTTTTTTCAAAGGTAAATGTGATATAGTGTACTTAAATTTAAAAAAAAGTGACCCTCTAAATTTTGTGCTAATGCAGCAATACATAACAATATTTTCATTTGTATTTAGCATAAACGTATTCAAAATAGGTCCTTTCAGTCTCATCACAAAGAGGTTTACTTTTGTATTTTTATTTGCAACGTTCTTGAAATGCACAATGTCAATAATTTTTTTTTTTTAATAAACTTAATTTGTAAGCTAAGAGGTTATTCTAGTACAAAAATTTTTTCCAGCGAGATCAGCTGACACAGAACTACTTATGATTCAATGACAATAACATCACTGTACATGGAATTTACAGAAAAAAAATGTTATTGTGTGAAAGAATTGTTTTCACAATTTAAGTATTAATTTGCAAATGCTAATTTTCAATTATAGAAATGCTCAGAATCAGGAATCAAGAATTGAAAGTGAAGAATGAAACTTGGAATTTGAATCTGAAAAAGTGCATACTCGACCCCATCCCTACTTTATACATACTCTTGGTGACTACTTCTGTATTCTCTCACATGTTGCTGTTCCTTTAATGTCACGGGCCACCAGGTGATGATGGTACACAGATAACATGTAAAGGGGTTCGATGTGATGCGAGATCGGAAATTACAAGTTGAAGGGCACTATTCAGTACATTTTCCCACTGAGAGGGTCTAAACTCTATATCCCTGGATGTGTCACAGTTATGCAGAGTGGCGATTTCCCCCTCAATGATGAAATTATGGTACACCTGGCTGCATGCATAGCACAGAGGACCAAACACACAACTTTCCAATGTCCCTCGTGCCATTGGCAACACCTAAATAAAGCACTACTCAATAAGAGATGACCACCATATTCAGTTGCTGCAGATTTATTCACAACATGAGTACACACACACATGTGCACACACAGGTACTCTCACATGCGTGCGTGCAGAAACTAATAAATGCGGGCCTGGCCGTATGATGCTACAAGATTTGGTTTGACGACCCACAGTGGTCAACGCACTATAAAGTATGGAGCCAGCCTTTACTGTAGGTTGAGAATTTATGCCAGAGCATGAATTTCTCACATGTGTAGAACACGTCCTCCCTGACCATGGCCCTTAACAGACCAGCAAAATGACTGATGTGATAGGTAGCTATACCTTTTGTCACCTTGTAATGGTCAAAACTCAATTAAGTTTACAACTAACAAAACACTGCATTGAAAAATCTTAAATTTTAGGACATTATCAATTTAATTTTAAACTGAATTTACAGGAGTAATGATCTAGATGAGAGGGTGCTCAGATACCAAATATATTCATTGCAAATTACAAAGTGCTCAAGAACAATTGTTCACAATAATTCTGAACTGAACTTTCTTGTAGTAGCCTGTAAGAAAATACATACCACTTAAAAGCCAATGGAAACTTGTCATTAATATAATACGACTCAAATGCAAAGGGACATCATTGGGGGGGGGGGGGGGGGGAAGAGCCATGTGCTAGGTCTGCTGTTTGTACATCCAAAAGCTCAGTCAGTGAAAATTATCCCCAAATTCCTAAACTTAATGCGACACTCCCATATTTGTGTTTATAATTCCTTACTGAATATTTGTTGTACATGGTCGCCTTGTCTAATTATTCATCTTGGAAAAAAAGATTTCAAAATTAAGAATGATAGAATAGAAGCTACTAAGAAAGTTCTTTCTCCTCTGTAACACCACCAATTTTAGTTACTTTAATGTTTCAAAGTAATAGTATGCCAGCAGCCAAGGAAATGATAAAGACCAGAACAATTACTGCAATGAATAAACATCGCAAAATGAGAAAATACATTTTAAAAAAATCCATTCAGTTGTGTATTTTTTCATTGCATTTTTTATTCTTTCATTCTGTTAATTTTCATTACTTTCTTTATTTCATTAATTTTATTCATACTATACAAATTTAACTCTAATTTGTAGCTTCAATAGCTCAAATGCCCAAGTTACCTCCAGCTGGAGAGAACTTATAAAGGCCAGATTGCTTGATCTGTAAACTAATAATGTTTGTTTTGTAAAAAGACTGTAATATTGGCAATTAAACTATCTGGAATAGTGATTTTAATTAACTGCTGCCATTATGCCCCACATCAGAGTACACAATTTTTTTTTCCAATAATGGTTGACACTGACATCACTTTTATTGTTAACAACAGCCTGTTTTAACTGCCAAAGATCTGAGGCACTATGCTTGGCTCCATTGTCCAGTCCCAACTTGAGTCTACTACCTACCATAACCCAAAGACATAACGCTCCCAACTGTGGGTTCTTTAATTTATTCTACACACATTATCAGTGTAAGTTTGTTGTTGCTGCTGCTGCTATCAGACACTGTATATGTAAACATAATGACTGTTTCCAGTGAACCATTTATTATGATCAGATAAAATGTATATTTGATTGGTACAGAGTCTAACAGGGAAGGCAATGCAAAAGCTTATATTTTTGTAATGGAATTTGATTTACTCTTCAGATACTTTAACTGTAAAATTTCAATAAACGATAAATATTTCTAGTTTGAATGCATTATTGCAGCAGAAAAGCAGTTTTTTTTATACTTTTCCCTAAAAACTAATGTACTGTAACAAGTGAGTAATAAATTTTTTTATGACTTTCAGGATCTCCATTCCAGTTCACAGTGGGACCTTTGAAGGATGGTGGTGCACATAGAGTGCATGCAGGTGGGCCAGGCCTGGAAAGAGGCGAGCAAGGACAGCCATGCGAGTTCAATGTATGGACGAGGGAAGCTGGTGCTGGCTCTCTTGCTATCTCAGTTGAGGGACCAAGCAAAGCAGAGATTGATTTCAAAGACAGAAAGGATGGCTCATGTTACGTCAGCTATGTTGTATCAGAGCCAGGTATGTGAGCTTGTCTCATTTTAAAAACAATCTTAATTGTCAGTAGTATCTCTTATTTAAACTTTTCCTTTTGTATGAGCATTGAGACAGCAGCACAGTAATAATGAGTAAAGGTTTGTTTATGGTTATAGCCAATTCACAGTTACTTCACACTTTTTTGAAGCTCTGATTAATTTATACTATAAGATATTTCTCCACATTGTCCAAACAAAACTTAATGACGATTAGAAAATTTACACTAATTGGATGACGACACTGCATTCGAGCACACTCAGTGTAATAATATTTGGCACAAGAACTATTTCTTACTGGGCGTTAGCAATACATTTGAACTCTCACTGTTTTTATTCATATTAATAATTAGTGAAATATTGTCATTTATAGATAAACTATAAACAAATTTCCAATTTGACCAAAGATAAGATAGTTTCATGTTGACAGAAGTATAAAGCGCTTGTGATACACATCACATTATTTAGGGAACAACCAAGCATATATGGGGTGATTTTTCAAATGTTTGATTCAAAAATTGTGAAGAAACTGCGAATAGACTATACATTAAATGTTATATTTATAGAGCAACAATTCGAGATTGTTAACAAAGTAGTTTGTTTATTTAGAAATTTTGTTTATGAAATGGGGAAATCCTTCAACAAAAAATGTAGCACTACATTCTGAAAATTTAACTCCCAGTTATCCTTCACCACTTCATGAAATGCAAGTGTGTCTGTGATCATGTTAGTTTAGACAGACTTGCAAGGCTACATAGAGACCACTATTGGTGATCCAGCTGCAGGATCGTGCTTGTGTGTACAAGTAGAACGTTTTGGTGAATTCTCAGATCTTAAAGTAATTGTTACAAAAGAATTTATATTATTAACTTCAGTATTGTTATAGAATCATTTTATTTTCTGAAAGTTATTACAACTGTTATAATTCTTCATGAAAAAAATTTGTCATTCTTTCACTGGTAACTTTTTGCATATAAACACTAAAGATTCAGCACAGTATTGCCAGATGTGATATGCAGTTGTATTTGTAATCACTATGTGGTGACTTATTCCTGATGAGATGCAGGTTTCAAACTGCTTGAACAAAATTATTTTAGGTTGTGTTATCTTGAAACAATCGTAAGGTTTCGTCTTTAGTGACGAAAGGCAAAAACGACTTCGTTAAAAGTACTTTCATTGGAATTAAAACTAAGGCTAATAATAAAATGGATTTTAAAATGTGTAAAAGGACAGAAATTTAAGTACTCACAGTGTAATACTTGTTGACAGATGCACACATAAAGGATAACACATATTTCTACGCAGTTACACAATTTTGACGTTTTGCTGGTTAGAACAGATTCATCAAGCAGCAAGTTGTAGGACACTGCAGTAAGCTGGAAGGGTGCTGTTGTTAGTAAACCTAGTGGCCAGGTGGTAAACTAGGGAGGGGCGGGAAAATTGAAAATTTGCCAATATAGCTGATCAGTGTGGTTTGGAGTTATGATTGTCTTATGTTGAGGCTTGGCAGCTGCCTGGATTTTGTTATAAATAGGTGAGCTAATTCCCAGCATCTGAGTTCGGAGCTATTGCTTGAAGGTGGTAGAGCTCTCATAACTGTGGTACTGTAGCAGGATTCAGAATATTAGTTGTGTGATGCTGAATGTGCTGCAACTGGTTTTTTCTTTTAGGTTATTGATTTAACCAGCTATGGCTTGTTTGGTGTCTGCTTTGGGGCCAGTCACACTCTGCCTGAGTGTTTTGGTGGTGATGCCTATGAATTCTGCAATAAAGTGTTGACACTAGCTGATGAATCCGATTTTATGTTGCATAGTTTTAGTTGCCTGGGATGGGGTATATACGGCTAGTGAGTCTGATCTTGAAAGAAGTTGATGGTTGGTGGATGGTACAGGAGCCACAGCGTGAGAGCTATTGCAGAGATACGATCATATAGTGTTTTGATTAATTTGATGACCATATCTTCTTTGATCTTTTCCTCTTCAGGTGGAAACATGAAAACCTCCTCCTATAAAACTCCACGTAGGAATGCTTTTTTTAACATCTATCTGATGGATGTATTAGTTTTCGTAGTTAGCTAAACACAAGAATATTCTTACAGTAGTAAGCTTTTCAACAGGTGCACAAGTGTCATTGTAGTTAAACCTGTAAACTGTGCACATCTCTTAATTACCAATCTGGCTTTGTACTTTATAACCTTACATCTTGGTCCTGTTTTAATGTAAAAACCCATCTACTACTGATTGCTTCTCTCTATCTGTGGTAATGCCACCTCTTCCCACATTTCACTTTCAGAAAGAGAGTTTACTTCCTCCTCAATAGCTTTCAGCCAGTAGTTTTTGTCACTTCTGTCATTCAGCGCTTCAAAACTCTGTGGCACTCCATCACAGAATGCAACTGCATTCATTGCCATACATAAATCATCTGCGGAGGACGAAGTAACATGAACTTCTGGTTTCTCCAATTCTCTTACTGAATCTACACGTTCACCTTTTAATCCTAGGGAGGCTACATCCTCCCTCTCCTGAACCATCGTACCTCTAGGCCTTGATTCTCTCTTTAACACATTTACTACATAATCTTTTAGGTGTTCAGTAGTCTTCCTAACTTTCCCACTCTGATTCCTCTTTATTTGGCTCTCGAAAACATCTGAAACTTTCCTATTCCCTGCCTGAATCTGTATAATTTGCACTTCCTAATGGG
Organism: Dryococelus australis; assembly: GCA_029891345.1. NCBI lineage: Eukaryota > Metazoa > Arthropoda > Insecta > Phasmatodea > Phasmatidae > Dryococelus > Dryococelus australis. The sequence goes on along the minus strand of CM057009.1, from coordinate 67,184,203 downwards.
GGTTTCACAGTTTCTGCACTTTCACATTCATGATCCTCAAAGTTATTTTTGGTTTCATCAAATTTGACACTATTTGCTACAATCACACTATTCAATTCTGGACACCATAACCTATACCCATTATCACAGTACCCTAGCACAACACACTTTTGACTCTGCGAGATAAACTTCCCATTTCTCTCTCTCTGTACTTTGTGGGCATATGCTATGTAGCCACACTCGCAATCTTGTTAATTCAGGCTTTCTCCTAAACCAAAAATCTGTTAGGAGTTTCCCATTGGGCAAAGCTGTGGTCAGGCTCATATTTATCAAATAGACAGCTGATAAACCAGCTTCAAGCCAAAAGGTTTTGCCTAGTTTGGAACCTAACATCATACGCGGAGCTTTATCCAGAATGGGGTGGTTCACGTGTTCAGCTACCCTATTTAGTTCCGGCACCCTCGGAATTGCTTATGCTTTATGCCTTCTTGCTCAAAAAAATAATTTACATCTAACGTGGCTTAATTGCTTGCGAGGGGCGAGAGATGCCGATTTGAGGAAAACCCTTATGCATGGCAAATATCACGAACAGTTGTAAAGTTCCAGTAGGGCTCCAGATCATCTATATAACGGGTGAGCACGTGTACTAGGCTCTCAGGGTGGTGGTAGGTCAACAGCCACATAGCGAATCCCTCTCGCAGCACACATTTTCGAAAAGAGTAAAAAGACAGTTGCTAATGTAATCACAGGTCATACATGAGCACATGGACTTATTTTTGGAGTGGGCCAGAACCTAAGGTTGAGCTAACGTTAAAATAAAATAAGATGGACGGTGCAAATATGTATATTGATTGGATAGAAGTGCGCATACAATCACTGATAAGTGAGAGTGAGTGAAGATATTTGGACGGCTCATAACATTGAGGTCTTGAGAGCTATCACTGATAAGAGTCCCTCGAATTATGCTGGCATGGTATATAAGGCCCGCCATCAGCAGATACTCCTAAAAGCACTACTTAGTGTATGAAATTTAGTATTAATTAAATGTCTGGTGCCACAAGTTAACAGAGATTAGGATGCGAGCATGGGAGAGAAACGAAAATAAATAAATTACATGTTCCAGACAAAGACACTTACTATTGCAGCTAAATCTCCAGGCAAGAAGTTGAAGTTCCCCGCGACGCGAACGTGTGCACCCTCTATGGCCCGCTGAACTGGACTGAGGAGGATGTCGAGGAGATGCCATTACCAAGTAGAGATCTCCTGCAACTCCATGAGGGAAAACCAAATTTATACATATATCCTTAAATATACATATAGAATTGAAACAGGCACAGCAAAACACACTAAGGAATTAAGACATTATTTCAGACATGCTTTCATTGAATTTAAAAAGGCTTAATGTTCCTGTTGCTATGCATATCGAATAATTGCAGTTCGCTGGAAAAAGCTTGAATGGGCTTGGAAAAGACATAAGTAAACTCACAAAAATCACATAAGTACTAAACAACACAAATAACCCTTTTATTACACTTCAATAAATTATATTAATAATTTTGTGAAATAGTTGCGAATTTAAGTTTGGGTGCTTGGTATGACTGCAGCCAGAACTACCAAGATTGATTAAGCTTTACTTTACTGAAAATTGAAAATATGACTACGCCCTTTTAAACAAAAAGAAGCACAGCATTAACACTCAAAAATTATGTACTGAATTTAGAGCATCTCCAAATGTAGGTCTCTTTCACTACGTAGGCCATGTGGCCAGGCACTCTTTAATTAATTTCAAAGTATGTAGGGGAAGCAAATGGGAAATAACATTTGCCTGCGTTTATTCTAGGCTCTGCTTTTGTGGGATCGCTGCACTTTACCACAAGGAACTCTTAGACATTAGTGTATTCTTGGGAAGATGCTTCTTTTGAGTCACGGGATGGGTCAAAAGACCCGTTTAGCATGAACTGTGTTGAGACCCATGCACTTCATGCATGGCTGTGTGTGGCTGGTTCATGAGCGAGCAACATTGGCCTGCTTCCTGAGTAGGGCAGCGAGGGCGATGTCACATATTTGACATATGCCCTACCCTTATCAGATCTCAAACTACAAATCTTGTGAGTAAACCTAGCTGTGGCTATGGCCTCGTACAATTTTATGTAGTGCAACACTTCATCCTTTGACTTCAGACCAAATGCAACAGTGAAATGAGTATAATCATCAATGACTGTTAAGGATGCATTTCTTACCATCATGGGTACTTGGTGTGTTTGGACCACACAGGTCACTATGAACTCTTTCTATTGGCTTCTTTGCCCTTACCCTAGGTGATTGAGACCCTGCTGTTTGTTTATCTTCTATACAAATACCACACAGTTCATCATTTTCCTCATTTATATTCCCACTATCACATACCACCTTTGACAGCTTATGTAGGTTGTGATTACCAATATGACCTAGTCTTGCATGCCACAATGTAGCATTACTACTGCATATACACTAACTTCATCGACAGACATTTCTACATTTACAGCTATTTTATATAAATTTCCTTCTCTGTTCCCTATTTCATCAACATTCTGACCCTTCATAATAGTACACTTACAGTTTTTAAATACAATTTCAAACCCTTTGCTTTCTAATCTAGGAACTAATGTTAGCTTACACTTTCTGTTTTCTACCAAAAACACGTTCTTAATCTCAAATTTTCTGAGCTTTCCTATTACTGAAGTTTCTGCCAACACATCTCCTATTTCCAATGCTACTAGAAATACTTTTGATTTAGCAACTCCTATTGATACTGGCCCTTGTAATTTCCTTTGATTTACTATAGTAGTATCATCCCTCACTAGATGATCAGTTGCCTTTAGTCTAGAACCCAAACACCATTTTACCTTGACCATCTTGTATAATGCAACATTTATTCACTGACGTCAGAAAACTATACATGGGTGCTTCTTCCATGTTATCTTAATCTTGAACAAGGTGTGCATTCCTCTGAGCGTTTCCACTTCTTTTTGTTACTCTTTCTGTACTTCACCGTCTTCCATGCATTCCTCCTGGCTTAAAGCACTTGTGTTCTTGTGCCCTGGAACTCCATAGTTGTGACACTTGAAAGGGAACTTGGCCCATTGATTGGTGTCGCCATATAATCCACTGCTTCCTGGCCTATCTGCAGTCCCCAGCACCCACCTGGCTCCAGAGAATGCCATGGGTTGAAAGTCTTGACGAGTCTTGCTTCCTTTTCTCTCTTTATAAGCTGTTTGGCAAATTCCAGAGACAACTTACCAGGCTCCAAATGCCTGTAGTCCTGACATCTCTCTTTCTAACTCGTCAGGAATTATTAACAAGAACTTTATTACAATTCCCTCATCCAACAGCTCACCTGCAGTCTTAAATTCCCGAACCAGTTTATGAAATTTGATACATTATTCACTAAACATTTCAACAGCTGGTCTATACTTCATAGTATGCAGTTTCTTATTCAACACCATTCTGTGAGTTGCCCCTTTATTTTCAGATCTGTTCTACAGACTATTCCATACCTCATAAGCAGTAGCTTTACGTTTTACGTGTTCCAGTTGGCTTACGTGAATTTGCTGGACAATGAAGTTTTAGCACCTTTTATCTGTGTGTTTAATTTCTAATAATGCCTTCTCCTTTGCGACTTTAACATCCTGACTTTCTCGTACCACTACAGTATGTGGTACTTTCCATTCAATCAGTGGCTTTTGTAAATGATCCAGCACTTCCTTCTCATCAAAAAACACCTCCATTCTGAACTACCAATCATCATCATTATTTCTATCAAATCGTGGTATTCTGAATCTGCCCTCTTCCAGTCCGATGAATGTGTTAACCACAACTTGTGACTATCTAACCTACCTTCATTCTTCAATATGATTATTCCACTTCCTGTTACTGACTTGACCCATAACTTGTTAGTAGAGCAGCTACTATGGGTAACAGGATAGTGGAAAAATAAATCTTTACGACAGGATGTATTCTTCAGAATATGTAATACAACTTAATTACACAGACCTAAGTGCTAATTCCCGCCATTATGACAGAAGATCTCCAGAACAATCGTAGAACATAACTCAGTGGTACCACACACTGAAAGTAAAGCACACTTATAAAATAGGTATTAAAATACAATAAATGATAAATTGTTATTTATTCAAAAGTAGAATAACTTTACATTTTCCTTACATTTACCATGCATAACAGTGTTTTTCATAAGGTTTTTCTTGTAGAGGTAAATTAATTTCTAGTGAAAGTAACTAAGCTGCTATCTCTTGTATGATTGATTACAAACATTAAAGATTAAGTTATGGACCTTAACAGATATCAAAATGGTAACTGAAATAATTAGAAATTAATAGAATGATGCAGGAACATAAATTTTTTTCACTATCTCATACAATATACTTACTATATTTTACATGTATTTTTGTGCCAATAAACTTTTCTTCAAACCTTTTACAAATTACATAATAGGTTTAAGTAACACATCCATTACACATCTCTTCTCAGGAAATAAAATGAATGTGGAATTTAAAATTAAGGTTATATATAAATAGTAACAAACCAAATGCAATAAACACTACAAATGTTTAGACTATAACAATTGGCATTTAACTAACAATTTGCTCATTAAATTATATTTAGAAGTCTAAGAATTGAGCAGCAAATTTTTTATTATGGTTCAGGGTACCACATTGATATTACCTGCTGTATTGGATGCTCCCACTAGGTATGATTGTTTAATTTTGTTTTTAGTGTATTTTGATACACATAATTTACTTGCTGTCTCATGCAACCTGAATTTATACATCACTGTTTTCACAAAGCACATCTGTTCCAGACTTAGTGGAAGCAGTGCTTACACTGGTCTCTTTCAGCAGCACTTATTGCTTAAAGGGGCCTCCATGTACCAAATATCCTGAAAATGCACATTGTTTGGGGATACATGTGTTTCAACTGATGAAGCATCACCACTTGCCCTGTTGATGGTAGGGCCACACTGTTATTAAAGCAGAGAGGTTGACAGTGTGCAGTAGCTGGTCAGTGAGAAATGTTTCCCATACTGGTCAGCCCCATGATGGAAGGAAGTAAGGTGAAACCATCTGGTCACCAAAACTTGACTACTTGTGCACCTCAGCTTAGGGGGACATTTCACTTACCTTCATTGAACTTTATGCAACTTAGCAATTTTCCTTTTAAACTTCCTGTGATTATGGGTTCATGTCCTATTCAAATATAAAATGTATCAATACACAGTTAAAAGAAAATTTAGCTGTCAAATGTATTAAGAGAAAGATACAAATTGAATGTATAATGCACTTGAACATTGCACAAATTAATCATATGCATTACATGTTGGGGTGATTTTCAAAACTGAATGATAAAAAGTATAATAGACCAATATTCCTACGAAGTCTATAATTAAATTATCATATTCACCAAAAATAGCTTTTTGGCTTATGAGCCAATGTCACGCAACAAAAAAACCTTGTTCAATATTCGTGAACAATGAAAGGTACTCAAGATGTAAGTAACACAAGCTTTCAAATTTTGGAAGTGTTTCTCTAACCCATCCCTGTGTTTTATACTGTTGTAATTTTTTTTTATTTTTCCCCCCCTCCACATGGATGCTAAACTGCATGTTTGAGCAAATCCCTTTCTTGAATAAAATGTATGATACAGTAAGCAGGATACCACATATTATATAATATACACACACACATACTCTTGACGCGTGACAGTCCCCGGTGTCGGACTGCCCCCGCCCCTAGGTAACTTGGGTGATGCTAGGCGAGTCACGTCTGGCTGTCTGAGGCCAAAGAGTGCCTCCTGCACTAGAAGATTTTATCCTTCCACGATCCAGGTGGGTGGCTCTAACAATCCGATGGGAACGATATCTGGAACTGGTATGCTGAGGCGTCGTCGAAGTGCAGTTTATTCCCTTGGACTGAGTAACTTGAACCCACTAGGAAGGATACGTACTCCCTGGGAAAGCTTAGCAATTGCCCTCGTCTTTTTGGCCCGTCTCTCAACTCCACCTCTGTGGGTGCACGGCATGAGGTATAGATCAGAGCAGCAGGAGTTGGGCAGTTGAGGTGTCAGTATTTAACAGTGTGCGGGTGTCCCGTGGGAGTAGACTTCCCTGCACCAGACTGCAGCCCTCTCAGCAGCACTAAGGGAGTGATGAGAGTTGGGCACCTGTCCGGCAAGTCCAATCCACCGGCTCTACCGGAACGGTAGAGCCGGTGGATTGGTGCAAGGAACGGGTAGCCGTCCAATGGTGGTATGGTGAGGGTCCAGGGGACATTGGTCTTCCCGAACTCAAAGAAGAACCCCTCCTCGGCACCACCGAGAAAGTGATGAGGAACGGGCGACTTCGAGCTGACAAGCCAATTTCCCCAGGACAGTATCCTAATGTCGTGGCTCTACCTTTCCTCCTACGATGTGCAAGGAACAGGTGGCCTTCCAAGGATGTACTTGTTCTGTTGTGCAATGTACGTTGTGCAGTATCAAAAACCCGGCCTCCTGCCAAGTTCTGCAGCCCCCATTTGACACAGGAAGGAGTTCTGGAGTGAAAATTAAGATGACTGGTAAGAACAGTGTTTATTTACCGAAGTGAAATACACTGATGGCAGAGGTGCTGACTCCTAATTCCCCATGGAGTATATGGAAGGTTAAACACCCTATCGTTAAACAGGAGAAGGTGCCTTGTACAAAGCTGGGTGGATTAGGCAGTTACTTAATGCGTGCTCGGTAGGTAATAGTCTTGCAGACGTTTGCTACAGTGACATGACTTGTGGACAAGCTGTCAGGAGTATAGTTGACTGATAAGTAACAGTTGTTTATTATATTAGAGAAGACATCATGCGTTAATTTTCATTAAATATACAGGTGTATGAAAGTCCTGATGACGAATTTTATTTATATCTGCTATATGCAAGATGTAGATGTGAAACCGGTGCCAAAATGTTTGCAAACTAACCAAATTGTTTGTTGCATCAGGACAACACATCACCAAGTCTCTCAACCCTAATAAGGCAATGCAATGTATTTTTGAAAAATGACACCTGTGTGACTCTTGCAACTAGGAAACAGCAAACAATTGTAACATGTCCAGATACACTGGAGATGTGATGGTGCCTTCAGCGAAAAAGAATGGTCCGTCAGTTTTGTCATGCAAAAGTGCACACCAAACTTTCACCTTTGGGCTGCCTTTGGTACACTCTAGACACCTCACCAGGGGGCTCTGAACCCCAAATATGCATGTTATGCCGATTCACTAGACCACTGACAAAAAGGACCACCTCGGCATGCGGAGTTGCGTCCTGCACTTGCGAGACACAAAACGCACACTTCCAGAATCACACCATTTGCCCTTGGTGATGCACTGGCAATGAGCTTGTAGAGCACAGCTGTCACAGTAGGTTAGCTTGGAGTTTACTCCTGGGTAGATGTGTTGTTGGCATGGTTCCAGTTAACTTAGATTGGCTGAGCTAAAGTTGACAGGTCGAAAATTAGCAGGAAATGTTACATGCAGATGTGTTTTTACTTGCTGGCACTGTGCACAGAGGAAAGTTTTTAGATTTGACTGTGAGAAGTTCCTCTGTGACACACACCTGTGGTAAACACTTGAGATACTGAGCGCATGCGTAAGAGTGGCCTGGCCAATCCCATCACACCAACTAATACTACTACATTTCTGAATTTTTTGCAGAAAGTTTGTTGATGCCGGTTCAGAGTTGGTACATGGAGCACTTGCACACTGATGTGTTGGTTACAAGGTCGACAGTATCCCAGACCCATCAGGGTCTCCCAAAGAGTCGCACAAGTCTGCTGTTTGGCCCGTGGCGGTACACACCATATCACTGGCATACAGTTCCATGTTGACACTATCAATCTCCTCTTGCAGTATTGCAGAATTGTTGCACTGGTAGGTTTTAGTTTGCTGTTGCACAAGCATGAAGTGATCAGGGTTTGGTAGTGGACATACACACTTCAAGCATAAGTGTTCAACAATATCATTGTGGAGGTATGTCAGTCAAGCATTCCATGGTCCTCTCAATGCGCAAGATGACAGAAAGCCATCCCAGTGATCAGCTGATCTTCACCAGGGTCAACAGACCTGTCTGGCATGCTGTAACCTCCCCTGTATCACAAGGGAGGGGTGAACTACCGAAGTGGGGATGCATACCATGCTGAATACAGACCGCTGCTGGCTCATGTTTGCCTGGAGGGGGTAAATGTGGGATGATGATTGAGCACACAAGATGGTGGCGTGGTAGGAAAACGGGTGAGGCAGTAATGTCATAGGGCAACTGGCACAATGTTCTCCTCCCATGCTGACTTAGAATGTACCAGTCGACAAAAACACTCCTCCAATAATGGGAAAAAATTGTGTTTGGGAAAGCAGGAAAATGCCAGAACGTTGAAATTTCAACCAGGTTGGAAGGGATTTTGACATAATAAAATTTTTAATAGCAAATACATGAGAGATACTAGTGTTGTACCTGCAACAATAGGAAGAGGGTTACACCCAGATTCAGGCATAAATGGGAAGTTTTAGCCAAAAAAGGGGTGTCGGAGGAAAATACTAGGATTTCAAATATTTTAGATAAGGAATTGTCACACGGAAATACACGACTGGAATAGTGTCACAGTAATTTGGCACAGAAAAATGGCTATAGGAATTCTCCACACCAGTTGGGCAACAAATAATGGGGTCAGGCTACAGGATACAGACAAGGTGGTTTTTTTTTACAGAGGCTGGGTATTATTGCCCAGAGGGTAGGTAAGAGAAACAACATTAATTTTGTAAGTTGTTTTGGTGCCAAATAGCTCTGGAGCAAGGCTGCTCACCTAGCAGTCTATATAATATTATGTTTTCATGCCTTCCTAATGAGGGTGTTGGTCATCTCATAATGCCAGTAAAGTGAGGTTATTTGTGACCACCTCAAATGCCGATAACTCCCGGTAACTTTTGCATAGGCCAAACCAATGATTATGTAAAAGCTCACATGAGGAGTGATGAAGTTTGCATAAGGGTGCAGTACCCAATATTGTAGAGATGCAGCCAATGCATGAAAAATAACAAGGTCAGTTTATAATCCTTTACTTCATGCTGCAAAACCCTCACAAGAGGCACTAACAAAGGTACAGCAAATATGGCATGCTGACAGCCTATGCAGAAAAATCAAGTATGGAGCTCAAAAACAAAAAGTACTGGTACATTAAGCCCCAGGTTGTGCAAGCTGGCTGGGGTGAGGGGTTCTACTTCTAACAAAAAAGCAAATTAATTTGTTCCGTTTCAGAAAGCATTAAATAACTACTGCAAATAAATGGTTATAGCAAAAAGATTGATGTGCCAAGGAGTGGCATGAAGTGTAGCTACCCATCAGACTAGTGATAATGGTGGCAGCCTGCTCGGGACTTAAACGGACTGGGACCAAAAATTTATGAACACAGAAATGGAGCAATACCAAATAAAATAAAAAATACTCAAAACCACTAAAAACAACAAAGAACACTTTCAAACAAACATTTGCAAGGGATTTAATGTAAGGTAAATACACTAGTTGTTGTTAACCAATCAGAAAGACATCTTGTTTTTAAATGACACTATCTCTGAGTATTTCGTAATGTTGTATTTAAAATTAATTAATTAGAGAAAAGCATAAAACAAAGAATAAAATTAAAATTTAATATAGAGTTTGCTAAAGTAAGGTTTGTGTTGTTTGATGGGTTCATTTTAAAGTAGGTATACTTGCCCAAACATAGTAAAACCAACTTTGATATTACTTTCCCTTTTTTAGTTGCTGACTCAGGTGGCACAACTGATGAGATATTATAGGTAACGTTTGATATTATCTCACTTTTCACGAGCACACACACATACGGGTTACAGACGTGAAATTAAGAGTGTATATTAGGGGTCACCAGCCTGCAGGAACTGCTGAATCCCCTCGTGGCATAAATTTTCCTGGTGGTCTGATGGCTGGGGATTCATTGTGGTGTAAAAGGCCAGCCCGAACTGTCACACCTCCAAAAGTTGCATTTTGAGGATAGAAGTAGTGACTGCTGCTTGATCCTTGTGGTAGAATTGCTGGCTAGCCAGGTGCATTCCCACACATTCCTCACTGGCTGCAGCATTGGCAGTCATCCACAAGCTTAGGCATGGTGATCCCTATTAGAGGGCACATTGTTGCTGTGTGGAAAAGGTGGGTCAAACTGATGCTAAGTTAGAGGGATTATGCTCGCTTCATTGTTCACATCACTGGTTTAAGTTTTTTGAGTGTAATGTTACTCTCATACACTGCACAGCTTGGCATAGTGCCAGACTCTGAAAACATCGCAATTGCAACACACAATAGCCAAGAAATATTTTACTTAAAGACAAACCACATATATCAATACCGGTGTGTTCATTTTCCCCCTATGCTGATATCATGGAGGGAGAGCAGAGTAGGGAAATATGTACAGGACTACCTCAATGGGTCAGTCCAGCTCATTTCTGACACTAATAGTTAACAGTGGGTTGTTGAAGTGTGGCACAGTGGCCTGGATAATGGAGTTTTTTCACAGCGTAACAGTGGTGTAGAGTGTCAAGCAAGACTTGGGACTGCATCAAATTGATCAAAAGTATGATGTTTTTATTGTAAGCAAAGGATGCTAAAAAAATTTTCTATCACATTCTAGTCTCTTGTTCTTCTGTCACATAATCATGATATTTCTTGGTAGATTGCAACTATGTCTACTGTAGAACCTACTCAAATTATTCTGGTTAATAAGCTCACACCTATTATGCAATTTATAAAAGTTTGAGGAAAAGTAAAATGAAACATTTGCTCCAAAGAAACTGTGTAAAGAATGTTTACATCACACTTCCATATTGTAGATGTTTGGAATTCTACCATACATTGTGAGAGACTCTGGGTTTCAATTTTGGGTAAGGAGTGAATATGTATGCTGTTTTTAGGTTTAATGTTAGTTTTAGCATAGCTTGCAAACTGCCTGGAAATAACATTCTGACATTTAGCAAGGATATAAATAAGCAGCAATGTAAAAGTTACTGCATCACACAGTCTACGGGTGTAGGTATTTAAAAAAGTGCTTTGTAAAATCTTGTACATTTCTATATTTTGATAGTTGGTAGTGAATTATGTAATATATATATATATATATATATATATATATATATATATATATATATATATATATATATATATATATATATATATATATATATATATATATAGAGGTATTCATTTAAAAGTTAACCATGTAAGTTAACCGTGACTGCAACAAGTTTTTAAATTACATGATTATTAAACATATAAAAGTGTTAGAAACTGAGAGCTCATGGGAAATCCAAAGCCTATTTTAAACACCCACATTTTATACATGTGAAGTGTCCAGGCTAGCGATGGCAGTCAAATTTTAATCACAATAACAGTACATATATATATATATAATATTACACACACACACCACCAACCTCGGCTTCCAATTAGCTGGATTACAGGAGTACGCCACGACTCCCAGGTTGGAATTTGAATAGGTTTTCTCCCCCCAAAATAGTTTCATGTGCATATCTTGGAATGTACTTACAATATTATTTCAGATAACAATAAAAGTATTTGTTTTAGCGTTTCTTCATATACTGGACATGTGGTATGTTTTTCTAACATTTGATGTTTTGTATTGAGACCATTTTTCTTCAACAACATAGCCGAATATTGTTGTGTTCATTTTCAGCTGGGATAAAAATTTTTTGAGCCCAATCAGCTGATATGAAATTTACTGTAAAGAATTAAATTTTTCTATACATTCTAAAAGATTATATTTAACTATTATAGTTACTTTGTTAAAAAGAGTATAATGTTTGAATTAATATTTCTGGACACGTACAAAGTACTTCAGTTTGATGTGAACCAAGATCATGATGTTTAATTTAAATGTTCAAAACATTTTAATTCAAAGTTGTTTTTACTAATGGATAAAAGTTTATGAAAAAAATGTCTAACATTCTTATTTATTAATTCAGACCTGCACCATACTCTAAATTTTTTTATATACCGAGGCAATTTAAATGAGATTATAGCATTTCTAGTCATTATATTACAAAATTTGCAAACTTGGATTCTTGGAGTAATGAGCCCTAAGTTGTACATAAAGCGTATGATTTTTACTGGTATATTAGGTCATCAGTCCATGAAGATAAGCACATATGCATGTGCAGAGTGGAGACTGCTTTATATGGGGCATGGTGTCAAACATGTGGCACGTGTTAGAGATTGTAGGTGGTCACTTGGACTAACACCACCTCAAATGGAAATCCTATTTGGTATTGGTACCTAGGATGCATTTTAGTAAAATGATATGTGGTTAGTGAGAACTTATTCTCCCTGGTGAATGCATTTTAACACTGCTAGATCTTCATATTCATTGACATACATTAAATGAGACAGGTCTGAATAATTTTTCATGATGTAGCCAAATAACCTTCAATACACCACTTGTACACATACTGGGACATGTGGTATTATTTTTCATTATCAACTACACTACACAAAGCCAATTAATGATACTTTGTTCTGCTGTGCCCTGCATTGGCAACTAGATGCATGTTTTGTGCGGTCCTTCAATATGCCAAAGTATTGGTAGGTGTAACTCGTTTATGGTATGAAGAAAATTGTCTGTAGGTAAGTATTTGTTGATTTCAGTGGCGAGCAAATTAACTTTGGCAGTATCACATATTTCACTTAATTGATAACATTAAGAAAGTGCCTAGTGTCATAGATTAGTTTATAGGTGCTCTTTCTCTAATCACATAGATGACTAAATGTACGTGGTTAATATTTTAATTTGTGTGATAATCCTTTTTACACAATACATTTAGATTAAATTATGGAGCTGTCAAGGTGGATATAATACACATATAAATACAATCAAATTATCACAATAATTCATATGAACAATACAACAGGTACATTAGCTGATACAGTAATAAATAGTAGTGTCAATAAAAGTTCAAAATTTTATTTGATCAAATGAATACACTTTGACATGTGTAATTTTTGAGCTTTAGTTACCTTGTGCATGAAAAGTCTGTAGAGAACTTAACAGCTTTAATAGTAAATGCAGGGTGAGAAGGGGGCCATGGTGGTGCACTCTTCTCCCACCAAGACAAACCAGGTTAGATTCCCAGCTATGTTTCTCCTGAATTTTTACATGCGGGAATCGTGTTTGACAATACTGCTGGTCAGAGGGGTTTTCTCAGGGATCTCCTATTTCCCTGCCCTTGCATTTAGGCATTGCTCCATACTAGCCTCACTTCACTCTGTCTCCCAAGACATCAATGTTATGAAATGCCAAAATCTCTCCAATATAGTGTGGGGGGTCTTCCAAATTTATTTTGCCCTACCTCATTTGTAATGTTCATTGTAAAAATCTCTCTCGTGTCCAATCTTAAACTGCCTTGTTGTTATCCAGGTCTCCCAACTTCTGTATCTATAATCTCCGTACATTACATCCTTCTTTTAGGTTTGTCTGAGAATAAACATTACTCTGCACAAATTCTGGTACAAGTCTGGGCTGAACACACACAATTTTAACAACTTAACACATGTCTAAGAATAATGTTACATTTTTCAAATCCATATGTATTATAACAATATGAGCTTTTAAAGAGTCTATTCATTGAGGATCCTTTGCTGTTCTCCCACTTGTTCTGATAAATTGGTCATTTCTACCTCTATTACTATGGGCGCTTCAGGCAATTGAATACTCTCTCTTTCACTCATGCTGAAAACACACTGGATGAGTGTAATCTTCAGAATTACCTGCTTCCTACTTGTGTCTTACTGCATCTCATGTTTTTCCTGTTGCTTACTTGAACCTGATATATCAATGGTTCCCCTTCTTTTTACTGTGCTTGTGGTATTGCCTCTTTCATCTTTTCACCTTTCATCCAATACCTTTGAGCTGTGTTCAGTTCCTCCATTTCAAGCTTTTGTCTTTAACAACAGTGTAAGATATTTGTGCCTCTGCAGCAATCTGAACCTTTCCATAACATCTCGTGTTGGTAATAAACACTTCCTGCCTTTATTATGGGCATATCTTTGAGCCTGCTCTTCCTATTGTGTATTTTTCTGCAAGTGTGAGGATGTTAATGCTTTAAATGTTGTACAACATCTTCCTTATCCCAAGTGGGCTTAGTTGTAACAGTATCATAGGTAACATTTTCCTCAGCTTTTGCCCAAATAGCAGCTCAGCTGGTGATAAACATGACTCAAAAAGTATGCATCTGTGGGAGAGGAGACTGAGATGGGGCTCTTTAAACTTCGACAAAATGCACATAGTAAGGTCTACTTCCCTCTCTGCCTCATCATTTGATTGTGTAAACTGTGGGCTAGATGTCCATGCCTAGAACTGTGTTCCATTGCAAATTGCTGAAATTTCAGTGATGTAAACTAGGTACGCTGTCTTTTCCAACTAGGGATGGGTAATATTTCCTGTCACTATGACTTTGTCACTACTCCAGGGTTCTCATGGTCATGTATGATGACAGACGTTTCCGTGATAGCGACAACACAGACCAGTGCCCACGAGTCGGTGACCAGTGCCAGAGATTGTGTTGCTTGTTGCGGTCACTTTTTCATGTCCACGCTGTGTCAGTTGCTGCACTTCGTGAATGTGTGTAGTTCCTGCCTTGCTGTCTCACTGTCACTGGCAAAGATTATATGATGTGGCAAGTCAGCCAGGCATAGCTAATTACATGAAGGCAATTCAGTATTCAAGGTATAATTGCCTTGTGGAAAATCTGGGGCTAAATTTTCTTGCTATAAGCATCTGTTTCATTTGTTGTTGCAAGATCTATATTACATTTTTGGTATTATTTAAATTGTTGTGGTGCTTAATAATAGAAATTTATTTCTAAAGTAATGCTCTTCAGTGTTCGAAAGTTTGAATGCAATTTCTTTGCTAATGACATCAGAATTGTTTGAAAAAGTTAGATAAAAATTAAATGCAATCAAAACATCCTCAAATATCATTAAATAACTGACATTGAAACAATCTTTAAAAACAATTCAAACCAAATAAAATAAATTTAATACATATCTATGGGTTTATAGGCTATTCACTGTAATGTTATCACTTTTGAGGCCCTGGTTACTTTTTCATTTCAGCCATATTTAATCCATTAACAACTTTTTAAAATAAATATTTCCATGTATTTAATAAACACCGTGTGTATATTCCACCGCACTTGGAAGTTAATGTCTCAAGATAAAATAATATGTATTTATTACCTATTATTCTAAATGAGAGGGCTTTCAAAAGTGCTCACTTTAAAGTGAATAGCTTATACAAAATAATAAATATTATAACATCTGGAATATTTCAGAATACATTTACACAGAAAATATATCACATAAGAAAAGCACAAATTTATTTTTTGAAATTAGTCAAAGTATTTTTAACTGTATTATGAAATCTCTCTCTATTGTGCATAAACTGATGGTTTTGTTCTGGAGCAGATGCCTCAAAATATGGCGGTGTTATAATAATTCATACTTGGACAAATATTTTGCACCTTAAATTCTATAAAAAAAGATTGAACTATGATTTTGCTATCCAAACTGTTTATCATGCCCACAGAGAAGGTACAATGAAACTGGCAAAAATATTCTCAATTGTAACTATAATCACAGAACCAATTCAGACCTTTCCCACCCATTAGGAGAGATATTATTTTGAGATGAGGAAACCCTTGTTTATAAAGAATAGCCTGAAACCAAATAGACAAAAGTTGTATGAAGGGAGCTCAGAAGTGGATCCATGATTTCACAAGATGCGTACAAACACACAAGTATCCTAGACATATAGAGTGAGAGAGAGTTCCTTCTCCCTCACAGGAACATAGACTAAAGATGAGATAGACCGCTTATTCACATACCACAATCATACACAACTGTCAATCACAGGGTCAACAGTGATGAAAGTATTTGTTTATATTATAATTTTTAAATGATAAGTATTATTATATAAATAAAATATTTGTACCAATTTGAATTTAATCAAAATATACTACAAATTGGTTAGAGGAAGTATACATATATCTCAAAGCACTAGTTTTTAAAGTAGTACTAAAAATTTCAAATCCAAACCATGCCACTTTTGCAAGACGTATTGGCAGAAAGGCAGTTCAGTGTTGGGACATGGAGTGTGCGTGTTGAATCAATACTGGCCAATTGTGATTGTGTTGAAAGTGTGACTGTGTTGTTTACTGTATTACTGACAGAGTTGCGGCATGCACAAAGTAGGAATTTGCTGATTGTTTCCACTGCGTCACCTACGGCGGGAAATTCAGTGTGACGTGGTGCTTAGTGTTTCATCACGGCTGAATCAAACACTTAGTGAGGCTCCAGTTACACCCCGTGTTCATGGCTGTGCTGTCAACTCATAAACAGTTTATTAGTACAATGTTATCTTAAAACAATAACATACTTGATATATATATATATATATATATATATATATATATATATATATATATATATATATATATATATATATATATATATATATATATATATATATATATTATATACATACACACACACACACACACACACACACACACACACACACACACACACACACGCCATCGGGTGAGACATGAGATGAACAGACACAAATTACTTACTGAAGATGGGCACCAGTGGTGCTTCCCAATCACCGCACTGTTGCGATTCAGGGTTCTCAGGAATGCTGTGGGTTCTGTGTGTGTCTCACCTGAGCATACTTAAGATACACTTTGCAATACTAAACATTCACTAAACATTTATTACTGAAAAATGGTGTGGTGAGGATACTGTCACTATAGAAAAAGATTGAAACACTGTGAGACTTACTTTTATTTTACAACTCATACAAATTTGGTGCCAGAAATTTAATTTGTGATAAACTCTGTCGTATCTAGCCAACTCCGTTTGGGTACTCCCCAGACCGCAATTATTCTAGCGCATGCCTAGATGGATGACTTCTACGTTTGTGTTTGATACCACAGCCTTCACAAGGAAAGGGGTCTACAGCCGCTAGGGTGGACTGTAGTTGTTTCCTGAAGACAGGGCACGGAGAATAAAAAAATGAATCGGCACATGAACACGTGTGATTATTTGGCATCACTAGTGCGGACTCGTCGGGGCTCGCCCTCCAACAGGTGGTTAGTGTGGTGACTGCCTATACACATAGCCAGCTAATACAGAAATAACATCACAATACAAAATTACACATTAAATATGGATGGAACAAGATAGGGCACGATATGAGTAGTGACAATAAACATGCAGTTGCGTGAAAGTAAGATTAGATGGCGCGGATGCCGCAGGATAAAGTTCGTAGCGAACCATGTTGTGCCGGTGAAGTTGCAATATTTCTCCATAAAACTGCAAATTATGATCAGACAAACGTATTATTGTGGTTGGGAAAAAGATTCCCCAGGCGATTTAAGCATTTGTAGGATTGTATCGCGCCTGATGGCGGGAAAAATCAGACCTGAAAGTGACCGCATGGTCATGCATACAAAAGCATCAATTTACGTGAAATTGCACGGAACCCTGAATGAAACATACCTAGACCCCTTACATTAATAAAGCACGTATTAAAGTACACAAATATACCCTGAAAGCACATTGATGGAGCAGATACGGACATAGCGATATCTGACCACATTACCATGGACAATGTGGCCTCAACAAAATAAAACATAAAAAATACCCTCAAATAAATACATAAAAATATAGGCCTCAATATTATACGTAGCAATTATACAGAAATTACATTGAAACACCTTTAACAGTGGTGGATGGCGCTTGATTCAAAGTTACACGGGCCACATGACCTCTCGGACATCTCTCTCCTCTTCTCCTTGATTAAAATTAAAAAACCCGCAAGGGCACAAATAATTAGGTTAAGCAGAAGCATAATGCTGAGAAAATGTCTGGCTAACATTTGCAAAGCACAAGTTGACCAGCATACTAAAATGAGCTATTGAAATCTACATCAGTGTTCAAAGGTTGTAGTGCGTGCGCGACAGTGTCTTACCTCGCCAGCTCGCCTCGATGGACTGTCCAGAGGCAAGCGTCGAGTGGACCTACCATGGCTGCCTATGAGGTTCACACAACAGGAAGTGTTATGCATGCGAATAAAACTTTTCATGTTAAAATTCAAATGGCACAAAAAGAATTCAGATATTAATTTTCATGTTATTTTCAGATTGTTAATTTTCTGTATTTTCTCCATTTCTTTTATGATGGTGTTCACTCCAGAATAATACTGTTCATATTGTTCGCAGAGGGCACATTTGAAATTCATAACCAAATATTGTGCCACATTATCAAATATACAAATATTAAATATTATATAACACTGAGCCCTAAATAGAGACCTATTTAACACTTGAAAATACAATATTCCCGTCATGAAAAAGTTCAAATATAAGGCCTCTTAGCGCACGTGCTTCCCAAGTGCCACGCGGGTGGTGAGCACCATCATGGTCTTAACGTGGCTTATGCAAGTATTCCTGCGAGTTCACCTTTGCATTACTTTCATCTCAAACTTGCAATCTTTCTGTATGCCTGGAAATGCAAAGAAAGAGTTATGATTTAATTATAATTTTGAATTCATGCATATTTATGCAAATTTCTGAGTTTTTTTTGAGAAACTCTATCCACAGAAATATTACTGTTGCACTTATAATAATATGACTTGGATCAAGTAGCATACTGAAAATTGAATATGTTGTTTAATTTGTCACATTGTGTCTCTGGAGCAGTTAAATTATAGAATATTAACACTATTTTTATGGGTACTGTTGGTTGTGAATTATAGTTATGTTATCTGTAAGACCAAGTTATGACACTATTACTACACAAATGCTGTTAGGATGGTTAATCTAGTACTTATGAAAAAATTGTATTTGAAGAGTTGCATGTACAATAGAAGCAACAAAGTTACCCTTCTCACTGCTTTTTATAAACTCAGTGAAATTATACTACAATCACGGACAGTAATACGTTACTCATGAACTCACCAAGGTCAAACAAAGTTGCATCCCATATCTCTGAGCTAGTAGTGATAAGCTAGTAGTGATACCTGGCCCCGTCAGCTAGCTTCCAAACGAGACATAAATGCCTCTCTAGCAGGTCAGTATTGCCAGAGAGCTAACGTGGTCCTCACCTCTGTCCGAGAAACCAAATTCGACCCAATCGTAAGCAACTAATATCTACTGTGTGTACTTGGGTTCGCCTGTGCACATTTCATAGTATGCAAACAAGACAATCTTCATGAAGACTATCTTCGTGAAGGCAATGTGCTCAAAACATAGCTTATATTTTACTACTGCCGGCTTGGTCAAGCACGAACTTAAGGTGTGCTACAAAGGCTCAAATTAAAACTAAACAAGGTGGCTAGACACAAAATAGAAATAAAAACACCTTTTATGTTACCACAATTAAATATATGTGTGATATATGTAAATTGAAAAATAAAGTATTCCCAATTATACATATATACTGCAAATGCATAAAAACACATTTTAAACAGACAGTGACGTTAATGTGGTGAAAATAATGAAATTGCTTTTATTGCTTAGCAAAATGTTGCGGGCAAGTGTAAAAAGAGATTGTAAAGAAAACTGTCTGAATGTGATTTATTTACACTAGCAGGCATAAAAAAACTCGTCACACTATTGAGAGCATCACTTTTCAACAGAAATGATCAAAGGGAAATTTTTTTTTTCCTAACCTACCCTACCATATCTGTATGTGTTAAGTGTAGACCTGAGGTAGGAACAGTATCTAATTGCATCTTAGAGCGGACCCCTTATGCCTACAAGAGAAGGAAGTCGTGCAAGGAGACGTGCATTGCAGCAGAGGGGGATTGGGCAGCCATGGCCAGAAATTGGGGCCATGACTACCTCCCATAGTGTATCTATAGTTAACCTATAACTAA
Organism: Dryococelus australis; assembly: GCA_029891345.1. Lineage (NCBI taxonomy): Eukaryota > Metazoa > Arthropoda > Insecta > Phasmatodea > Phasmatidae > Dryococelus > Dryococelus australis. The sequence goes on along the minus strand of CM057009.1, from coordinate 67,164,193 downwards.
GAAGAGAAAGGGATAAACCGGGACAGACTGTAAAAACTCTTTTGACAGAAAATAATTCAAAATTATTATATGCATTAATCAGAAATGCTACAGGAAACCGTGTGTGTGGAAACATGCTCTTGGTTAGTAGGGATGAAAATCTAGTAGAGGGGACAGGAACTTTATTTCGTCACTGCATTTTGGAGTTGGTGCTGGCTTAACCAGAGTGATACTTGAACACCACTCTGGTGAGGGAAGTGGCGCCATTGGGCCTCTTCCCCCGAATCCCCAGTGGATTCTGAAAACAAACTAAAAAGAAAATAGCTGGCAGCAAGTGTCGGCCCTGCCGATTGTTCTTACTGGGACCGGAAGAGATGGTTGATCCTGTGAAATGAAGGATTAATAACTAACCTAATTCATTATTACTAGCTTATATCCTAGGGGATATATGTGTGTAAATATTTTGCTGTGCTACCTTACAGCGGTGCATCTCTATAGCCATGGTCTGTAACCTAACTTGTTTCCTCCATAATGTTGCGAATGCACGGAGCTTCGCATAGAGTGGTGGGGGGTTTCTTCATTCTTGATGAGAGGCTCTCACCAGCTGCTACAGAGAGCACACTATTGCCACAAGTTTCTGCAGATATTTGTGAATTGTCTGACCAGAGGCTGCCTTGGAATCGGCTGTGGCGAACAGGCCATAAATACATGCAGCAGGCTGGGAATGAGAGGTGTAGAAGTAGTCTAATTATAATAGGAGATATAAATAATTTAATATAGGCTGAGCTGTCCCTTCAGGATTGCTCAGGAGGCTGTGCAGGTGCTGTAATGATTGACATGGCAGTGCGTTACACGCAAGGCTAAGGGGGCCTATGCGCTAAAAGCGACTAGGGTGGCTTATAGTGCTGGGATTCATTTATATTGTTTTCTCAAAGGGTAGAGATGAGAGAATCTGTATGCTCCTCCTTAGACTCGTAAAAGTTTTGGGTCTGTTTTCGAATGATTTCTTGCAGCATTTCTTGTTTCAATTCTGCATGCAAGTATTTGTTTAGAATGTACCGTGATGCATGTACTGCCATCCTAAGGCATTTATTTTGCACAACTTGTAAAGAGTTGAGGTTATACGCAGTAAGCCCATGCTGGGGCTGCATAAGTAAAAATAGGTATCGTGGACTGATGTAAGCAAATCCCATTATTCTGCAACAATCCGGAAACTCGTTTTAAAAGGTGATATAAGGCAGACATGCAGACGTGAGAGAGATTTCGCTTGGCCTCTACATCGTGCCACCATGTCAGCCTTTTATCCATAATGAGACCAAGATATTTTACCTCATCTTTAAAAGGAATTTTTTCTCCCCAAAGACAGTTTTCTTTTCACTTATGCCTTTCTTTTGCTGTTATCACCGATGCCCCTATTCACTTTGATGAACAGGTTGGAAACACCCCACGCAGCTATTTTTTCTCAGTGCCCAGTGTCAGATGATTTTCTTATTTCGTCCGCCTTCTGTGCAAGTATCTTGTCTGCCCGGTGCCTGGCTGGCAGATCCTTGTGCTGGGAAAAGGCGATGTCGTGCTGCTTGCACGCCTCGTCCAGGGCGTTTATGCCCGTCTCGTGTGTCTGCCTTTTAGTTAGCTTGGTTCCTGGCCAGAACCTGTATCCGGGAATGTGCAGTTCGAACGGTAGATTGTTGATCAGCCTATCGACGACCCCGCTTCCAGCTATGGTCTTACCTCTTCGAGACATCATTTTGAACTGAGCGAGAAAAGTATAGATACAAACCTTTTATACATTTATCGTATCAGTATCATACTAGATTCGGAACAGTACAGAAGCAATGGTGCATCTGTTGTGTCGCTTCGGCGGTAATGCATTTACTGCTTTGTGGAATTTACGACACGAAATAACGATCTGTAAGATGAACAGCTAGTGTGACTTTACAATGCAAATTCTGCCAGAAGCAGTTTTCTCAGAGTGATGCTTTAAGGAGACATTCTACAATTTGAAGCACTGGTTATCCACCATATATACCTCCATTCCAAATCCACCTTCACCTCCCCCTCTGCATTCACCTCCCCCTCTGCATTCACCTCCACATCCACTTCCATATCCATGTCCATCTCCACATCCACCTCCACATCAATCTCCACCTCCACATCCACCTCCACATCCACCTCTACATCAATCTGCTTCAGAAGATTGTGGTGGTAACATACATATTATCAAGCAAGATGTAACTCTACCCACATGCATCCATGCTGAAGATGAAGATATCTACCACGAATCGTGGCATGGAGGCCTATTTCCGAATATAGTGAGGTGCATCATCGCAACACCATCAAATTGCGGAAAACATGTGTCCTACTTAGACTGCTGGAAGAAGAGAACGGCCTTTTGTTCGAGAAACTTGTGCCTATATTCAAATTCGCTCCGGCAACCGAAATACTTGCGGTTGGCAAGAGTACTGCTGGCCATGGAAGGCATGGGTTATTTCCCATGCAGTGATAACGAAGCCGTCATACCTCCGAACGAAGCACTGTGAAATCAATATTTGTCTTTGATGACATTGCCTGCGAGAAACAAACTTGTATTCATAAATACTTTAGCATGGGATGGCATATGTACGTGGACTGCATGTACCTCGGTCAAACTGAATCGCGCATACCCAAATAGATGCTTCGCGACAACGCAAACATGTTTATGCTGTTTCGCATGGACGAAACGAATTTGCGGCATGTTTGCGACGATCATGTAAATACAGGCATGGCATTATCAGATTTCAAATATGTGTGCGCCTTGTGCTGGAAAGAGAATACCGATTTTTGACAATCGTAAAGGACTGGCCCCTATATAATGGAAGGTACAGACACGGGTTCGATTAGTTCATCGTCGGCCGTCGAGAATGAGTTACTGCATATCGAAATTCTGGTAGAGTAGCCTTAAGATATGCCATCATAAAGACGACGATGGCTGTTGTCTCGTACCATGAGATGATTGAATGTGTGATGCTGGTAGAAGAATAATTCGAAACATTGGTGAATCCGAACAATCTGGGAATGCTGCTTCTAAACATTTCGTCCTCGAAACTGGTAATGACATCATTTATGAATTGCGCTGTATGTTGGCCGAACAATACACATTATTTCGAAACAACCTGTCTGAGCTCTGAGCGAAGATGGAGCGTGTGAAGACTGAGATCGTACATGATATGGTGGCCATAGACGAGCACGTTACAAGTGTTCAAAGGCAAATTATCGACAGATTGACTGCATCATCTGCAAAAAAATAAAGAAAGTTTGAAAAATCTGGAAGGATATATGATACATACATTCGATACCTCGATTTCCCACCTCGCCACGAAAACATATTCAAAATTACAGCAGAGACATATAGGATATTTGATGCGAACGTTTGAGGTAGATCGAAAATATTTTGGTGAAGACTCACGACTAAAACTATAAGAGTGCGACAGTAAAAAATTTTATTCAGTAAGAGTGTCGAACATTGCCAGCGAACTACATCGGGCGATTCAGTCTGTCCGCTCAAAGTATTTGCTATCCAAGAAAGCCGAAATTTCACGCGACCATATAAAATTTTTAAGCGTTTTACTCGTCTCGATGTACCGGGGAGAGCTATGGAGCACCCATAGTCGTGTTTAGACCGAAATCGATAATACCGTAATGCCTTTGAAGAAGCGAAACATGATTCACAGTCAGATCAGGACTATGGGTCGGATGCGGATTTTCCACACAAGAAGAAAGTAAGGAAGATAGCCCTGAAATCAAATGCTGTGTCTCGACGGTACCTACGATCGTACACATCTTGTAATAATAATACGATGTACTATGAATACAGGGATCATAACTGGTTCCTCGGTGCTGATGAAATAGTTTCTACCAGGTGGAAGCATCCGAGTTGGCAATTAACACGACACGTGGAACCCCCTGTCTGTACGAACTTATTTCGCAAGGAGTCCAGGGACTTGACTGATTCCGACCTGCTGGAATACGTGATTTGCTCGAGCTCACACACACACACACTTTACCAAGATAACTATTCCGAGACAGGACGAATATAACGAAAAAAAAATCGGCATTCCTGCAGACCTCTTCAGCGGCCTAACACTGCAAAGCTGTGAAGGCGTGAAGAAGGTAGACGACTGCAAGGACATTTACTACATATTCTGGGACGATCCGAACGAGCTGGTAGATAGCTGCAGCTACTGCTTGTTTCGCAAAGTGTTGGAAATTACTCCCACACCAGAGAGATAGTTTCAACAATCGAAAAACTTGAGGAGACGGGCTACCTACGATGAGTCAATTGGACATCGCCTAAAAGGTTTCGAGAAAGTGCTGAAATGATGTAATGGAAGGGTGTATTTAAAGTGGTGGTATTTCCCTGCCTTTTATATATATATATATTTTTAAACTATTTTTTAAATGTTTTACTAATAAATATTTTAACGATTTTTAAATAAAATTTTTCATAAGAAATTTTTGAAACGATTTTTGATCAATGTTTTGTAATAAACGTTTTATAATTTTTCAAGGATTTTTTCAAACATTTTTGGGTTTTTGGGGTTAGAAGTCATCGGGGTAAAGTTCGTCATATGGTTACAAGATAGCGGACATAGATGTAACAACATGTTGGCGGCCGGATCCTTCGCACCTATGCCCCACGCCCTTGCTCCAGACACATCATTGCCCTACTACTGAGGTCCTAATCAAATATAAGATATTGCTTACCTGAATGATGTAGTCTTGAGTGTTGATTCGAAAAGCTACAAGCGGCACGTCAAGCTGCTTCTTGATGGTTTCATCTCGGCGTGGGTCCTCAGGCTGGCAGGCAGACCCCGTACAAAGTGTTGCCAAGTATTACATAGTTTCTGGTGGCGTATTTGTCCCAAATACCGCGCCGCTGGGAGGGGAGCTCTGCTGGCGCTCCGCTGATATGTATAATAAACTATTATTGCTGTAATGTGCTTTGGATTATTCGCATGGCCTGAATACTAACGCTTGGCTGCTGTGCGTTAGGCTTGTCCGCCTTTACTGAATCATAATACGATGGTCGGGTACGTTGGTCGGCCTATCTCTTTAATGGTTTTGCTAGGTTTTGCTTCAAAAACGGTAAGGAGAGCTGTCAGCAGTATTACTTGAATCTTTGAAGCATTACTCGAGCTTGTATTGTGTGAAGGATGGTTCTTGGAGTGATCTGAAGATCATAAGACAAATTATTTGCTGTTCAGTCTGGCTGGTTTCCTGTCGTTGTTGGTGGTGGCGTCGTATGATGTGCGTATTATTGTCCATCATATGTAGCAAGGGTGAATTGTAGTTGTCTCTTCATGAAGCCATTTCCATCCAGCTGCTTATTTTTCTCGCTTACCAAATATATGGCATGTAAGTACCATTCTTTAATTTTAATTGAAGTCGCATTCTTTAAACATCTTGATCCTGTAAACAAGAAAAGAGCCTGTTTCCAGCGAGTACTGCACTAATGCCGCCTCTAATTCCGCACCAAATATTGGCTTCCTTCCAATTTTTGCACCGACTAGTTTATCTATAGCTTTCTCAAGACTGTTGACTTGGCCCTTGAGTGTAGATTTACGGACATCAAACATTTTTCACCTCCGTAGTATTCCCGTTTACTTAACCTTTTAACAGCTAGTGTAGCGTTCATCTTTTCTTCAGGCTACTGCTTACACTTTTTGTCTTGGACTGTGTTGAGCCCGCAGCGTCTTATGCCCATGTCGCTAGGGCTGCAGTGCACACCAGCTAGGATACCATAATGTGTGGTATTAGCCACAGATCACCTGCTTCAATGCATTCGCCATTTAGTTATTCGGAGCAAAGAACTTAACGTCCGAGAGAAATCTAGACCTATTCAGTATGAATTATTCTTGTAACACTGCTCGATAGCCATTTCTGAGGAAAATAGATTTAAAAAAATTAAGCAATTAACTCCTTGTTCTATATATTGAATCATATCAAATGTGTTTTACAAATGAATTCAGCCTTTTTTCGAAGAACAAATAATATAAATGCTTGGCTAGAAAGATAAGAATGCCATTGTGCTATTAAGGTGTCCGAATCTGCTATAAATTATACAGTAATATTAAATTTATATTGTAGGCTATTCTGTTGTGTACGCTGTCGTGAATTTATTTCTTTTACATTAATTCATTACTATCTGACGGCTTTATATCTTGGCTTATCCTGTTTTGTGTGCGCATTCCAAGATCGACACATATTTTCGCCTGAACACTTCTGAATACAAACGTTACGGCTTAAATTTACCATATCTATCGTGAACAAATACCATTTCTAATAGGCTTTTGAGGCAATTTCTCGTCACCATATTTATTGCAATCAACTATGAGCACTCGTAGAATTTATGACTTGTAAATTCATATTTATGAGTAGGAAAATTTCTGTATCGTATGGAGTGTTGAATGAATTAGCATTTTCGTGTTTAACTACAGTAACCCCCCAAAAGTTATACCTATAATGTATTTGATTTATTTAAGTTTTCAATGGAGTTATTCCATTAAATAATGATTATGCAGGTTCTGCAGTCGTACAGATCTTCATTCAGTTATCTTCACATCCAAACAATTCCGAAACACTTAGTAAAATCTTCACAATATACTAGTAGGCTTGCCCCAATTGCAGAAGTATTTACGATGGCGAACATGCAGCAGCAGTTTTTATGGATCAGTAGATAACCTCTTGGAGTTAAATCGCCAGTCTGAGGAGCAAATTATCCATTGCCATACGGTGGAGATCCACATCTCGGCTGAATCTCAAGTAACGTAGCCATGTTAATTTCTGGGTCATCTTCCTGACGGATTTTCTGCGCGATAAGCGGGAGCCTTAAAAATGTGCGTTCAGAGGAATTCGTAAAGCCTGAATATTTACTTCTTCGTGCCACTCTTGGAAGTTACTTTGAAAGACTTTTTGTTTTTGTGAACTGTGAACACATTTTCAGCAAGTATACAGTCCATCGAGCTGGGTCCTTCCCAAAATGTTAATCTGGCTTGGCTACTGCAGAGAAAACCCTCAAGAATGTATTGCAGGTGCCCTTTCAGCCTAAACCTGTATATACTGGAAGGTGTCTCTTCTAGCGCATAGGCTGTGGCAATCGCGAAGGCTGCCCAAAATCGTGTTCCATGGTCTTTCGAGGACGTGTTAGCTTATTACGTCTTTGGCTGTTTGCCATCCGCTTCCACGTAGCCCGCACACGCAATGTTGTCAAAAGCAGATGGTGTTGCCAAAAATAATTTGCTCTAAGCTTAGCTATATTTGCAGTGAGGCACGAGCGTTTCGGTGGGTTAGTGGGCGTTTGGGCGTTGACGTCAATCCTTTCCCTCCCTCCTCCCTGACAGGTCGTGGAAGGGGGAGGAGAAGAGTTGGCTGGAAATGGTAGCGCGCCGTGGAGTGTTGCAAGTTTGAATGGGGGTGCGTTTGACTAGGTGAGGTCGACCCGGTCAGTTGTGGTGTGTGTGTTTTGGTTATGGGCGAGTACAACAAACCACCTTTCAGTACCTACAAAGTATGCCAGGAAATTCAGCTAGGGAACAACAAGTATATTCCTAATAGTGCACTAGGATACGAAGACACCAACCCACAAGGTCAGTCTCGATTCAGTTATTTTTCTCGTATTCTTTTCTTCACCATTGTGACGGGAACTTCACATCATCAGAAACTATTTGTCAGTCGGTGAATGACAGTGTCCAGATTTCAGATTTTCCCGCCAATTCGAAATGTTAACTTAGTGACAGTCCTGACATTAGTATTTAAACAGTTAAGGAAACCTTTAAGATTTATTTTTATATTCCAAGTTGTTTGTGCTGCACAGCCTAAGTAACTAACACATATTTAGTAAGCATGCATTTTAACCGAATCTCAAATTGTATAGGATACCTTCGTATTAATTTGGACAATTTACCTTACGCATTTACTGATAAGTTTCTTTCAACCTTCTACTTCTTTCTCGTTTAGCTGTATGCAAAATTTACACATTTGGAGTGAATAACCGTGTGGTCAACCAAATGAATTTAACTATCGACAGTACTTTTAAATCTTCTGTGTGAACAAAATAACATCATATGTTCGTGAATAATTTCAACACTTACGACCACTGAATGTTAGATAAATGTATCTGGATTTAAAATTACGCTTTTGTCCTCTCGTAAACTTGTATATAATAATTCACATTTGTAGCTGAATAAAGCTGCGGTTGGTCAACCAGAAAATTAACTATCGCGTACTTTTAATCTTGGCTGTTTGTAACCAAAAATAACATGAATATGTTTTCGTATAATTTAACACGTACAACCATTAATGTTAGGATATGCTCTTGGATTTAATATACGCATTTTTCTCTCTAAATGTAAATTATAGATTCTTTTAGTACTTCCAAATCAAGAATGCATCACTTCCCCAACTTCAGTCTCGCCAATTTTAGCTTATATTGTCTAAACAATTTCATATGTTTTTGTCTTGAGTTTACATTCCATTATTTCTCTGGACTGGAATACAGTCCAACTGTTTTCAGGAATGACGCAAAGTATTTTTGATCGGATCACAGAGTTAAGTCCAGTGTCAATTTTTCATTTGAATAGGGCTGAAAAAATTTGATCATTTCCGATCTGCATTTTCTTTAAGTACAGTCGTCAAAACTTGAAAATAATTCAGCCATCAATTTAAAAAATAGCCTTCTTACGAAATTAATAATTTTTTGAGCAGCTTTGTGTAGTTTATTTGAAGCCTTGCCGAAAAGCTATATGCTGTTCACGGTAAAGTGATCACTTTTGAAATCAACCTTAGAAAAAAGTCACTGCCACTATGTTCATATATTACAACGTGCGCCCTGAGTGACATGGGCCCAGTAACGTTGGTAACGATAGATAAGTAGTTCCACATCTTAACGTTGGTAACGATAGATAAGTAGTTCCGCATCTTAACGTTGAATAAAAAGTTTTAGATAACATTTCTTATAATTAAAATTATTTATTTCGCTTTCTGTTTATTTTTTAATGCAACGCAGTATAAAAATAAGCAGATTTGTCAGATATGTACTTTTCAAATAATTTCACAGTTTCACTTGAGCGACGCATGAATTAAGTTAGTTATGAGGACTACGACAATGTTAATCTTACATAAGGCGGATGAATACACAACGTGCATACAAGTAGATTTTAGGCAGGGCGTTCATATGTGCTCATTTGATCGCGAATAGCATATAGCGGGAAATTTATAATAATTTGTATTAAAAAAAAAAAGAGGATCCTGTATAAAATTATCGACACATGTTAGCCACTGGAAAGTGTTTAGAAAATATGTTTTATGTTACGTCCGTCAGTAATAATTTTTTTGTCATGTATTCGTAAATTACTACTCCGATTATTGTAGTTATGGCAGTAAATGGAACAGGCTGATGTCATGAGTTTTATACCAAACTCTCGTGAAGATTACTGTACGAAATATTACAGATATCTAAAATTAAATGGGGGTCGCGGGAAAGCGGTTGTTAGCCTGCTCGCCTCCAACCAAAGCGAACCGGATTTGACTCCCGGTGGGGACGCTGCTGTATTTTCGCATGCGGGAATCGTGCCAAACGATGCCGCTGGTCTGTGGGTTTTCTCGGAGAGCTCTCGTTTCCACCACCCTTACGTTCCGGCGCTGCTCCGTACTCACCTTGTTTCACCCACATCGGCTCTAAAGACCTCGGTGTTAAAAGCAGCCCAAATATCTTCTCTCACTCACTCATTCTAAAATTAAACCTGGTTCTTAAGGAATTGTAGGTTCATGTCTAATCACATACCAAATATTAGATAAAAGGTCTTCAAAATGTATTTTTTCTCTGAAATTAGTGTTATTTGTTTGGCTTCTTTCGGCAACTTTTTCGAATCCCCACGAAGAGGAGTGAAAAGCGAGAAACTCGTTGTAAAACCAGTAATAATAAGATATTTAGAAATTGTTTCCTTAACAAGCCGGGTAGACTGACACGCATATGGACGATTCTTGAACAAGTTTGTTTGGGGTGGACACAAATAGATATAAACAATTTTGTGTCGAGTATTTAATATTAAATGTTATAGGATTCCCCCCCTCCCCCCAAATGACTACGCAAAATAAATCTTGGCTTCCCACCAAATATGTTCGCATCACGGCTGGAAACGAGGAGACTTAGGATAGACATGGCTGAGAGGAGGCGCTGGTTGTAGCCAACTACCGTACCGTAGGGATAAGCCTTTCGTTCTGGGAGGTGTGGACAATGTGAGAGATGTCACGTGAAAATTCCCACACAGGACAGTGTACACCTTGCTTCCCGCATGAGAACCCTCATCCGAAAAGTTTCCGTCGGCCAGGGCCTGGAGCGTGATCCCCATTTACTTTCCCGCTTATAGGGAGCGACATTGCGCGAGCATCGCTAGCCGATATTCTAATTGCGCTTTCTTCGTGTCTTTTTAATCAACCTTTTTTTTAATCGCCACCGTTATACTTTTATACTTCAATTAAGGTTGAAGTAAGGCAACTGCCTATGGAGCACTGGACCCGACTGTACAACGTGAACTTGCATTTCCGTTCTGGATGCTTCAGAAAGCAGAATTTACAAGAAAATCATCTTCAAGAAAGATCGTCATATTATTAACTGCGATCATATGTAATCAAATTATAGTAATAATGTATCCTATAGAGTTTATAATTAACTTTATTTATCCGTTTTAGCCATAAATGTTTGTAACATATGGACGCACATAAAATCAATTGTAAAAATTATTTCCTACGTTATCATTACAATTTTCTTACATACAATCATAGTAAATATTATGATTATATTCCATGACGAGGATTTTCTTGCAAATTCTGCTTTCTGAAGAATCCAAAATGGAAGTGCGCTTAAATTTGGTTGAAAATGCGGACTCTGCCTATCGATTAATTTTTTACATTTAAGAATTCTATTTTAGTAAAATATTTTATAATGTTGCAAAATAAATGCATTCTTCTTTCATATACAGCATCAATCGCAATTTTCTGACAATCTTTATAGTATCTGTACTACTTTTTCACATTGTATAGTAAGGTACAGTGCTCCATAGGTAGTTGCTTTACTTCAACCTTAACATAAAATAACAAAAGTACCTTTATTTTTTGTTAAATTTAAGTTTGATTTCTATTTTAAGTATTTATTTTATATATAAATAAAAGTATTTAATTTATAATTAATATGAATAAAAACTGTGATGAAATGTGTGAGTTGGTAATGCCTAGCAAGAAAGTGTGTATGCAAAATATTATTAAAGTGAGTGCGCACGAATGCGGTACGTCGTCCCTCTGGTGTAATGTTATAGACCCCGTTAAACTTTGTTTGCATCAAGCTGAGGAATAGCCGGAAAGTATAACTTTAGCAGGGCTTTAGAAAAGTTGCAAGTAACAATGAATGCATTATAGGCAGATGACTACACTTGTCATGGCAAGTGCCATATCGCTTGTTGTTTCTAAGAAGTAAATAGACTCCCAATAAGCGGAAAATATAAGAATCGCGCCCCTAGACGCCAATTACTAGGGACATCCGAATTTCGCGAAAATGTTTCACGATCAGTTGCGCTTCATAACACGTTAGCTTAGACCCACCTTCGTGATAGGACGATCTAAGTGTTACGTGTCTTAGGTATCTGCCCGTGAATCACAGACGTGCAGTATCAGAGTAACCTAATTCTGACTGGCCAGTCAAGTGAGAAAATGTCTTCTCGCAGAGACATGCGGCCAATAGGCAAAGGAAAACTGCTGGTACGCCCGTAGGGCATTAAATACTATACTACGTGCGGGAATGTTTTTGCGTAATTCGGGTGTCCCTACCAATTACGGATACTACTCGTCGCACAGTTCCGAAGAGCAGCGGTAAACTGCATTGGTCAACAAAATTGTAGCAAGACTGATCCTTGATCGCCATGAACTGAGATCATCACATCGCATACAAACTTGCCTATTTTGTCTTTAACGTCTTTGCGTCTTTGACTAAAATTACCAGAAATTCTGGAAATCAAAGTGGGACACAAAATCCGTGAAGCTTTCATTACAAATTAACTTGATTGTACATTGTTTATAGCTTGTAACAGTTATGACATTTAAAAAAAATCACTTCAACGGTTACAACATAAAATAAATATGTCTATATGGTTTGTCTGAACAATAGGGTATTTGATTTCAGGAAATCATGATATTCAGCACATGTCTGTAAAATTTACTATGCACATCGTATCGACTTCGGGGTGGACAGTGGGATTTTATTATTTTCAGATGTCCACGCTTTGTTAATTAGTGATAAAACTCTTTATACAGGAGCATTGGTACCTGGGAGACAGAATATACTGCGCAATACAGACCATTCTTCGATGTCTCGCATTCTTTGATTTCAGATGTACAACAAATAACTAGGTCCATAATTTGTCAACCGGTACCGTAGTATCACTCCACACATTAACTTCATATTTCACATAATTTAACATAAAACTAAATTCATCGAAGAGAGCTTTTTCATTATCTAGGGGAAACTCTTTCTTAGCAATAACATCCATGCTACGTTGCACATCTGACCACACTGGAATTTTCTGCAATAGGAACCACTGAAAAAACGAAGCTCTTTGAAGTGCATACACCACTTTCAAATTATCTATACCTGTATCACTATCGTAAAAAACCTGCAAACAATTTTTCTGCTAGGAAGAAACAAGAATTCTATTGTTCTGCAAGTTGTTTCTTAGGTCCTGTAGATATTTCATTACCTCCACACCAGATGTATCACCTTCTTAGTTTCACAGCATGTAGAATGGATGTGGTGTGGCTTGCGAATGAACAAAGTGTAGCCACATTTCTGACAGAGGGTCTTCAAATTCATCAATATTCCTGGACACTTGGATTGACTCATATGACCGCAACACCGGGTACAAATCTAGTATTCTCTTCACGGCTATCGGCTCTAAAGTTCTCGCTGTTAAGAGCCGTCCAAATCTCTTCACTATTCACAGCCATCAGTGCAAGCCACCTTGTTTTGCTGTAGCCAAGAATCTTGTTGATATTCAATGTCCACAAACTTGCACACGCCATTTAATGCTTCTCCTCGCATTGTGTAATTATATAGAAGTACGAATAGATCTTAATATTATTGTTTCAATGTCCATAGGCAGGCAATCACTAGCAGTTTCAATTGCACTATGCACAATGCGTGAATATCAATTTCTGGCAACTGAAAAATTACAAATTAGCAAGCGAGCTTATAAATGTTATCAACAAGGATTATTAAAGTAATTTTATGAAATTCTGTAAATGGCACAAGTCACCATTCTTTGGAAAGCGGGAAAACGACTTTGAACAGTTGATGTAGGCCTAACTGAAACAATTATACACAGCGCAAATGCCACCTGACATGGTAATTCAATGAAACTGATTCATTAAAACCATTAAAACTATATAAACCATAAGCAATTCCCAGTCTAAAACGCACAGTGGTAAATGTAAACAAACGTTTTTCCTCCTCGAGCCGGCAGTGCAAGGAAATTGCTTTTCGCATGGAAAAGCGTCAGCTGTCCGATATTAAGGCCATTTCACACGATCAAATATACATTGAATTCAATGCACTGAACTAAAAAATCACTTAATTTGCCTATCGGTGAATTTCATTCAATAAGCTTATGTTTCCACGTGAAAATTTGCCACAGACTTTTTAATGAAACCAGTTTTAGAAATTCGAAAAGTACATTTCTGGAAGTATCTACGATTCGTGCACGAAACGGAAATTATTGTTTAAACGCAAGCGAATTTTTTTTTAATTATTTTCTTTTTAGGTATATGCGTCTATATCTTATAAAAACTTTAAATTTGTGCGCCCAACTCTATTATTAGGATGTTACTTTCATTAGTATTGCCAGAAAAGCTGTGATTGGCAATTAAAATTTTGATTCAGGACGAAACTAAAATCTTGAAGGAAAACGAGACATTCAAGAAATTGAAAGAGATATTGCCGAGATTGTGACGTTTCTATGAAGTCATAGTATTCAATTAATTGAATTCAATAAAAATTGAAGTAATTCGAAGATAACTTTGATCGTGTGAAAGGGCCTTTAGTGGCTTTAGTATTTGGTACAAAGCGTCTCACCACACTGAGAGAAAGGTTTTGTTTAATCAAATATTTGGCCTAACCAAATTGATTGTATAGGGGCAATGAAATATTTGGTTGTTGAAAGCTAATTATTTTGTTTTTCTTATTTAGTTTCCCCAAATAAAGTTTTTTTTGGCTCTACGTAAATTAAACAGTTTGGTTAGTATTAAAAAAAACAAAGCCCAGCCAAGATTCGAACCTTGATCACTTGCGCCTGAGCGCTACGCCCTATCAATCTGACCTAAAGTGACTACTAACTTGGTTGGAATGTTTTTATATAGACATTTCGAACACTGGACAACATGCGCAAATAAATGTCTCGACTTTGGCAGTTTTGCTGTTTAGTGCCCTGTTGAACTTGTTGTATTAGTATGGTTATATCATTACTAGCATCAATTAATGCACTAACAAACACCGTTACCATCCTAATTGTCCCAAAATTACAAATAAACTCTTGAATTGTATTTTCGAACGAAGGCAATTAAATACATCCCATTGACTTAACAAAATATTTTGTTGACTGTCTCATTTATTTTGGCCCAACACAAATGTTTTGTCAGTTCAAGTGTGTATTTTGTTAGATAAACGAAATTAATTTTGTTGCTTTTCAAGTTTTTTTACTCAACAAAATACTCTTTTAAGGCAACAATTTATATTTTTGGCACTCTACGAACAAATATTTGACTTTTCTCTCGTTATACATGCAGATTGACCTTGAAGGTAGATCATTTTACATGACTCATCATCGATCTGCGCGGTGACTCGGGACTGTAATCGCTCGTCCTGCACACAGGTACACACTAGTTTTTTTTCGGACCATCGTGTGAAAGTAGTTAGATCGGGGCTTGTCCTCGTGGAACTGCTAAAACGAGGTATTTCTTCTGCTCACCCAGTGGACCTGGTAGCGATGAGGTAGTTTGCTTTAGTATCATCGAAATACTTTCGTTGTCTGATACTGGAGAAGCCACGTGCCTTGTACAACTAAATGCTTAGGGAATAATTTGTCAGAGTTCAACATTGATCTTCTGCATGCACAGCTACTCATGTTTGACCGTCATCCCTGAAGAAAACATATATGGAATTGCTACGTTTAAAAACATATCTTATGAGTAAATATGTCACAAGAACGACTAAATCATTTTGATTGCTCAGATCCATGGTTCGTAGTTATTTTTACTTCAACTTGGTGATATTTTGAAAGAGTTTGCTTCCAGAACATCCGAGAGGAAGTTAACTTTCGGCAATTGCACAACAGCTAATACATTTAAGTAATGAAATTTTGTTCACAAGATCTGTACATACATTCCTTTCTGCCACATAATTAATGCAAGCCTTGTTCATGTATTTGGAATAGTAACTATAATTTTGGTTTCTGTATGTGTAGGTATATATGAAACCTTCTCCTTCAGCTTGTAACTCAAGTAACTGTGCCAATATAATTTTGTATTTTAAAGTATATTATAAATTATGTTATATACATGTAAATTTTATAAACAAATAGTAAGTTGTTCATACCATAACAGTTAGGCATCGTATCGAATTGAAGCAATCAAAAAATTTTGTTTTATTTTACTCAAACTGATTGACTCTAACAAAACTGTCTGCCCCGTCCCCCTCCTCCAGGGAAATACTAGTTCGTTTACTGCGGTTTTTGTGCAAATCAGGCAGGGCTCTGCATGCGGTTTCATTTCATTCCTCAAAAATGGACCGGGCGTTCGTTAAATAACGTGATACACCCACTACACATAAAGATAACTTTAGGAAGAAAGGAACCAACCCAGAAGCTTTTCGTCTGCCTTTTTGGAGCTAGTTTTCTGGCATGGCATAATATAGCTCAATTTGGCCTTGCATCATTGTACTGCTAGTCGAGTAACTTAATGCTAGCCATTGATCCATCTGTTTGTGTGTATTATTAAATACCGTGTGGGAGGTGGAGGATCTATGACTAGAAACTCAGCTCAACAAATAATGGCATATAGGCCTGAAAGAATGCAGAATTTACATTACGTTTCAAAAAGTCGACGCACTGGACAGATTGGCGGCTTACTGGGGCTAATATACGTACTCCATCGTATCGCAGTGTTGTAAATTTGATCTTATTTTGCTTTAGGTAAATTTATACTAATGGAGGGGGGGTTGTAGATAGCTCGAAGCAACTCAATAAAACACTAAAATTAAAGGTAAAATCATTTTAAAATTAGGTTACTAAATTATTTTCTCGGTCTACAATCATTACAAAGATCTTATATCAACTTTGGGGACGACAAAGTCATATAATTTAAATCTGCACTGTTCATTTTAGGCGGACTTCGGTGGTCGGCATGTCGACATCTTCGGGCCAGCCTGTGGAACGTGCTCGATTCCCGGCGGGGTCACTCCCGGATTTTTGCACGTGGGAATCGTGCGGGATATGTCTCTCAAGGGCCCAATTTTAAATGCTCCTGCCTACCTGGATCTTTTGCCCGCGTTTGAGGCCGAGCAGCGCGGGAGTGAAAGAGCAGGGTTTCCACTGGTGCGTGTCCGCGCGAGAAAGGTGACGTCACGTGCTTGTGGGTACTCCGAGACGATGTTCATCTTCTTACGATCTAGCCTTTTCCACTGCAGGTCAAACTATGCGCGACCCGCGTGCGCGCGAAGGCCCGCTCATGGTCGTGGTGGAAGAGCATTTCTACCAGTGACGCACAGAGGGCATTTCCACTGTGTGTGGACCCGAGCAATGATGCGCTATAAAAGAAATCACTTTTATGCATATCTGCAATTCACAGCATTAACAAACCACCGACTTTGCAATTGTTAGAGATGCAAATGGTCCAACATAATAATGTTGAAAACGCTTGCTACGAACTAAATCATTTGACAATTTGATAACCGTAATCCTATAACTGCTATTTCACAGCAACTACAGATTGTGCAAAACCGAGGTCCGAGGGTATTTAAACTGATCACAATAAAAAAAATTTTAAGCCTTTTTATTACTCGTCTAAGTAAACATGTGTGTTTTCGTAGCATTTAAGAATAAACATTGCCATATGACTATTTTCAAACGAAATGTTTACACGCCACTGTTCAAAAGATTAGACACTCTACTGTAATTGCAAAATAATTTCACGCTATAAGAGTTTCTATATAATAGTTAATATTGATTTTTTTATACTCTGATAATAATCATAGTTACTGTTTTTTGTCATTGTTGATTGATATAAGTGGGAGCAGTTACAAGGGAATGCCAGTAGCTTGTGCGTGGTTATAGTTTATTCCTTCATTCGTAAACACACCACGTCACTGCGAGCATCGATTGAAATATATTTTCTCCGGTCTTCAAATACAGAAAGTTTGTAATTGTGTAGACGATTTAACTTCTAGCTTGCCATACAACAGAAAGTGTACCGAGGCTATAGTGATGATGGTAACCGTTTTTTGATAACTTTTGCAGGTTAAATCTAGGAATAATGATTTACATCTTTAGTACTTTTAAACTTCAATTCAATTTTGCAAATTCCAACTTTTCCCCAGTATTCGTAATAATAGTGAAAATATTTTCTGTAGACGTATAGGTACTGAAATACTATATGTAATATACTACAAATAATCGACAAATTAATACTCCTAAAACATTTTCCATGCATGTGCATGTTGAACGAGTGCTTTACCATTGTTCAATTACAACTCAGGTCTGTCAAATAGCTCCAATTTGATTAAACACTTTCAAGTTAGTTTATAACAATTGATATACTGCAAGTTTCTCAAATATCTATTCACGCAAATATTCCGTACAATATATAATAAGATCATTTCTGCGTACACGTTTACTAGGAGAAAATTACATTTTGAGTTAAGAATTATACATTCTTAGCCTAGGAATGTGCGTTTCCCGACATCTGCTCGTATACAATAAAGGGCTAAAAACGTGCTTAAAATTCTTGTGTTTTAATAACACTCGTATGTATGTTCGCATTAAGTATCAAGCAGTTTAATGAGATAATTGTTCGAAACGAGATATTCGGATTTTGTTACTTCTAGTAAGAGATTCCGGGTTATCGTCACCGAATTCCTTTGTACATGGACACAACAGGCGAAAATAAGTTGCCATATTAAAGAAAATGCTGGTGGCCAGAAAGCGAGTATGGCTAGTCTACAGCGGTGGCAGCTAATATGTTGTCGAAAGCTGCGTTCCCAATCGGAAAATGTAGTTTCTACATGGCAAGTGAGAAGCTTGGTGGCCTTATTTATTGCCAACTGGTGTAAACTTAATTGTTACATCCTTATTAAATGTAATAAATAACATATAAAGTTTATAATACATGCTGAACATTATTATATACATCTAGCTGTATCAAAACATGTTCGGAAGTATGAAGGTTATGAATCACTTTACTTCACTAGTTGTGATGGGAATTCGTGTGTTCCTACAATAAACAATGTAGGATTTTTGTTTAAGCCTAACGTAATATTCTAGGCAAACCTTATAGTTTTATTTATTAAAACGACATTACACGTATCATATCGTCTTCTATAAATTTCGGTGCGTACATCACAGTGAAATTTTTGTAAATGGACTGTTGGTTGAGACTACTATGTAACGAATTATCTCATCTTTTAGCAGTCATCTCTTATGTGAAACAGGATGTTACTTTAAAACGAGTAATGTTTTTAACTGCCAACCTGTGTACACAGCACATCAACCATTCACCATGCCAAATAGTCTACCCATTACAATGAGATAGTAGCCATGTCGAGAAATATCACTCAAAATAACCCACATTATGCTTCGATAAATGGAATAGTAGGTTTTTTACGTAAGACAGTGTATAAATAATACATATATGTATGTGCACCTTTATGCATTACTAACCACTTTAAATGCACAATTTGTAAGAATAGCTTCAAATTCATTATACATTATTACAGGCACAGTGTGTTTTTGTCATGTTGCCTGCCTGCACTCACTGGAGGGAGGTGAATATTTGTGGTGGGAGGTCGATAAATCCCGATAGTTCGGAGGTGAAACTTTAATTACCACAACCAAAAAGATTTCCACAAAAACCAAACGCCCAACACGGCCAAGTCCATCGTATTGAGTTCTTATAACTGACCATCACCAAGAATGATCTCAAAGCTTAACTTAACCTAGATGGCTGTCTCACACGTACGCCACACACCTGCCACCATCAGATAATGTACTACTACCGTATTTACACTGGGTCACTGAACATTCCGCCTACCTTGGAATGGCGATTTCAAAGTAAATCAGGGTAAGAGGCATAGCTTAACAACTAGGCACATTAGAAGTCATTGAACAGTATGGAATAGGTCCACTCGCACTATTCCATCTGCACCAGGGAAGGTCTTGACCACACGTTCAAGTCGCCAATGAAGAGGTCTCACATTGGGATCTTGAATCAAGACAAGAGTATCTGGCTCAAGATTGACTGAACTTGCTGTCCATTTTCCTCGAATCTGCAGCTGGTCAGGTAGTCCTGATGCCACCGGTGCTAAAAATCCTGAATAATTTTCTGCAGGAGATTCCATCTTGACAGATGACCAGAAGGCACAGCTTTGAAATCATCATGAACAGCTTGTGATGGTCCCGACATTATACAATGTCTTCATGTCAATGGGTGAGGTCAGCAGGGTCTGTAGACAGTGTCGACAATTGACTATAATTAAGCACTGCTTCAATTTGCGTAAGCATAATGTAAAATTCCTTGCATGTCAAGATCTGGGTCCCCACAACCTTCCATGGGTGCGACTTCGTAGATTTAAGTCTGGTCTCCCCACAAACCTCCAAAATGTGCTGCGGTTGGGGAACTGAAGTGCAACTTGATGTGTTGGTCACATAATAATTCCTGGATCTCTGTATGGTTTTTGGCATCAGGGAAAAAATCCTGAAGCTCATGGAACTTCCTACCAGCCCCGACAAAACTTGTTCTGCTATCACTAAATAACTCTGTACAGCGACCACGTCAAGCCACAAATCTTCGGAATGCTGCCATGAAAGCCTCCGTAGATAGTTCCAATACCTGCTCAAGATGCAGCACCTATGCTGAAAAACGAGATAGGCTCGGAATGTCCTTGGTTTTCGGCCTTTACCCATTGTGATGGTGAAGGGTCCTGCATAGTTCACGCACATTTTCAAGTTTTTCTAGAGTGATCTGCTCAGCTGGAATATTTGTCATCACAGGCGTCATTGGTTTGGGCCTACAATGAAGACTAAGTCGCGCACTGAAGCAACAGCTGTCTAACCACATCTCACCTGTTTACAACCCAGAATGCCTGCTGCATAACAGGCAAATGGTGTGGCTCTGGATGAAGTAGATCTTTATGAAGTAGGTAGATTATCGGTTCTACCAAGCGACACTTCTTTGGAAGCAGTATGGGGTGCTTCTGGTTATAAGGTAGTAATAATGCCTAAGTATTCCGCCCACCCTAAGGATAACATCCTCGTCCACAAAGGGATTAAACCTCTTCAGAGAGACTATGCACTCTACTTTTGTCATGGCTGCAAGCTCTGCACGGAGTTTTACTGCCTGGGTTTTCATAACACACTGGGGCACGACTTTCTGCAGACAAGCATTCCTCCATGTGTGCTATTATTTCAGACTCGCAAACTGACTGCTACTGGCAGGGTAATGGGCTGTCCCTCTTCCATGAAGGCCCTGTCCACCAGAGTGGATGGTCGACTAGCTGTGGTTGCACCAAGCCTCTCGAGGCACAGTCCACAGGATTGTCCTCTGACCGAACACAGTGCTACTATTCTGGTGGTGTGTTGGTTTGAATTTCCCCCATACTATTGGTAACAATTGTCTTTGTGGTAAGATGACAACTGCATCCATGTCAACATCACTGTACAGAGAGTCCATGCAAAAATGTCACCAACCTTCAGTTGGTTACCGAACACTGTCAGCCTATAGTGAATGGTCTTTGCAAGAAGCAATGCTCCACAGAGTTCCAGTCTGGGGAGAGTAACCTTCTTGGTTAGGGATGCCTTCTTTCTTGCCATTATCATGTGCCCCTTCACTGAACCACTAGCAGGAATGACTTTAACATATACCACTCCAGCATAGCCCTTCTCAGAATTATTTGAGAATCCGTGAAGTTCCAACCTTGAGTCTGGTGAACTAACCAAGGGTCCTCTAGGAATGGTAATATGCTTGACAATAGGGAGTTCTTCCCTCCATTGGGTCTACCTC
The DNA here is from genome assembly GCA_029891345.1 of Dryococelus australis. Taxonomy (NCBI): domain Eukaryota; kingdom Metazoa; phylum Arthropoda; class Insecta; order Phasmatodea; family Phasmatidae; genus Dryococelus; species Dryococelus australis. Next base: position 67,142,866 of record CM057009.1, on the reverse strand, counting down.
ATTTGTTTGGCCTCTGGCAATTCTTCATCCCATCCAACCCCTTCCAACTACAGCTGTCAAATAGTGTTTAGCCAGTAGCAGTAAAGGTGACAGCAACCCAAACAGATCGAAAATATGTGTCAAATTAGGTAAGACATCTCTTTTGGTCAGCACTCCATCTTGTGATCATATCTCATATGAAAATACATCATTACTTGGCCCCCACAGTAGGCAGAGTTCCTTTAATGGAACGGCTCCATCATCATCGCTGGATAGATGCTTGATGTGCTGTTGAAAATGGGGCTGATGCAATGCTGCCAGAAACTCCAAGCTATTGCTTGCAAATTTCCTAAGGCACCTGATCGCAGCATATCCACCTACTCCTGCTGAAGTGCTATGGCTTCCTGCACCAACTCTGCTCCAGTCACCACATCCACATATGTGCCTGTATTTAATACCATGGCAGCATGAGGGAACTGAGACCCTTATCATCCGAGAGCTGACAAAGAGTGCAAGTAGCCAAAAATTGAGAAGCGGTGATTCCATATGCAACTGTCTTCAACCTATATTCCTTGACCCTTGAGGCTGTGTCAAAATGCCAGAGTACACGTTGGTAATTTAGATGACATAGATTGATCAATATCTGCATGTACATCTGTTGAATTTCTGCTGTAAAGACAACTGTATGCAACCAAAAGCAGATAATCAAGTCACTAATGTCACACTGAAGTTTTGTCCGGAGAGCAGCACCTCATTCAGTTAATGTCTCAATGATGTCTTGACTGAAGCATTGAAAACAACTCTCAACTTGGTGGTCGTGCTGTCCGGTTTCAAGAGGTAGGGGTGAGGAATGTGATAAGATGAACCCTGGTTGACATCTGCTTCTGGTATCTCCTCCATATGGCCTGATGCAAGATGTCATAAAATCTTGGTAGAGTAGGTTTACCTGTGGGTTTAGACCAAGTTGTTGCTCTAGAAGGTACAGTCCTCTTAGCGCTTGACCCCATGACTCTCCAAGTTTTGGCCGTGTTAATTTGAACGGGGGCACAATCACATAACTTTCATTAGGCTATCTGCTGTCTCTCTTCCTCAGGAGTGATCAGAACTGCCTTAGGCATCTCCTCCGATCCCCAAAACTTCCTTACACACTCTTCCAAAGACATCGTTAACATATGAAGACCTGTCACAAGCGATGTTGACGATACCACAGCAGTGTCCACCAAGCCCATCACTAACCACCCGTAGGTAGAGTCCTGTGCAGCTGGTGAACCTGGATCTCAGTCTATTCTTCCACCAGTCAGTAAAAGTCAAAACTGTTCTCCTATTAACAAGTCGATGGAGTGGGATGTCCCAGAGTATCATCCAATTTCAGGTTCGACAAATGCTTCCAGTTACGGAGGGGCATGTTCGAAATCGGGAGCTGTTCACTGGTTTTGTTCAGCACCAATGTCTCGATGGTAAACAACTGATGAGCCTCACCAGCTGGCTGGTTGCAGCACGTTGCAACACCTTTACCTCCGCAACCGGAGCACCAGCAATACCATGTGTGTTGACAATAGCATCCCTCACTCCAACATTGGCAGTTGTCAATAAAACGAATGATGCAGGTGCAGTGCTGGTTAGTGAGGTAGTAAGGTTTTGATCATGTGTGTTGCACTTTGCTGTGAACTTGTCTTGGTTGGGCGACGAGTTGTCAAAGTGCAGAAGTGTGTGGTGCCGCCTGTCGCAGGTTTTGCAGTTATTCTGTAATGGGCACTCCTTAGCCCTATGGGAAGGTAGTAAACAATTCAAAGGTAGCACAGATTTTCGACATCAAACCGCTGCTTGGGCGACTTATGTGAAAACTGTGGACGCTTTGGTTATGAATGAGTAACCTGATATGACACGAGGCAAGTCCTTGTTGACTTGGCCTTGGAATGACTGTGCTGCAAGTAAACCTGATGTCTTTGTGTATATTGGAATGCTACTCTTGTGTATTGTTTGTGTTTTTGCTCGCCCCCAAGTGACTCCAGCGTCATCTGTCTTCCTTCTAAAAATTATATGAATTCGTCTAAAGTCGGCAATTGATTAGGATCTGTAATAGTTAGTTACGACTTTATTCTAAGGCTCATTTCCATTTTTCTCTCCAGTTAATGGAGTAATAAGGAATCCCAAGTATGCAGAGATACTCCTAATACCTTCAGTGCTGTAAAATTCTCATTAATAGTGGAGAATAACTGCACCAATGTGTAACAACTTTGAGCGACTACTGACGGTGCACTGACCAATGCTTCTATATGGTGATTAACAATGAATCACTTATTATTGCAGCATCTTCAGAGTAGCTTCCATGCAACCTCAAAGTTTTCCTCAGTGAGGGGCAAGAACTGGAGTATAGACAGGGGTTCCCCAGATAATGCTGTCTTTAAATATGACAGCTGCTCCACATTTGTAAACTGTGGGTTGGTTGCAACCAGGGCCTCAAAGAACTTAGCAAATGTTTGCCACAAATTGATTTCCCTACTAAAACTGGGTAACTTGATGGTTGGTAATGGAACCCTAGGAGTATATGACATACCTGCTGCCGATGCGTGATTGCCAGTCCCTGATTACTCACCCAAAGTGTCTGCCACTGCCATGATTTGTTAATGTGTGTCAACAAAACCATCCAGTCTCCTGCTGTGTTCTTCTTTGTTGAAGTCCTCGACCTTTTCAGCTCTGCATGCGATGAGATGGTCTTCAAAACTACTGCAAATGTGAGACAAATTCCTATAGGTGGCCCTAAATAGGCGATATTGCCTTGTATCCATTCAGGCTTTTTATGCTGCAATTACAGCCCGTTGAATTGATTCTCGGCACACGTCAATCTCAACTGCACCATTGCTGCCACATTCACGAACCACCGATGCTGATCAATGACCCGTTCAGATATATTTCACTTGTGCCCCCAACAATAGCTAGCTGAGGCCCATTTCCATGAATGAAACAGCATGACCCATTCCTCAAACCAAAACCTCGTCCTCCACTTTCTCGTTCTTATCATAACCAAGTATGGCCTTTCCCCAGCTTCACACACTTCTGATAATTCTGTCCTGAAGATCTTGCAAAGAGCATGCAACTGGGCCAACACCACACCATGATGCAGTTTCCCTCAAGGACCCAAGGCCATGCCTAACCATCGCCAACTGTATCTTTCTGTATTTTAATTTCCGCACCAATCCGACCCCCAGAGGACCAAAAATTTTCTGTGGTGGAACTTTAAATTATCACAACCAAAATTATTTCACGACAACCAAACGGTCGACGTAGCCAAGTCCGCCATATTCAGTTCTCATAACTGACCACCAAGGACAAGCTCAAAGTTTAATTTAACCTATATTACTTTCACACACCTGCCACAGACAGATAATGTAGTCTCTGCCAACTTAAATATTTACACTGGGTCACTGAACACAGAGTATAACCGAAGGAGTAAGGTCGTGAAACAATAGTGTGCTCAGAATACCTATTTGGGCTTATTTTGCTCGAGATCATTTCAAATGGCATCACCCAATCAGCAGGAGTGTTGACTGTCGAGGTCGGCATCGAGACGTGCCGATATACTACCCAAGAAACTGGGAATAATCTCCGAGGTAGGTGGGAGCCTGGAGAGCCACTCAAACCTCACCACCCCTCGAACTGTTATGCTGGCATATATTCACGCACCTTCATGCACCACACCCTCATTCTTAGTCGAGCGGAGGGGACTTCTGCTGTGATCATGAACACAGTGTTTGGGATATAGGATCCCAATTGCTGAAATCTGCTGCCTGCTGGCCTGGTTAAACTTCTGTGTGTGATGGCATGTTCAGGCAGGCCACCGAACTAAGCCTTGCCCACACCATAACAGGATGGTTCATTGGTGACTAGTATCCATATCATTCAGGATATAATAGTTCCAACTGTCTGAATGTGGTGTTCCAATTGGATCATTCGGTTTCAACGTGAACAATACCTTGGTAACTGAAACCAGTGTGTTCAAGAATGATTTTCAGACATCCGTATACTTATTACATGGCCTTCTTGATCTCCCGACCTGAATTCCTTAGACGGTGTATGCAGAGATGAAGTGTAACATGACAAACTGGCTATACCTTCCTCTTAACCCACAAGAAGCCAGTTAGACCATGCTTGATACACTAAAATTAAAAAAAATCTAATATAAATGAGTAAATAATATGCATGGAAGGAAAATTTGCGCAAAGGATTTGTTGGGCATCTAGTCTATTGCCGAGGAGACTGAAATTAGCTATCCAAGCTAATAAATATATAACTTGACACATGAAAAGTTCAATGATGAATGCACTCACACCAAAATTCTAAAAACAGGTCAAGAATTATTTGTGAAATTGTATGGACAACTTTGTATTCAATATCACACTCAAATGATCAAAAATATAGTGGTATATAAAATAACTTCTATTGTTGCAAGCCAGCAGTCTACTCCTTTCTCTTCAGCTCTCTCTATCTTTTTTTTCTCTCTCTCCTTTTGTCTCTCTCCCCCTCAGGAAGTTTTACATCACTAGTAGTAGCAAGAAAATTATACTTATTACAGCAAAATAATGATTAATTTGTAATTTACAACACAGATTTTAATGTTTGAATACTTATTTTATATATTTAGAAGTGATTGTGGGAGTGTTACAATCTGAAGTTGGCAGACATGGCGTGTTGTTTTTTGCCAAATGAAGCGTTAATTTTTCTTACTAAGAAGAATACTTAAAATTACCACATCAAGTTTATACACATTGTGTTTTTTTAACTTACCTAGGCAAGTTACAATGTTGGGATGAATCAGTTTTTCCATAGCAGGAATCTATATACTGTAGTGTGCGTCATGACCGCTGTGTGTGAAAGTGTGTTGGTTCAATTAAATCACGTTGTGCAAGTGTGTGAGATTGGAAATATTGGATGTGCAAAATTTATACGTTATAACCATGAATTGTTTTTATGACTTTTAATTTTTTGCAAGTCATGTCTATTTATCACAACATTGTAACTTTCTCTAGGTGTTTGAAACACAGTTGTGTAACGTACTTACATTTCCATGATTTAAATGTTCGCACAATCCCAACAAAATACTAAGCCCAGATAGATAAATTAAAATAAATAACTTAGGAGACAGTAGGTACCAATGCATATAAATATCAGCAGAATAAAAGTTATGGTAGGTCTATTATTTGTGTGCATGTTCACCACTATCTTAAGTCTGTCGCTGCTACGTACAAAAAATAAGACACTAGTTGCATGATTGAATTTACTGTGTGTTTGTTGGAATGGTTGTTACTTCAATTTGATTTTTATTCCAACAGGGTTAAACAATAGCGGCAAAATATTGACGTGTATTATGAGTGATGTGCTATGTCGTCTATAACAAATGTGTTAACAATGTAGGTAAAATAATAACCGTAAGAACCATCATCAATAAAGCTGACCTAAATATTGTTATAGACCTAAATTGTGAATATTCGTATGTAATGGTTTTTGAAATATGACACAATTCTTTGAACAGCTGTAAATGGTAAACAATACATTTGGCGGTTATAAATGTAGAAGTCCCATGGCAGGGTTTATGTTAAGGTGTAGCGGAAGGATACGTAATCAGTAACCAAAAGTAGAAATTTAGCAGGGCTTCAGAGAAATCCGAAGATATTGTGAATCAATTAAACCTACCTTGTTATTGCCTTTCTTGCAGCTCTTATTTCTTCCCATTTCGCGAACATTCCTTTCCCGATATCCTCCCAACATTTATCATGTACATTCCGGTCCATATATTTTTTTAAGACATGTCCCAGACATCGGGGTGCTCTTCAGTTAACTGTGTAAATTTGTCTGTTTCAAACATGGCATCCAAAACTTATACGAAACTGCGGTCTACAAGGAAAACTGGACCGACGCGACAGGACAGTGTGGACGCATGCATTGAAACATGCATGTTTTTTTTTCTCCTGTCCTGCCATCCTCCCTCCCTGTTGATCGGAGACATCATCCTGCCACTTCCTGCCGAGACCTGTTTTAAGGGATGGTGTGGCCTCCCCCGTTTAAAGCAATGGTATATGACCTTCCCGCTGACCATGACCTGCCAAACTGGACCCAGCAAAATGGAAAGTGTGGCCCCAGCCTAAGGACATTAATTTATGTCTGGAAGCAGACTAAAATAGAGCTGAAAATCAACCTAATGTTCGAAATAGGCCTCAACCTGCGTATCAACCATTAGGAAAGCCATAGATGAATTCCCGAAATTGCAAGCTGGCAGGGTTGCCTTCCAGCAGTACAGATGCCATGGCCACCATGTTGCCAGTCGTGAAACAGCAGCATTGAGGTACAAGCTTATGTCGGGTGGAGACCTTCGTTTTGGCCACCTTTGGTTACTGCTGATAAGCACTGAAATCGCAGCTTGTTCACCAGTGTTAGTCAGCATTATGACAACAGCCAGCAGTAAACAGTAAAAATGTTATCCTCGGTTACTTAGTTTCAGAATGTTCGGCAGTAGGATGCGTTATAATAAAATAAAAAGAATTTAATTATGTATTTAGGTATTATCTCGCATCTTTCTTGAGTTAAAATAATTCTTACCCATGTAGAAACAATCAGATAAAATTTTTTGACTTCAGGAAGGGAATTTTTCTAACAGTATCTCTCTGTTTTGAGTTTATTTTTGTATTGCTTTTGTTCGGAATTTCAATAAGGACTATTTTGTAATTAATGATCCTGCCATATGTTCATTTTCATTATCTGTGAGGTCCTACGACAATTTGAATCGCCCGCCTAAATCTTGTTTCTCTGACATTGTATAACCTCTGGAGTATCAGTGCTTTCAGTAGTAAATATAGCCCCATGCAGGGTGCCGTCCAGTGTCATGTGGAAACGAGTGCCAGTGATCATCAGTGCTTGCTTCATCACTCGTGAGTAGCATCCGAACAATAGTTGACGTTACTGAATTAACTGGCCAGTGAAATCAGTAACGTAAGACGGCCTTCGTTTGTATAACGTATGTATTAGTTTCTGTCTGGGCTTAATGTAATTCTGGAACTATTTTATTTGCCCCCATGTGAGCCCTCACCATTCGCGGACTCTTTTAAGTAGCTTTTTGACTGGAGCTGTGGTGGCCCTGGTCAGCCACGTGCAGGGTCACTGGTAGTATTAAAAAGTTGGGGTAGCGAGAATGAATTCAGAAGAAGATTAGTAATAATTCAATACAGTGCATGTGTGTGTGTGCATGCACGTGCGTGCATGTGTTTTAATATATGTATTCCGTGCACCAAGTTTGGGAATATTAGAATAAATAATTTATTTAATTTTTCTAAGGTATAAGCTTTTGAAGTTACCTTCATATCTGTGTGTGTCAAATTAAACACCTCTTTAGTATGTCATGTTTTATTTCAGGTTTAAACAGTCACTTTCTGGTATTTTTTCAGGTGAATACCGTGTGGGAATCAAGTTCAATGACCAACATATTCCGGATTCGCCTTACAAGCTGTTTATATCACCGGCAATGGGAGATGCGCATAAGCTTGAGGTGTTCCAGTTCCCCGACTCTGGGGTACAAGCAGACAAACCTGCAGCATTTTTGGTCAGGAAGAATGGTGCCAAGGGTGAACTTGATGCGAAGGTATGTTGTATCATCTGGCATATAAACTACTCAGTTTGTACACATGTGTAGCACGTCCCATAAATCCCCAAAGTTAAAAATTGCAATAAAAGTTCTGAAGGTGTGAAAGTCATTTACATTTTTCCTGATCATGTTTATGGGTGGGGTGAAATTTTCATCACATTAAATACATTATTACTTCCCAAATGACGTAGCAATTTCACACACACAAAGGTATGCCAGTAAAAGTTGTTGGGTCATAAGTCATATTAAATTTTTGACCTCATTTTCCATTGAGAACTATATCGCAAAATTTGTACCCAGAGTTCAAGATCAACTCTATATAATTAGTGATTCTAAAGGCACTAAATATGTCCAGTGTTTACTGTGTGTATCTGTACAGCGACTTGGATTTTCCAACAAGCTCTGTGATAATTTTTTGTGTGGAACTCCTATACACTATAATAAATTGCAGTACAACCAAACTGAAACTGACCACCTTACAGTTTCCAAAAATAAGGTTATTATAACCAGTTGAATGCTATAGATATTTTGGGAAATTTTGGACCAATTTTGACCCACCCTCAGCACCTCAATGTCAAAATTTGCATTATTTTTTTTCCCATGAAGTCCATGTTCAATTATTCCTAGTGCAAACACTACAAGTTTCTTTGGTTAACTAAAAATTAATTTTAATAGGCAAACATTAAAAAAAAAAGAAGAGACCCTAGAGGCATATAACTAGCCTCCCATTGTCCCCTAAAATGTTACAAATGTTGAATAGCATCAGGTTTTATCAGGTATTGGAAGTCCATTGGCCTACTCAATCATCTCTGGCCTGAAATTAAAATTAGTTTTGCATGGTATAGTAATTTAATTCAATTGTCGGGCATCTTCTGAATAAAATTATACACCAAAAATTTGTAATTATCCTCACCTTCTCGTAAATCTTTACATATTGTGCGATGACCAAGCACGAAGTACATATTCTATGACTTCTTGGGGAAAAATTGGAGAATTTGTTACTGAAAAATTAATTTCAATATACAGGTCTTCCACTTAAACTGATATCCTGGAAGGGCATAATGAAACCTCATTATTGCCAAAAAGTGTGGACGGCCTATAGACAGAGCCGGCTAGGTCGGGAGTAATTGCACCTTACCCATATTGCAAAATTACACAAAATACATAAAGACCCTTAAAAGATGATGGGACTCGAGATGAGTATTCACAATACACACACGTGTGAAAACTAGCTTAGATGGCGTGGATGCCAATGGATGAAGTTCGTAGCGGACCACGTGGTGCAGGTGGAATTGCAATATTTCTTTGTGAAAACTGCAAATTAAAATCAGACAAAATATTATTCTGAGCGAGAAAAATATTCTCTTTATGATTTAACTGATTGCAGGCATGTAGCATGCTTGATGGCGGTAAAATCAAACCTGAAAATGATCACGTGGTCAAACACAAAAACCTCAATTTACGTGAAATTATACGGAACCCTGACAAAATTTAACATAGAACCCTGAATAAAATATTGCACATACAATATTACATATATAAGTTCTCAAAACGCAATGATGGTACAAATACTTGATGTCGGTTAACCACGTGGTTATGTGATGTTGCCGTAAAATATTCAAACATGGAAAATACCCTCAAATACATACATAAAAACAAAGCCCTTAAAATTGTGTGTAGCAATAATGCAGAAATTGCAATGAAACGCCACTAACATAGGCGGATGGCGCCTGATTCAAGTTTTGCGGGTCGCGTGACCTCGGACATCTTTCTAATCCTTCTCCTCGATTAAGTTAAATGTGCCACAAGGACGAAATCAATTAGTAAAGCGGAAGCATAAAGCTGGGGAATTGTCTGGCAAAACGTACGCAAGCAAAGGTTGACCGGTAAACTAAATTGACTAAGGAAACCTACATCAGTGAACAAAAGTTCTAGTGCGTACGTAACAGTGTCTTACTCGCCAGCTCTCCTCGACAGACTGTCCAGAGGCAAGCATCGCACGGACCTACCATGGCCTCCTACGGGGTTCACATAAGCGGAAGTGCTATGCACGCCGAGCAAAATATTTTATTAGTGAAAATGAAATGGCACAAATTATATTAAATACTGCTTTACATTTTTATAATTTTCTTATGAACTTTTTATATTATTTCAGTGTCTCTTTATGACTACATTCACGCCAGAATATCAGTGTTTTTAATCTCAGTGCTGCGGGCACTTTGAATTTAATAGCCAAACAATTTTAAAATAGCAACAAACACTTTGACATTTTAAGACATATTAAACCCTGCAAATACAGATATAAAACATACTTTGCACTGAAAAATAATATTTATGTGAAAGTTCAAAATTATTGGCCTCTTTGTGTACGTGCAGGGCACGTGACACGTGTGGTGAGCACCATCATGGGCTGTAGTGCTGCTGGCTGTTAGCCGGCATCAGGGTTTTTCACTATGAAGATTTTTTTCTTTTAGTGTTAAAATGTTGTGTGATTTAATTTTGTTCCTTTTTTTATTTTTTATTTTTTTTTTAAATTTGAGTTTATAACCTCATGTGAACACTTATGGCCTCAGTGCCTATGTGCTCCCTAACAAAATTCTTTAACTTCTCATCGTTGCCTATAATGAGTGGCAATACAAGTATAATGCTTACCTGGCTTCGTTTTCACAGCATTTTAAGCCACATTTTGCTTGGAATCCATAACACACAAATAGTGTGGTTACATATAATTTTTTGCAGGGTGGTCTCCTATTACTATTTATGTAACCCACATCCATTATGCTTTTTTGCCTGGTATTCCTTAAGAATATATGCTTTGTATTTTTTATTTTATGAATACCTTCAACTCTTTTAATTCATTTTCCTAACACGAAATTTGTGTTCAGTGATAAGAGTAGCTCTGCCTTAATGCTAATAATAGCAGTTTTCATATATGGCATTGACAAAGTGGGCAACATCTCCTTGGTGTACATAGAAATGACACTTGGATGTTTGAAGTAATGATGTCGAAAACCATACCTACAATGGTTATCTGTATCTAGTGTTCCTGAGAGAACATTGAACAGTGCATGGTACATACATAATATTGACCCATGCTGTTGCTACAGTTTGGGCAAGAGGGAGATATAAGATTCCACCCATATACCACTCAAACAGCCCAGTATATTCCCCAAGGTGTTTGTAAAGTATCCTGGTGAGTACATTCACCACATCTGTTCTCCATTAAGAATGTATGGGACTGGACTGGAGCCTGGCAAATTGTCTACACTGTCGACAACACTTGTCCAATTGCACCACCAGCTGCAGTGTGCATGGAACTCCATAACACAGGATGGTATTCATTACATTTATAATAGTTAACATGTTAAATTTGAGACCTTTATTGGCATTGGAGGAGATTGGTGGAGTAATGATACATTTCGACATGCATAAGAGTATGGCCCCTTGCCAATAACTTGTGTATTTTTACTACCTTCTAGTGTGACTGAGAATAAATTTCCATATTCTGGGTTAAGGGCTTCATGGAATTAATTGTTCAGTACAAATTTGATTTTAATAGTTTATGGATGTCATGTATATACATATATATAATATTTGTGGTTGTTCAAAAATAAGCTGAAAAAACAAACTATGTACCTTTTTCTCTTTTTCTAGATTGTTTCTCCATCGGGGATAGAAGACGACTGTTTCATTCAGTCAATTGATTCAGACACCTACTCAGTCAGATTCATGCCAAGAGAGAATGGAATCCATAATATTCATGTCAAGTTTAATGGTGTCCACATTCCTGGCTCTCCATTCCGCATCAAGGTTGGCAAAGAAGATGCTGATCCAGCAGCTGTACATGCATCTGGCAATGGCTTAGGTGATGTGAAAACAGGTGAGAAAATTTTGTATTCTTTAGTCAGACAGTTCACTGCATCAGACTCAATATATTATGTCTGATATTGTTACTGTTGTGTGGTACTTTAAAACCATATTACATGTATTAAATGTGGATGTAAAAGTTACATAATAAATTTTAGCATTCACCGACTAGCATGCTGATAGGTAAATTTTGTTTGGCATTGTCTTGTATGTAGCGATGCATTATCTAATTTCGATGTTGAAGCATATTAAATTCTAATAAATATATCATTATTTATTTGTTCTAAGTATATATATAGAGGGTGTTTGGGAATTCAATACATTAATTTTATGGGATGGTAAGCCACACCAGGATGCTCATATTTTATATAGGAATGAATATTTTTGTGCAATTGTATAGATCACTTAAATGAAACTCAAATTCCTACATTACAAAGAATATTCAGGATGTTTCAAAATTCAATATATTAAATTTAAAGGTAGGCAGGCCACACCAGGTGTGTGCATGTTTACACACACACACACACAGTTATATATAATGTGATACACACACACACACTGTGGTAGCAAATGTTTCCGAACTGTGCTACAGGCATGCGCATGTACCTTTGCAGCAAACTTACAGCTCTGGTAACACCTTACCACCACAGCAGCCCTGCCTTGCGCCTTGCCATAACATGACTGAACCAAGTGTAAGACTAATGGCCGGTTTCACCAACAAGGAATAAACTAGCCTCCAGTCTGGGGACACTAAAGTTTCAGTGGCCTCTATGGATGTTGCGATGTTTCAGCATTTAACATGGCTTGATCGCTGTCGAGGGATGAGATATGCCGGATTTGAGGAAAACCCTTATGCATGGCGAATATCGCTGAACATTTGTAAAGTTCCGGTAGGGCACCAGCTCATCTATATCACGAGTGAGCACGTGTACTTGGTTCTCAAGGCGGTAGTAGGTAGATAGCCGTGTGGTGAATCCCTCTCTCAGTGCATGTTTACAAAAAGTTACAAGACAGTCCACTAATGCAATCACAGTTTATACACGAGCACGTGAACTTACTTTCTCGACTGGGTCAGAACCCGTAGTTAATCTATTGTTAAAATAAAATAAGACTAAGGATGATGCAAATACGTGTATTGATTGAATAGAAGCACACATACAATCATTGATAAGAGTCCCTCGAATTATGCGGGCATGGCGTGCAAGGCCCACCATCGGCTGATACTGTGAAAAGCACTTCTCAGGGCGTGGAATTTAAAAGTAATTAAATCTCTGGGGCCATGTATCTACAGAGATGGGGATCCGAGAGCAGAGGAGAAACCAAAATTAATTAAATGTTCCGAACAAACACACTTACTATTGCAGCTAAATTGCCAGGCAAGAAGTTGAAGTTCCCCCGTGACGTGAACGTGTGCACCCTCTAAGGCCCGCCGAACTAGACTGAGGATGACGACAGAGATGCCGTTATCAAGTGGAGATCTCCCGCCAACTTTGTAAGGGGAAAATAAAATTCATACCCATATCCTTCAATATACATATATAACAGAAACAAGCACAGCAAAACACTCTGAGGAATTGAGGCATTAATTCAGACACACTTTCATTGAATTTAAAGGCTTAATCTTCCTGTTGCCATGCGTGTCGAGTAGTTGCAGTTCGCTGCAAAAATCCTGAATGGGCTTGGAAAAGACATAAGAAAATGCACAAAAATCACATAAGCATTAAACAACCCAAATAACCCTTTTATTACACTTATATAAATTATATTAATAATTTAGGAAACAGTTACGAATTTTTGTTTGGGCGCTTGGTACAGCTCCGTACCTACTACAGAAGAATGGGGTAAGTGAAAGGCTTAGCAAAATTTTGCTCGATAAAGTGATAACCATGTTCGCAGAAACAAATCTGCTGAAATACTTATGGGGGGAGGCAATGTGCACTGCAGCATATTAGCTTAATCAGTCTCCTACTGCAGCACAAATAATTCTTGCCAAGCTTTTATTTATTTATTTTTTTTTGAAAAGTAAACTTTTCAAAACTAAAGATTTTTGAAACCAAAGAACGGGCAATGAAGTTGCCCCAGAATGACAAGCTGGACACCAGAGCCAAACCAGCAAAGAAAGGTTGATTAGTCCTAATTGTTATAGGGTTTGGGATACTGTAACCGGCAGTGTACAAGTGTTGAGACTTTACATTTCACGAGACTGTTGGGTAGTATGAAGAACAAGAAAACCTCATACCAATAATTAAGTTCAGTGATGAGGACAACAAGGAATTTGAAGAAGTGGTCAATACAGAACAGACACCTACAACTGCCGAAAGTGATGGCAAGTTTTATGGCTTCAAGGAAGGTGAAAAAGAAGCCAACACAGAACCGACAACTACGTCTGCAGACAATGACGACAAGTTTTACGAATTTTAAAACCAGAATGAGGAGTTCTTACTTACGAGACCGGAGAGGAAATTGGCATAACCAAAACATCTGGAAAACTACAAACTTTATGTTGCCTACTGCCTAGTGAGTGAAAGTGATCCACAAACCTATGAAGAAGCAGTACAAGAAATTTAAGAATGGAGAGAAGCCATCAAGAAGGAACTGGAAGCACACAATAAATTCCAAACTTGGATAACAGCGGACCCACCTGAGAATGTTAAACCAATTGAGACTAGATAGGTGTTTCACACCAAATCAGACAGAACTAAGAAGGCCAGGTTAGTGGCAAAAGAGTTTCAAATAGACAGAAGTGAACAAGTTTATGTACCTGTTACCAAATTGCGCACAATCGGACTAGCCTTGTCATATTCACTACAGAAAGATTGGTGTGTTAAGCAGATGATGTACCAACAGCCTTTTTGAATGGGACACTTGACACTGATGTGTACATTTTTCGGCCAAAGGGAGTAAAAAATTGCAGAACGTTCTAAAGCTTCAACAAGCCTTGTATGGACTTCATGAGTCCCCAAGATTTTTGAATCAAAGATTCAACCAGTTTGTAACTTGTGGAATGCATCAAAACGAGTGCTTTGGTATGTGAAGGGTACCAGTGACAAGAAATTAGTGTACCAGAAATGTCCAGACAAGTGCTCTCAGGTAATCATATTTGCAGATGCAGACTGGGGGAATGACAAGACAGACCGCAAGAGTGTTATTGGGATGGCATAATTCCACTGTGGCAACTAGTGTCCTGGATCTCAAAGAAACAGCCAATTGTTGCTCTGAGCTCAGCTTGAGGCATAGTAAACCTTGTGCAGCATGGCAGCCCGAGATCTACTGTATTTGTAAGGGCTTCTGTCAGAGTTTGTGGGTGAAACAGGGGAGTGAAGTGCTGTGTAATGGTTGACAATCAGGGAGCAATCCATATGACAAACTATGAAAACACTAAGCGTTCAAAGTATATAGATATAAACTTTAACTTTCTGGAAGACATTGCTGATAAACAACTGATAAAGGATGAGAATGTAGTGTCAAGCAAAAATGTTGCAGACATATTTACAAAACTATTGAGCTCTACTAAATTCTACATGTACAGAGAGCTGTTGTATTTGGGGTTATGTGTGTGGCAAACACTGTACTCTAGTGTTGTGTGTTAAACTAGCATACACTGATTATTCTTGTCCAATTTCAAATCCTGTATTTGCTGTGTTGTTAATGTAAAAGCATTAAGTGTGATCATACTATTTAAATGTTATATATACTATAGACTTGAAATTGACAGGGGGTGTCACAAGATAGCAAACAACGCACCTAGTTGGGCATCATGTGACTAGGTTGCACTAATGTAAATAAACGGACAGTTGAGCATGCAACCTAAAAGATGGATGTTGTTATTGTGCATTGCGCTAAACTGAGTCATGTATGTCAATAGTTTTATCAGTATTAAATTGATGTGCCTGAGCTGATTGATTGTATCTCAATCTTTTTCTGTTATGCCCCTCATGCAGACAACACTGTCAGATTACATATGTTGTAAGGGTGTCCTTGAAATGTGACCAGAACGCCTCCCTGCATGATATATAAGATGGAATCTCTGTATTCAGCTGTCAAAGGAACTGCAGATTGTTTCCTACTCAGAAAATTGTTATAAAATTGTATGCTGTCTGTCATTGAAACTTAAAATAACTGTATTTTATTTGACCACAAACTGTCTTGTAGGTGTGCTATCAATGTCCTAAATACCTAAATATATTTTATATGAAAGATATCAAAACATTAAATTGATTCCATATGCAGCTTAGTATCTCAAAATATATCAAGCTGTTATCCATAAGGGACTTAATTATGAATACATTATGAATACATTATTATCCTTCTCTTTGGCCAAAAGTGGATTTATGGGCTTTTAAAAAATTTGCACCAAATCAGATTCATACCAGTGAATTAACCTTTTTTTATGATATAGAGAGGGGTACCTATTTGAGCTTCATCAATCTTATTTTAATCACTGGAATGTAAGTTTTTATTAAAGCACTGGTTTTTGTCATTAGGGGTTTCTTGCTTTAATGTTTTGAAATACCATGGTTTACAATCAGTGCCCTCAACGAAAAAGTTCTGAATCACTCACAGTTTTTCCTGATAATAACATTGCAATGCAGAGAGAATAAGCACAGTATGGTCTTCTTGTGGATACTAGGTCTTGCAGGCAGTATTGCGAGTAATGCAGCCTTCCATGTTATTGCTTTTTAATTGTGGTTTGGGATAAGATTCCCAGAGATACAGGCTGTTCATGGTAAAGTGAGCACTTTTTAACCACTAATAAATATATCTTATTGCAGATTTAGGCAATAAATTTTGAGGGTGGTGAAATTATACACTGTGTTTATTCGTCACAAAGCAAGGTTTATATTAAAAAAGCAGGATGATGGAAATAGGATGAAAGGAAAAATTTAAAAGGGCCTTAAAGTGCTCACTTTACCATAAACAGCCTATAGTGAAGTTTTAGTCATTTAAACAATGTTGCCCTATATGACTCGCCTGTGACTGTAATTGTGTAAGATGTTAAGGTGATTAAGATTATGCTAAATTATTATTGGGACTTTCACAGTAACAGCCAAAGTCACTAAAACAGATGTGGCTTAGAATTGAGCACTGCATGCCTTTTTTGTGCATGTACACAGTGAACCAAAGCTTGTGTGCCCTTCTACATGGGGCACTTCTCTTAGTGAGACTCATTTTCGAAGTGTTGCTTGTATGACTATATGTGACAACTTTTAAATTTTCCCGTTAGTCTTAAGTAATTTTTTTTGCCCCTCTTCATTTAGAAGCATTCTGCCATTTATACAGAGTGAGAATATTAAAGCCTGATTTTATTTTATGTTCTCTGGAGTTTTATAGTGCTTTGGTGTCATGCATTTGTTTTATGTATTAGCAAATATTTTATTGCCATTTTATTTCTAGTTAAGTTTGTTTTCAGTATTCATTTATGTTCCCTTAATTGTCTGTCCTCTTCTATTTTAGTGAACTGTGCACTTAAAATTTAATGTTCTTCAGGATTAAGTCTTGTGTTGCTAGAAATTGGTGCTATGTAATTTTGTTCTCAATTTTAGGGCAAAAAACTGACTTCATGGTTGACACATGCAATGCTGGAGCAGGAACATTAGCAGTGACCATAGATGGACCCTCAAAAGTGTCGATGGATTGTACAGAAGTCGAAGAAGGTTATAAAGTTAGATACACGCCTCTCGTCCCTGGAGATTACTACATCAGCATCAAGTACAATGGCTTCCATATTGTGGGCTCACCATTCAAAGTCAATTGTACAGGTAAAACACACATATTTGATACTTTACCATGGGAACTGAAAGTGGAACATGATGTTACAAATTGTGTTCATTTATGGATTTTAGAGCTTCTACAAAATATTTGAAATAAAAAAACATTTCATATCTTTAGAAGTTCAATGCTTTGCTTTGCGTTAAGGTGTATACATAACATTAAACCAAACATGTTCCTGGTATTAGTGGTATTATTATATTAATTTAATGTAACCTCTGCAATACTCACTATAAGTTTAGGACTCAAAATATAGGTTGGGCTTAGAATACTACTGCAGGCAACCTGCAGATATCATAAATAGCATTCAGGATTTCAAGTTTTTTCAGACCATCATTTTATGGTTTTTCTTAATTTTACTCTTCCTCTCTTTTTCTCTTATTCCCTTTTTCTCCCTCAATTTTTTTTTTTTTCTTAATTTTTCTCTCTCCTTTATTTTTTTCTCTCTTTTCCTCTTTTTTTTCGCTTTTCTATCTATTTTCTCCCTTTTCGTCTCTTTTTTACTGTCGCTTTCCTCTCTCTTTTTTCTCTTTTCTTCTATATTTTATCTCTGTTTTTATTTGTTTCTTTTTTCCTCTGTCACTTTTTCTCTGTCACTTTTTTCTCTGCCCCCTTTTTTTCCCTGCCCCCTTATTTGTCCCTGTCCTCTCGTTTTTCCCTGTCCCTTCGTTTTCTTCTCTGTCCCTTCGTTTTCTTCTCTGTCCCTTCGTTTTCTTCTCTGCCCCCTCGTTTTTTTCCCTGCCCCCTCTTTTTTTAATCTCTATTTTTCTTTCTCTGTTCTCTCTTCCTCCTCTCGAGTTTACGAGTGTCAGAAATCCAATCACAGTGTATCTGTACTCGTAGTAAAAAGAAATGGATCGGCATCTGATATTTGTTAATGTGTGTTTCTTTTTCTATTTCTTGTCTTTCTTTCTACTTCACCAGGTCCCTTTCATATGTCTTGAAGGGGAACCTTCCCACGTAGGAGTCTTGGTTTTTATAGCTTGTGTACATATTTAAAAAGAAAATTCCTAAGTACCCCAAAACTCAACTAGCTATAACAGCAGTACAGACAAAAGGACTGAACTGCAAACTTGTATTTATGGTACAGTATTTAATTTTATAAATGTTAGTAGAAATAATATTGCATAATTGAGTACGTAGTTCTCTTTTCTGTACTGCAGTGTAAGTTCAGTAGGTGTTTGGTTTCGTATAGAGGTACTTTCAGAATTGTTTTTTAAAGTAACTTACAAGCCAGATAAACCAGGAATCCAACATGGTGAGGGAAGGTTCCCTTCAAAGCATATTCTTGGGTCAGGTCAGTATTCATTTTTGATGAGGGCTCTATACCCTCCATCATTTGCTGCCTTTGATTTGTACTTATATTGGCGATGGTATATTAAATCATTTGCACAGGCCTAGTAGACAAATCTTAGTAGGGAGCAGATACGTATTCAGATACACATCTATTCACATAGGTCTAATGGCGTCTTCTTAGCATGACAGATTGTTGTTGCCAACTAGCAGATGCATAAGGACCTGTCAAGATGATGGGACACTTCTGTATGGAGGAGGCCAGAGTAAATTAATCTGCCAAAATGGCACCAGCATGTGTTCCCTATAGTAGGAGTCTGGGGTGGTTTTAACAGTTAGAGAAATTGAGCTGGTTTTGAATAATGTTCAGAGTTCATATCAGGGCACTGAGAACTGATTCTGCTGGTTTATTTCGTAAATTCATTATGAATATGCTCAATTCAACGACCAATTTTGTCTAGCTCAGATGTTTGCAAATCTTACAAAAAAAATTTTAATTGAAAGAAAAAAGGCCAAAGGTTTGCAACATTGGTATGATTTGTGGGCACAGGACCTGATAAGACATTTATTGTTTTGATCATGCTACAATATGTTGGTTTGAATTTGTATCATAGCATTGGATAGTGTAGTAAAGCAAGTTGTTAGGTTTGTAACAGAAGAGTGTGTCCAGTGGCAATGAAATAAAGTACTATAGTTGTAAACATTTGAAGTGTTTTTAAAGTAGAGAAAATGTGTTGCTGTTGTCAGACCATGAAAGTTAAGAAAACTCTGTTTTATTTATGTCAGTTTACAGTAAATGGGTATGATGTGATAATGTTGTGTAGATAAGAATAACTGAACCATTGATGAATTATAATTTTATGTTTTAGGTGAAGATTTAGCAGAAAGGGGAGCCCAAGAAACATCTTCAGTTGTTGTGGAGACAGTTCAAAAAATGTCAAAGAGCAAAATAGCTACTCCAATTCTCCCAATTTTCAAGTCAGATGCATCCAAAGTTACGAGTAAAGGAATGGGCTTGAAAAAGGCGTACTTACAGAAACAAAATATGTTTACTGTTCATGCAGGAGATGCAGGTAAGTGGTTTGAAGCTATGCCATAACTGACATAAGTAAAGAAATTAGAAATAAATTCGATACTTGAGCACTATACATTAAAAATATTGAATTATTATAGATTGCAATAATAAAAAAATTCTAAATTATTTAATAAATAACTAATTTGAAACAGTGGTGTAGAAAGTAGATTTTTTGTAGAGAGTTAAGTTTACATGCATACCTAAAAACATCAGCTCTGTAAAAATCATTTCTACACATGGGTCGGAATTTGTTTTAAAGAATTTTCAGGTTCACTTTGCCAAACAATTCCCGACTTAAATTTGCTAGCCATCATGATGTTGAGTTTAGATATTTAAAATTCTAAAGAGTAGGCAGATAATTGGAGTTCGAGATTAAATTGTAGGTTAATATCCACTAGCCTTCGTTTCAAATGTTAAATATATTGACTGCTTTCAAGGTGTCAAAAATGTGGTTGGAATATGCCACACATTCGGGCAGCCATTTTTGACGTGGTTGCATCAGATGATTTGGTGTAAATTGGATTTTGAGGAGCGGTGAAGTCTGGAATGAGGTATTTGGTGGGAAATAGGTGTTGTTTGTTACCCAGGTACCAGGCATTATCCAGACATAATGCAGTGATACGGTGGTAGAGCAGAATCTTTTCTCACTCAGGATCATGCGGCTGACGACCATAGGCAGCAATCCTACGCCTTGTGGCTTACCTGAATTAAAACGCATGTTTCTCCATTGTGACTTTTACTAAGTCTACATTACACATTCCACAAGGGAAACACTTGACAAAACAAGCCGTACTTATACCGGTTGGCAGCAGTTAAATTGTGAAAATGGCACGAAGGCCCGTGCAATATTTATTGTGAATAATACTTCCCCAGGCAATGCAAAAACTGGGGAAGGTGAGAGGGTATCCCGGGCGGCAGAAACAAAACGGTTCCGGTTACTTAAGACACTTTATTGAAGTTAATGATTGATGCAAATGGTGAAGGCCGCCCGGGCACGCGGACAGACGGTACACACGACCTGCCTCTCAAAGTACTTGGCGTCTACTGCAGTTCCATCATGGTGCGCATGCCGGCATTGCCACGTAAGCGAGCCATTTGGAACTACTATGTCACGTCACATTTGCAAAACATAATATCCACTTACCAAAACTGCTCTTACGTGCTAACAAAACCCTTTGTATACTGATTTATATGTTACACTTGCAAAACACTTGAAATGAGTTCAGGATGAACACACATGGTGATGGGTAAAATTACAAACAACATGAATAAAACATTTTGCACGGAACTCTTGGGCATTTAAGTATGTCTGCGGGTGTTCTCTTATGCATACGTGACCTTACGTCACCACCCTTGCCCTTTTAAGGCATTTGGAAAATTAGTAGTATTGTGGTACTTTTTCCTGTATCACTGCACGTGAGCACGTGGGGCTACTGGCCTTTGTCACCTGCTACACTTTGCACTGTCATCTTTTGCACCTTGCACTGCATCTGTACTTGTGTAGCGTTGGTCACCGCTGTGCTACTGTGCATGGTAGAGTGCTGCTGTGTATGGCGGGCGAACGGTCTAACGGGTGGGGGAGCTCGGTACACGTCAGTGTTTTTAGTATGAGTAGTGATATCGGTAGACTGTTTTAGCTGTTACAATGGCAAGGAGCCTGGAGTGAGATTCGGGGATTCTGCTGCCAGGCCAAGATCCAGTACTTTCTTCTGCTCTGTCAGTCTGGTTGAGTGATGGCCATCTTGGATCAAAATTTTCAATTTTTCACTGAAATAATTCTTTTTTTCCCTCAATCTACCAAAAATTCACTTCTGCATCAACCATCTTGTAATACAAAGCTTGTTTTCTCAATGAGGCTAGGTGTCTACAATTTGCCTCTATAACTCCATTTTGGTTTTTTGTGTCTCAAGAGACGGCAAGGACAAGCACTATCTTAGATTCGATGGGACATAAAAAAAAGTCAGGTTTATTTTATTTTAATTATAATTTTGCTTACATGATAAAATCTTGGATTAAATATATTGAGTGACACGTCACTGCACATTCGTAATTTATGTTAAATTAAAATATGTCCCTACCATTGATTGTGTGCAAGCATATGTTAAAAATTAAATTTACAAATTAAAATATTTAACTTATAAATCTTAACAGCATAATTTCAGTGTGATACAAACTGTTGCACTCGTATTTTGAGGTGCAATCAAATGTGATATTATAATATGTGATTATGTGCCTATGTCCAGTTCCATATTGGATTTTTATATGCCTAAGCTTGCTAGCAAATGTGTTATTTGTGACATATCTATGAACAAATATTTTAAGCCACATTCAAATATTTTGTCCATGTATGTGATAATGTATCAATGTTTGTATATATTTAATATTAAATCATAGCAGGGGTACGCTAATATTTGAAAATTCAAATAGTTGTGAATAGAAGTTCACAAATTATTCACTACTGAACTTCGAATATCTTCTAAAAAAAAAATTGTGAATAAGTCACATTCCTGCCTCAAGTGGTCATTTGTTCGATGTTGTATGCCTATTTATTTGAAGTCATTCATTTTAACTTTTATTCTATAGTTATTAGAGCTGGACCATTACTGTTCATTGTAACTGGTAGTTTTTTTAATTTTTGCCATATGATTCAGCAGGCAAGGATCATTTTATCAGAGCAAGGTAATTTGTGCTGGTATGATAGTGAATAATTCAGTTAGAAATGTGATAAAGACCAGAATTATTAACTAAGCCATCACACACACATTTATTTTCTCTATAGCATTTATGGAAATAGGATATTCTGATTCTTTCTTGTTTGCACCCAGAGAGATTATTTTATCATGGTTGTGTACTACCAAAATAAAGTCTTATTTCAATACACGTGTGATGGACCAATAGATTTTTTTTTGTAATACCGTGGAAATTATGGAGTATTATTTCTGCAAACTTGTTCTGAAGTAGGCTATACAGATCTGTTAAAGTGTTAGCTTGATACACTGACATGGTGGACATGAATATTACCAACATGGTGTTATATCATAGTTGTCACAGAGTAGGCTGTGGTGGAACACTAACAGCACTATGGCTGTATAATTTAAATTTGTCACAAACCTGTTGATAGCATTTACAATGAAACATTTGCAATTACAAAGCATTTCAGCAAAATACTATAATACAACTTAACATAAACAAATTCTGTTTCAAAGGCTGGATCATGGTAGCAACAAATTGCAAATACCCACAATTAATAGAGACCTGAAAAATTCGCAATCATGATAAACTCGAAAAATAATGCAAATGTCTTTATTTCATGGAAGAAATAAGATTTTGTAACATTTCTAGTCAATTGCGCGAGTTCATAAACGAATAGCAATTTTTTTTTTTACGGAATCACTGCATTGTTGATAGAACAGATCTATATATCAATATTATTGCAATATGCAGATACATTTTGCAATGTATCAATGTATAGAGAATGGCATTGTTTCGTGTACAGAGCAAAGAATGCTGTATTCCATTACCTTCACAATGTGAAAAATGAGCAGCGAAGTAGTTCCGATCCCTTTTCACAGGCCCATCGGTGCACCACCTACATCATTCTTCTTCCAGTCAATCTCGCGCATAACTTGCATGAGGAAAAAGCACCAATGCTTCATGTGCTGTCGTCACAGTGGCGGGAAAATATCAGAAACGTGTGTATTTGGAGGTTAGCATCGGCGGCGACCAAGGGCAAGTTTGTTGGTTTTAGAAAACGTGCGCTGGGTTGATTTTTACTGATTCTGCAACAAAATTGTATAATTCTAATGATGAAGAAACGTGTTTTGGTGAAATAAACTTGTAAGAATTTCCATAGGAAAACACATTATTAAGATGTTGCAATTTTAACTAACAGTTAGTTTGCGTGTTTTGTAAATAATGTATTTGTAACTATTACTATAATTATTTAAATGCACATGACCTAAAAAGTAGCACTTTCAACACTTTTGTAGTGTGTAAATATTATTTGTTTCTTTGCTTATATCGTGAATTCAACGAGTGTAAGGTTAACTTCGGCCAAAGTGTGTGTGTGTTGTGTATTGCTGCATCTGTTTTCGAATACGAACAACGAATGTATCAACATTTGTTTTTTTCATTGAAGTTAAAATTTTCGAAGTTACAATAATTTGGAAGATATTTCCATATGGGCAAAATTTTCCACTGCTCCATAAAAACAATGCCGTCTCACGAAAGACATTACTCTAAAGCCCCCCCCCCCCCCCCCTTTCTCTTGCTGGTTTCTTTTTTCCATTTAAATAAAGTAAACATAATTCAAGAAAATGTAACTAGGCAAAAATAAAACAGGTTGGAATGCCAACCTGTGACATGTCAATCTGCTATCTGCACGACTTTGAGGTTAATATGTACTCATGGTGGCTGTTAAATATTTAGTATTGATCAATTTTATTTTGCCCTGTTTACATATATGTCAATTGTAAACAAGTTATTCTGTCAAATTAATTGTAGAACAGGATCACTGGTTTACAATCGCCGTATATATAAATGTCTTGCCATTCATAAACAAAGTGCTCAAATTATGCACCGAAGAAAGAGCATAGAAGTTGTTCCGTTCCCCAGTCCAGTAATAAATGCATGGAGTAATGGAACAACTGGTGGCTATGCAGCTGGTTGTATCAGTGCAGGGAACGGACACGGCCCAAGTGGTTTCGTAAATGTTTTGCGTATCCTGATTAATATATGTGTTGAAAATGTTAAACTTGGGTTTTGTATCCAATTTTTAAATAGTCGATATAAACTCGTACACTAAAACAAAGATGCCAAAACAACCAGTTACCGCATGTCAAAGATTTTTTTTTTTGGTGACCAAATTTAAAACCAATATTTCCTGCATTGTTTGGAATGTTACTTATTTATTTTATTAAGGTAAGAGACTAAAGCAGTGATATTTTGTACTGTACTTATTCATTGTCAACAAATTGCAATTCCATTTTTATTGCTAGTGCAAAAGTGTTTCTCCACTTTGTCTAATTTGTTCTGTTGATCAAATTTATTGAAATAGTGAGTTTTTAAATGTACCATTGTATTATCACTTACCAGAGAAGTGTAATATTTTCATACAATTAAACCAAATATAATTTTTCTGAAAATTTCAGCAGACATTGACAATAGGTGAAAGCAAAATAACCTCGCTTTTTCGACCCAATTTTTGGGGAAAATGACATCGCTTTTAATGAAAAATAACCTCCCTTTTTTCAGGTCTCTAACAATTAATTTACAGTATATTAGCAAATATTACAACCACAAGCACCAAACCACAGAATTTGCAGAATCTGCTACTAATTCAACTGCAAAAATATGCCTATTAAACTTCACAACTTCACGCACATTGAAAATGATGATCATTTAAAATAAAACTAAATGATGTGTGAAAATAAAACTGCATTATCAAGGAAATAGTCTCCTTTACCAATAAACTGTTTAATTTTATTACAAAGAACTTTGGGCTATTGTCTAGTGACCAAAATGTATCTATTCTTGCATGTGGTGATAATACATGCACATTATCGTAGTTTTGTCACAATGTATCTTAACTGAAATGAAATTTTTATTGGTAACTATTCAACTTTGACACTATTTGTATGTTCTTCACAAATTTTACTTTGAGACAAAAATATGCAACCATCAAAATCCACCATTCACTCACCCCTTAATCAGGGATATGCTATTTACATTCTTTTTGAGTAATTATGCCAAATTTGCATCACCAAGCCTAGCCTGACTGTATTATACCTTAAGTAGTTATAAGTTTAGACACAGCATCTATAAAATTATAGGCATATTTGGCTGCCTTCTGCTAACTATTTGGGTTAGACCGTTAAAATTCAGTATTTATGCAATATCTAAATATTGAATTTTAGTGTTTTTAAATTTAATGTTCAGAATGGTTTCGCAAGTTTCAAGTAATTTCAACATGCTACCAAGTGGGCTCACCCTGTTAAGTGCCAAAGCCCAGCAGTCTGAGACTTTGCACAAAAGAGGCAAACATGGCGTTAAATCACTGTTTGTATCATTCTAACAACCATGCAGTTATCAACAGTGTATAAATACTCTGGAACAGTTTGGTTTTAGTAGCTAGTGCTGAGGCTATGATGTTCCTCTCCAGGTAATGCAGTGGCCACTTCACCAACCAAGGTCCTGATGCCACTGTTACCCCTAAATATGACAAAGTGCTAGGCTTCTCAGTCTCTCTCTCTCTGCTTCTTGTGGCAGCTGTCATGGAGGCATACTGGCAAGCTCTTAGCTGTTTGTGGCTAACTGCAGGTGGATAGGCTTCTTTCTTCCTTCCACAGTTATTTTGTTCTATGCTGTGTTGTCTGTATTTGGTGCTGGTGTGATTAGAGAAGGTTGCGACACTGCATAGCTGGCCTGAGCTGCTGCATTGCTTGTCGTAGGCTGTAAGTCGCACTGCTGGAAAGCTACCAGCAGAGCAGCGTGCATACTGGCATCTGTTGATGGTGCGGCATCTGCTGGGTTGTTTCTTTTTTGCATACTTGCTTGGGCACTTTTGCTTTTCATTTATGGCTGCTGCAGTTTAGTGGTTTAGCTATTTACATCTTGTTGGGCTTGGTGGGGGTAGTGCTATCCTTGCGCCACCACTGGAGCAGGAGTTTGTGGGACGATCTCTCAATGTATAGGGCCTTTCCACTACGTAAAGACATTTGACATCCCTTTTGTAGAGGTGCTTGTTGCTCTAGTAGCTTTGACTGGGCTGCAGTCTTTTTTATGGAAAAGTGTCTCGGTCATCACTTACAACCAATATCGACTCTTTGTCACTCATCCATAGATTCATAGATGTACTGCAGCCTGGGCTGGAAATGTTCTGTTAAGTAAATGTAGAGTTTCACCTGCACAGGCTTTAATGTCTTTGTACATCTGCATGTATAACCAATTTCGGGCAGTATAGCTGTGGCAGTTGCGAGCATTTCTTGTTGAGTAGCTGCTCAAACATGCTTGTTGCCACAGTTATAACTTTTGGACTAGTAGATGTTACTCATGTTACCACAGCACGTCTGTAGTTCGTGCTTGCCACCACCAGCTGGAATGCTGTGTGGGAGGCGCAGCACAATGTTTGCTATAGTTGAACGGCACATATCATGCCAGGAATATATAAAGAACTGATTTGTGCTTTTAGAGATTCAAAGACTGAATACTTAGTATTGAGATTCACTCCTCAAGAACTCCTGTACCATAGGACTTAATGAGCTACATCCTAAATGTACATTTGTATTTACCCAATGATTTTTGGGAAAAAGAGAACAATAAAAGTTGAACTAAATGTTAGAAAATATTTGACTTACATGGTAAAATCATGTAACTATTTGTATTTTGATTAAATGTTGTTATATTTATTGACTAAACCTGTAGACAAAGAAAAACATGAATATTTTGAAGTTATGTTATGGCTTAAATTATTTACATGCATTTATTGTGTAGTGTTTAGCAATCATTCAGGAATTTCATGGGATGCAAAATGTTAATTATTTCATCAGTAGTATAGCCTATTTTGAAGAGAAAAACCACTCTTATTCACTTGTTTCTTGGTCCATATAGTATTGCAATTTAGTTGGTTTGTCCAATCTGTGGTCTAGGCAAACTTCTTGCAAGTGGACAAATCTCTAATATATTTTAAGTTATTATTCATGACAACAAAATTACACACATGCATTTTTAATTTATCATAAGCTACAGTTTCACATTTCTCTCATTTCATTATATTTTTATCTTTTTTTTTATAGCATTCTATAATAGGTTTTGCACACTGATGATCATGCATTTGTACTGTTTTGGCAACTACATTTATTTACTAGGTTTTCAGAAATTTATCTGAAATGTTTTTGTAGTTGTATGAAATCTTATTATTCCTTAATGTTTACACTTAACAAAATTCTGAATTCTAAGTATAACTATATTTTCTTC
The DNA here is from genome assembly GCA_029891345.1 of Dryococelus australis. Classification (NCBI taxonomy): domain Eukaryota; kingdom Metazoa; phylum Arthropoda; class Insecta; order Phasmatodea; family Phasmatidae; genus Dryococelus; species Dryococelus australis. The sequence continues at coordinate 67,115,276 of CM057009.1, read as the reverse complement.
ACAAATATGGCTTCTAGTTTGATGGCTATTTGTAGAGGTACTCATTGGTAATTTTTATAATCGCCTGTTAAATATATATATATTTTTTTTTTTTTTTTAGGTAACAACATTTTGTATGTTGGTGTGTATGGTCCGAAAAGTCCATGCGAAGAAGTATTCATCAAACACATGGGTCGTAACAACTACCAGGTCAACTATGTGGTGCGAGAACGTGGGGAATACATTGTGATAGTCAAGTGGGGAGACGACCACATCCCAGGTTCTCCATTCAAAGTGGATGTGTGATTGTTAGACAAACACTGACACTTCCAACCACAACAATAAAAGCTTCATTATCGAACTAAACATTTTTAGCAGCGAACACGTGAATTATTCAGTATTTTAGTATGTCGGTTCATAAACATGTATTTCACGAAGCAATAATATTTTGGTTAGATATAGCTATCGTGTAGTCCATAAAACATGTATGAAAAAATGTCATCAATGTGTATGTTGCTCTTCCAAAAAGTTGTCTTTTTTACTTCCTATGAAAATTGCCAGAAACTATGTGGCTAATATTCAAGACTGCCAGGTAAAAATGTTGTCTTTTTATACACTTATGTGTATGACATAGACAGTTGCTCTCGAATATGATCAGTGTATATATCATTTTTTTTTTAGCTATGCTTCATCTATAGTACCAATATATTTTTCACCATCTGTTAAGTGATAGCGTTAATAAGTTATTTTTAATAATGTGCAATAAAATATTTGTGTTACGTCTATGCCTTTTTAAAGTAACTTTATTAAAATTTTCATTTTAAATGCCATTTTAAACTATACTTTATCGAGACTAAGTAGGTTTTTCAAGTATTGTGATTTTTTTTTCACACTGTCATATGTGATACTATGCCATGAAATCATCGCACATTAAATTTTCTGTAGCAGTTACGTAGGGTTGCAGATACTGTTACAGTAATGTGTATAAATTTCAAATCTTTCTGCTTGTGTATATATATATAATCATGTTACTAAGATTTAAATCACTTTATTTGATAATGGATGGTATATTATTGTAAACATGACTATCTATGATAGTGCTAATATTGTTAAAATTATTTAATTCACTTAATGAGCAAAATGAACATTGTGATATCCGCTGGAAAACTAGATGTAAAATTACCTAATTCAATAATTTCTGTTACCTATTCATTAAAATAGTCTGTACAAAGTGAAGTAAATATTTTTATACCACTATAATGTGTCCAATATTCAGAAATTGTAATTATTTGGGGATATAAGCTAAAGCTCTATATTGACATATGTGACTTTTGTACATAGTTAATGCTTTTGGAGGCCTTGTAAAACACACTATATTTACCAAGTTCAAGAACATTTGTGGAATTTTTTCATAGTTGTTTCAGTCCAAAATAATTTAGTTCTTGGAATAGCAGTGTATTCTCACTTTTAGATGTGTTCATCTTTAATTTGTTGTTGATGCCTTTTTAATTTGGTTTGTTCTCTTGTGTTTTTTTATCTCATTTGTGTGTTTTACCTCATATTTATTCTGCTGCTTTTTAGTACAAGCTTTTTTTTTACATTCTTTAACTTTTTCTTATTATTAAATATATATTAAATTATTACTGGGCGCTAATAAGCTAGGTGTCATGCACCACTTATTACTCATCTTTGTTTTTGGGATATAAAACGTTATCATCTCTCTTCTGTATTTCTTGTACCTCCAGTTAGTTCAATTTATAGGCTGTAGTCATGTAACTATTAAGTAGTTGGCAATTTGAAAGTTTGTTAAAAGGAAAATTGTTAGCATGTCAGTCTTGTTACTAGTGATGTATTGGATGTGTTAGAACATCATTTGTATTTACTGTACTGCATTACACATAAAATTAAATAGAATACTTTCCTCACTATATTGAGAAAACTACAGGTGGTCAGGGACATTTGTTAACTTTTTGTGGATACCATATTTTTTTTGCTATATTAAAGCAGCATTTATACGAAATATCTTTCGACTTTAAATATAACAAGAAATGGTTCAAAGAATTCAAATTAATTTTACCCGTGCTCTTGCCATCATGTGTGGGAACTAAAACCTATTTTGTTGATAATTATGATATGAATGTTAATTGCTTTCATTTATGTTTACACAAGTTCTTAAATTACACACGCCAAATGCTTTTGCATCCATATTTTCCTAAGTTAGTCATAATTATTTATAACTTTAAGATTATCACTTTGTATTTTACCATGCGTATGCACACAGTTTTAAAGACAGTCTGTCATTTTCCTACTATTACCACCTGTAAATCAGTGATTTATTAGGTAGGTACCTAATTATTGCAAATTAAAAATTTAAATGATAAGAATCAAATATATATTTTGATATTGCCTTTGAAGGCAGTAAATTTACATATATTACAAAAACAAACATGAAAGAGGAAAGCTTGTATCACAGTGTTCAAAATTAGCTTTGATTTGGTTTCAATATTGTATTTTCATAGTTATCTTAAAAAGGCATCATTGTTAAAATTTTATGGTTTTCCTGTATGTTATTTAGAAACTACATACTAGGCCCAACGAGATAAAAATTAAAAATGGCAGTCATTTGCAGTTAACACTGTAATACAGCATACAAAATTCAGTAATCCACAAAACATGTTTCTCAAACTATACAACATAATTAAGTGCCTTAAATGAAAGTGAAATAAAACGAATGTTAGATGCTCATGTCAGATTACTTGTATACAGTTTTAATATATAGTCATATTTTTGTAATGTGACACGTATTCATAATTTTTCAAACAAAATAAACACTGTACATATATTGTTAAAGGGTTGTTGTGATTTAGTTTCCTTTTCCCACAAACTTCATTTGTACAGTTGATTTTTCCAAGAGTTGTTATTTATGTGTGGCGCGATCATCAAATATTTTAATTTTATTCATATACATAGTAGAAATGTGAGAACCAAACTTTACATAGTTATAAACACCACAGTAATGGACTTTTAATCTACAAACATGTATTAAAGTGAATGTAATATGAGATTATCACACCACACATGCTCCTGGATTTTTGCCAGATGGTGCTGCTTGTTGGCTGGCTTTCTCGAGGATATCGTGTTTCCCCCACCTTTGAATTCTAGCACTGCTCCATATCCACCTCATTTCTCCCTCACATCCCTCTACCCAGCACAGGTTTCAGGGTACTCAAATGCTTTCTCACTTTTCAAAAGTGCCCTAAACCTGCAAACACAATTCATGATTAGATGACCAACTCATTTATAGAAAAAGCAATAAATTTTAAGTGCAGGTAACAAACTCGTTAAGTTTGATGACTAGAGTATTTGTGTAAATGTTGTGCTGTCTCATTCACACAATGGCCATAAATTCAATATTAATCATTGCAGCTGTCAAATATGCAAGCAGAGGGTTGAAACAGTAACTGATAGCACGCACCAAATTTTCTGTTTAAATTCCAAGTTATTTTATTTAGGAATATTTTCCACTTCGATATTTGCATTTGCTTTAACACTCTGTATTATCCATGACCAGCATTTATGCTTCTCACGCAGTATTAGTGTGACGCCGACGGGTGAGACATGGAGACGATTGTGATACACTTTACCTGCTGATTGATGGATGCCAGCGGTGGTTCCTACACACCACACTTAGACACTCAGAGTGATCTCGGAGATACAGAACCTACAGTATGTTAGTCTAACCTGTGCGTATTCTCTACACAACTATTACACTTTACACTGCAATTAAGACAATTTGACTGGGCTTTGTATCTGATGCTACTAAAGAAAATTCACATTTAACAGTAAGAAGATGTTTGTTTATTATCCTAGCTACAATCTGTGCCAGAATGAAAATTATGTTATGTCTCGAGCGTGTCTTGCCAGTTCTGGTGGGCGATTGCCCCAAACACGTAACTCAACTTGCACAACTCTGACGGGATGATGCTCCATGGTACCTGAAAGCACAGCCTCTGCAGAACAAGGGGCCTACAGCTGCTAGGATAGACTGCAAGTTTGCCCAGAGACAGGACATGCAGTATGAAATGAGCAGTAACCTATCCTGCAGCTAACGCCTACTCGTCAGGACGTGCCCCCGAACCACGTGCTGTGTGGTGACGGTCAAACACACAGAGGGCTATTGCAAAATAATAGCGTTTTACAAAATAACACTTGAATAAATGTGTGAATCCACTTTCAGATAGCACGGATGCCACTGGATAGGGCTCGTAGCGGACCATGTGTGCAGGTGTAACAAACGCATCATTTACCCGGAGATCCGGTCAAAAGTTCTATTAAATAATTGTATATGCATTGGAAAATTATATCTGCCGGAAATTAGCGGACAAAAGCCCTTGGAACACCTGTTGGTGGGAAAACAAATACTCGAGCTGACCGCATGGTCAGGAACAAAATGCTTTAAAACACGAAAAATACATGAACCCTTATTGAAAAGTCACATAAAACCCTTAGATAATTTATGACGCACAAGATGGAAAGACAACAAGCCCTCATAACGCGGTGATTGTGTGGGTACGGACTTAGTGGTAGCTGACCACGTGGCCGTGGGCGATGTGGCCATAAAACATGATCACATTACAAAAATCCTCAAAGAATTATACAAGAATATTGCCTTTAATATTGTACGTCACCATGGAGCAGAAATTAAATATGAATAGCCCTAGACACGGGCGGATGGCATCTGATACACAAGTAGCGTGGGCCTTGTGGCCACTCCGATACAACAAACTCTCATCTCATTTATATCTCGAAAAGCCTGAAAGGCTGTAAATGATTATGATAAGCGGATAGTATTATGATGGGATATCTGGCAAAATGTACATAAGGCAAAGGTTAACCGGTATACTAACAAAGAACTATGGAAACCTACATCAGTGCAATAAGGTGAAGTGCTTACGTGACAGCGTCTTACCTCGCCAGCTCTCGTAGAACAAGTGCCCAGAGGAAGGGGTCGCATGGACCGATCATGGCTGCCTACGGGGTTCACACAAGAGGAAGTGCTATGAACGCAGAGTTAAATATTAGTATGGCAAATTGAAATGACACCAAGAGAATTTCTAAACAGTTTTACATACAGAATTTAAAATTTTAATTTTCTGTTTGAATATAATTGTCTTTAGAAGGTGTTCACCCCTGAATATCACTCTCTCTTATTCCAGCACCGCGTGCACTTTGAATTTTCTGATTATAATTGCACACAAAGCTCTCAAATACATACATCATTTTGACAAACAATGATACCCTTAAATCAAATACATATTACACTTAAACAACTGATATCCCATCTCTGGGACGTCCATGGCCTGTAACAGCACTTAACCATGTGCTCACCACCATGTGTTCCTTTAGCGGCAAGTGCCGTCATGGGCTAGATGTGGCTGGCCTTTGGCCGGCGTCAAATGCACCTTCCCTTGAAGACCATGATGGTGTGAGCAGCTCACCTTTGCTCTTCTTTGTATTGCCAGAGTCCTAACCGGGACCACCAGTTGAGGACAGACGGGGCATGGTCTTGGAGGCACTCGTACTCTACGTCGTTTGTAGGGGGGTGGGCTAGGCAGTGGCTCACTACCACGTTTCCTACTGATGCGAGGTGTTGTGTTTACGTCGCACTCTGTATTTGTCGGCGTACACGCATCACTACTTGTATCCCCAAACCCCTTATGGGTAGCCTGCTTCACAATACTCTGCCTATTGGCACAGGAAAACCTCTAAAAGACGTGCTACTTTCATTGTTTACACTGGCACTCCTATTACTCTCATCACCACGTAAAATTTCTGCGCTGCGCTCCACGATATGTTCGGTCTCCCGGCACCACCTCACCTTTCTTCGCTAGTAGTGTGCGGGTGATACGCAGATCATCACAGTCTCTCTTAGTTACATGTCTGTGTCCCAGCGTCACAAGAAAGGTAGAGTACCCTAGGGTTTTAATAACCCGTCCTGCGCAATGATTTATAGTTCCAGCTGACTGTGGATTTTCTCTCACGTAAGCATACATTCCAGGAAGTAGCTCCGGCAGTTGCTTCTTACACACAAGTAATATGGCATAGTATTGTTCCTGATTGGCACATGTCCGTTCATGAATTTGCTGTTGGTGGGTGGCAATCTTGGTTGGTAGCACTGGCGGGTTTCCGCAGGGTTCTCCCGGGGTGCGGAGCTCACGGCCTTGCACCATTTTTGCGAGTGTGTTGCTGGTAGCAGCATTTACCGTGTTACATATGCAAAACATGATTTCAGGAATGAGTTCTGCCCACTGCGTGTGATCCTCTCCCAACCTTACACGCAACTGCACCTTCACGTACTGATTTCGGCTTTCAGTTGGGATTGCCCTCTCAGGTGATAGGCTGAGCTGGTGCGGTGTTCTGAGTTTCAGGTGAGGCAATATTCCCATTTCTTCCCTACGAATTGTGTGCAGTTGTCCGTAAGTAAATAGTCTGGGTATCCCCACCATGGGAAAAGCTCACTCTGCAGCATGTGTGCAAAAGTATGTCTCTGGCATTACTAACCAGGAATGGTTCTGTCCACCTTGTAAACAAATCGGTCATGACTACTAGGAACTGTTTCCACTTTTGGTGCAGGGGTAGAGCCCTATGATGTCGAGAGCAACTGTTTGGAACGGTTTGGTGGGCTGGCAGAGTTGTTGAGGTATGGCACTGTCGGTTCTCCGCGGCTGCCTCATGTCGCACATGATGTAAGTTTGCACATGTTGATGCACGTCTCTCTGTATATCTGACCAATGGAAGTATTTCTGCATATTATGCCGTGTCTGCTCCGAACCCGGGTGTGCGTGTTCCAAACTATCATGACCGTATTGCAAGACTACCTCCCGTGTTTCCTTGTGTACCTACGTCCTCCATTTCCTGCAGTTCCCTGGCGGAGAACCTGTATATTTGGGTCTAAAAGACGCCAGTGCTCTGAAAACGTTTATGCGCAATGTTGGTGGCACTGTGCTGCATCTTGGAATTTTCTTGGTACACATGTACCTTTTGCAAAATATCAAGGATGTTCATAGACACAAGTTCACTATGATAGTTTGTGACTAATTCCCATGGGAGTTCATGTATCTGGCACCAGGATGTTATTTGTTTTTTCTCGGTGTTGACTGCTGGAGTTGGAGTCGACCTGCCAGCAGAAGGTCGCCCATCACCCGATTGATGTAATTGATGCTTGTAATGGAACCTGATGGTCGTTGGGACTGGCCATCTCATCTGAATCTTTAGGGATGTCTTAGGGGGGAGGTGGGAATGAGACACACATCTAAAAATACGTACGTGGTTTCTATTTCCCCCCAAGCCTCCATTCTACCGGCATTACAACCTGGTCTACCTGCAACACGGAAAAAATTTTACTAGGCGCTGCACAACACGTAAAAACGCTTAAATCTATTTAAATTTATGATGGTACTTACAATTTATGCCTCTGAAAAACACATGTGCTTGAAGAACATCGTTGAAGTGGAATTCACATCCCAATGTAGCACACGAACATAAAATTATAATATTCACGAACGAACGACTGTAGCTGTATATTGTTTTGCCCAGCTCATAGAACACTGTGTGTTGGGACGGTCGTGCCAGCACAAAGCGGAGCTTTAGCGTGCGCCTGATAGAAGGCAGGCGTGTTCCTTCTTAAAGTGTACCAAGGAAAAAAACTTGTATATTAATGGTCATCGTAAGTTGTGTATTTCTGACCCCTCTAACGGGGTATTTGTTTTCTCCATAGAAATCAATGTATTTTCATGCTACTAGATCGTTCGATAATGTGTGGAAGTTGCTGTATCCCCTCCAGGACTAATGTTGTCATCACGCCTTGGTTCGCTGTTGGTGGATGATATGAGAGATCCCTATAGTGAGTCAATGGTCGTTTTTGTATTTAAACGGCCTGCAAATCCAAGAAATTGGCCACTCATTCTGCAACAGTGCTTGCTGCAGGTCGGTCGTGCTTGGCAGTCGCTTTGTGCTGTTGATTCATTGAAAGGGGGTTTATATGTGCACAGTACAGGTGCACTGCGTGAATGCGTCAATTGTGTAGTGAATACTGCAAGAAGTAGTTTAATTTCTGTTAGAAGAGGAGCTGCGAGTTCGGCAACACCATGTCTTTGCTCCCCTATAGGGTACGGGCAAAAGGTACACCCCTTAGCCAGGGTAATTTAACTATTGTCAGGCGGCTGATTTCCCCTAGCCTTGTTTCTGGTCAAGGGAAGAGGTCAGGGAAATTAGTTTTGTGGAGGCTAATTGCTAAGTAGGTAATTATTTTTACTTTAGGTTTATTTTAGTTTTCCCCCTCAAGGCGAAGACAGAAAACATTGGTTGTCAGGCCCTTCGGGGAACCCCCCCCCCCCCCCCCTCGCGATGTCGGACGGTACTGTCGCGATGGAAGAGGACGCTGCGAAAAAGGAAAGCTGCGGAAATGTCCGCGACACCCCCCCCCCCCCCCCCATCGTGCAGGGAGTCGTAATTCAGCGCAGCAGGCAAGTCAAATTGCGCTTAGCAAGCGCAGAAAACCAAACCGAAACGGCCAGATGTAAGGCCTATAACAGTGTACCATACTGCGGCGTGTAATTACGCCACAGTATGCAATATTTTTCGTGAAAATTTAAGCCTGCCAACCACCAATCGCGTCGTCCCTGAGGGCGTCCTATCTGACACAGAGTATTGATGACTACAGAAGAGCAGTGCATCTGCTTGAGTCAATGTCTGGTTTTCAGTGCTGACCCCAAGTAGTGAGCTACCTCTTAAAGTAGCATTAAACGGACTAGATACCTGTCTCCCGATTGGATTCGCGAAGATCTAGTTCACTATGGATTCCAGCCAATCAGCATCTCGCCTAAACTTTCCATGCATGATCGCCAGTCACTTCACGTGTGGATTGTGGAACTGCTTCCAACCGAACAGTCCCAGGCTATTTTTCAATTTCGAGGTATCTATGGCCTCTTAATTAAGGTCGAGGAATACCAGCGACCAGAGGGCCCTGCGCAGTGATCGAACTTTCAGAGGTTCGGCCATTCCACAAGAGTATGCCGCACCCCCCCCCCCCCCTCCGTAGATGCTGTGGCAAAGGCCACACTACAAGCCAATGTGATCTGTCAGACCACGATGATCTCTCTCTCTCTCTCTCTCTCTCTCTCTCTCTCTTCTCTCTCCTCTCTCTCTCTCTCTCCTCTCTCCTCTCTCTCTCTCTCTCTCCTCTCTCTCTCTCTCTCTCTCTCTCTCTCTCTCTCTCTCTCTCTCTCTCTCTCTCTCTCTCTCTCCTCTCTCTCTCTCTCTCTCTCTCTCTCTCTCTCTCTCTCTCTCTCTCTCTCTCTCTCTCTCTCTCTCTCTCTCTCTCTCTCTCTCTCTCTCTCCTCTCTCTCTCTCTCTCTCTCTCTCTCTCTCTCCTCTCTCTCTCTCTCTCTCTCTCTCTCTCTCTCTCTCTCTCTCTCTCAATGCGTGTGTTGCAATGGGAACCATGCTGCCAACTACAAGGCCTGTGGGGCTTGCAAAACAGAAAAGTGGTGCTTCCTCGCACCATGAGCGAAAGAAGAGAGAGCAGCAGAGCAGATACTCTGCTGTCGTCGCTTCACAGCCACATCCAGGCTATGTTGTGCCTTTACTCCCCTTGACTAAAGGCCCCCTCTCCCTACCCCCCTACACAAATTAAAAACAGGCCCCCTCGCCCAGAAGACCCCAACATTGATTGTGATGCTGGAACCTCTCTTCAAATTATTAGTTATTTTGACGGATCCTGTGAGAAACCAGGACGACAAAGCCCAGGCCCTCGTAGGATTCACCCTCTCAGTGACCACCAAGGCCACCGATAGCTGCTAGATGGCATGGAAGCAGTCTGCCCTCTATTTAATTTAGTAACTAGTATTGCTTACTGGAATGCTAATTAAATTTGCAGTAGGAAGCAAGAGCTGATATATTTTATTTCTCGCCACCAGATCCACATTATCGCAGTAAATTACACACATCTGAACCCACATCATAGATTTTCAATAACTGGATTTAAATGTTACAGAAAAGACTGCGACAGTCGAGGCGGCAGTGTGTAAATATTAGTTCATAACCCCATTACATGTAATTCCGTGAAAATACTGCAACTTCAGACACTTGAAGCTGTGGGTGTCACAATTAAATTAGGAAATCAACATATCGTGATTTATTCAGTTTGTCTGCCAGGCCGCACGCTTCTGTGCGCAGATGTTGATGAATTAATTAATTCTTATCCTGTTTTACTCGCTGTGGGTGATTTAAATGCTAAAGATCCCACTTGAGGCTGTCTCGTGCGCACATCCAATGGGAATACTCTTTTCAGACATCTGGAGCAACATACTTATGTTGTTTATGCCCCCAGCGAACCTACTTTTGATCCACGTCAAATAAATTATAGGCCCGATTAATTAGATATTATGCTTAATTAAAGCCTTAATATGGCATTATATTTTGAAGTACTCCACGAATTTGGCTTGGACCATTACCCTGTCTGCTTGTCTTTCGATGAAGTCGACACAGACAATACACCCATTCGTAAAATTAAAAATTATAAGCATGCAAACTGGCTGGGCTTTAGGGGTTATCTGGACGATGAAATTATTCTCCCAGCTCAAATTAGTACTCCCGACTAATTGGACTCTGCTGTCGAACACGTCACAGATATAATTCAGACAGGAATTAATAATTTTGTCCCGGAGAAAATTCAGAGGACTAGTACAGATAAGCTCCTTGATGTGTTCAGGAAGCTTATCTCGTGCAAAAATATGCTGGGGAGGCTCTATTCCCGCACTACATCCCGGCAATTAAAAGACCAGATAAATAATATTGGACATCATATTGATATTGAAATCCCTGATTGGCAGGCTGAAATTTGGAATAATAAGTTGTCCCTTTTATGTTCACAGGATAATAGTCTGTGGCACAGGACTAAAGCGTTTACAAAAAAGTGCGGTCTAATCCTGCCTCTTCAAGGCAATGCAGGAGTGACCTATATACCTCAGCAGAAGACTGAGGCTATGGTTAATCAATTAGAGCAGGTTTTCCAACCCAATATAAATCCAGCTGATCCAGCTTTTGTGGCCCGTATTTATAGGGACCTCCAGGTGCGTCTGAGCCAGCCCACAGTGGCTGAACCAGACCCCACGCATGCGGAGGAAGTTAAGCGAATGATTAAATATACGAGATATGGAGAGGGACAGATGGAGGGAAAGACGGATTGAGATAGATAGAGGTAGAGAGAGATGGAGAGAGGGAAAGATGATGATAGATTTCGATATATATATATATATATATATATATATATATATTTATTTATTTATATATATATTTAGATAAGATATAGAGAGACATATATATAATATATGTCTCTCTATATATTTTTTATCTATTATCTATATGTATAGATAGATATATAGCACAAGATAGATAGATATAGAGACAGATAGTTATATATATATATATAGAGATATATACACAGAGAGAGGCATACACACACGCACTCGGATGGATGGACAGAGAGATAGACTGACAGAGGGACAGATGGACACACACATCTAAGATAGTGTTGCTGTGGGGATAATTTGGTATTTGTCATCCAAATTCTGGCAGGTGGGATGTCGGAAGCATGTGGCCCCTTTACCGCTGTAACCCGTTTCCTACTGCTTTTGTTTGGCCACTTCTCAGATCTGCCTCATGTGCGGATTGTTCGGACTTTTTGTGCCAGTGATATGGTTTATTCGGGCAGTACCTGCATGGATGTTGGTGTGGATAATCCGGATCCCATCCTTGCTGTTGATTATTGACATTACCTTTTCTATTCCGATATGGTGGTTTCCGACCACCGGACCCCCATGGCTCCGCTCCGCTTCTGATCCTGTTTGTACACATTTCCATGCGATTTACCATGGTACACTTTTTCATGCGGTATCCCATTATAAAATTTTTCATGCCTCTGTTTACTATAGCAACATGACTGTTGTGCAAAATTTTGTGACGAGCCAGAAGAGTGATTGTTTACATTGTCTTCCCTCTGCTCGTGCCGCCATTTTAATGTATTCATGTCATGGCAGGGTGATTCTGCTTTCTCTCTAAAATTATTACAGCATTGATTAAATCCTCCAACGTGCTATTAAAAAAATATATTAAGGCTGCTCTAAATTCTCACCTGACTGTCTCTGCTATTATGTCGAGCACTTCTCGCACTGGCAAGTGTGGGTGAATTATTTTGATTAAGTGGTTCATACATGTGATAAAAGTGGTTAATGACTCACCCGATTGTTGACCCTTCAGAGTCAGTTTGCTCTGGGCCTGTACAGAGGTGAAGACCCCTCGAAATCTGCACTGAAACGAGCACCAAAACTCCTCCCACTGAAGTCCATAGTGGTTGAGAGATGTCCACCAAGATCGCATATCTCCATAGAGTTGCACTCCGACATAACTGGCCCATTCGTCTCTGCTTGCCCCATACCTGGTGAGGCAGGATACACAATCCTCCAAAATGGTGCTGGATCTTCCCTCGGTGTCCTGGCGAACGTGGCCAATGTTTGGAACTTCGATGGAGTTTTCGCCGTGATCTGCCCTGGCGGATGTTGAGGTAGGTTGGATTCCACTGTTCTGCTTGATATCGCACATTTCTTAGTCCATGTAATCGATCAGGAAGGGAGCCAGCCAAATATAGAACAGTTAAGGCTCATTGACATCTATCCACAACCTAAAACATTCAAGCAACTGCGAAAGTATTTTGGGCTTATACTTTGGCTGCGAGAACACATCCTAAGGTTTGCAACAATCACCCCGCCCTTGACAGAACTGTTCTCCCGTAGAAAAGGTTTCAATGCATGAGAGAGGCAGAGAAGGCGTTCGCAGATATTAAGTGTGAGTTCAGATCGTGCCTGACATTAGCATGCTATGATGCGAGTAGCCATTTGTACCTTCAGACCTACGCAAGCCAGGGGGGAATAAGCGCAGTATTGTACCAGGTGAGCGACAGTGGGAAGAAACACGTTATTGACTTTGCGAGAGCAAAGCTAGGGCATGCTGAGAGGCATTCGGATATGAATGAAAGAGAATGCTTGGCAGTCATTTGGGTGGTAAAAAAATATTGCACATACCTCAAATATCAGCGGTTTACACTACGGACCAACAATCTGTGCCTAGTGTGGTTGCATATCACTCAGGAAACAAGCAGTAAAGTGATGTGATGGGTGTTACATTTGCAAGCTTACAACTTTGAATTAGAGCGTGTACCCAGTAAGGAGAATGGTCTGGCGGACGCATTATCGCATAATTCCAATAATAAGGTGATCGTCCGGGACGAAGCAGAATTGAAGGACATTTTACTGCCAAATTCAGGAGCAGCAGAATTGCAAGGGCATGCTGATGCACAGCAGTCAGTGGTTGCCATTACAACTAGGGTGCCGCGAAGCGGAAGAAGATAAACAAGGCCCAGTAATAACTGAACTTGCGAGTTCAGGGTCTAAGTTGAACAGTGTTTGTTATATGCATTAGAGGATTTATTGACCGTTTTGTTTCTTTTGGATTTATAGTGCATTATTTACATGTCATCATTAATTTCGTCTCACATCTAGTGTTTTTTCCATTTCATTCATATGTGTTATGTATTGAAGATTTGTTTGTTAACTATCATATGTATGTTTAATTATTAGCATATTGCAAGGCAAGGGGATGCAAGCTGTAGCAGAAAGTAGTCCGCTCTGGCTCGTGGGCAAGTCGCAGCGAGCTCGTGCATCATCTGGGAGATTCAGTAAGTGAGTAGCGTAAGATGGAGGTGGAGTGCATGTTGTGAGCTCCGGCATTTTAGTGTGTGCTGGATGGTCTTCAACTTTTTGATATGGACATTCTCTGCAATAGACTGTAATGTAATCTGGAACCTTCTTTTCTTTCCACCACCTGGTAAGCCACCTCCTCTTTCTGTGGGAGTAACATTGCTCCGGGAAGCTTCAGCTTTTACTGTAATCCATTGTATGTCTTAAGACACTTTATAGCAGTTTCACCATAATGGCCGGTTGAAGCCAGCAAGTGTAATGTCAAGTGCTCTCCTAGAAGGAGATGTAAATTCATTGGAATAAATATGTCTGTGGACTAAATGGCACAGTATTTATTTTCGATCGCTCTATGCATGTCAGGAGATGGGTCCTTACAATACCCGCTCAATCCAGTTTAATTCTTTGCAAGTGTCAGTTAGCATTGTTCCGAACCTTATGGGCGAGTGGTTGGCCCTGACAATCCACGCACGCGAGTGTTAATAGCTAGTCACTTTTCCCGCCAAGATTAACAATAGGGTGTAGTCGACCGACCAGTTACCGTTTAACGAACATCATCATCCATCTGGAGCAGTAATCAACGGTCAGAAGTCACTAGCTTCATCGGCGAGGAGATTGGTACAGGCGTACGGCCCGCAACCCCGAGGTTAAGAGATTCCACAACATACATTGACGTCGCCTTGACGGTGTCTGGCGCCAACCAGGTATAATCACATCCTAGATCTCACTGCACCGCCTCCAAAATCATTTTTATCCCTTTTCCAGTGTCCCTGCAGCCGTCATGTATATAATTATTTTTTTAATACTGCCTGCTTTAAAATAGTTTTTAATATTTTCAGAAGGTAGTTGAAAGTATTTAAGTATAAGGAGGGTATGTGCTACATAGAGGTAGCGGAAAATATCAGCATTGTACATGGTTAATAACAGGTATTCCAGAACAAGGTGAGATAATGGAACAACGCAGCCTAGTATACAGCTTACCTATAACAGGTATTCTCAATAGCAGTTATCGGCAACAGGTATACAATGGGAACAGGAACAGATATTGGCTGTTCCTGAGAAATACTGGTTTAGCTCATCTCTTGATGTCATGGTGTCCCAAACTGCCATATCCCAAGTCAAACTAGGTTTGTTCGTGTGGTATCCTTTTTCTACTATCTGAGAGAAAATTATATTTATCACGAGTTGCAGAGTATCAAAAACAGCAGTTACTCTCAGGAGGACAACACAAACAATGAACAGCTGAACACTAGTGCGTCTGAAATAAATAAATATAAATGTTATTAAAAAAATGTTGATAGTCATTACTGCCCCAGCGTAATTTAAGATTATAAAAATTTTTGACTACTCAAGATAACTTACTTTCAAAGATAAATGTGCTTGGTTATGTTCATTACTAAGTAAATATAGTTGTGCACTTCTTACAGGATACCCTAACATCTTCTCTTCATCAATCTGTCTAACAGCAAAATACTTTTCACAGTCGCCACTCTCAAGACTTTTATGTATTTGTAATTTTATTTTGGCATTCATTTTTTCCACCTTGCTCATTTGATATTTCTGCTCTACCTCTGCGAGCAAGAGCTGAAATAGCTGCTTTTCATAGCACAAATAGCAATATATTGCCACCGCAGCTCGAATAGCATACAAAAAGTGCTTCTGGTAAGACAACACAAACAGCAACAAGCAGAAACAGCACTAAACTAGTAGAATAGCAAACCACACGAACACACTTCAGGGTGTCCCTAGTTGAAGCATGCAGAAAACCGAACTTTTTTCCCCAAGTTGTTTCCTAAGCTTATAGAAAAAGAAGACGACTTCAATCGTGTACATTTGTGGAATGTTTATGTTATTAATGTAAACAATGGATCTGCCAGGTGGGCTTCTCAAAACAAACATGACGAAAAGCTAATAAATAATGATGTCTTGTGACAGGGTTGTGTTGAGTTAAAAGGGGATGGCGTGGTTTTGAGAAGTGGTAAAATATTAATTTAGGAAAAAGGTGTGTTGGAATGATGTTACCCAGGGCGCACGATATTATTCAGCTAATAATGGCATGATATTCTTGGAGAGCTGACTCTTCTTTTCAGGATCATGTGCTAACATCCAAAGGCAGCAATGCTTCTGATGTTCTGATCAGATGATCCTCAGATATATTTATATATTATTTGTGTGCTACATGGTGGACTATTGGGGCTGACCACAAGCACATTAGCTATTTACTTAAGCTGTAACACATTTAAACACTTGAATACACTGAATTAAGACACTTGTAAGACATGAATACTTTTGGTGGGAAGGTGAGGGCCCGCGCCCTGAAATGCCCGAAGGCAAATTGTATAAATACACATAATCTTATTCGATGTAGATTAACTGGGTATTAATTACATGTTCCTTTTTGGAAACAGCTTACATTGGTACCAGACTCGTACCTGCTGATGATGGTGAAACTGCACAAAAAGGCGCGAAGCCAGACAATAGATTAAAAGTGAAAAAAATTAAGCTTTCCCAGGAAATGCAAGCACTGGGGAAGGTGAGAGGCGGAGCCCCAAGCGGCTGAAATGAAAATGGTTCCGAATAAGTTAAGCTGTTTTAATGAATATGGTTGGTAAAACACAATTGCAGACCATCCGGGCGTGCAATCCGCTATCGCTGTGATGCATGTCCGAACTTTCAAAATGCTAAACAATTATTGATTTCTCGACTTAACGGGTCGGCTGGTGTTGGCGGGCCCCGTATGAACTAGTTCCTCATATACATTTTATATAAGACCCTTTCAACACTTAACTGTGTGTACTGATTGCCACCATAAAAATATGTGCAATAACATGGATTATAGAACAATTGCAAACAAGTGATGGGATTAGGTGAGTGGGAAGACAAGCTAGATGGAAATGTACAAATACATCATATAGATTATATCACAACTTTAACCCCATGATGTGAGCCGAGCTCCCCAGCTTTAGACCGTTTGCCCACCGTCCGCAGCAGCTGCAGCAGAGAGCCACACTCTACCACACATGGTAGCACATCGACGACCGACACGATGCAGTGCATTGTGATACAGGTGGTCTAATGCAAAGCACAGCAAGAATGGTGGCCATGCGGCAATGTGCGCACTCGTGCAGGAATGTTAGGAAATACATTTATTTCTTCTAACATGGCAAGGGTTGTGATATGAAGTCATGGGTAAGTGAAGGGACACCCACAAATCTCATTTTAATGCCCACAGTTCCTTTATCAGTGTAATTGCAATGTTTTTATAGTGTATCATCACCACGTGCCATCATCCCCACTTCATTTTATTTGTTTTACAGTATATATTTTTGTTGTTTATTATGCGAGGGAGTTTTTAAGCATGTTACAGCAATTGTAGCAAGAGTAAGAGTTTGTTTGCAGTGTCATGTGACGAAAGTAGTTCCACATGGTGTGCTTAGGCAGCAACCCTGGTGGGCGCATCATGTTGGAACTGCAGTAGATGTTGAGGATTTCGAGAGGCAGGTCGCGTGTACCATTGGTTCCGTGTCCAGGCTGCATTCACTTATAGTACCATATATTTCCATCGCAATAGACTTTTATTGTAACCAGAACCTTTTTCGCAAGCCGCCCAGGACACCGTCTCTCACCTTCCCTGGATTTGCATCGTCTGGGGAAGGATTTTTTTTGCACTAAAAGTCATGCACGGGCCATGGCGTCATTTTAACAACATCATCACTGCTGACCGGTACATGCCCAGCTCTTGGAATGTAAAGTGTTTCCCAGAGTGGAATTGTAATCAATCGCCTAATAAACTTAACTACGTTTTAATGAGTGTTCTTTATGGAGGTAAGTTGCTAGGCATGTCAGAGTACTGGCCCTTATAATTTCCTCCCAAATCGCATGTGTGTTGGAACTTTCCTACCAGTCTTTATTTGTAAGTGTTTACAGGGCAGTGTAAAGTAGCATATGCATGTGTATAGCCTTAATTATTCACAGTGTAGCATGCATTCCGTTTTTCTACAATCTGCACGAGAAGTGATGCAGCACAAGGGAAGGATGTCTGCCAATGGTCGTCGGTCATACGACACAGAGTGAAGGAAGAGTCTGCTCTACCAATTCAATGGCACTAGGTCTGGATAGTGTCTGGCACTCCGGGTAATATACCTTATTCCAATCACCTCACCCAGACAAAATCACTCCTAAAATTTCTATTTTTCATTCTCACCACTGGACCACCATCTCTTGGCCAGGTTCTTTACCACTTCATTTCCAACATTCAAGCCAATGTCATCTAACAGCACACCATCAAATGGCTTGCCCGAACGTGTGGCCAAGTTTTACAGCTTTCTGAGCATTTGACTTCCATCAAATGTCGCCCAACTTTGTGGCCTATCTTTCAACATTAATGCCTGAATTTCAAAAACTTGCAAAATCTTTCCAAAAAAATCCTGTAATTTTTAGCAAATTTTCAATGTTCCTGCTAAATGTTTTTCCTGCTGATTTCCCACTTCCTGCAACAAGAAATGTAACGAGAACCGCACCACTGGATACCAGTATCATCAGGACACCCTCCAGACACCTGCAAAATATTGGAAAGGTGAGCACGTGGCCAGCAGTGAAAAGCACGGTGAATGTAATGAGTGCCCGCCATTGCCACGGGACGGGGAGAGCGTGGTAGGCAGAGTAGCCAATATGGATCATCGTGACAACAACTTTGCCATCCTGGTGTGCCAGCAGTACAAAGGGGCTGCATGCACACCAACGACCAACCCCTCCACCGGTGCCGTGCTGCAAGGAGAAGAAGCATGAGGTAGGAATGGTTGGAAAGAGAAACGAAACACTCTCCTCCCTCCTGTGCTATCTGCTCACCACATGCCGGCGGTCGGCTGTGTGCCCACCATACACTGACCCCTGCTCCGCATGCAGTACAGCCATGCCGCACTCCAACTGTACCATGCTACCACGTCCATGCTTCTGCATCCGCGTGCTTCCACATCCGTGCTTCCGCGAAGTTTGTACCAAAACAAACCATGGCTGGCCGGTCAGATAATAGTGCACTGGCACTACTCTGTCTGCATTGCTTTAGGCTGATACCACAGGACTTTCTGTGGAAATACGAATATACGGCAACAACTACTTTCGATGCCACCACCAGACCAGCCCAACAAGCACTCCTACTGCAGACAACTTCAACAACACAGTGAAATTGGATATATAACTGTATGCATAATCAACAACAAACATTTCGGCAAACCAAACACAGGAAAATTTAACTGTTTTAGCAACAGACAATTGGTGCAGCAGTTCATTATGCACATGACAGGGTACACAGACCCTTGTATGTATGCAATGCCAGGTATAGTGTCACCACGAGTGTCTCAATGAGGAAGAAATTGAAAGTGCAACTGAGGAACAGTACATTTGCAGAAACTGTAGTAGCAACTTGCAACCGAAACAGAGTGTACCATTCAATTGGGAAGCATTTTTCACAGAAATTAAACGGCACATAACTGCTTGTTCACAAGCTGCATGCATGGGAGAAGCACCTCAACCACTAATACCAACTGCACCTCATCCACAGTTATTACTAGCCTTTTATCCGACCGTATTAATACCACAGCACGTTCCACCCATGTTTACTCCATTTTCAACCACCACACCAGCACTGGCAAGGACGAGTAACCAGACAGAAACATCCACAGTTCCAATTTGGAGACATTTTAGCATGTCACAAACAGTAATGGAGACAAGTCGCAACCAACAACCGCAAGAGACAGACAAGAAAAGACATCCACAAGATTTCAAATGTTGCCGACATTTGCAGGGACACTAACCAAAGCCCACAGGCCTTTTTGAAGGACAGCAATGCACATTTGCAATGGTATGTGGTATGGAAGGAAGAATAGGCAGGATGTGTGGGAGCACATCTGCAAGGTGAGGCCAAGGTTTAGTGGAACTCCCTTAACCACTATGGGTTATCGTGGGAAAAATTCGCACGTCTTCCAATGCAGGTTTGGAGGCACATTTACCTTAATTCAAGCACAGAGCAAGCTAACCCTCTAGGCCCAACAATCTGGCGAGCCTCTCACCACATTTATAACTTGGAAGGTACACCTGGTACACTGTTTCCACCCGCAACTGCAGGAGCAAGACGTGATGGGGGTGGTGGTAGAAATGTTCTTACTGGATTATCTAGCAGCTGTGGTCCCATTGCTCAACAGCATGATGGAAGAATTAATGAGAGCCGCTATTATTCTGGAGAGGAATCAATGCCAGCCGTGTCGCGAAAACAAAGCTGCATGGGCCGTGCAAGGACACCAGTGAAGAGGATAGTGTGCAACCGAAAACTTATGGTAAATAATAGTTTGGACAGTCAACTGCGAAAACCGCAAATGTAAACAGCAAAGTAAACAGTGCACAAAGTGTCAGGTACAGTACACATAACAATGTCGCATGTGTTCTGGTGAGTCAATATGTCAAGTGGAAGAAGACAGGGAAGCCACAACAGCCCTTCTGCTACTGCAGGCCCACAGAAGCTTATCATTGTCGTAGACAATGTCCCAACAACCCGAACCTTGATGGCTATCGAGGCACCGCAGCTACCCAGCAGGGAAATGGGAAGCAGTGGTAAGGAGGCCTTGACACCACAAGCGCTTGTAAACCAGGTGAATGAAACTATGTCACAATTTATCAGCATAATTGTGTTTGTGAATAATAAACCATGTTACACATTGATAGACACAGCTGTTTCACATAATGTTCTGCAACTGTAATTTGTAAACAGAGCCAATGCAACACCCACTAAGCATGTCATATGATTAGCCACAGATCAAAAAAGCAATAGGGCAGGCAACTTTTACCATAAGAATACACAATCTTGAAATAATAACAACAGCTATAATAACCGCAGAACTTACAGATGAGGCGATACTTGGTGTTCCCTGGTTAAGTGAGAAAAACACAACCGTAGAGCCTGCTGCGAGGTGCATTCACTTCGGTGCAAATGAGCTAAGCACAGTTTACAACATTGACCGAAATGTAAAAGATAACACCCCACAGGTAATGCCTAATGAGTTTGACCATCAGCCACCGCCACAGGACCAGGCCGCATTCCAGAGAGTACTGGACGAGCGTAAAGAAGTGTTCACGCAACACGACACACTCAGACGTACCACTGTAGCGGAACACGAAATCCCATTAACTAGAGAAAGGCCTATCTACACTGCACCGCGAAATTATGTGAAATTAAGGAGCAAATTAAAAAAATGCTATTGGACGGTGTGATAGAGCCTACTCATAGTCAGTTCAACTCAACAATCACCCTAGCACCCAAAAAAGATGGAGGATGCACTTTTGCATAAATTTTAGGCCAATAAACGAGGTAACGAGCAGTGCACTGCCGCCGTATATAAGTATCAAGGACGCCTTGCAATCGTTAGGACGTGCAAAAATACTAACATCACTGGACCTAAAAAGCAGCTACTGGCAAATCCCCATCTAGTTGCAGGATCGTGAGAAAATCGCTATTACCACACCAGATGGGACATGCTATCAATTTTGTGCAATGGCATATGGCTTGAAGTGTGCCCCAGCGACTTTTCAAAGCAATGATTGTGGTATATTAGACAGTCTGATAGGTGGCTTCACTCTCGCATATTTAGATGATGTGATAGTATGGTCGAACACTTGTGAAGATCACATGCACCATTTATCACTCGTGCTTGATAGGCTTGCTTTGAATGGTTTGGTGTGTGCTGTAAATAAATGTCACATAGGCAAGCCTGAGTTAGATTTCCTAGGGCATGTAGTACGCAAATTACAGAAGACCCTAAATCTGGAACAATTACAATTATTTGACCAGCAACTTCTGCCATGTATGCACAAGTAGCTATGGAAAGTTTTCGGCTTAATAAACTGGATCCATGAGTACATAAAGTAGTTTGAAATAATAACAACACCATTAACCACACTACTTTCACCGCAGAAGCGATTCATGTGAACAAGCGAGACAGAAGAGTTTTTTGAAGCAATTAAGGGGCAGTTCAGAATGTGCCAAACATTAGACTGGTACGACCCCATGAAACCTCTGTTTTTACAGACCGACGCCAGCCAGGAGGGGCTGGGTGCAGTCCTGTACCAGTGCAAAGAAGGTGAAGAAAAATACATGATTGACTTTGAATGCACAAAACTAGGTCCGACAGCGCAGTAATGATGTCAAGGAGAGAGAGTGTTTGGCAGTAGTGTGGGCCATTAAGAAGTACCGTGCATAGGTAGAATACCAGAGTTTCACTTTATGAAAGGACAATCAAAGCTTGGTATGGTTAAGCAGCATGAAGGAGGCGCATAGCAAACTGACTCGGTGGACGTTGCTTCTGCATGCATACAATTTCGCTGTAGAGCACGTCCCTTGGAAAGATAATGAGCTAGAAGATGCATTGTCATGGCACCAAATCTGAATGTTGTCATATATGACAAAGCAGAATGGGACGAGATCTTTCCTCCGAATTCACAGGAACATCTACGCGAGATGCAGCTGAATCAGGTAGATGCAGAACGAGCATAGGTGGTTGTGTGTGAGATCTGTAAGGAAGTCGAAGACGTGCAGAGAAATTGCATGTTTACACAGGTGCAAGTGGGTAAGTATGCAAACAGTAATGATGAGCAATGGTGTGTGGTAAACAACATGTTAGAGACATGTGCACTGAGAGATTACAGCAAATGGAGGTTATTTGTGCAGGCAGGAATGAGAGAGAGAATTTCTGCACACGTGCATGCTAGCCACATGGCAGACCATCCAGAAAATATGCAATGTGAGGGAGAATTTTTTTTCTGGCCTGGCCTGTCCCATGATTCACAGCAATATATGAGAAACTGTAGAAAATTCCAGCAGTTCAAATCGTGACACACAGATAGCGAACAAAAACAGCAGCCGAGAATGCTGAAAAGGCCATTTGAAATGATTAGCATGGACATTATGGGCCCTTACTCAGGTCTGTAGGGAGTAAGTGCTTCATTTTAGTTGTTACAGATAATTTTTTAAGATGGACAAGAGGCCTACGCAATGAGCAGTGCATGAGTACCAAACAATGTGAAACCTTTGCAAAACAAGTGTTTTGCACGTTGGGGATATTCCAAGTAAGTTTTGACCGACAAAGGCACGCAATTTACGGGCCAGAAATGGCAGGAGATATGGAACTGGTGGGGTTACAGTACTTACAGACCACAGTATACCATGCAAGGGCCAACCCCAAGGAGTGTCGCAACAAGGACCTCAAAACACAGTTGCGATTCCATGTGGAAGACGAGCAGAACAGCTAGGCTGAACACCTGCCCGCTGCCTTATTAACCCTCCGCCGATGAGTAAATGCTGCCACAGGAAGAACACCCACTGACGTACTCTTGGGTAGGAATCTCGCACTGCCAGGCTAACACAATTGCACCAAGAACATCACAACAAGCAGTAGAAAGCAGTTGCTAACAGCGAGAGAATAGCCATCTGTGGCAACACAAGCAACAGGAACAGCAGAGGAGGTACGTGGCGAGGTGGGTCCCACATAGCACAAGACCACCACCCTTCTTGCGAGAGGGACAGCAAGTGTATCTGCGAGCACACCCGCAGTCAGCTGCCCGGCAGGACTTCTTGGACCTACCATGTACATGATCTGGGTGGGATTAAAATTGGTGAGAGCTCACCGGTATGATGTCCGGCTCATTGCAGGAGACGACAGTAGAGAGATGCACTCGACACCTCACAGCCCCACAATGGAGAACAGCATGCTGAGCTCCAGGAAGGAGCAAAGGAGGAGGAAGGTGGATCGGCACCTCCCCGAGGAGGCCGACTAAAGGTGACAACAGTCTCGCCAACGCCGAACAATGCAGAGACCAACACGCCTGGGAACATCTTGTCACACAGCAATGAGAATGGTGCAACAGCAGTGCAGGTCGAGAGATGAGAGCGAGCAGCACATGACAACAGCCCGCAAAGTACCGCAATGCAAGAGAAATTGAAATTGAAGGGGGAGGAAGTGTGGCCCCGACGATGCTCGATGGTGCCGTCGCTGTCAAGCAAGTGGAAAATCAGAGAGAAGTGGAAGGTTTGTCCGCACCTTCACCAGGGACAGCAGAAATGGGTGCAGTGAGCCCGACGATGCCCGGCACAGTGGTGGCCAGGGGGGTTCGTCCGAAGGTCCGCCCCAGCATGTTTGATGGCACAATGCCTATCAACGGCACTATGCAAGCACCAGCACTGCAACCAGTACCTGCAGTTCCGAAAAAAGATGCATTAGGAGAGGGTCCGACACCTGATGTCGCGGTGCACCCAGGAAGGGGCGAAACAGAGCATGAGAGAGGAGGTGAGCAAGAGGAGGTGAGAAATGAGCAAGAGGAGGTGAGAAATGTGCAAGAGGATGTGAACAACAAGTAAGGGGAGACACAACAAGGGAGCAGAAGAGGGCATGAGAGTAGCGACGATGGCGGGGATAAGTCGGCCGGCTCATACATCCTGCGTCGGTCGCGGAGATGTCTACCAGCAGCATGCACGACCTGGCCAGCAAGGAAACAGGTGAAAGTCGACAATGATTGTCTACAGCAGCTGTCAACAGCACATCGAGAGGAGGCACCTAGGTGCCCCTACCAACTTCGTCCACGACGGCAGGTCAGTAGTCCATATGCCTGCTGCTAGTGAGAGCATCACACGTGCACACTGTCTCAAAAATGGAAAAAAAGGGGGGGGGGGGGGGGTTGGGGTTGATGTGAGCCGAGCTCTCCAGCTTTAGACTGTTTGCTGCCGTCAACAGTGTGGTGGTATTTATGGGGCCAGACATTTAGCAGGGGTAATTTACAAAAAGCATTCTCCCCTCAACAACACCACAAGAAAGGAAATGCCCAAGTGCCAGGTTGCGATGCGATAGTGCATACTTAAATGTTAGTAAAGAATAGTTAAAGGCCTAAAACAAATACTTGGTATGTATTAGTAAAGACTTGATTTTATATGACTGATGTGTTAGGTATAGCTACCATATTCATAAAAAAAAAGGAAACAAGTTTATATCATATGACATCATTACTTTATTATTATACTCAACATATATTATCATCTGCCAAGAAGTAATCATAAAAAATTTCAAGAACAAAAACAACAAAGAATATAACAGAGATATTATATTAATTTTTTTGTTTTACATTTTCTTTGTATTTTTTTATTAGTAAATGCATGTATGCTTTTTTGCAAATATTGTTATTTTACATTGCTAAGATCTTATTACTTCGGGATTTCATACTAGATTTAAACTACAAGATTCCTAAATCGTTACTGATCATTTCGGCAGAGAAAAATAGCACACACTACATTGTCTTTCTTTTTTCTAGGCTTTTAAACCAATTAATTAAATTTTGGTGCTGTCACTCAGGAATCGTCGCAAAGAAATAAACAAAGGTACAATCGTTTTCTAGATCAAACAAAATTTCGAAGGTCAGTCCAATACGATTGTTAGTAACATAGCATGCGCATACAGAATAAAATAAAACAAATTTGGCCTGGTGATGCACGAGTAGCAGACAAGGAACACATCGATCGGGTTGTTCCGACAACATGAAACTAATTCATGGAGAAAGGGGGGCGAGGATAATCCTCCAAGTACGACCACGCTTCAACTCCGTAGCCACATAATTCAGGTCGTCTTCTTAGGCCCATGATGTTGAACCCCTTTTGTGGTAAATGAGTAGTTTTCACATCAGGATGGAAAGTTTACATAATACAGAAGAAAAGTTACGATGTCACAGTTAGTTCTTGTTGATGAAGAAGGAGAACGTGACATTCTGGAAATCGTCGCAGAGTAAGATCGATTCGAGAGGACCTGTACTAGCAGTAATCATTTCGCGACTTCTAAAACTTAGTTTACAAATATTACATTTGAAGTAAAACGAAATTATATATGTGACAGAATTAGTTATTAATTTTCAAATACATCACATTATACGAAATACTAATATTATAAAGAGAAAGTACTCATTTTTTGACATGTTGGTTGGCATGTTGTCTTTGACATGTTGGTTGGCATAGTTTGAAAATGTATTTTATCAACAAAACGGGAATTTTAACCTCAGATAAATATTACATTAGCAAATAAAATATTATTAAAGTCTTTAAAATCCAAAGAATATTGGTGATAATTATTACACCATTCACTTATTTATCCAATGTAGTTGTTTTAATAAAATTTAAAATAGATTTCCAAAATAATTAATTGCCTTTCTGAACAAAACTGAAATATGTACATGAGGCAGAACAATAAAACAAGATAAGATTAAATAAATAAAATTGTTAACGAATTAAGTTGCCACAGTAGATAGTACTTAACAAGTACTTTATACTTAACCATTACTTTGACAGAAAATGGGATAACTGGAAATGCATTTTGCGGTTTCACCGATTCCTAAAAGCGGAATCAGAGCCACAGACTCACACACAAACAATTAATGAGCAATTTAGAAGGCATGAGCTACCAAGGTGGCACATACTCCTTCCCTAAAAGTATGCCAACGGGGAGAAGGGACCAGGGCAAACATTGGCACAACACCACACACACTAGGTCAAACAATACTCAAGTAAAACCTAAAGAAAGAATGAACTATGCGATGTGGCAGAAGTGGTAGCTAAGGGAAACATGACACACCCTTCTGGCACGACCTGTTGTGGACCTGAAGATGAGCGGCTATTTTTAGTGCAGAATTTGGATTTCATCTAAAATGAAATAACAATCAATAAAATAAGTACTGAGACACAGGAGACGATGATGGCGGTGAAATTTAGATTAGAGGAAGACTATGGAGGACGATGATGTAGGTGACTCACAACATCATGGAAAGATGTGCCTTTAGGTCTTGAAGCTAGGAGGAAGTCTTTAATAAGGGAGTTATTCATGGTGAGGTTATGCAAGATTGGATCACTGACATGTGGAAGTTTGGTTATCTGTTTAGGTACATGAATAACTGGCAAACATAAGTTATAGTGAAGGGCTGCATTAACTGAACTAAAAGTTCTGAAAAAGGGGCTCATAATGTCACAATGGGATGCATTATTGATCAGGCTAGAAAATGAAAGGGATAAGGTAAATTGTGCAAAATTCTGAGTGGTAGATCTACAGAGGAATGTAACATCAATAGTGGTGTTTGAGGCAAACACCCAATACCCACCAGTCTTACGTAAAATAGGGAGCTTGAATTTTCTTACTGACTTGTCACAGAATTCAAAATAATCTCTACTAGTAAAAAGATTGAACTTTCAATTGTCAACATGACTAACAAAAAAAGGGAAATCGGCTGGACAAAGGGCAATGCCATGAGATAGAAAGTTACTGAGAGCAACAGGGTTAACTGATGCAAAAGGTTTACGATCAGGACTAACAATCAAATATTCTTGCACATGAAATAATAATAAAAATTTATTCATTTTTGCAAAAAAGAAGGGAACTGGAGTTACACGACATCTTTCAAAGAGACTGTATTTGTTTGCTGGAGGGACATTAATAACTATGTTCAGTGAAGAGTTATAGATAACGGCTTGAACATTACTTATACCATAGAACATGTACAGATTCTCTTGTATTACAGGGGCTATCATATACAGAGACAAAATGAGTAACTACTGGATGTTCATTAAAATATCTAGAAAAGAATTGGCACTTAACAAGGTGGTGCTCAATTTACCACGAGCTGTAGTTCCAGTTGTATGTCTGAGATCAAAGAGTTCTAATCGTGCATTTGTAAGAGCTTCACTGACTCTAATTAGCATGCGGTAATTCAAAATAATCATACTATCAAGGGTATCATGGAGTGCAACAGAAAGATAGCAGTACAAATCATTGTAATGTTCCAAGTAGAGTTGACTCAATTTTCTAATGTAAAAAGTATTATTAATAACTCTGTACTCTAAATTTTTTATCATAATTATTTTGTTGGCCACACTAGTCGAAATATCATCTTGAGAGTACTTTAAGGAGTTTAATCTGTGTTCAAGTAGAGCAAAATCATCACTGTCGGGAGTGCCAAAATCTATTTTTAGGATAGTGCCACCAAAGCAAAGAATGTACGTTTTACTCGAAAAGACAGTAATGAAGTCAAAGTTTTTACCTTAGCCTGAAATGCACCAAAACTATTCTTCAATTGCACAATGTTTAGGTCAAAATTAAGTTCAAAAGAGGTGTTGTCTCTAGGGTTTTTGCTTCCTTGTTGATGTACAGAAATTATTGAGTTTATCATCTCTTGAAGATCACTGCATTCATTGCCCAAAGACCCAGATCAAAGTTTAACACTACAGAGTAAGCGCTGTCTGAAAAAATAACATCGTCCTCACAATAAAAAAGAACTCTTGATTCCAGGGGTGAGATGGTGACCGACAACAAAACTGCGCTGGCTACAGCCAGAACTGCGATGCAGAGGAGACGCATGATGCTTCAACGGGAAAACAACACTAAAACAGAAAATGTAGTACACTCATAGGGAGTATAACCAAAATAAAATGATTCTCATATAAATAACTAGTTACTTCCATAACCGAAGGAAACCTAGATTCACATCACTATAGGTTTCACAGAGAAATGGAAAGTTGAAATAAATCGTTATTGTCACCCATAAAAGTTCAATACCCAATTCAATTTAATGTTGAAGAAGAAGGAATCCCACAAACGTAACCCAAAAACACACATGTGATGTTAAAGTTCATTAATATAATAAAATCCCCCCAAAAAGTCAATAACTAAAAAACCTAACTTAGAATCCACAAAATAATGATTTTCTTGGTACCTTCATATTAACTTAACCTAGTACTTCAAAGATGACTTAAATTTGTATTCTCAGTCTGACTTAAATTTGTATTCTCAGTCTGACTTAAATTTGTATTCTTAAGTTGACTTAATTAGTACCTAGGATTTTTCTTGCATTTATAAAGCACGCAAAGAGAAATAGCCTCAAAAAGGACCCAAGCCAGTGGGTGATCAGTCCACGGTCAAAATCAAGTCAAGGCTTAGAAGAATTTAAATTGTGGCATTGTTAGGACCCCAACAGAGTTTTTCTTTTGGGAAGGTTTGGGGGGGGGGGGGGTATCCCTTCCAGAAGTTTTTTTCTTGGCTGGTCAGCCGCACAAACAAAAATTATTACAATATTACCTTCTACAGATAGGGTCTGCAGCTCCTAGACTTGTAGAGAAACCAATAAAACTTATTAAGATGCCAGAGGGCGAAACTTCTTTAAATGAGAGACATGAGCAAGACTGGCAGTGACTGGCATTATAAAACACTGGATCTGGTAGGGACCAGTCCAACAAACGAAAGCTTAGCCATTTCCTTGTCAACTGCCCTGCTAACAGGGTGAGCTTTGCAGAGGACCACATCACCAACATTAAATGGATTGTCAATCCGATTTTTGTTATATCTGTCACGACTCTTGAAGTGGGCTCGTTTGACGTTCTTTAGGACTGCTGCCCACACTTAACAAATATACTTGGGATCATTCTATAACAAATCGTCTAAATGCCACAAATTAGACATAGGATTACTAGGCAAATAAGTGAGAACAAGGTTGAACAGACTATCTTTGAGGGATTCATGTTTGGCAAAGTTAAAAGTCATATGCAACCAAGTTAAATTTTTGTCCTAATTTGAATGCTCTATCGCATGGAAGGCTATGAGGGCCAAACAGAGGTTTCAGTTGAAATGCTCCGCTTGTGAAGGAGGTGGGTTATATGGAGATGAGGTGATGTGGCGAAAACCAAAAGAGAAGCACATAACACAGAAAATTCTGGAAGTGAACTGTAAGCCATTATCTGATACAATAGCAGTGGGTACACCAAAGTTTTGAAATACTCGAGTTTGCCAAGCACGAACGGTTGGTGCAGCATCAGCTTTTCTTATAGGGATGAGCCACACAAACTTGGAAAATGCATCAACACAAACTAATAACATATTGTTGCCTAATTTTCTTCTGGGAAAAGGTCCAACAAAATCAAAGAAAAGCTTTTGCATAGGTTTCTCGGCAACTTCAGAAGAAAAAAGGCCTAAATGGGTGTTCTGAGCAGGTTTGTTTAAAGTACACAATTTACAAGTTTTAACACCTTCAGTGATTTCACCATCCATGCCCTTCCAAATGAAATGTCTTCTGACAGCCTGAATAGTTGTATGCATGCCCAGATGAGCACCAATGGGTGATGAATGAAAATAGTCAAAACCATGGGTCTGAGATTGGAAGACAACACAACACGTTTCACATTATCACAAGACTTGCAACACAAGACACCTTCTGACAAAAAAATATGGCTTTTGTTCTATACCTTATTTCAATTTATTCATGATTTTGTTTAGGTCCTGATGGTTTTCTTAATGCTCTTTGATATCCATGAAAGCCAAAGGGAAGTCAACTATAAGGTTATAATTTGGAAGAACAGTGGCCTCATTACTAGAATTTGTACCATCCAACATGTGGGAAAGTCATCAGCCACTATATTATGGGATCCTCTATTGTGTTGTACACGGAATTTTAAAGACGATATTCTGATGACCTAACGACCAATTTTGCCAAGATGCCATAGGTGAGCCAAAAGCCACGACAATGCCTGATTATCCATTTTCTGTAGGAATTCGGCATGTCCTAAGTACTGCCTTAATTTTGTCGATGCAAAAGACAACCGCTAAACCTTCTAACTTATAAATCGATGACCTTCTTTCCTGTAATGTGAGAGTGTGTGATGCGAAGGAAATTGGCTGTCTAACACCAACGAACTCATGACATAAGACTGCTCCCACTGCCAAACTGGAAGCGTCCATTTGAAACATAAATTCCTTTGAAAAATCTGGAATTCGAAGAAAGGTGTGGATGGGAGAGATAATGATATAATTTTTGAGAGTATCAAAGGCATTTTGTTATTCCTCTCCCCATACACAGGGTAAAGCCTTTTTCTGTAAATGATTAAGAGGTTCAGCCTTTTCAGCTAGGTTTGGAAAGAATTTCCCGAAAAACTGAATCATGCCGGTAAATCGGGAAATGTCCTACACCCCGAGGCTGCGGAAATTCTCTAATGCATCTAGTCCGCTCAGGATCAATGGAGACACCTTTATAAGAAATGGTGTGGCCTAAAAAGGAAATCTTTTTCACAGCAAATTTAATCTTACTAAGATTGACTGTCAGACCTGCCTGTTGTAAACGGGGCAAAACTTCTTCAAGTGGACCAAATGTCGCTCAAAATATTCGGAGTATATCACCATGTATTCCAAATAATTGTACACATACCGGAATATAACATCATGAAAAATTTAGTCTAACAATCTTATAAGGACTTGGGCACCTGTAGCCAAACCGAAAGGTACAGGTGTAAATTTGTAGAGATTCGAGGGGACACAGAAAGTAGTAATTGGTTTGGACTGTATGGACGATGGAATTTGGTAGTACGCCGAATTAAGATCACTAGTGGTATAAAATTCTGCTTTCCCAAACCAATTAAAGGCCGATTGAAGGTCCGGAAGTGGGACATACTCTAATTAAATATTCTTATTTATTTTGCGGTAATCTATAACCATCTGGTATTTGTCGTTAGCTTTGGAACCAAGAAAGCAGGACTAGCATATTGCGAAGTGGAGGGTTCAATCACACCCTTGTCTGATAAATCCTGGATCTGATTTCTCGAATTTTCATTTTTGGAGGTGTTAGCTTATAAGGGTGGCTGCTAACATACTCCTTGTCTACCAATTTGATTTCGTACTCCAACAAGTCAGTTAGACCTAACTGCGACATGAGAACTTTAGGAAATTTCTTACAAAGTTTTTGAATAGCGACTTGCTGGTGTGGCTCTAAATGCAAAAAGGGGCGCACAGCACCTCAGATTCAATTCTAACTTCAGAAGAAAGGGGTTGCTTTTGGTTACAATTAATGAAAACAATTTTTTTCTGTAGGGGCAAATTTGAAGAATATCTGCTGCTCCTGAATATCTAAAACCAGCCCTGAAAATGCCATGAAATCAGCCCCTTAAATAAAAGACAGTACATGTAAAACGGCCAATTTTCAATTTAATGGTCGCATAACACAAAATAGGCAATGCTCCACTGGAAGCAGTATAACACTGGATATTACATGGCTTAACAGTCTTCACCAATTTTAATTCTTTCAATTCCTTGAAGAGTTCACCTGAAATTATAGTACGAGCAGATCCCGAATCTACTAGGTCATGTACTAACAGAGGCCCAACATTTAGTTCAACACAAGGGGTGGCAACTTTCTGGACCCCTACAACATTTGGGAAATTAACCTGAAAATTACTATCTTGTCTTTTAGTTTCACTTATGCCACAAGGGCTAAAAAGCTGTTGGAAATGGTGACCAAAGTTGATAGTTTGAATAATGTGTGCATTAAATTGAGAGTTGGCAAGGTTGCCCCTGCGAGGATGGTTTTTTTGCAGTTAGCCACAGGATGTATCGCAATAAGGTGATCAGATTCTTTAAGATAAAAGCTTGCACATGCATTGCTACCCGAAACTTTAGCCTGACATTTACTGTACCGCGACATACTACTAACTTACTTGGTATCAACGACACTTACATCAGGAGTATGCATTTTGCCATGCTTGTCTGGGATGGGGCCTGACTTACCAGTATACCTACTCTTGGTGGAGAAACTCTCATGCTTTTGGTCTGCATAACAAATGTTTTGGGAATAATGCAGTCTCGGTCCAGTTCAGTGAATGAATTTGCTTTAATCAAAAATACTAGGCGAGAACGCTTTTACGGTTCTAAGCCTTCAAAAATTGTGTTTACAAGTTCAGTCTCAGATAGGAGCATACACAAAATGCTAGAAGACTCTTTTATACTGCTAACACAGGATGGCAACGATTCATTAAATTCTTGAATCCTGTTGAATATCCTGAACTACAGTTGAATGAATAACCTGGATGGGATGAAGTAGTGCAAAATGTCAGCATGATACTGGTCTAAAGTGAAATGCTGGGAGATGGCATGTCTGGTCCTCTCACTTAGAGGTCCCAGGGCGAAAGCGTATATGATTTCTAGAAACTGGGTTTCTGGTAACGTCTTACTTTGATGTAACTTCACAATATGTTTTAGAAACTCTAAAAATTTAGGAACTTGAAGTCCATTGGTAGCTGGAATGTCATGCAACAAGCACTCAAGGGGGTGGATAATTTTGCCTAAAGAGGGGGGCACCAAAGGTGGGATTGGTGGTACAACAGCTGCGGACATCAGTGGTGAGGTGGCAAATGTGGAATGGGTAAGTGTGAGTGGGAGATTGGTGGGATGTGAGCGGGAAATGAGGGGTAAAGTAACAGTGAAGTGACATGGGATGTGGATGGGATACTAACTATGCTAGTGTAAGCTGGTGTGGAGAATTAAATGGTTGTGGTGGGAGTACTGAGGCTTAAGTTGACCAGCTGTTCAACAAAAGTGGCAACTTCAACATTCTGGAGGACCTGCTGGGACCCTACAGTTTCCATGTTACAAAGGGCCTCAAATAAACATTGTGCCTACATAATGACATTCTTTAGAGATTGGGCTTGAATTTCAGAAAGCTGTTCTGGGTACGGAGTCAACAAATTGTTAGCCCTATTTTTCAAATGGGCATTCCTATTTTTGAGATACACATACTTATTTATACTATATTTTCAAACATTTCCGGTAGGAAGATTATGTTGGCAGCTCAAGTTTTATACTCACTTTCAACATTAATGGCCACCAGAAACCTCATGTCCACTGGGGCCTCAGAATGAAGTGCTGCTCATAAGCCACTTCTACAAGCCATAACAGTAATCTCAGAGGATAACACCTCTCAGATGCCACACTTACAAGTGACCTCGTCATGCAACAAATATTCAGGGATGATTGTAGCCATTTGCAAAGGTACTAAATAATTACTACTAAAGAACAACACTAACATACAACTTATTACTGTGCAAGACACTTAAAAAATGCAACAAATATATCCTCTCAAAGGAAAATAATACATAACATATACACTGAGCATGTGTAATTATAAACCGGCTACCCATGCAAAACCCAAGGCACACACAAAAAGGAAAAAACCATGCAGAAAGCATGCAGTAATTATGCATACACACACACACAACCACCAGCGTCTGCTACCAAACTTCTTGTGTCGGTATTTATGGGGCTAGAAATTTGGCTGGGAATAACCTACCAAAAGCATTCTCGCCCTCAACAACACCACAAGAAAGGAAACGCCCGAGAGCCAGGTTGCAGTGCGATTGTGCATAGTTAAATGTTAGTAAAGAATAGTTAAAGGCCTAACACATAATTCAGTTTCTTAGAAAAATATTACGCTAAAAAAAACAATACTTGGTATGGATGAGTAGACTTAATTTTTAGTAACCGAGATGTTAGGTATACCTACCATATTCATAACAAAAAGGAAACAAGTTCATATCATATACCATCATTACTTTATTACTTTGCTCAAAAGATATTATAATTTGCCAAGAAGTAAACATAAATATGTTTCAAGAACAACAACAACGGCTACAACAGAAAATATTTATATACATATATATAAATGAGTATTTTTTTATTTAACATGTTTGTTTCTTATAATATTTTAATTTGTTAGTTAATGCAAGTTTGCCTTTCTGCAAATATTGTTATTTTATATTGCTATCATAATATTATTTCGGGATCCTATGCAAAATTTAAATTAGATGATTCCTTTATCGTTAGTGGCCATTTTGGTTAAGGAAAATATTACACATACTACACTGTTGTTCTTTTTTCTAGGCTTTCAAACCAATTAATTAAATTTTGGTACTGTCACTCAGAAATTGTCACAAAGAAATGAACAAAAGTATAATTGTTTTCAATATCAACAAAATTTCGAAGGTCGGTCCAATACGATGGTTAGTAGCACAGCATGCACATGCGGAATAAAATAAAACAAACTTGGCCTGGTGAAGCACGAGTAGCAGATCAGGAACACATCTCCGATCGGAATGTTCCGACAACAGGAAACTAATTCATGGAGAAAGGGCGGCGAGGAAAATCCTCCAAGTACGACCATGCTTCAACTCCGAAGCCACATAATTCAGGTCGTCACCCTAGGCCCATGATGTTGAACTTCTTTAGCTGTAAATAAGTAGTTTTTCACATCATAATGGAGAGTTAACAAAATGCAGAAGAAAAATTACGATGTCACAATTAGTTCATGTTGATGGAGGAGGAAGTGACTTTCCGGAAATCGTCGCAGAGTAAGATCGATTCGAGAGGACCAGTACTAGCAGTAATCGAATTACATTTCGCGACTTCTAAAACTTGGTTTATAAATATTTCATTTAAAGTAAAAAAAAATTATAAATGTAACATAATTAGTTAATAATTTTCAAATACACCACATTATACGAAATAATAATCATATAAAGAGTAAGTACTAATTATTTGATAATTGTCAATCTTTGACATGTTGGTTGGCATAGTTTGAAAATGTATTTTATCAACAAAACGGGAATTTTAACCTCAGATAATTATTACATTAGCAAACAAAATATTATTAAAGTCTTTAAAATCCAAAGGATATTGGTGATAATTATTAAACCATGAACTTATTTATACAATGACATCTAGGTCATTCTCCACTAGAAGCAACTTTCTCGGAGCCCTGCTAAATATCTACTTGCAGGCCCATTACATATCCTTCCACCAAATGTAAAAAAAAACATTGCCATGTGACTGCTATGTAGCATCTGTCAAAATCAATGTTTACAACCCATTGTGTGTACATGTGTTCGCATACTTTCGCTACACCTAAACATAAATATTGAAATGTGACTTCTATTTATAGACCTGTCGAATGTATTGTTTACTGTTTACAGCTTTTCGAAGAATTCTGTCGTAGGTCTATTTCAAAAACCATTTCGTACGAATATTCACAGTTTAGGCATATCACATTATTTAGGTCAGCTATATAATGATGTTTTACAAATGCCTGAATTGACGGTAGTTCTTACGGTTATGTTACATTAACATATTTGTTTTCCACGACATGGCCCATAACATGTAATGCTCGTTAATATTTTGTCACGACTGTGTTTATCACTGTTAAAACTGTGGGTTAATGAACTATAGTGTTATCTTTTTGTTATTGATATGGGTTGGGTTATTTCTTAAAAGGACGGCCTCAGTTCGAATAATGAATGAATAACCAGTCCAACGAAAAAGACACATCAAAATCAAGTACACAACTCGTGTCGCTTAACTTTTGTCATACAAACTTAAAATAGAGCGGTGAACATGCACACAAATAAGCCTACCGTAACTTTTATTCTGCTCATATTTATATGTATTGCTACTTTCTGTGTACTAGGTTTATTGAAATTTGTTGGGCCTGGGCTTGGTTATTTTGTTGGGAGTGGTGGTAAATCACGTTACACGACTGTGTTTCAAACACCTAGGGCAAAGGTACAACATTGTGATAAATAAACAGACATGGATGTAAATAAATAACTTCGTCATAAAAACAGTTCACATAAAAAATGTATAAATAGTTCACATCAAATATTTGAAATCACGCAGTCACACAGATCTAGCTTAACGATCACCATGCAGTCACACCACGCCATTTCAAATGCAATGGTTAACTAAACACACAGTAACAGTATATTTATTACTGCAGTGGAAACACAGATTCATCACAACATTGTAACTTGTTAGGTAGGTTTAAAAAACACAATGTCTACAATTGTGATGTAATTTGAAATATTTTTTGGAGGAAGTATTATTTACGCTTCGTCATGGCTTGCCATTTCTGCCAACTTCATATCGTTTCTGCACCGCCATCTTATCTAAATATATTAAAATATGTATTCAAACATTAAAATCTCTTTTCAGTTGTTAATTACAAATTCAAAAATAATTATTTTGCTATAATAAGTATGAAATATGCTACAATTGGAAGCATGTAAAATTACCGCTTACTAGCAAAGTGAAACTTGCGAGTGTGAAAGAGACAAAGAGAGAGAGCGACAAGCCTCACTCAGCAGACAGTTGCTTGATAAAACAAGACCATGCCATAACAGCCTACTCACGAGATTTTCCAATTTTTTTTAAACTGTAAAAATTAGATATATTACCATCGGGGCTACCTAAATATTTAAATATTTCAATAGGCACCGTTTAATTTACAATTAGTATACTAAAAAAGTAGGTTAAAATAATATTATAATGGTGAACTATTTTTTACCGGACGTTGCCAACACATCGCTGCACTTGCTGTTATTAATTTATATTTAAAAAGAAACACATAATACAAGTTATAGACGATATTAAGGTAAAGATTCATTTATTCAATAATACAGTGCTGTAAAGCTAACCACAGTGATATATATTTGTGAAATACAGGTTATTAAAATAACAGGTTGACATATTATGCCTAGAGTGTTTTTTCAAAGGTAGATTTTCATAAGTCGCTTCCAATCGGGAATGGACTATAGTTGATATAAATATATTGAAGATGTTTTACATAAAATTCAAAATAGGTTTCCAAAATAATTAACAGCATTTTGAACAGAACTGGAATATGCACATAAGGCAAAACAATAAAACAAAATACAATTATATAAATAAAATCATTATTGAATTAAGTTACCACAGTAACTAGTACTTAACAAGTTCTTTATGCTTAACCATTACTTTGACAGAAAATTGGATAACTGGAACTGAATTTCGCAGTTTTACCGATTCCTAAATGTGGAATCCGAGTCACAGATTCACACAAAATACAAGAAATGAGCAAATTAGGAGTCATGAACCACCGAAGTGGCACAACAGCAGCTGCAGCAGAGAGCCACACTCTACCACACGTAGTAGCATATCAGTGACAGACACGATGCAGGTTCAGAGCAGTGCAGTGTGTTACAGGTGGTGTAACACAAAGCAGAGCAAGGACGGTGGCCATGCAGCCACATGCGCACCTGCACAGAAATTTCAGGTATTAGTACCTACATATATTTATTGCCTTAATAACATGTAACAGGGCAAGGGTGGTGATGTGAAGTTACGGGTAAGCGAAGGGACACCTGCAAATCTCATTTTAATGCCCACAGTTCCTTTATCAGTGTAATAGCAATGTTTTTATAGTGTATCTTCACCATGTGCCATCATCCCCACTTCATTACATTTGTTTTACAGTATATAGTTGTTGTTTAATATGCAATGGAGTTTTTAAAAATGTTATAGCAATTGTAGCAAGAGAAAGAGTTTGTTTGCTGAATGCCATGTAATGAAAGTAATTACATGTGGCGCCATGTTGGAACTGCTGTAGACGCCGAGGACTTCAAGAGGCAGGTGGCGTGTACCATCGGTTCTGCGCCAGGGTGGCATTCACTTATAGCACTGGTCATTTTCATCGCAATAGACTTTTAACATAACCAGAACCTTTTTCGAAAGCCGCCCGGAACACCGCATCTCTCCTTCCCCGGATTTTCATCATCTTGGGAAGCTTTATTTCACACTAAAAGTTATGCACTGCCCTTCGTACTATTTTAACAGCACCACTGCTGCCGACCGGTACATGTCCGGCTCTCCGAATGTAAAGTGTTTCTCAGAGTAGAATTCTAGTCAATCGCCCAATAAACATGACTACATTTGACGAGTGTTCTTTATTGAGGTAAGCTGCAAGGTATGTCAGGTTACTGGGCCTTATAATATCTTCCCACCAAATCGCATGTGTTGGAACTTTCCTACCAATCTTTATTTGCAAGCATTTACAGGACAGTGTAAAATAGCATAGGCATGTGGACAGTATTAATAATTCACCGCATATCATGCATACCCATTTTTACACATTCTGCACGAGGAGTGATGCAGCACAAGGGAAGGATAGTTGCTAATGATTGTAGGCTGCACGACCCAGAGTGATGGAAGTGTCTGCTCTACCACTTCAATGGCACTAGGTCTGGATAGTGCCTGGCGCCCCTGGTAATATACCTCATTCTAAACACCTCACCAAGACAAAATCACTCCTCAAATTTCTATTTATCATTCTTATCACTGGACCACCATCCCTTGGCCATGTTCTTTACCAATTCATTTCCAACATTCAACCCAATGTCATCTGACAGCATGCCATCAAATGGCTTGCCCGAGTGTGTGGTCAAGTCCTACAGCTTTCCGAACATTTGACTCCCATCACCCATAAAGGGTTCCCTGCCATTTAAGTACTTGCGAATATTTTTCTGGTGCTATTTGCAATGGGTGTATTATTCCGTGCTTTGGAGCATTTGGTGACGGGGCCAGCACAACTTTTGTTGCACTACACTGCCCTACACGTCTTATACATGCATGAAGCGTCTCACTACAGAGCTTGCGGATCACATGAGACACACTTCTACGTCCGTGCACCCAAGTAGATGCGATTCTCTGCTGTACTGTGAATCTGGAGCGGCTGTGGAAGGCAAACTGTCTAAGGGGAAGCCATAGTCGGTGTTAAAACCCCCTTCCCCCTGCGAGATTGTTTGCAGCCATTGATGTCACATGCAATAGGGGCATTTCTGCCTCTACTGTCGATGTTCCCACAGTGTATAGGGCTCCGTGTGCTGCCCCCTATGCTGTTGAGAAGGCTGATCCTACCTCTTATGACTTTGCATTTTGTGAGGCATTAGCGCACGCCCACGAGTATTCCTGGTCAGTGGCAGATGTGGCTGCCTCCGTGTTCGGCGAAGGCACAATGAGCCGGTCGATTCGTTGCCCTCGCTATCTCTATTGCTACTTGTGCTCATTCTTCTCCTCTTAGACGCGCACATGTGTCACCTCCGTGAGCTACCATATGATGATCTACAGGAGGGAGGCGGGTTTGGTTTACTCTTCTTGCGAGGTCCCCGCATTTGACTGCATCTGTCTTGCGGTTTTCTAACTGATGCTGATTACCTTGGCTTGAGGAAAGGTGCTATGATGGCGGGCGTCATAGAGTCCATTGCCGGTGCCCCTTTCAGGAGTGAAGGATCTGGTTTCAATGCCGGTGCCGGAATGGCAGTGCTCGCCGACACTGCGCCATCGAATCCTGTGGTGCCGACCATCAGGTGGGCCCCTTATGATTCTGATGTGTTGGACGTTGTTGGACTTGTCATATCCACTAGTGGCCCTCTTGGAAGAGGTGCTGATGCACCTTCCTCCTGGCTGACTACGTCGTCGTGGGTCATTTGGGCATTCATCGCTGTTGCTTGCTCTTGCTTGCTTGTGCTTGCTCATGCTTGCTCCTCCCAATGTTTATTCCTCACTTACTGATGGTAGGCTAATGTTAGTTTCCAGAGTCACATCATTGCAAATTGTGGAACCTACATCAGCCAGACCCCTGTAGATCACCATCGTGTTCAGTATCGGTGGTGCTTCGTTCCCAGGTGGAAGGCCCTGCAATGGAGGTGCTGGACCACTTTCCTCCACCTCACTTGCTAGTTGCAGCTCAGCAGGTGTTACACTATCATTGGTCGCTGGGGTACCAGGTGCATATCTGCTGGGGATATCTCCCAGCGACAGCCGGATGTCGTCACTATGCGCAGGAACTGTCTTCCTCCCCACTTGAACCAAATAAGTTGAGGTTTCGAAGCTCCTTACCACCCCATGTGGCCTGATCCATTTTGGCACCAAACCCGCCCAGAAGTTGCGCCATGCAGTCGACTGCATGTACATGTGTAGATAGACCAACTGATCTGGCATGAGTGCTGACGGGGGTCGGGTGGTGTTCTGCGTCCACCGCGCTGCATATTCTTCCTGACAACACCATTGTTCTCGCTGATGGCATCGTTGTCGCCCTTCTCTTGCACCACTGCTCTCTGTTGTGCTACTTTCCTTAGCTGTCGGGGATTGTTCTTTTCTGGGCAGGCTGATATTCCGACCTAGGAGTACTTCGACTGGGGTCTGGCCAGTAGCTGCATTGACACAGCAGTGGAGGGTGAGAGTGTGGCTGGCAGGTGTTCTGCCCAGGTAATATGCTGCTCCCCCACATTGAGCATCAGCTGTGCCTTCAGCTCTTGATTGCGCCACTCTGTGGGTTTCGTGTGAGGGTGATAAACCACACTCTTCAGGTGGTGCACTCTCCACATGGTGCACAGTTCCCTCAAATTCTTCCCTGGAAATTTATTGCTGTTATCCATCGAAAGGTCTATTGGATAGCCACAGCAGAAAAAAACTCTTTTTGCAGTACCTTTGCTATCATGTTCACTCGTGTGGTACTTAAGGCGCACGCCTCTACCCACCGAGAATAGTTGTTTGTTACCACTAGGATGAAGCATTTGCCTCCTGCTGACTTCGAATACAGTCCCATCAAATCCAGGTTGACTGTTTCGATGGGCCGTCTCTGCTGACGAGGTTGCTACTGTGGCACACTGTCTTCTCTGCACGATTTGAATTGGTTGCACTTTGAGCATTGCTG
This sequence comes from Dryococelus australis, assembly GCA_029891345.1. Classification (NCBI taxonomy): domain Eukaryota; kingdom Metazoa; phylum Arthropoda; class Insecta; order Phasmatodea; family Phasmatidae; genus Dryococelus; species Dryococelus australis. The sequence goes on along the minus strand of CM057009.1, from coordinate 67,074,087 downwards.
TACCCACTTCCGTGCACAATGTGATAGTCCTGGCCAGAAGAAATGTGCTTTGATGTTGCACACCATCTGACCTGTGCCTGGATGACCTGCTGTGACACTTGAATGTGCATGCATAAAGACCTTCTCTCGACACACCGGTGGCACATACAATCCCCACGTAGTTTTGTGTTCTGTTGAACACGTCTCTATTCTGCCATTCACTACACACCATCCCTCGACATTTTCAGTTACACATTTGGCTTTCTGCACTTGCACAAAGGTGCAGCCTTCTTGTGCATTCACCACTTCCTGACACAGAACTTATATTATCTTGTCACTGGTTACAACGTCTACCTGGATGTATGGTTGAAAAATGTCTTCCCACTTGGTGTCTTCGCATCCAACTACCTCCATAATTGGTGCTCGAGATAACGTGCCAGTGAGCTCATTCTTATGCCTGGGGATGTGCTCTACAATTATGTTATAAGCTTTCATTATCAATACCCACTGGGCGCATTTACTGCGAGCCTCTTGCACAGTGTGTAACCACATAAGACACCTGTTATCTGTGCGCAAAGTAAATCTCCTATTCTCCAAACATGACCTGTAGTTATTCACTGTCCAGATGACCTCCAAGCACTCGCACTCTTGGACGTTGTAGCACCTTTCTGTTCCACCTAATTTGGCACTCGCAAAGTCAAACACTTGTTTCTCCCAGCTTTGGTGTACTGGTAAAGTACCATGCCTAGCCCCTCCTGGCTGGCATCTGTCTGCAAGTACAAGTGACAAGCCAGGTCGTACCTTGCCAAGTCGAGTATGCCTTGAAACCAGCTTTTATTTCTTGGAATGCCTTCTCTGCTTCATTACTCCCCACAAATATCCACTGCGGTGACAGTATGTGTGTGAGTAGCACTGTTATAATTGCCAATCCCTCAATATGCTCACAGAGCCAGTTAATGGGGCCAAAGAACTTACATAATTGCTTATATGTATGTGGTGACTGATAGCTGTCAATAAGACTTATCTGCTCTGGGTTTGGCCTGTTCCCTGAATGAAATGATGATCAACTATGTTTATAAGAGGACTTAAGGCGAAATGGGCCATGTCACAGGTACTGCTACAAGCAGTACCTATAGTCTTATTTTGGTAACTATATTTAAAACAATTTGGAAATTATATCACACTAGCTTATAAGAAGATATGGGCTATATTTGACCCTGCGAACCTTCTCATCATCGTGGGTGATGTCTATGTTACTAATTTGGTAGTTGTAACTCAAATGGTTTAGAAATTACCATCAACTATTCTTATAATTATACACAGTGTATACTTGACCCTGTGACCCTTCTTGTCATTGTGGCTGATGCCTTTGTTATGAATTTGTTAGTTGTATCTCAAATGGTTAGGAAATTACCATCAACTATGATTATAATAGGGCTTAAAGCATAACTAAACTTACCATTCTCATTGTCATCAGGGGTGATGCCTATGATATGAATTTGATAACTATATCTTTAACAGTTCGGAAATTATGAAAAACTAAGCTCACGAAAGAGCTTAAGACATAATGAGCCATATCACAACAATCAGTGCTACAAGAAGTACCTATAATCCAAATTTGGTGACTATAACCTAAACAGTTAGGAAATTATGATTATGCTTATAAAAGGACTTAAGGCATAATTTAACTTACCACTCTCATCGACATCAGGGGCAATGTCTGTGATATGAATTTGTCAACTATAGCTTCAATGGTTCGAAAATTATGACTAACTATGCTTATAAAAGCGATTAAGTCATAATTGAACACACCAGTCCCATCGACATTGGGGGCGATGTCTATAACATGAATCTGATGACTATCTGAAATGGTTCGGAAATTATCGCCAACTATGCTTATAAATACATATAGGATATACATTCTCGCCATTGTGACCGATGTCTACATTATGAATACAGCAATTATATATTAAATGGTTCAGAAATAACTATCAATTATTCTTATAAGAAGACATAAGTTATACTTGTTCCTACCACCATGACTGTCGTTGTGGGCGATGCTTATGTAATGAATTTGATGACTATAACTTTAATGGTTTGGAAATAATAGTTAACTATGCTTATAAGTTTGTGATTGTCAGATATAGGCATAGTGCACTTGAAACATGACCGGTTGTATGGTATCAAATGTATTGTATTTAATGCTTGGATTGGTAACTTAATTAATTTAGAAATAAAAATAATCGCCCCTATGCCTACTAAATTCAATATGGCAGTGGGGCACATGCGACTAATCGATAAAAGTACGAATAATCAAAGTTCAAAATATTAGTTTAGAATTCGACTTGAAAACACAAGTCCAAAAATATATAACAATTGGTATACTTACTAATACATTTATATGCTTATAAAAATCCAATATGGAGCTGGTGATAGTCACTTAATCATATATTCTGATGACATATTGCTATGTGTATAAAAATACGAGTTCGTCGAAATGTTGCATGATACACTTGTTTGTAACAGTTAAATAAAAATATCCAAAATGAATTACATAATTTTTATTTTATAATATTATTATTTTCCAAATCGATGGTTGTGATATCATAATTTTATTATTCTTGAAAATACCAGTTCGTACACGCATTGTGACATGAGCTGAGCTCCCGGCCCTTAGACCTTTTACCCACCATCAACAACATGTGGAGGCGCACTCTTCCATGTGTGGTACCGCATCGGTAAGCTACATGACACGAGGGCAAGCCAGTGCAGTGTAGTGCAGTGCAAATATATGTTTCAGGTACACCACAGTGAACGGGAGGACAGTGGCCATGCAGCCACATGCACATACAGGAAGTAGTACAATGCAATTATTATTTCCGAAACATTGTATAAAATGGCAAGCATAGTGACAAACTGTCACATGTGCAAGGAAGGATACCTTTAATCATTCTTTTAAAGCCCTATTGTTAATTTTTAAGTGTTTTGTCAGTGTACCCATTGACGTGTAATCACCTACACATCATCTCACATATTATTGCAGATTTTTTATGTTTGTTAATTATGTACTGATATTTTAAGCAGATTATTGCAAGTGTGTGTTGTATTAGCATAGTTTTAAAATGCACTGTGCCGGAAAGTAGTCCCATGTGGCACGTTCTGGCGGCAACCCCGGCGAGTAAGTCATGTTGGAAAGTTAGTAGATGCCAAAAGCCTAGGGAGGTCGGTCGCGTACCGTTCGGTTCCGTGCCTGGGAAGCATGCATCTTTAGTACCAATGATTTTTCACTTGAATAGCTTAATGATCTTCAGAACATTTTTCGGTGGCTTCCCGGGAAACCGCCTCTCACTTGCCCAGGGTTTGAATCACCTGGCGAAGCGTAATTCTGCACCTTAAGTAATGCATGGTCTTCACGCCATTTTTATACAGTTTTACCGCTGCCGACCGGTCATTGTTCAAGTTGTAATTTGTAAAGTGTTGCCTTCAGGGCATGTTCAGCTAGTGCCTAATAACTATCACTATGTAAATCGTTTTTTTAAATTCAGGTAAGCTGCATGGCATTTCAGGATATGGGCCTTTACAATTTCTCGCTAAATTGCATGTGTGTGGAACTTTCGTATACTTTTTGCAAGTATTTCAATGTGTAACATAGCATAGGGGTGTGGATGCCCTTAATAATCCACTGTGTAATACACATCCAATTTATTAAGATTCATCTGAGGAGTGTAGCAGCATGGAGGGATAGCTGCCTTTGGCCGTCGACGACACAACCCAGTGAGAAGAGTCTGCTCTACCACTTCATGGCACTAAGTCTGGTAGTGCCTGGCGCCCCAGGTAAAATACCTCATCAATTTCACCTCACACAAACACATCAACTCCTCAAACCTTTAATTTTTCCAAATTTTATTCTGGCTCCTGGACCACCATCCATGAACCACATCTCACAGCATTTGTACACCATCAGTTGCATGCTACTCTTGTTTACATAAGTTAAATAAAAATAGGGGAAAGGCACCTAATTTGGGGATTGATATTTTGGAAGCTTAATTTTTATATTTTTAACACATTATCACTGAAATGATTAATGGGAAATAGTTATTATCATTGCTATACTATATTACATTATTATCTTATTTTGCCCTGCACGTAGATTTTTTAAATTGTTTTTTAATATCTCCAAATATATGTTCTAATTTGGGGAGTATTAAGAGGTAGCTTATAAAAGCCCAAATTTAATATTTTTAATGGTGAATTTATAAAAAAATAACCAATAATAATATTTGCAACTATGTGTTTGTAATAATTACAGTTCTGAGATGTAAAAAGTAGTTTGAAAATGCAAAATACGATATACAAGAAAAGAAACATTTGAAAGCAACCAATATAAACATTTTAAAAAAAGTGAGCATAGACCTACTAAGTTAAAACCTTTGAGTAATGTCTTCTTCTGGGTATTTATTTTTAATTAATGGCTTTGTGAATACTATGCACGATTCTCCTATGAAATTCTCCACTAAGGACAAATTAATTAGAGCTGAGAAAAATCAAATTAAACTAACCAGAAAAATGCAATAACAAGGTATAAACTAAAGTGATTTTGAACATCAGTTTCTATTTACTTGATTTCTTAGTAGTAGGTCTAACCTTCAAGCAACTGTCACAAACAAAATTTGATTTTAGTCCAATATTAGCACATGCCACATGAGTCCACTTGCAGCAGGTAGCAGCTAACCCTGTCTTCGCCCATGTTGTCATCGGAAAATAAACCAGAACAGTACAGGCACTCGGTATCTACCTAGTCGTCGGAAAGCAGGTGAAACTCACTATCGGAGTAGTCGTAATAAGCTACGTTATCATCTTCAGATTCACTGGAACTATCTGCAAGGCGAAGTTGTCTTTTCTTAGTGCCTCGTTTGGGGGTTGCAGTACTACTTTTCTTTGTGACATCTGTTGTCTTCGAAAGGAAAATATTCCTCAGTGTCTTCTGTTTTCCATTAGGGCGCTGTTTCAAGTTGTTTTTATACGGAGATACAGTAATCAGCTGCACCGAGCAGGTTCTTGATTTCCGCCCTGTCGTCTGAGACTTGTGAACTGGTGGAGGAGAAATGTCCATTGGTTTCACTAGCTGATTTTGGGTTTGACTCTCTGAGGTTCCTGGTTGTGGATTTGTCTGCACAGAGGATGGAATTGCAGATTATCCTGAAGAGGTACCAATGGACTTAGGCCTATCTGTAGATAGAGTGGTCGACTCTACCTGTGTAGAAATAGAGCACAGCATGTCTTGATCAACATTTCCATCTGTTCTGGAAATTTCTACATGTTCTATAAGCCTTTCATCGAGGGAGAAGTCATTCTGTCTGAAGACATGCCTGTCACATGGGTAAAGACAACTTTTTTAAAAATAAATTTGTAGCTATTTCAGGGTTTGCAGATTTCATGTAGACTTTCCCGAATAATTCGCCCCCTTGTTATCCAGTTACAACCCGTCCTTCGTTCCTCCGAAGCCACTGAGTGATATTTATAGCATAGATGGTTTTAAATGCGTTTATAAAATAAATATCCAAAGGCTGCATTTTATGTGTGTCGTGGGGCGGAAGGCTGACAACTGACACATGATTTTCAAGGGTTAGATTTATCACACCCATGTTCCTTGTATGTGAAAAGTGTCCATCTAAAACCAAAACGACAGGATCTTCTGCTGTTGGTTTCACATGCTGGATGAAATGTCGAAACCAGGTTGTGAATATGCCAGTTTGAATCCAACCTGATGGGTGACATGCATAGATAGAGCCTGGAGGTGTGGCATTCATCAGTTCTGGTTTCATATTTTTACAAGGAATAACAATAAGTGTGACGTTTGTCTAATTTGCAGGAGGCTGGCAACTAGTGCCAAGGTGTTGGTCAATAAGGATATTAGTAAGGCGAGGAGAGGCGAATACATTTCTGGAATCTCGGTGGAGATAATTACCCAGGATGCCAGCTATTACCGGACTGACAATATCGTGAAGTCGGAGAGCAGCTGTTCACTCGTTCCTCAGGGTCGTTCGGCCGACGACCATGACAAATCCTCCAAGTGCAGTGGTTGTCTGCTCGTAGAATAATATTAATACTGATTGAATAACTCCCTTACTTGTTGCATTGTGGGATATCTGGGCCCCCAGATGCTCATACGAAGCACTGTTACTTATTATGCCGACTCGTGACCATTTCAAACATACTTGCACAGTAAATTACACTTTGAGAAAATTAGCAGGAGAAGGCTCGTACCTTAAATGCCTTGCGGCGAACTGGAAATAAACCAAATGTGGTAACTCGTCACTGCTGCGATTTATTCAGTTACATGATTACAGTCCGATCCGGAAAAGCTTACATTTGATGCTGCTTATGTAACCATTAGTTTGGGTGATACTGTGACAAGAAATGTGGTTACATAAAATTAATTAAGTGCAATTTAAGCCTACCCAGGCGATGCAAGTGCTAGGTATGTGGGAGGGAAGGTAAAGTATCGGGCAGCTGAAATACGAAAAAGGTTCCGGTATTCTAAATAAGTATTGTTGTGAAGTGATTAGTCCAACATGGTGATGGCTGCCAGAGCGCGCGAAACACGAGCCCCGATGTGACATGGCACACCCCTTGCAAAGAGGAACTACCACTGAACTTTCTCTGCATGTTATGCCAGCTGGCTTGGTGGGCTGGCACCCCACGCTGCACTACTTCCTTGCACACAACATTTGCAAATCGGACACGTACCCTGCATGCCAGTTGTCACATATTGCTTCTAAAATTAACCATGTAAATAATATTCATTATACCAAAGCATTGCACTACGTGAATGATGTGGATATGAAAGACAAGTGAATGAACATTACAGAAAATTACAAAAAGACACTTTGAAAACACTGAGGGCTTTAGGGCTGCGAAGGCAGGCCTATTTACTAGTTGCATCCTTTTGCATAAACTTACCTATCCCTTTAATTGCATAAATTGATTAAACAGAAATCTTACAGGGTCTACTTTCAGATTCCTGCACCACGTGCATATGGTCGTTCTCACTCTGCTCTACACCTGCATCGTTCCTTGACACACTGCACTACACTTGCGCTCGTAGAGCACACACACATTGCATTACAGAACCTGGTGCGGCAGGCAAATGGGCTTAGGAAAAGGGGTCAACATGGGCACAATTCATGCATCTTACAACCCTAATTAAAGCACTCCGCTCTGGTGACTAAAGTGATGATATTTGTTTATTTCCCTTCTTTCTAATTACTTTCTCATGTTTGTGCTGCACAATTGTAATGCCTGTTTCGTCACAGTTGTAAAGACGATTTGGGTTCTGTTTAGTTTGGTCCATAACCAGTTCATAGATATCGAAAAAAGTAGCCACTGCATTAGGGTCGAACCCTTTGGCACAAGCAAATGAAAAAAAAAAATCTTGTGGAGCTCTAACAGACAACTGAGGATGCCTCCAAAGAAAACCTTTCAGCTATTTACTCCCTACCTACTCTCCTGCTGTAGAAAAAGTATTCGGAATATCATTTAGCACTGCCAACTGATAAGCCATACGATGAACATCTCTACGGGTTAGAAGAAAATATCGCTCATCGATTATTACACAATATTTTGCCATGTACAATATGACCGGGGGGCAGTGAGGCGGTGCTGACTACAGGCGAGCAATAAACAAATGTTCCAGTATATTAATGTTAAGAACACAGAAATTCAATTTTGATCAGCGAAAACAACTTGAATTGCCTGGAGCCCCTATGCATGGTGGCCATCTCACGTCGAGCTGAAAACCAAACTGACTAAACTTGGGAGTGAGGCCCTCTCATTGGCTCTAACTGCCACCAACATGTTCCGTGACTCGTTGCAAATTTAATATGAAAGAATTAACTGAATTGGAATGATTCGCCATGAGGCGGATGAGATGAGAACATAAAAATTTACTTATTGAATTGGCAACAAACTTACTAATATAAATATAACACAAACTGAAATTCAGTTAAACCAGTTAAACTAAATTCAGTTAAACTAACCTCATTTTGGGGTGCTGTATTTTGGCAGATTCTAGAAGCCGTGGCTCTTCCCCCAATCAGCTATTATTTATATAACACATTATTTTTCACACATAACAACTTAAAGCTTGGCATTGCCCTCAGAAAAGTACATAATTAAGTTATTTGCTTAAAAAAAATTATTGTCCAAATGGTAAGGCACCGGTTGGTTCTGTTAGCTAAACATTCTCTGTTGCCAGTATTGGCCAGTATTTTGGTACTGTCTGTAAATGTTATGTTGGTCTCCTCTGTCTCTGTTACATTTAGTCACGTAATTGTTATCCCACAAATTTACAATTAATATTATCACTCGCATAGTGTTTGTGTTTACCTATCATGTGCATTTGTTTCTAAATATTCAGTATAGAGGGTGCGCTCAGCGCACCTGTCATTATGGCACATGATTGATTTGACATTTCAAAAGTTAATAAAGATATAATTTACACCATATATAACACTTCAAGTAAATAAATAAGGGAGTGTTTATCTTGGTACTTGCATGTTAGGAACACGGGAAAACAATAATGATAAATATTTATAAACACACATGGCATATGCATTGTATTCACATGGCCTAAATCAAACAGAACAGTATATCACAAAATGGCACTTGCGTTGGCTCGCATGGGTGGTACCAAATAACACACTCGCTGACTTTAATCATTATAAATAAATATGTGACCCTCAAAATAAACATGACATTTAAATATATATCACTGACATAAACATTGGCAAATAGACACTGGCACGTGTGCTGGATCGCACTGGTGATATCACAACGAGCACTCACTGAATTTAATACACTAATTTCATTTACCCTGCATGAAAAATAAAACAAAATAAAAATAAACAGGGACACATTGCACTGAACTGCACCACACTGGACGCATTCTTGTACCCAGATGGGATGGTGGCATTGGTTAGAACGCCCACACGTGATACACAGATGGCTGGTGGCTGTCAAATGGTGGCATGGTGAACGTACTTAAGGCTGGGGGACGCAGTCCACTTCAAACACCCCCTTCTTTAGAGGCCGTTCACTCAACATCATCGCTTTTCTATGCTGCACCACCACTGTGGCGGCCGTAGCTGGTCCCGTGGTCGCGGGTTGTAAGCTGGCTGCAGCGAAAGTGGGCGTGGCTGTTGTTGACGTTTCGCCAGTCGTGTGTTTTCATTTGTGTTTGGCGCTCCCCCGCACCCACACACTGTACAACCTACACACTGGTTGACACGTGCTCTCTTCGAGCAGCGTTGGAGGAGCAAAGTTCCTCCTCACCAGATTCGTCGCTGTTACTGCTGCTGTTGTGGTGTGGGTGGCACATGCTTGGCATTTGGGCATCCCCAATTCTTGAATGAATGCTAACGACTGATGTACCTGGAACCATGTGCGAACTGCATCTCCTCGGCGTTACGACGCCCTCGGGTGGGTCCCTCACCTGGCGATCAAGGTCGTCCTAATGTGGCACAGCCAGCTCATCCTCTGTAACGTCGAGGATAGATGCTGAAGGAAACTGCAATATGTCCGATATCACGAGCACTCACTGAATTTAATACACTAACAACATTTAAACTGTATGAAAAATAAAATTAAAATAAATATGAACACATTGCACTGAACTGCATCACACTGGATGCATTCTTATACCCACATGGGATGATGGCTTCGGATACACCACAATGGCTGGAGGCTGTCAGATGGTGGCGTGGTGAATGGACTTTAAGGCTGGGGGATGAAGTTCATGTCACTTTATATTCACAAATAGCTTTATTTTAGTTTCTTTAATAGTAAAACCGTTTCATAAAATGGAAGGCATACCTCGGACAGTTCATTTTCCACACATCAACATTACATTACGTTTCCTGAAAGGCAAAAGTAATATAGGGAAATAGTTAATCTTATTTCTGAAAAAAATCTTGTTGGATTTTGTATAAAAGAAAGTATTATAATTAACAATTTATATATGGGAGCAAAACTTTTTTTTTTGTAAATTTATACATAGAAATACATTTTGACTGTGCATTTTTGGTACTGAGAGGTCTTGAGAGTCAATAATTTTGGAATCAAATTTTGTAAACAAAAAATCCTGGACTTAACTGCAAATATTATAACAGAAAAATCGGCTGACATGCTCTAGGTAAATTCTGTAGCAAAGATGAATAAATTGTCACATTAATTTTCATTCTATGAAAAGCGAAATGTTTGAATTGTGGACACTAAGGACCATATGCACAAACACTACTAGATTACTGACAATTCCTCTAGTCGATATTTTAAGCAGCACTAAATTTCGTATACTCAGACGATTTTACTAAGCGAGATATTTTGGATTACACCATTGCTTTGCTATGTCATCACAGAAAACCAAATCATGAAACACGAAACAAACACCGGATATAGGAACCAAAAGTAGCTGTAGACAGAATATATATAAAACGTATTAAAAATCCCACAAGTAATTTTGTCAGAATAATAACAAACTTGAAAACAAAAATAAAACAAAGAAAATTACGGAAGGAATAATTAAACGAAAACAAACTGAAAAAAAAAACAAGAGAGACAACTAAGCGTGGGCGAGCACTGAGACTAAGATAAAATTCCACACAAGACTGGACGACAAAACAATAATGTAACAGCACCATGTCTAGATGAAACAAATATGACACAGAAGAATTATGTTATTGTTCAAAAAATGAAACTCACGATTTCCACATTCATTGTGAGTAGTATGATTATGTTCGTTCTGGTAGAGTATATTTAAATGAGATGGGTGTGCCGACTGTGGTGCTTGAGGTTCTTCGCCTAGACTAGGACGAGCTTGACAGATTTCGGCCCAACTCAAGAGGTGCTAGGAAGTTTTCGACTTGGGATTGTCGTTGGTACCCGAAAGTGCTCGGTAGTTTACGACCATTAACCTTCAAGCATATATGTATGTTACTGGTTACCATGTTGGTTTTATAGATAAAGTGAATTGTTAAATCGAAAATTTGTTTATAATATCCAGATAGAAAATTTTTATTTCACATATTATTAATTTTTTTTAATTCGTTCTAAAATTGTACATAGTTGCGATGCCCGGGTGGTCTAGTGATGAGCACAAACACTTAATAAGAAACAAACTAAGTCAGTGTAACACATTTAATGAAATCAAACACTGAAATGTCTACACTTGCAATTATGCATTTACTTACTTAGCAATATAGAGAGAGTTTACTTGGTACATATTATTATAAAAAAAATTAAATTATCACTGGAAGCAAAAACATAATGTAGCCACGGTGATAAAGAAGGTGGAGTCTCAGTGCAGCTCAGGAGAGTCATCCCAGGCAGTTATGTGCAGTCTCTGGCATTCTCCTCTGAAGTCCATCATCCTCTGGCCATGCATGACATAATAAATCAACATGAATGTAGTGGGGAGAAGTCTCCCTCCACCAAGAAGTCAGCATGTGGGCAGTCTCCCACCAATGAGAAGTTATGGCAAGGAAAGTCGCCAGCCAATAAGAGAGTGAGGTTAGGGCATCAGCCAATGAACTGAAACTTTGCACATTTTCCCGAAGTGTGATATTGAAATCATGTGATGGAAAATAATGTGTGATACAGAGTGTGATTCAGGAGTCATGGGACTGAAATATCATGAAAAACAGGACGTGTTTCCAGTCAAAAAGTGGTTTGAAATCATAGTCACACGGTGCTGATATCACAGCAGGCAGTATTAGATAGGATACAGCTTCCTACTGCAGCTTCCTACTTGGTAAGTTGCGAGAAATTACTTAATGTAAATGTTCTCGCATGCTCTGGAAAGTTGGCAGAATGCCCGCCGCACTACATCACTTTAGAAAAGTATTGTTTAGGCTGAGCAGAACTTTAGAGAGATTTGTGGTTGAGGCTATATGTGAGTCGGTCATCAAAGTGAAGCTGGTTAAACTATAGAGTCTGGGAGTGTAACTACTCTATCAGAAACAATAGGATGTGGACTCACCAGCAACAGAATTCAGGTTTCTGGTCGACCAGCCAGTAGCAGCCATCGACATAGCAGCAATGTTGACACAGGATTCCTGTTGTGCTTGAAGCTTTGTGAAATTTATTACATACTCTCTGTTAACTGAATCATAATAGTTAATAAAAAGGGAATGACATTTATCACAATTACATCAAATAACTTTAAAATTAACTGGACTAAAATATGGGGAGTACCAAGTTAACATTCCTTATTATTTAATTTCGCCTTTGTAACTTTTCTAAGTGCAGCTGAAACATATCACATACATAATATTCACATTGGACAAACATTAAACATCAACACATATTACAAATATTTTGTTACAGCTCTGTCTTGCGTACCAAGATTATTTATTTTTGTTTAATAGTCGAATCATCATTTATTTGTAATGTTCATGGTATAATTGAACAAAATAAATATTATATTGTAGAATATATATATGTTCATAACAAAATGTCTCTTGTGTTCATTGGTGAAACTGAAATGTCTCTTGTTTTCATTAACCAAGCTTAAAATAGTTAAAAATGTTTTCATACTTCAGTTAAGTTATCTTTGTGTTAGAAAAAAATATCAATTATTATATTACAATCAAACAATCAAATAAAAACATTGGGACATCACTATAATCGAGGGTGCTGTCGTCCCCAGGGTGTTCAATACACATTTCCTCTACTTCGTCTATTTCTGCTTACTCTGTAACATCTGCTAAAATTGGGCATGACCTTGGGCATATATTTTCTTCAATATTATCCTCACTTAATTCTTTATTACTTTTACTATCGCAACATTTCTCAACTGATTCTACTTCATCAATAACCTGTGGGGTATTTTCCCTACAAGTTGTATCTTGGCCTAGACACAAGCTACTTGCCTTTGTAAAATTCCTAGACAACTTTAATCTATCACTGTGCACAATAACTTTTATCTTGTCTAATAATACTTAAAATGTGAGTGAGCTCAGTTTTCTTAACACTTTATGAGGCCCAGACCAAAACTTGTTAAACGTCGATACTCTACCTTTCTTAACATTTGGTGTGTGCAAATATACGTAATCACCTACCTCAATATATGGTGATTTTGATTTCTTATCATAATAATCTTTTTGTCTCTCAAAAGCTACTTTATTCCTTTCGCTAGCTACTTGATGTGCTTAGTTTAACTTGTTACTCAAAATATCTACATGTTCCTTGGCTGTCATACCTCCCTCTAACACATTAGACTGCATGACTGCTCAATTCACCTAAAGGGTGTAGCCTAAGTTCTTTCCCATACAACAAATAACGTGGGCTATAACCCGCCACTGAGTGTGGAACCATCCTATATGCATGCAGTGCATATGGTAAATATTCTTCCCAATTACGACAGTATTCACCTACGTAATGAGATATCGTGTCCGCTATGGTTCGATGAAGTCTCTCAACACGTCTGTTACATTGTGGTCTGAAAGGGGTCGTGTGTAACTTCTTAATTTTTTACACCTTGCATGGCTCTAACATTAATTGAGACCAAAATATCTCCCTTGATCTGTCAGCAGGTATTGTGGAAAACCATGCCTTAAAATAATCTGCTGTACATAATATTTCGCTTCTGTCTCTGCTGTTTGATCGGGAATTGGTATCGCTTCACAGTACCTTGTGAAATAATAAATAAATTTCAACACATTTTTATTCCCTTTCTCGCTCATCGGTAAGGGACCTAAAATATCTAGAGATACCAACTGAAACGGGGAATTAACTTGCAGTAAATAATCTAACTATGTTTTTGTCAAATTCGTACTTTTTTCTCCTAATACAGTCATTGCGTCTCACAATGTATTCATCTACATCTTTATTCAATGTTGGCCACCAGTACACAGATTTGAGGAGGTTCTGAGTTCGTTTCATTCCTTGGTGAGTAGAAAATAGAGTGACATGGTGATAACTAATTACTCTGGTTATGAGCAAATTTGGAACAACTACTAAAATTTTGTTCTCTTCGCTTTTGTATAGGATGCCTTCCATATGAAAAAAATTCCCTTATCTGCCTTATTAATTATACTTTAACATATTTATTTTTACCTCTGTTCTTTCTTAATTATTTCTCTATTAAAAACTTCTTAATTTATCACATTTACCAATCGTGACCAACAATCTGCATTCGCGTGTTTCTTGCCCAGTTTATGGACTACTTCAAAGTCAAACTCTGATAAACGAAGTGCCCATCTAGTGAGTCTCGAACTAGGGTCTTTTAAATTCAATAACAATCTCAATGCAGCATGATCTGTAATAACAGTAAATATTCACCTGTATAAATACACTCTGAACTGTATTGTGGCAAAAACTAAAGCACATAATTCTTTTTCTGTTGTACTGGAATTCCTATCTGCTGAATTTAATTGTCTACTGGCATAGGCGATTGGTTATTCATGCCTGTTCCTCATCTGGGACAGGACAGCACCTACAGCATGATTACTAGCATTTGTACTTGCAATAAATGTATGTGAAAAATCTGGATACACTAGTATTGGATATGAAATTAAATTTTCTCTTAGCATTTTGAAAGCTTCCTCCTGTACCGCTCCGCAAATAAATGGTTCACCCTCCCTAGTTAATTTCGTCAATAGTCTCACTATATCCGCGAAATTTGGTACAAATTTCCTATAACACTAAAATAAACCTACCACTGAGCGAACTTCTGTGACTTTTTTTTAGGTCTGGGGAGTTCTTTAATTGCTTGTAATTTTTTCTGATTTGGTTCTATGACTTTTGAACTTACAACATGCCCTAAGTATTCTACACTGTCTTGTACAAATGACCACGTACTAGGCTGGATTCGCAAATTAGCTTCCTCTAGTCGTTCCAAGACTTTATTCATCTGCTCGGCATGTTCTCTCGTCGTACTACTAAATATTAGAATGTCATCAAGGTATACTAAACACTGTTCACCTAACAACCCTGCTAGAACATAATTCTACATTAACCTCTCAAATGTAGCTGGGGCATTACACAGTCCAAATGGGAGTCTATTAAATTCATATTTCCCCATTAATGTAGCAAAACTCGTTTTCTCTTTATCAGTTTTTTCTAACTCAAATTGGAAGTTGAAAATATTTCGACCAGTGCAAGGAATCTAACGTCTCTGTGACACTCGGAACAGGATAATGATCCTGCTTTGTAACTTTAATTAACTGACGGAAATCTATACAAAGTGTCATCTCTTTATTTTTCTGTTTCACCATCACTATAAGAAACTGCCAAGGTAATTTTCTCTCTGAAATAATATTTTTATAAATTACTGGTTTCAATGCATGCACAGACTCTGTGTATTCTGTGTTATTGGTCTGGCCTCTCCTGTATCTATCTTATGTTTTAATAAATTCGTGCACCCAAAATTTGAGCTACCTTCCACTTGACATATATATGCACACTTAATTAACACTGGGAAGATTATATTAAAATCACTCTTACTCAAATGTTTCAATTTATCTCTGACAATTTTCTCTACCTTCATAAATTCGTCTTTTGATAGTTCTGGTAACGCTTTACCATTCTGCTTCACTAATTTACTATTATCTGCCATGTGAGTTTCAATACTCTGACTACCTTGAGTCACTAAACAAGTTGGCTTATTTAATATTTTATTCTCTCTATTCCCTGAATTACACATAGTTTCCATGTGAGTATCACAACAATAACTGCCTTGAGTATGCAAATAATTTGGGTCATTATTTTCTAATTTACACGAATAATCTGAGATTGGTGCCGAATTTACATTTTCGAGTGTCTCATTATTCTGATTTCTACAACTTATATGACTTTCACGACTTATATAATTCCTTTGATCACTTTAACAACTTATATGCCATTACAATTTAAAACGACATTTTTAATCATTACAACATTTTAAATCATCATGACAGGACTCGGGTGTTTTTATTTGGAATTGGACATGCCTCTGTTATGCATACTCTATCTCGGTGGATTTTGGGGACACAGCAACAAAATGTGCCCTGTTCCATGACCTCGCGTACTAAATCACTCACTTTATTGCCAACACAACTAGAGGGAATTTCAACTGCTTCAGAGCTTGGAAGCGAACACTTTTTATCTTTGTTTCTAGTGACATCTGCAAGGATTTTCTTCCGTGGTTCTATGTGTGGTTACACTAAAACACTTTGTTCCGACCCAAGATTTATACAACTTCTCTCAGATATTCAGGGTACGCTATTTACTTATAGTACTCTAGCAACATCACTGGCAAGTGTGGCAAATCCCATTACCATATCCTTCGACACGATGAGTATCGCATTAGTAATGTTCACGATTTTTGTCACTGCCCTTACTGATTTTACTAATGCTCTGTGAGGTTTCCTTGTACCCTCAAATAACTCTTGACCCACCCTGTCAGCTGTCCTCTTGACATGACCGCCTATTTCACCTGTCACTCCTGCATCTGCTGCACGACTAGGACTCAATGTCCTCTTGCACCCTTTGTTGAGATCGCGATGAGGAACGAAACACTGGAACACATCCCTTTGACTCGAAACAAAGGGGATATCACACTGGTCACTCACCCTCATAAGTGCCTTATTTTCAACTACACAGGTACCCTGACTGTCGTTCACCCCGTCCTCCAGATTCGTCTCACCGAATCTATTATATGTGTCCCTATAGAATTTGTAGTCATACTGCTCCTAAAATACACCTCGTTCTCTGAGAGATTCCTACCAATAAGAATTAAGTTTCATATTGCCCTTGCCACACGTATGCCCGGTACATTCGTGAATGTCGGTTCGATAAGCAATTTCGAGTCAGCATCCCAATCCACCATGTGCAAAGCAATATCTATTACTGTCTCCGATTTTGGTGGTAGAATAGTGTTCTCTTTCATTTTCACTTCATTATATTGATTACTATTCACATTTCCGGATTCAAGTTCAGAGTTGACCAGGCTCTCAGTTTGTTTCCGATTCTCTTCCTCTATTATGCAAGTAAATTAATTATATGCATCTAAATCAATCATATTTTTAAGATACAATTTCTGTTCTTTCAAGTCGATTCTGGCTTCATAATAATGGAGAAAATCAGTTCCAAGTTTTCCTCGAAAGGAAGCTCTCATGCACACACAAGGAACCAATATGGGTAACATTGACCATTTACCCACAACTCTACATACTGGGTACCTGCGATCTGGAGAGAGTCCCTAGTTACACCTTTCGCTCCTCACTGAGATTCATCAATAATATTCCTGCTAATGCTATGTCGAATGAGATATATATATGATACTGTGTCAATGAAGAAAAAGTGATACTGGCCCTTGACAAGAACTGATACTATGGTCTCTTTTCCCCCTATAACTGTAATTACCACCATGTGATGTCCAGGACTGACACTTGGCATCTCGTGTTTGGGTGATTATTACCTACAGTTTCTCTAATGTCGTGCCCTACATTCCTAGGTACTTGGGCTCGGTGTAGGGATGCCAAAATTCGGCATTCCCTAATCATGTGTCCAATCCATCTGCAATAAAAACATTTGATATTACAGTTATTGGTTTGTTCTTCGCTGTAACTTATGTTCTTGGGAGAAACACCTGCTCCCAATAAATTCTTTCTAGTGTTACTCTTATCATTCGAACCACTGTAACATGAGTTATAACATCTTCCAAAACCTCTGTTAATGGAAGTATTTTCGCCACTTTTCGCGTTAGTCTGTGCCACATTTGTTTGCTGGGAGACTATGTTATACATCTTTCTCCTCCTCTGAGGATAATAAAATTTCGTTTTGCGTTCCTGATGTGCCTCTGTAACCTCTAACGCTATAGCTATATGTTCAGCTTCGTCCATGATTGGTGGAATTATATATCTTAACAGCTGACCTACGTTACCTTGTAACCCATCAGTGCAAGATACTAATAAACTCTTTTTAGCTTCCTGATCCAAAATTTCTGGTTTCTCTGGATCATCTAAATGCTGAACGGTATTCTCACATAATTTTCGACATCTATCTGCAAATGTATGCACATCCTCATTATGTTTCTGCCTAACATTGTGAAGCATGTAATAATGAAAATGCAAAGGCTGATTTTCCTTGAATCTGTCGTTCAACTCATCCTTCAACATTTAAATGTTATATCCCTTCTTAAACTTGGACATGTCGCAACAAAATGCGACACTAAACCTTCCAATTTCATTTTCGCTAATTTTACTTTGTCCTTATCTGAAAGATTTGCTAGGCTTGCTGCGCTGTCCATTTCTCTACTAATAAAATAACCACCAAATCTTTAACTTGAGCTGGCACTTGAGTTTGTGCTGGTATCGCGGGAGTTGGTTGACGACGTCTTTCTTCCTCCAAGTCAACCAGAAAAGTTCTACTACATCTTATTAAAATTTATTCATTCGATTTCGTAAGAGGAATCCAAATTTTACCATCGCGAGTCCGTTTCTTTGGAGTATAGTAATGCATACTACTACTTGTAGGTTTAGTCTCATAGATTGTATTCAAATTTTTTCTCTTAGGAACGGCAATCTGTTCCGAGCGTGAAGAACTAGCAGTCGCTTGTTAGTGTCATACTTTCGCGCCTTGCGAAGTGGAAGGCGCTGTATTCACAACCACGTCAAGCCTTTCTATTTCAAATTCTGAATAATAACGACCTCGTGGTAATAACTTCTTCACTATATGAATTTCAATTTCCAGCACTACTCGTCCAGAAGAATTTTCGTACTCGTATACTTTATATGTGGGAGTCGGGAAAGATCGCTTTGGTTGTCCTTTGAAAGCTATTTCCGGTCCTGAACCTGTAGTTAATGCATTAAACTTAACACGAAATGGCTCTACTTGAGACAGGTCAGAAAATGTGTGCTTTTTGAAAAATTTCTGCATAAATTTATGTGAGTAACTCTTCTAAACCAATTAAATGCCTCAGTACTACTAGTTAAAACTACGTAGATTGTGAAAACCATAAACTCTACAACCTTTCCTTCTTGCCTCTTAAAAAATAAGCATCTTAGCATAATGCTTTAATGCTTTTGCAAAATACAGCAAAGAATTGGGACTGAATGAAGCTAATTTCTGCAATATTCAACTCTAACCTAAGTATGCGGTGTTATATCCTCCAAATGTACATGACAATCAACACTACCAGTTACTCTGATATTCATACGTCCGTGGATATACTCAACATCAAAGTGATATGATTTCGTACAGTATACGTGTTGGTTCTAATTTTTCAAATCTCCTCTTTCATGAACTATTGTATTAAATTCGTCAACTGAAATGCGTACGACCCTGAATGCTTCGGGACATGTTAAGAAGTACCACACAGTAACGCTGCTCAGCTAAATTACAATCTCACGATTCGCATTTATAACACAACTTGCGAATAAAATGAAACAACTGAATTTTAATTCATCGGAGGAAAACAGAACACTGTTTTCAACGACCTAACCCCTATCACCTACAACCTATAACCCTTTGAAGTGGGTTCAGTTACAGCCATCTGGAGTAACTATCCGAAATGCTGCCACCAGTTTGTGATGCCCGAGAGGTCTAGGGATGAGCACAAACACTTAATAAGAAATAAACTAAGTCAATCTAACACATTAAAAAAATCAAACACTGAAACTTCTACACTTGAAATTATGCATTTACTTACTTGGCGATGTAGAGAGAGTTGACTTGGTATTACATATTATTATAATAGAAAATGAAATTGTGACTGGAAGCAAAAACATAATGTAGCCACGGTGATGAAGGAGGTGGAGTCTCATTGCAGCTCAGGCGAGTCGTCCCAGGCAGTGATTTGCAGACTCTGGCGTCCTCCTCTGATGTGCGGCATCCTCTGGCAGTGCATGGCATAATAAAGCAACTTGAATGTAGTGGGGCGAAGTCTCCCTCGACCAAGAAGTCAGCACGTGGGCAGTCTCCCACCAAAGAGAAGTCAGGGTGAGGAAAATCGCCAGCCAATAAGAAACGAGCTTAGGGTGTCAGCCAATGAACTGAAACTTTGGACACTGTCCCAAAGTGTGATATTAAAATAATGTGACGGGAAAATAATGTGTGATACAGAGCGTGATTCAGGAGTCATGGGACTGAAATATCATGAAAAACAGGATGTGTTTCCCATCAAAAAGTAGTCATGCGGTGCTGAAAACACCGCAGGCAGTATTAGAGCAGATAGAGCTTCCTGCTGCAGACACCACAGAACTTGATAAGTTGCGTAAAATACTTCATGTAAATGTTCTCTCTCTCTGCCCTGGAAAGTTGGCGGAATGCCCGCCTCACTACATAGTGTATAGCAGAACCATGCAAAAGACTCTAATTTGTTTAGTACATCTCTAGTCTTCATCTTGAAGATAAATTATCACACAATGTCGGAATCTGCACATTAACACTGTCTCGAATGTCATTTGTGTATAAATATGCCACTCAGATATATTTAGTTATGTATATGTCATACAAGTAGCGACCTCCTGCCCAAATCATGTTATAATCATGGTATGGATGAGGAACTACCAACACTTTTATAGCCATACTTGCTATAGTTTAAATGCCAATGGTGCTTAGCCATTGAGACTTGGATTGTATTAGGGCAGCTAGGTTGATAAACAGTCTTGACTTTCATGCACCTCTTGATCATCAATCCATCAAATGTCCAACATATTGATCAATCAAACAATCTTACAATTTTCCCATTAACTTTTTGATCACTTCTGCAATCTTTCAATCGCTTTTCCAATCTTTCCATTAATATTTCACAATATCTCCATCAATACATCACAATATTTCCATCATTCTCGCAATTTTTACATTGATCTTTCGAGCAATTTCGCAGTATTTCCACCAATATTCCAATCTTTTCATCCATATTTCGCAATCTTTCTATCAATTTTCCCCAATATTTCCATCAATCTTCCACTCTCACACCCAAACTTTCGGCGAATCTTTCAATCAATCTCTTACTGATTCCAAAAATCTCTGGACCAATTTCGCAATTTTTCCATCAATCTTTCATCCAATAATTTGACTAATCTGGCAACCTTTTTAACGACTTCCCATTATTTTCATCAATCTTTCGCAACAATTCATCAATCTTCTGCAATAATTCATCATTCTTCCAATCTTTCCATCGATCTTCCAATCTTCATATCAATCTTTCAATTGTTTATCTAATATTTTGATCAATCATCAATCGATAATCACTCCATGGGTTTGTCGTCTCACCCCCATCCATGCATATAGAAATTACATTCACTCGCCAACTGTCCCCAAAGTCGTATAGGCCGACTACATTAAAGATTTGTGTGCAAATCACTACCTATTTTTATACTTAACGTCGTCATTAATATTCTGTAGGTGGATATTTACTTTAATAGACGAGGGCTCGTAACACCACTTAAAAGTTAAAAAAAAAAAGTATAGAACAAAAAGTATAAAAAAAATAAATTTTAAAAGGATATGCTTATTTTATACATTACAATACAAGAAGAAAGCAGGTCATGGCACCATGAGATATAATCTCTGACCTTCAGATCACTAATGACCGAAGATATCTCGTTATTGTGCGAGATAACTCCACATTGTTGCAAAGCGATCAAATGTCTTTGAGTCTATCGACAAGTTCGTCTGGGTCTTTGGGAAATATGTAGCCAGAGTTCGCAGCATCTTCTGCTTTTATCATGCCGCTCATTGCAGCATACCTGTTCAAGAAGAGTGTCAGAGAATATAAAATAGCCATCGTCCTCAGCATCAACATTGTCTTCATGTTTATTTTTATTAATGATGTCTTCATGATCATATTCACCTCCTGCTTTTTATTTTATATTGGGTTTACTTTTAGTTGTAACAAAAGTAGCATGGTCATCAGTATTTGGGACTTCATAAAAATCACCTGTGTAGGACTTAATGTGACCTGACCAAACCTAACTCAACCTAACCTTACACAAACTAATCTAACATTACCTAATCATCATGTAAGAATTCATTTACTCACCTTGTGTAGGAACTCTGTTACATACATAGCAAATGTTTGTATGCATCTCCAGTGTGTAGAAGGACTGCTGCAATTGATGCAGTTTAAGAAACATACATGACAGTTTTCTATTAAATCAAAGATTAATTCAATAAAAAAAATTATTTGTACAAAATTTAAGATCATATATTTTTTCATACATTTACTGTGATTCCTTCTTGATTTAGTAAGCAGGCCACCATATTGTTTCCCATTCTGTCATCTGATGATTTCGGATTCTTTCTTAAATTCCTTCTCGATTTAGTCACCTGTTGATTACTCGACCCCCTCGAACCACCATCTTGTTTCGTCTACTGATGGCTTAATTAAAAACTTGCTGCAGGCCGCCATCTTGGATTCTCTCTCATTCCTTCGCGAATTAGTCGATAGGCAAGCTGTTAGTACAGCCATCTTGTTTCGCCTGCTTACAACCTCATTTGTTTTTTCGTCTAATGTAGTCCACCATCTAATATTTAAATATTATTAACCACCCCATTAGCTTGCTGTAGTCTAACAACTTTATATATTATATTTCAATTTCTTACCTCATACATAACATACAATTTTTTTTATTCATGTCAGTTTTTTTCACTTTGTGCACAGTACTTAACCACTCATATTGTACTTAAACACATCTATAAATAAATTAAATTTGTTCACATGCTCCTTTAGTCTTTCGGCATACTCTAATGAATTCGACTTAACACAGTTCAGAAATAAATAAACCTACCGCATTCTATAAAAATCAGAGCTAACCCACCACAGACCAAAAATAAATAATACCTATAATAAGCAAAACTTTACCTGCATGCCATACAATATACTGACCAACCATACCATCCTCTGTAACCTAAGAAAAACTGTCATTCAAACCAACTACACCATCCTCTATAACCCAAGGGAAGAAACTCGGTCATACCAATACACCTTAACACCTACGCAAGCAATTATACATTCCAGGTTAGCCCATAACACCCATCATTCCTACCATCTGTCATACTAATATAACCTAACACACCAATGCCCAGAATAATCAAACATAACCTAATAGAACATAACCTAGCATACAGCAGATAAAATTCATTAGACTATTTTCCATATGCCTCATATAATTATTTTAGCACCTTTGACAATATTAAATGCCCAGACCTCTGAAGCATAGGCCATTAATCCTACAGCCAATCAGCACTTCGGGTAAAATTTACATTACACTTACAAAGGAATGGTTGAAGCAAGCAGAAATTTATTTATAATCCAATATGAGTTAACACAATAGAAAGTCAGATAAAATAACATTTACCCACGCAACCATACATTCAAGGCCAGCCCATGTCACAACCATTCCTACCATCATTCAACCAAACACAACCAACTGATACAAGGCCATGCGAAATACCAACCAACCATCATCTTCTATAACTCATAAAAACTTATAGTCATTTATGATCAAACATATCACCAATTCATTATCTATAATCCACCATGATTCAAGAGTACCAAGCAACCACACAGGTCAACACAACTTATGAAACTACCACACCTACTGTCCATACCTTCTGATCTACCCACCGACACCAGCCAAGTATAGTGGTTTCTATACCACCCAATAATTTAAAAAAATACACTATCCATACCAAGCAAACAAGCAGACCACACCATACAAAGCAATTTCAAACACTTATACACAATCAGCTTCTTTCACACCATCCACCATGCCGACTGACACCAGCCAAATACACTGACTGACCATACCACCCACTTTAATATAAGCATGCTTTAGCATTACAGGACTTACCAGCACACATATACTGTCCATACCATTTGATATACACTTACAATCACCTGACAGATGAATTGGAAACCATACCACCCAACATATAAACCATATCATCCATCATAAACCAAGTGTATCAAGCAACTTTACAGTCCAGGACAATCCATAATGCAAATATTCCTCCCAATCTGTCAAATTATCATCACTGACTGATACCTGGCCAACAAAAATGCCACCCCTTATAACCCAATAAAATCTGTCATACTAATGAACCATACCACCCATTCAGTCCACACAGGCCTTACCCGAAAACATACCTAATAGCCATACAATCTGCTCTACCGACCAGCACCAGAAAATTATACATTTTAATGTACTAACCAACATACCATATGGACCATACCAACCTAAATATACAAAAAATCATAACTCTAACTTGCCCACCACACTATCACTATCACAAGACACCTGACAAATTTCAAGACACAATACCATCAAAAATAACAACAAATGCACCTGACAAACTAATCAGCTGCTTATACCAACTATATATACCAATAAACATATCTACAACCATACCTTCAGCATTCCAAACAAAAATAACAAAACCCTATCGACCAGCAGTACTCTACCACACATGCATTTTCAGCAATACACCACAGAATACAATAACAACTACTCATTTCATACTGTTTACACACACTGACAAACAATACCAACAATTCTCAGAGACCATGCCAATCATATCAACACCAACAGTTCAGCCATTCATAACTCTAACTACACCGATCAAAACATAGAAGGGACCATCTCTACAGCATACCATACAACAATATCAACCACCATATATACAAAATAAGTCAATTATACCAGCCATTCATACCAATAACTGCACCAATAAAACATACCAGTAACCATAATTCCAACTTACAAAATAACATCGATAACCTCAGTGGTACTGAGTACAATACATATAACTTTTACCATTAAAATAGCTTACCAACATCCATCTCAATATATCTGCCAATTATAGCGACCACCATACCAAATAACCATACCAACAATATTAACATGAAGCCAAGCATATAAACTAATACCAAAAAACAATAGCAACAAAACCAAATGTATCCTGTTCTCTAGCCTACACATAGATCAGTCATATATCATACACCAGCCTCAGACACACTAATCTATCATAACCGTCAAATATATTGACTACTGTATCGACTGCCATTTCTCATCTTACTTCACCAGTTATACATATAAACAAATCATACCATCTGTCCAACCAACTAAATATTTTCATTGCAAATTCCAATCAAGCTATTATAAATTCCATACCATCAATTTAACCATCGACGACACCCATACAGACTTAGTTATCAGATACCATACCAACTTATCATTTCATCCAATCATACTAACCAACAACACCAGCCAAGTACTCTTGCCCTCTGACACTAAGTAAAATTGTATGAAACAATTCCACTCTCCAAAAAAATCATCCCATTAATCCATTCTGCCCACACCACCGAAGATAAACTCCTGTCATACCACCAAACCAAACCAACTGAACATGCGATCGGGTCATACCCTATCAACACAATACTTTTAACTACCATACAATCATATTAGCTGTATGTCCACTAGTCATTCAGGAAGTACTAAAAAGATTCTGAATAACCCTATCGTCGAACCAACCGTACTAACATTTAATACTGATCATTATCATCCCATACAAACACAGAATTCGACCTAGCTTCATTTGGCTGCATGAATTGGTCATTATCGCTGTATGGAAAATAATGTGCCCCGTCCATGGCCTGTAGAATTCGAGCCAGTCTCTGACTGTTGCTGGGTTTTCGAGTAGAAGTATACATTATCATAATATAGACCATTCAGTTCCTCCAAAAAAACTTCGAATCGCATTGTTTTCAGCAATTCAATGGACCTGCAATAATGCAGCATATGGTGTTTGGTAACAGGTTGCCATGTTGTGGCTCGTGGGCAATACAGGTTTCTTCCTCTGTAACTCGCATGGGCAGACTAAAGTCTTGCTTCACAATCCGAATACAGTCTTATTCTACTTGTTTCATATCATACATCAAGGGGGAGTAGGAGGATTAGGGGGGAGTAGTGGGAGGAGGAATGAACACTGATTGTGGTTGTGTTTGCATAGAATCATTGCTACAATTAATAGAATGTCTCATCAAAAAATATCACTTAAGGAAAACTGAGAGTTTCTAGGTTATGCATATTCTCACCTGTATATAAATTGTCAGTACTGTTATAACTTTACAATGAAGCAAAAACATTGACAATTAAAAATTATTTATAAATATTATGCAGCCTAATATAATATTTTGTTTTGCCAGAAACAACATAACAGAAGATTAAATATACTGTCCACCATTCCCTCGACCCATAATTAATAATACAATATCATCCTACCACACCGCCACATCACACCAACCACCCAACGAAAAATGTTTCAACTATCATATAATATTAGATGCCATAACATAACCTCTGTCAAGAACCAAAACCATAGCTATTAGTACAAAATACTTTGACCAAAAATTACCAAAAACCTACAACAAAATTATATGTAGGATACTTGGAGAGTACATAACATCAGTCACTGTCCAAACCAGACCATATAAGCTATATGAAACAAAACCTTTGTCATATACTTCATTATATAAGATGTAAAAAAAATCTAGACATTCCTATGAAATATTCAAGCGAATTAATCTGCTAGACAATTCCATCATGTCAAACTAGTCACGTAGATGTATAATACCATTCCTCCATTCAGAATATCCCCATCAACGAACCAACCATACCAAAATGTTGTATCAACAAGTCATACCATCAGACTAGCAAATCAAATGTTTCAATCAAAACGCTCCAACCATCAATACTCACAGACCACAGCACACCACACAACCCACTTTGACAGACAATACCATCAATTTCAAAAGAACCTACAATGAGAAGAAATCATAAAACCAAACAACTATCCATCCAGACAAGCCCTACCAACCCCCAAACCAAAATATCTCAACCAACAATTCCGACCAACAATACTGGCAGATCATATGAGCAGGGCATTCCATGTGGCAATATCCACAGACTATACTGCCAGAACATATCCACAAGCCATTCCTACCAAAATATTCATAATAAAATATTTATGAATCATAACATCATTTCATACTAGCTGCATAGACAAATCATACAAAAAAGACATGCACATGTCGTGAGACCCTTTCTACCAATAATACTAAAAACCTACCAACCAACATGTCTACCGAAAACATTCCAATCATACCATCGATATGATATGGCACTACCTTTACCTTCTTTGTAAAGCATATTCAAATTAACTTCTAATAAATCACATACTATGCCCAACATATAGTAGAAGTTCGGAGGTCAGCCCTTTGGAACATTTGCTCTTTACACACCAGAAGTTATTATTTAAATCTTTGTCATAAAAGCAACACTGCTTTTTTATCTAATGATAGGATAACCGATGAAGCTATGAGTATAGCCATATTTTCCTCACTGTTCCATGCAATCAGTGGCTTGTTCCTTATGAAGCAAACACGAACTCATACACACAGACTACTACCAATGTGATTCCCAGCCAAGACTAAATAATAATATTTGAGATTTTACTGAGGGTCTGGAGCTACCTGTTTGTGTGTGTGTATATATATATATATATATATATATATATATATATATATATATATATATATAGTAGCTCGGAATAATCAATCAAGCTTATATAGTCACATGGTGTTTCCTCCTTTAATTCACAGATTACTCATAATTCCAAAATGAGTTATTTCATCTAAGTTATCGTATTTTATTTTGTAAATAGTGTTCAAATTTCATATAAATGCATGTCATTAGGTATACTTAGTGTATATGGGTATATAGTTAAATCCTTATAACCTTGTAGCTTACCATGAAACTCATCCCCAACGAATATTTGTACATAACCATACTCCATGTATATTCATCACAAATACTTACAGCCTGAAAAATATTTATAGATACATAGCAAGAAGGACACCATTTAACATAGCAGAAGTGCGCCGCCACTTTGATATAAAATAAAGCGACCAGAAGCCTTTAGGAGAGAAGACACACATCTACACACGTGGATCTAGTTAGTGCGAGAGAGCATGCACTGGGTTAGTTAAAGCAAAAAGGAGGACCGAACTAACATTCAGCTCAGTATAACAATATTTAATTAAAATATGGCTCGATGTGTGCTGCGTACCCCTTCCCAGAGGTCCGTTTGCTCGCCGCACCAAATAAGCAAGGACTCAAAGCAATGCAGGAAGTGTGCCCACTCTACGCCGTAGGTGCAGTGCAGTGGCAGTGCCACAAAAGCGATGCAAATGCAGTTAGCGGCCGAGCGCAGTGATATAAAACGAGATCCCACATTTCATGTTTATGTTTTAAAAGGGTTTAATGGCAATGCAAGTGATACACCAAGGCATTTGTACACATAAACACACCAATTTAATGCTCTAACGCCCCAGTATATTCTTATGAAGTGTTTTTCTTTATGTACCATAATTTTCATTCTCATGTGTAACCATCCTCACCTCATATCATAGTGTTATTATGCATGTATGTTATTTCTTTTGAAAGGGTTAATTTTAGAAACATGTGGGAAGCTCCAAAGTCGAGTGCTAAGTGTTTTTCATGCAAGGGTGATGTGTAGCAAGTAGTTCTACATGGGTGGTAGCCACCAAGCTGGCCAGCATGCCATGTTTTCCAAGTTAGGCATAGTCCAACTTTCGAGGGGTGCAGCACGTTACGACGTGACCTGCGATTCGCATGCTCGGCGGCCATCAACTTTTTGCATACTCATTTCTTCAGCAATAGACTTTGTAATTAACTAGAACCATTGTTTAAATTGCCACCCAGACTCTGCCCCTCGTACCACCCAGTGTTTTGAATCGCCTGGGTGGATTTTATTTGTTCCACTTAAAGCACTGTGACCACATGTCTTTTATCTGTTTAACCCATGCTGACAAGTTTAGCTCAGGAAGGAAGCATATGTTACCTTAACCGAGGCGTGTATATTAATAGCTAATAAATTACGCAGTGATGCAAAATTACCGCTGGTATTTATTTCAGGTAGCTGCAAGGCATTTAAGGTATGGGCGTTCTACCGCCAATTTTACCATATGCATATAGACAGTTAATTTATTGTTTTTAATGGTCACATGGAACAACGTTATAAGTAAAGTGTCGTATGGGAGTGTGGTGAGCCGTGATATCCCACAGCATCGCAAGCAAGAATATATAATAATTTTCAGAGGAGTACTTCCAATCCCTGGAGGGATTATGCCATGGTCGTCGGCCGAACGACTCTGAGGAGATCGAGTCGGCTCTAATGACATCACTGGCATTATTCTGGAGAATGTCTAGCATGCCAGGTAACAAAAATTGTAAAATTAAATTTTGAAAATTTTATATTTACCACTCCTCTAAGCTACCTTCAATCCTCATCTGACCACATGACAACACGTCAAAGTGTCTCCCAACTTAGAACCGTATCTCTCCAGGAATCTCTGAAAAATTATGAAATTTCCAAAATTTTCCCAAAATTTTCCTCTTAATTCCTCTAAGTACCCGCAACAAGGAAGACGTATGGTTAACCAGGCGACCAGAGAATTCTGTTTCAGCATTGTTAAGCCTCCCAGATGCCCAGGACACACCAGGAAGAATGCACTTAGCCACATGAAAAAAGTGCGCCAGAACAGCTTAGCACCACCATTATTGCAACACAAGGAGTAGTGGCGAGAAAGTGGCGAGTAGCCGCCATCTTTGGACAGCAACATGACATCACAGCAGCGGGACAAAGAAACAGAGTGAGTCGAGCTTGCCAACCTCCCCCTTCACCGGCATTGAGCCACGCCGCAAAGAGGGAGAAGGATAAACGAGAAGAAGGAGAAACATTTAGCTACTACTCCCCCACATTCTCTCCACCTCGCACCGAGCGGAACAGCTGAGAGCCCACCGTCTGTTGACCTCTGCCACACCGTGCAGGACACCTGCACTCTTGCAATACTTCTGTGCTCTTGCAATACTTCCGCATCGCGCATCCATGCTACCACAATTCCGAATCTCGCACTTCTGCGCACCGCATTTCCATGTGCGCGCATCTGCGTTGGTTGTTAGTGAACAACCATGGCTGTCCAAATACCTTGCACGGCACTGGCCCCAAGGTGTTTGCAATGTTAACGCCCTCTACCAACTGACGTGGCAAACCGGTATGAAATTGGGACACATTCCTGCAAATGCACTTGTAAGATCAGTCCAGCAGTCATCGGTGTCATGAGAAACCATGGAACCACACTTCAAAAGGAAAGTGAGGAACATTTTTCAGACATGTCTTCAAAATTTTCAGCAAATGCACTTGTGCGCAAAGTTGTTGTATGTGGGTTCGGGAACAACCCCGATCAGTTGCGGACAGTGTCAGGCACAAGCACACCGGGAATGTTTGAGCAACGCAGAAGCATGCACAGTGGCAGGCTTACAATATATTTGTGATGATTGCAGTGATCATTACGACCGCAAATGCTCCAGAAAATTTAACGTGACTTGTTAATGGGATCGCAGTCCCCTTTTGATGAATAATATACAAATTGAAAGCCGAGGAGAAGAAGCTCAACCAGAACAGCAGGATATGGCTAGCAGCGAGATAATACCGCAAAACGCAATGAGTGAGAGGTCAGGTACTCAGGGAGCACAACACGAGGAACTTATTTGCAAGACCAAGGATGTTGTCAGTAACACATACCACCTGCAACAGACGCACCCGTTACAGCTGACAACAGTCCGGCGCCGAAGGAACAGTATACCCAATCAATGCTAACCATTACACAACTACCTCATCCACTCCAGCCGATAAATCCATACAGCAATTCTCAGCCTTTCCTAACCACCAAATTTATCCGCAAGTATTACTGCAAATTTTCCCGGCACATTTCCGACACCTACACCACACACATCATTTCCCGCGCACAGCTACAGAATCAACACAGCTCTGAGAGTACAGTGGACAAAGAGCAACAGAGCGAACAGAAGACAAACCAACAAGCAAGCATAGAACGTGCCCTGAAATGGACTCCAACATGATTCCAAAATCTGCTTAACGTTTACCGGCACCGCAAGTGAGGACCCAAGTACATTCTACAAAGAATGCACATCCCACTTAAAACGTTACGTTATGTGGGAGGATGAGTGGGCCAAATGCATTGGCAACCAACTACAGGGAGAGGCGATCAAATGGTGGACTGCCACCAATCAATATGGAATGGAATGGGAGGAATTCGTGCACTTGTTTCAGTGCATCTATGGCAGTGTATTCTCGTCTCTACAAGCACAAATTAAACTGCTCTGGCAGGAACAGTGGCCAGGTGAGCAACTGGCCACCTTCATCACCCAAAATGCCCACGCAATCAAGGGCTTTCACCTGCAATTGCCAGAGAAGGAAGCATTGGAGATTGTGTTAGAGATAGCATTACCTGAGTATCGTGCAGCACTACTGCCCATCCTCAATGGCACAATGGAAGTGGTATTAAAAACAACGATTATCCTGGGACGCAATGCGGGCACAACACGCCGCGAGAGTGCCACCACATTTAGGGGAACACAAGCCCCAGACAGAAGATGGGTCCATGCAACAGGAATGGGTAGATCGCTACCGTGGATACCCTGGACAGCAACAGAGAACGAACATAGTGAGTAACAGCAAAGTGAACAGTGCATGCCGCGGTAATAAGCCGACATGAGAAAATGCATAATGTGATGTCGGGCAAATGCGAGTCTAGCTGGACAGGAGCCAACCTTCAGCAACACCCAGCTGATACTGTAAACCGGCAGAGGTCTCCCATTGACACAGCAGGTGCATTAACAACCCACACTTAGACATCTACATCCAAGCAGCAGGGAAATGGTGTGTAGGGGGAAGAGGCCTGACACATTTTTTATCCCCAGCAGCAACAGCCAAAACTAGAACACCAAAACAATCAATATTAGAGCAGGTGTGTGGGAGGAGAGAGTAATTTATCTGAGTTGTTGTGCACAGTGTACAATAGCGATAAAACTTTTGCAGATGACCTAGTCCCAGTTTCACTCTCAGAATTTGATCATGATGTTCGGCCACAGCATCAGGAAGAATTTGAATTAATACTGGATGAGTGTAGGGAAGTTTCCAAAAGTAGATGCACTCCGAAGAATCACTTTGGCCGAGCGCAAAATAAAACATACACAGAAGGGAGCGATTTACGTCGACCCACGGAGTTATATGCCACACCAGACTGCGATAATTTGCGAGCAGGAGAGGGAGATATTAGCAGATGGAGTAATCGAGGCCATGCATACCAATTTCAACTCAGCGATAACATTGGCACCAAAGATAGATGGCAGCTGGTGTTTTTGCATCAACTTTTGCTCCATCAACAAAGTGATCTGTAATGACTTACCACATTACATTATTGATAAAGATGCCCTTGCTTCAATAGGGAAAGCTACCGTGATGACATTCACCACGCCAGATCCACATAGGTATCATTTTTTGCAAAGCTTTTCAGTTTAAAGGCAGCACCAGTAATGTTCCAATCAATGGTGGTTGGTGTCCTGGACGGACTCATCAGCGATTTTTTACGTTAGAATACTCGGACGACGTAATCATGTCGTCCAGTAACTGGGAATACCATGTCTCTTACGGGTTAATGGTGCTAAAATGAATCGCTATAAATCGCCTAACCTGTGAAGTGAACAAGTGTCACGTAGGAAAGAGCAAGCTGAAGTTTCTAGGGTTTGTTGTAGACGAGGACGGAATACGCCAAAACCCGAGCAATTACAGCTAATTGAGAATTATGCAGTACCACATATTCGCAAACAAGTGGGACGGTTTTTTGGACTAGTTAATTAGCTACAGGAGTTTATCAAACACTTTTCGGTCGTTACCACACCTCTCACAGACATACTTTCACCTCAGAAATGGTTCGTGAGGGGTGACACGGAAGAAAAGGTGTTCAACAAGTTCAAAGTATGTTTCTGCTCCTGCCCTAAACTCGCGAGATACGATCCAGGAGGGCATTTTTATTTACAGACTGACACCAGCCAATAGGGGCTGGGTGCCGTGCTGTAGTAATGTGCAGAAGATGGCACAAGGGGGATAATCGACTTTACAAGTGCGAAATTAGACTTAGTAGAAAGACGCTAGGGTGTTAACGAGAGAGAAATATTAGCAGTCGTATGGGCAGTCAAGAAATATAGACTCTATCTGGAATAGCAGTGTTTTACTCTCAGGACCGACAACAGATGTCTAGTATGGTTGGACGCGATGAAAGAGGCCAGAATTAAGCTGACCCAAAGGAAAAAATAGTCCTACAGCTGTACGACTTCACTATGTAGCACGCCCCAGGAAGGAAAATTAGTTAGCAGATAGTTTTATCATGCACACCAGACACCAGCACGATCATCACAGATGAGGCAGAATGGGACGACGTGTTTCCGCCAGATTCATAAGAATGTTCGACGAGATAAACATAAACAAACTGCAGGTTGTAAACAGAGAAGTGAGAGTTGATGCATTGTACTGCGAGATAGTGAGCGTGCTTGACAGCAGTGCACCGGCAAGGTAGAAAATGTCACTGTCTGACATGCAAGCAGTATTACAATGGCGGGTAATTGACAATCGATTGGAAACTTACTCAGCAAAGGACACAACTAAAAGGAGACTGTATGTGCCACCATACTGCAGGGAAAAAGTTTTAGACCACGTACACGCCAGTCATGTAGCGGGGCACATAAGAACAGAGCATAAACTCAGGAATGTGAAAGTGAACTTTTTCTGTCCCTGCATGTCACATGATGCGAGACGAAATGTGCAAAACTGCATGAAGTGTCAAACTTTTAAAATGTGTAGGAATTATGGGATTCTGCAACAACTGTCACATTTGCACTGGCGGCCCTTCGAGACAGATTATCCTTTTGGTAATGGATATTTTTACCAGTGGGATTGAAGATTACGTGATGAGCAGCACACGAGTGGCAAGTATTGTGAAGATACTAGAACGAGAGTTTTTGGCATGCTAGGGGTACCCTAACCAGATGCTCACTGATAACGGAACACAATTCCCTGACGCAAGTGGCAGGAAATGTGCACCTGTTGGGGGGTGTCCAGTACCTACCTGATCTGAGTGGGAAGGAAATGCATAAGGGCACATTGGGATGTGCAATCCGTCTGTCCTCCAGAAACGTCCGTGGGGAAGATGCACCAAGAACCCGAACACCCCATGACAGTATACCACCTGCCAAGCAAAGAATTCACATGAGACGGGAGGAAGGTGGTGCGGCACCTCCTGCAGGAGTTTCCCCACCAGATGACGAAGCATCGTCGACACCGGACGAGGTTACGTACACCAGGTGTCAGGCGAGCACAGGCACGGGTGACAGGAACAGTGGAAACTGTGTTCCCAACACTGCTAGCAAGCAGACACCAAGTTGCAAGTGAGGAGCATGAAGCACGTAGTGACGAGTTTTTAAGTGGACAAGGGCCCCACGACCACGATGTCGGGGAGGAGCTCCTGGATGAGCGTAAGCACCTTCCGCAGGAACGACTACAGCAGGCGCAGGAAGCACAATGTCGTCCTGCAACATGGCACTTGAGGGCGAGTATCGGGAATCCGATACCAAGGTTTCTGACGGTGCAGATGCTACAAGCGCCCCCGGCAGAGACTTGGGACTCGGACTAAGTGCAGTACTTCTGGGGAAGGTTCCCCCATCCGGCTATATGGTACCCATTGTCACGGCCCCAACAGTCTATGGAGAAAGCAGGTCAGCAAGTGGAGAAGCAGTGTCAACAGAAGCTGGGGAGTCACCCGAGGGTGGCCGATCACCCCCAGTAGTCGCCTGCCCGGGTAGCTACCGGCAGCGACGAAAGCATTCGCAGACAATGAGCAGCAGCAGCGGCAGCAGAGACAGCGGGTCGGTTGACTCCTGGCAACTTCGACGGTCATGGCAGAGTAGACAGCCATCGATGGGATATATGTTGTGTGTGTTCCAAAGCCTTGTTGTGTGCAAGACTGCAGGGGACATTGGCAGCAGCTGGTGGTTCCGGATCATACGTGGCTGGCAAGGAGCCCTTATGCATTATGTCAATGCCGAGCAGACACCAGGTTAGGCATCTGTTGTAAGTGTCATGTGCGGCTGCAAACTGCCTCGAAGGTGTTAGGGGGGGGGGGGGATTTGACACATGCCACGCGCACCCTCCCAGAAGTCGGTTTGCCCACTGCACCAAATCAGCAAGAATTTCAAGCAATGCGGGAAGTTTTGGCACTCTATGCCGCAGGTGGCACAGGTGCAGCGAAGTGGTAGTTGCACAAGAACAACACAAGTGCAGTGAGAGCCTGAGCGCAGTGATATAAAAGGAGATTCCACATTTCGTGGTTATATTTTAAGAGGGCTTAACAGCAATGCAAGTGATACACCAAGCCCCTTGTACACATGAACACACCAATTAAATGCTCAAATGCCCTAATATATTCTTTTGAAGTGTTTTTCTTCATGTGCCATATTTTTCATTTTCATGTGTAACCATCCTCACCTCATATCATAGTGTTATTATGCACATATGTTCTTTTGTTTTGCAAAGCTTAATTTTAGAGACATGTGGGAATCTGCAAAGTCAAACCCAAAGTGTTTTTCATGCATGAATTAAGTTAGCAAGTAGTTCCACACAGGGTGCTAGTGCGCCAATCTGGCCAGCACGCCGTGTTTTCGAATTTAGCCATAGTCCTTCTTGCTAGGGGTGCAGCACATTACATAGTGACTCGCATTTCGCGCCCTCGGCGGTCATCAACTTTTTGCATACTCATTTATTCAGCAATAGACTTTGTAATTAACCAGAACCATTGTTTAACTTGCTACAGAGACTCCGCCCCTTGTACCACCTAGTGTTTTGTATTGCCTGGGTGGATTTTATTTCTTCAATTTAAAGCATTGGCCCAAGTGTCTTTTATTTGTTTAACCCATGGTGACGGGTTTGGCTCAGGAAGCAAGTGTATGTTACCTAAGCCGAGGTGTGCAGAGTAATAACTAATAAATTACACAGAGATGCAAAATACCACTGTATTTATTTCAGGCAGCTGCATGGCATTTATTGTACGGACCTTCTCCCGCCAATTTTACTGTAAGCATACAGAAAGTGCAATGAGTGTTTTTAATTGACACATTAAACAGCAAAGTAAGTTAAATGTTGTACGGGCGTGTAGGGAGCCCTGTTTTCCCACAGTGTCGCAAGCAAGAATATACAATAATTTTCAGAGGAATACAATGCCATGGTCGTCAGCCGCACGACCCTGAGGAGAGAGAGTCATCTGTATCGACATCACTGGCATTATTCTGGAGAATAATGTCTGGTATCCCGGGTAGTAAATAACCTAAAATTAAATTTTGAACATAAAATTTGAACGCTCCTTTAACCTAATCTCAAGCTTCATCTGACCATATGATACTACTTCATGCTCGTCACCTAATTTATAACAAGAACATAAGGCACTTTGGCTATTTAATTAATTTAGTTGTCCATATAGTTTACGGGCTAAGGATATGATTTAACATTATAAAAAATAAAAGTTGTTACTTTGCAAGGACACAACACATTTATTAAAATCATATTGTTTCAATTACTTCATCTCCAATAGACAAAAGATTTGGAGAACACTTCTACATTATAGTTATTAAACGTTATACTAAGCTTTTCTTAAATATCGGGATACCGAAAAATTATGGTTTCAATTATTTTCTATTTTAATTACACAAGACTAAAGCAACATGTGCCCATCTTGCTGACCAAAGATTGTGTCAAGGGCACCTTAAATAGTTATACAATTAGATTTTCTCATAGTTCTTTATGAAGGTTTTTTGCCATGACCATTAAAACAGTATCAAAATTACTCGAATTTACGAAAGTTCATATCCAAAAGGCTTCACAAGAATTCGAAGTCCAAAAGATAATATTTCAAAGACGACGTGTAGATGTTAGTAAATCCCATGCATAGTAAATTAGTATATATGGCCTTCAGACTTCGCCCATAGCCGGGACGATTCTAGGATGGCCGAAAATTATATCCGAGGGAGGCTGCCACGCCTCATTGCGATACACAAGGAAGCACACAAAGCTTCATGATAAGGGCAGTAGTTGTCGACCGCTGAGGATAACATTTACAGCCAATATAAACATTTCCCGCCGAAACAAATGGGTACAAACATTGATGGGATAACTAAATAAGAACTTAAACTTATCTTACATGGTCAAGAAGGGAAACTACCACATAATAGTGGAAAACAGAAGTGGAGAACTAATAATTCAAGATGTCCTATATTGTTATCAAGATGTGAAGATGGAAATGGGTGTTCCCGGGAGTCGTCATGCCCAAGAATCGATTCAAGAAATCGCTCCATCGATATAAAACTTTAAAAATTATTAATAATATGTGACATTTTATCACAATTAGAGCCTGTATTGCGACCTTTAGTTACACATAAGGTTAAAAGTTAACTGCCAGCTCATGCGAAATAGTGTATTACATCCTCAAGTTATTGCTTACTAGAAACGTTATCAAATGTTATCTATCTCTTACAGTGCTAGACCAGCATCAATACCTTTTGATAAGCTTCAAAATGGTTCCGCAAACATCAGAATGTGGTGTTTTTCTTATATGCATGTTGGTTTTGGAGGTTATATAAAATTTGAATTGAAGTTTTTTGCTATTTTGAATGTTATGTAGAATAGTTCTACAAAATGCAAGTAAACCCAGCGAATGTCTATAATGACACAGAAGATTAGTTTTGGAAATTGTATTATTTTTAGTTCCTTGAAATTTGTGAAATAAAAGATTCCCCCCTTCCATTCTCAAAATATAATTAAGAAACACAGTTACGAACCTCAATCTTGAATGGTAAGAAACTGGGTCTCATGCACTGAAATAAATTGAATGGGGGTTAAGCTAGTTGTGAGAGGATTGATATCACCAGTGACAGTAATAATTATTGGCACATATGTTGTTTGACCCGGATTTTGTGAATAGTTTCTTTTTAATTCACTGTTGCTAAAGAAGCATTATTACATAACTTATGTTTATGCAAAACATAATTCACACTCATTACTGACAACTGAACATAAGCAATAATGATTCAAATATAGTGACTTTTATTGCCAACATACACAGTAACGAACCAAAACCTTGGATTACTTATCTAATGAATGACTTAGCTAATGGAATGTTCATAATACAGGTTACCATCAAATAGCTTATCTATGGAATAGCTATTCCAGGCATTTCTCTAGAGGCCCTTAGAGCCTGTATTATGATCTCTGGCTACACATCAGGTTAAAAAGTTAACTACCAGCTGGTGTAAAGGGCCACTTTTACAACTCCTCGTTATAGTGTCCGTTAGGCCTTAACGTCCACTTTAATGGCGGACTTGTTATTCTATTTTTCTCACATGAAAATGTTAAAAGGATAGCACCAGCCGAGTCAGTGTTGCAAACTATGCCTCGTCACTAAACCATTGTCAGCCAAGAGTCACCAATCTCCAGGTAAGTACAGTGTAGAGGCAGTATTATTTAAGTGATTGTGTACTCTGCCGATTGAGTTTTGCACAAAAAAAGAGAAGGCAGGAGCTCTGTAAATACATTATCATGCTGTTAAACACAGTCCTAGGTAATTCTTACGGTTAAAAATATTTTACTAAAATTGTTTTGCTGTGGACACAATTTTCTACGATTACTATTTTGTGAAATGGATTTAGCCTCATAAACTATGGATAATTTGTAATAGTTATGACCTACAGGAAATCATACCAGGGGAGAAGGCCATTATAACAGTGTTCAAACAAAAGGTTTAACATTAATAATGATTTGTAACCACATTTAGGCAATGCATAACTGAACCAGACAGGATTTATTACAAATTCTGGTTACTGATTTAAGACAGCACTTAGTATGCACTGTTCCAGCACTCAGACCGTGGTTACACGAGTGCTGTTAAATGCATTCAGCTATACTGTACATTCGGTAGCCATGTCTGAACAAGTTTAAAAACAGAATGTGTTTTCGTGGTTACACACCCAATGCAGAATGAAATCAATGGAAATTCTAACTTCAACAAACATGGAACTTAAAATGTGTGATATTTAAAATTATAATAGACTCCAACATTTATCACTATTGATCTCTTTAACTGTTAAAAACCTACACTTTTACTGTAATGGTATAATGGGTGGGTATTAGTACATTCAACCTTAAACTTAAGCTAATTCCATAATTGATGAAATTCCCACCAAATTCAGCAATATATATTACACTGCTTGTTTACTTCGAAGCAGCCAATAGGACCACAGCAGAGAAGAGAAGTTGTTCGAAACTGCATAAGAAAAATTGTTCATGCTGAACGAGAAACCACTGTGATCGGAACTCGTTCGAAGGTAATGTAACCTCTTCAATTGCTGAACTTGTTTAGGTGAAGTAGTTCTGCATCCCGTGTAGCCTCACACTGAGTGCATAGTTTGAACCAAATCCTGAATGCGAACAGTTGCAAAAATAAAATGCTATATGATTCCTTTCTCTGATTCGAATACATGGATTCTGTTATTGTCAAATGTGTTGTTCTTGATCACAACTACTATGCAACAGAAAATCCTTATAAATGTATTAGGGTATATCTACTTTGTTAGAAAATAATTAAATTGAAAAAGGAAAATTGTCGTGATGCTTGTTGCAGTGCATTTGTTGCAGATAAAACAGATCTGAAGTGTCCGAACTGGAAAAATGTGGGTGGTTCAGTTAGTTATGTGGAAGTTGTGTTATTTAGAAGAAAAATTATTTAGAGTTGAGCTTTCAAATTCTATTTTTCACAATTTGTGTACATACTAGTATGCTATGTAAAATAATTAGATTTGTAGACTCATTACTATTTCCCGAGTTAGATAAATTCTCTCATACCAGCAGTGCTCGCATAATCATGAAGTACAATCAAATTTGTTCTTTCAAAATATCAGAAAATTGGACTTTGTTACATTTTTTTGCATGAGGCAGAGGAATACTGTAGCGTGATAGTAGTACTTTAGCAGTAAAGTTGTCCAACTTCCAGGAAGTAAATGTGAATGGACTCTAGGAATGTATGCACAAAGTTAATGTGTTCATAATTTGATGCTTTGTTAATGGTGCAACTCAATTTATATAGGCCTATATTATGTTACTGAAATTTATCATAATATTGTTTTGGAAATTATTTATTGAATTTTTGTGATAATGAATTTGATTTTATTTAATGTAAGCCTATACTATTTTGCTTTGGATTTGTACACACATTTTTAGTGCTTTGGAATTTGCAGGTGCATTATTGTTAACAATTTTTTATTAGTTTTTGTTCCACTTCATGTTCCATGTCGTCCTAACCAGACATGGTGAGGGTCACTAGTAATTTTCAGCTAGTATGGAACAAGGACAGCATAGTGTCTGGGAGCATGGGCTGTATCAAGAGGCCTCAAAAATATTCAATAGTTAAATATTTTTTGAGCATTCAAGTGTAGAACATGACATTGCAGTTGGAGTCTGCATCACTTTTGACATTGATGCCTTTATACATATTGCGAACTTTACAGTGGGCATGTTTGGGTAACCACTATGTGACAATTCACAATTATTGCTGACCCAGTACAGTGAAATCTAATTTTTATCGCGATCTGAACTCTGATATTTATCAGCCCATATATGTTACTGTAGGTGAAGCTCATAAGCAGTATTTTACAAAAACTTTTAAAATCTCCATCTTATCCTAGCCAAGTAGAAAACGACAAGTGTAATTTGTGACATTGCACCTGCAGTGACAATAATATGGTTCTAGTACATTGCTTTATTAACAACTGTAAAGTAAATCATATAATCTTTACCATGATATGTGATAATGTACTAATGCATAAAAATTGTAATATATACATAATACGGTTTTCATTCGTTAGTAGTGCGTGCTGTATAGCCTAAATTTGATTAAGTTAGAGCTATAGTGTAATAGTTTTCTCTTTTTTCTCACTAAAGGTGAAATTTTTGTGTATGTATGGTTTATATAGAATCTATTCTTCAGACAACCAATTCTGCTGTGATACATCTTACTATTTACGTGTACCACATAATCCCACTTTAGGCTGTTACGCACATCCTTCGCACCAGCATCCACCACCCTTCACCACCATGCGAGAAATGTTAGTGCACAAGCCAATGTTCCTCATGTGAACGCATAATGCGATTGTGTCATGCACCAGTGCGTGCATATATCTTGTTAGGTTAAAGTGTTTTTTTCATCAGGGTTTGTTTACATTAAGGTACATCGGAAAGTGCAGAGTTGTTTGTTTTGATTGCTCGTACCATGTGTTATATTTGTTTACATCTCCAAAAGTGTTCAGGTGTGTGGTGTATCACGGGACAAGTGTTACAGGTTACGTGACATGTTTGGTTTGTGTGTTAGATTTATTATTATTGTTTTCCAGAGTTTTCGTGTATTTAATAATAAGTTCCTAAATTGGAAAAGTATTATTCACAGTCAAAGAGGCTCTGCGATGCTTGTTTACATTTTTGCATAGTACATCATGCCATGTTTTGGTCATCCCAGTATAATAAAGTTTTACATAGTTGGTAAGATATGTAATGTACATCAGTAGTGTACACTAATATTAATTATAAGAGGATAATTGCTATGTTGTTAGTTGTAGAATGTTTATTTATTTGTATCATTTACATGTAATGCTAACTAGCATACATGGCATATTGACCTGCCACACTATAACTTACTGTGCATTCCCTGACCGCGTAGGACTGACAGCTGTTTAACACATTGACTTAAGTACAGTAGAGCTACTACAATTATCGGAGGACAAGATATCACTATAATTAAATGCTACACAAAAAGATATTTCACTTGACCATACTGAGGTACAATGACAGTGAATGTATTCGATCAATTTTGCTGAAATACTATGCGTGAGCACACTGTGGTTTGCATGACGCGCAGCCGCGGTTCTTTCTAGCTGGGTACAATAACCTAACGCGAAGCAGAACTTAAAATTCTATGTAACCTGAGCATACTGGCATAAGCGCGAGGTGGGTCGAAAGGCAGCTCCTCCAGTGTAACACCTCCCTTTCCTCTCCTATACTATACTGCTTAACTGTTGCTCCTGTCTGGTGGCTGCTAACATGTGAGGTCAATACCTATGAACACTGTAGGGATGGGAGACATTAAGGGGTGTGTAGTGGCCAGTGGTTACTCGAATAAGTCAAGAATTCTTTATATGTAACACATTTATTATATCATTAACTAATATTTGATATAAAACAATACAATCAACATTACACAGTACAATAATTTCAATGACTCTTAACCAAAGTGGTAATACTAGCGAGTACGAACTTCTAGCACTGAGTAGAAGTTAAGACCTAGCCTTGACAGAATTAAATGATCATTTACTCGAATGGTTAATGGAACCTCGAAAGCTAGGATGATGCCTAAGCATCGATGGTGCTTCGGCATCTTGTGGGGCACTCCTGCAGGAGGTGCCGCACTACCTTCCTCCTCTCTCATGTGCGTTCCTTGTTCGGCATGTGGTGTGCCATCATGGGGCGATTGGGTTTTGGGTGTGTCTTCGCCATGGACGTCTCAGGGTCACAGATGGATTGCATCCCGATGTGCCCTTATACATTTCCTTTTCACTCGGATCAGGTAGGTGCTGGGTCCGATGCTTTTTATGACTTGGTGCGGTCCCGTCCAGAGTGCAGCGAGTACAGCGCAGAAGTTCTGTCATGCTGTGGACTGCGGGTGTGCTTTCAGGTACACCTGTTGACCTGGTCGCAGTGCTGGTGGCCGCCTTGTACTCATGGGGAACCCACCCTGCTATTTAGCTCTTTTGCCATTCCACCTGATCTTTTTTGTTTGGTGGCCTTTTCGGTGCCACATGGTGCTGCCTCCATTACTCTCGTCACATGTGTCTTGCAGGCAATTAATTTCGTTGGGTACTGATAGATTGTGACCTACAGTGCATATATTTTCTGGAGCATTTGTTGTCGTAACTTTTCACTGCAATTATTACAAATATATTTTAAGCCTGTCACTGTGCTCGCTTCTGCATTACTCAAGTATTCCCAGTGTGCTTCTGCTTGACACTGTCCACCATTGATCGGGGCTGTTCCCAAACCAGCACACAGCAACTTTGCGCACAAGTGCATTTGCGTGAAAATTTTCAAGAATTATTTAAGTTATAGTTTCCGAAAATTGTTCCTCACTTTTCTCTTGAAGCGTGGTTCTGTGGTTGCTCACAGCACAGTCGACTGTTGGACTGGTCTTACCAGTGCATTTGCAGAAGCATGTGGCCATTTCATACCGGTCTACTAGGTCATTTGGCAGAGGGCGTAGAAACTGCAAACATGTTGGGGCCGGTGCCCTGCAAGTTATTTATCTACCCATGGTTGTTCGTTAACAACATCATGCGGATGCACGAGTGTGGAAGCATGGACCACTGAGGTGTGGGACACAGAAGCACGGTAGCGCAAAGCGGAAGTATCACTGGTATGCAGCTGTCCTGTGTGTCTCGGGCAAAGGTCAATGGATGGCAGGCTCTCAGCTGTTCCACACTATGCATGGTCGAGTGCGTGAAGGAAGGGGCGGCCAAATTTTTTCCCTTCTTCTTTTTTCCTTTCTCCCTCCTTGCGGCACGGCGTAATGCAGGCAGAGGGGGAGGTTTGCTCACTCGACTCACCCTGTCTCCTTTGTACCATTGCTATGACATCATGCTGCTGTCCAATGATGGAGGCTCCTTGTCACTTTCTCATAACTACCCCTTGTTTTGCGATAATGGAGGCGCTAAGCTGTTCTGGTGTGCTATTCTCATGTGGCCATGTGCATCCTTCCCACCGTGTCCTGGGCATCTGGAAGTCATCACGACGATTCCACGGAATTCTCTGGATGCCTGGTTGACCATGTGTCTGCCTTGTTGCGGGTATTACAGGAATTATGAGGAAAAAATATGTAAATTTTTCGGAAATGTCAGATTTTTTGCAGGAAATTTTGTGGAAAAGAATTTTGTGGAGATTCCTGGAGAGATACGCCCATAAGTAGGGCGACACTTTGATGTGGTGCCATGTGGTTAGATGAAGAGTGAGGTTAGGTGAGGGGAGTGGTAAATAGAATATGTTTAAAATGGAAGTTTGGGATTGTTGGTTGCCCAGGTCGCCAGATATTAATCTCCAGAATAATGCCAATGATGTATGTTGAGCTGACTTGTTGTGCTCAGGGTCGTTCGGCCAACGACCATAGGCGTAATCCCTCCAGATATTGGAAATACTCCTCTGAAACATATTGGAAATACTCCTCTGAAACATATTGTATATTCATGTTTGCGGCCCTGTGGGATATTGGGGCTCCCCAAACGCCCATACGACACATTACTTACGACGTTGCTGTTACATTTGACCATTAAAAAAACTCATTTCACTCTCTATATGATTACTGTAAAATTTGCGGGAGAAGGCCTGTAACTTAAATGCCCTGTGGCTACCTGAAATAAATACCAGCTGTATGTTCATCACTGCATAATTTATTAGGTATAACTCTACACACCTCAGTTGAGGTAACATGCACTTGCTTGCTGAGCCAATCCCATCAGCGTAGGTTAAAAAGTATAAAAATACATGTGGTCACAATAGTTACTTTGTACGAATAAAATCCACCCAGACAATGCAAACTCTGGGTAGTACGAGGGGCAGAGTCTCGGGTTGCAAGTGAATATCTGTTCCGGTTAATTACAAAGTCTATTGCTGATTAAATGTGTATGCAAAAAGTTGATGGCCACCCGAGAGTACGAAATGCCAGTCCAATGTAATGCACCACACCTCTTGCAAGACGAGCTATGACTAACTTGGAAAACACGGCGTGCTGGCCAGCTTGGCGGGCTAGCATCCCACGTGGAACTACTTGCTAACCCTTGCATGATAAACACTTGGCACCACTTGCCTTTGGAGATTCCCACATGTCTCTAGGGCG
Organism: Dryococelus australis; assembly: GCA_029891345.1. Classification (NCBI taxonomy): domain Eukaryota; kingdom Metazoa; phylum Arthropoda; class Insecta; order Phasmatodea; family Phasmatidae; genus Dryococelus; species Dryococelus australis. The sequence continues at coordinate 67,029,152 of CM057009.1, read as the reverse complement.
TTGAAGCATTTGATTTGTCCATTTATGTGTACACATGTCTTGGTGTATCACTTGTGTTGCCGTTAAGCCCTTTTAAAACATAAAACGTGAAATGTGGGATCTCCTTTTGTATCACTGCATTCGGGCACTCACTGCACTGAACTGCTCCCGTGGCACTACCATTGCTCTGCACCTGTGCCAACTGTGGCGTCGAGTGCGCACACTTATTGTGTTGCAAAGAGTCCTTGCTGATTTGGTGCGGCTGGCAAACAGACTTCCGGGAGTAGGTACACGGCACATGCCACACAGTTGCGAGAAAAATACACTTCTTGTAGCAAATAACACAAAATTATAATTCTATAAATTTCTTTCAATTCTACAGTTTGTAAAATGTCTTTATTGTTTGCATAATCGTACATACACTAGGAGAAATAGAGGTCATACGTACCTCTTAGTATGAGTAAAGTATCTATATGTGGTACTGGGTAACCAAGTACCGAAAACTTAAAACTTAAAATTCCACATAGAAACATGTCTACATATAGGGAAATTGTGAGCTATGAATAATGGGTAACTCAATTAATAAAGAAAAATATACATTGTTCAAATATGTACACAAATTGAGAATAAAAAAGTGGGTTTCATGAGAGCATAACTGTTTTGCCCTTAAAGTCACAACCAACAATCTGTCTTGAAATTATTTATGTAAATACCCACATTGAATGCAATTAGTCAACTTGTACGTGCCAAGAAGCACATACTGCATGCAAGTTATGAAAATTAATCCAATTATGCAGACCCATTGGTATTTGAGTTACATATATCCATTTTTTATTACAAATGTTGTTCCTGATAGTAACCAACTAGCAGTTCTCCCTTGAGGGCATGAAACTGTGCACATTTGTTAATGAATTAACTTTATTGAAATGCAGAATGTATTATGTACCTTTAATATCACATTAGGATAACTTCATATGTTGTACATATATACAGAGACATCTGCAGATCATATTTGATGTAATGTTCTTACTTAAGTTGTTGTTTCTATGCATGGCGATATAACTGAAAACTTGAGGAGCTTGATATACATAGCGACTACAGTGAATAAAATGTGACTGATTATACCCATGGTTATTTAGTCATAATGAACCGGATCTAACACAGAGAACAATTTGTTTTCTCTGAACTTACCATATAAGTAAACAGGATGAATTGCTGGCAGGACTGGCAACTGGGTGTGACTGATTTGCTAGTTTGTGTCGAGAGCACAACTGACATTATAAAAATGGATCCCAGCCATCAGAGCTAATTGTTTTAACTGAAACGATTGTTGGTTGATCCAGTGTACAGGTATCACAGTTTGCTATAGCGGGACTGTAGGAGAACGTACATCATACAGATGTGTGGCCTCACCATTAGGCAGCAGTGGCTGCTCTGTATTATGTGGGTGCCATGGTATTCTCTGAGTACTCTGTTGTCGAGTACCTACATACATTCAATATTTTTCTATTTGTGTGGCTTATTCGAATTCTAGTCGTCACTGGAGATGCATACGTATTTCTTATTTCAAACAGATGTGGTAGAGAAGTGTAATGGAGTGGCATGGGTCGTGTAACTGGCAGGGCAACAAATGTGGCTGGTAAAGCAATGCATAGTGCGACCACGACATTGGGCTGCGTGACAAGTTCAGCTGGCCTCCCATGTCTTGGCAGCAACTCGTCCTTGTTGGTGGCATTGCCAAGGCAATGCTGGCACACATGCTCAAGGCGCACCTCTCACCTATGCACTGATGCCAACAGAAATTGGCTGTAGGACTTGTTTGGATCTGCTACCTGTGGGACATGATGTACAGGCAAGGGTTGGCAGCAGTCGCTCCCCACTCCACACCCTGGCTGTGCTGCAGTAGTCGCTAGGCATGGCGACAGCTAGGAAGGCTGGGCAGGCACCTTGTGCTGCCTGGTCCTGCTGTGTCACACACATGCTGAGTTCATGGCATTGTCATCAATAATAGGTATGTTTAATTTTCTGAAGAGCCTTAAATGTGCCGAAGGGTCCTCCCTGAAAATAGTGTCATGGTGGGCCTGAATTATTTTTTTTACATATAATTGTGGAACTTGTGTTAACTTCTTCATGCCTTGTGGCGTGTTTAATTTAAGATAAATTTGGCTTTTTGGTGGCACGCCATAACAGTGACAAACTCAATGGTATTTTGTGTCAGCTAAATCTGGATTTTCTAATGCTAATTTAAATTTTTTGATATGGGGGTCATGGTCATATTCTCCTGCTAAGGATGAAGTGTTGATGGAGCAAAACATGTGCAAAAATGTTATTGGTAATATCCGAGGACAACAGTTTTGATATTTACCGATCTATCGATAATACTTTGGACATTCTTTTTTGTGCGAATAATCATCGTATTTCCTTACTTGTTTTTTCCCCATTAAATGTAAGATACATGTTTCCCTCTGCTTCACAAATCAGAAGCGAAGGTGAAGATTCCGATATGGTTGGCGATTCCAGATACGGTGGTATGAGAAAAGGATTTCGAAATAAGAGAATCGCCAGTGGAGACAAAGACGATCGCGAACTGGCCGATAAAAGAGCATAAAAAAAAAGAAAATTCACAAAGAAAAGGCAAGCACAAGGCTTCGCATTCATCGATTTAGACGGCACTTTAATAGACGAACGTAAAAAATAATTTCATGGAGCCAATAATTTCATAGCGACTTTGGCAAAAACTTTAAAGTGGTGCTGTGGACGGCGGGCAATGAGGTGCATGCGGAAATGTTTATCGAACAGTTTAAGCAAGCCAATAAATTTGCGAAAGTTTTGCATAGAAAAACGAAATCTGTATCTATCGTTCGCCAACTACTTCCGATAACGACGGGCCCATACATTTTAATAGACGATTCGGTGCATAATTTTAATACGGGTGGTTATGATATACCGGTCGACGTTAAAGAATACTATTAGGTACCAAACACGAAAAATGAAAAAAAATTAATTTATCAATTACAACTAATTACTGAACGATTTATACGATCTGGTAGCTGCTTGGCACGAATCTATAAGTTAACTCGCTTGCCCATCAATGACACATTTTTTCATAATCGTGCAACAGATTAAATATAAATTCTTCTTGAAGAGACATCAGATGTAATGGCAGTGTCCAAGTATGCAATAACTCCATGTATTCGTCAATGTTTCTATTCGAGTTGCTTCTACACATCCAATTTTTTTTTGTAGCGAGAATAAATATATTTTTTGAACTCGAGAGAGTCCATTCTGTTATGCTCTCTGGGAGGGAATAATCCACACACATATATATATATATATATGTTTCACACCCTAAATTTTTCTTTTTTTTTGTGTGTTTGCATTTGGTAATTGTACCATTTTTTTCGTATCAAGAGAAACATCAATGAAAATAACAGACTACAACAAACCATGGTAAAATTAAAATGAATGTGTAATGAAAATAAAAAGAGACAACACGTGGCCAAAAATAATGATGTAGTCCCCCAATATTACCGACTATTAATTCGCAGTTGCTGGTAAAAATATTAAAAACTTTATCATGTTCAAACAAATTTTTAAAGAAATGATATGTGCAAAACTTGCAAAATTCCTTAAATGCCAATATTATTGTTGGAGATACATTCGTGGATTTATGTGTGCAGATAGAAACTCGAAATTATTATGTCTGTGGTTCTGCGATAAGGTAGTAGCAAAATGGGAAGATTTCCACAAACAACAACAAAATTGAAATAAAGTGAATCAAAGACTTTACATTTAGGGTTTGGCATGGGATCACAACAGAAGAGATAGTTCGACTGAAATGCTGCAGGTCAAATCTCCACATCCGTGAGCCAGCTGAAGAAAAGTTTCTATGGATTGGAGTGGCAAGATGGAGGAATTCCCTGCAACAAAAGTGAAGATGACTAAGAAAAAAACATATTGTATAACTATATTATATATTTCACAAATTCATTTTTTTTTTGTAAATGAAAATTTTTTATATTTTGTTTGTAAATAAAATATTTTATTTTTTCATTAATTTTTATGTTTGTCAAATTATCAGAGCAGGCCAACATCAATCCCAAAACTGTAAAATAACACTTAGGCCTATCAAATTAGCTTTTTTTGTTTGCATTGTCGTATCCCTTTACGGCATAATTGTCATATTATGGTAATGGTATACTAGCCAGAATTAAACTTGGCTTTTAATAAAAAAATATATAAAAGTTGAATTTTGAAACGGTGCCAATTACAGGAAAATTGGTACGATTCCAAATTTCAATTTTGGTGTGCACAAAAAGTTACTCCTTTTAAAATTCAATTTTTTTTATTTTCAATATAAAGTTTATTTGACTCCCTTTGACCACCAAATTAACACCTTCACTATGAACCAACATCACAGATACCTTTGAAGGAAGATAGTGGGTGATGGTACTTTTGCAAAATAGACCCCCTTTAATACACACACACACACACATACATATCTCTATATATATATATATATATATATATATATATATATATATATATATATATATATATATATATATATATATATATATAAAGCAACTGAACAATATTTACTAACAATGTCATTGGCAAATGGTCTTTTCAATTGTCAAACTTCCAAAATTTATAATGTTGGATTTTCGTGCTGATCAACTATAATGGAATCGAAAAATTTTTGTTCGAAGGGAAAAGTTGTAGCATAATTTTTTTGTATATAAGAACTCAGGTAAAGTAATTTTAAACCATGTAAAAAATAAACGGATGAGAATGTGGTCTTATTCGAAAGGTATTTTTGACATCCTCTCAAACTAACATCTTCACTTTAAAAAGGGCTCTTTCCAAAATTCTATTTGGAGTGCGGAAAATTGGTACAATGCCAAATTTCAATTTTGAGGTTACAAAAAGTCCCTGCATTGAAACTTCAGTTATTTATAATAATTATTAATAAAAATTAATATTCATTATAGAATAAATAGAATCACAGAAAATAATAGATACTATTATTTTTTAATTATATTAAGCAACTGAACATCATTTCACTTACAATGTCGATGATTAAGCAGACTCTTCAGTTATCGAGAAAGCAGAATTTTGACTTTTGGATTTTCGTGATCATCGATGATATTGGTAATAAACAATTTTGTTTCAAAGGGAAAGATATCACATTAATTCTTGGATATAAACAATCACGTAAAGTAATTTTAAAATTAATTAAACCGAAATGGAAGAGAATGTGGGCAGACTTGAGGGGATTGGTTCTCACCTATGAAACCCCCTGTAATTGGCAACAACATACAATGTTCATCAATAAAAAAGGATTGACTTTGTTGTTACAAAATTCAAGAAAACCCACATCAAAATACTTTCTACAAAAACCAATCAAGGAGTTCGACTTGAAAGTGAACCTCAGTTCCAAAACAAAGGAACAAGATTTCATCTGTATCATTGTAAATTGTTTCAAACAACTGAACTGAAAATTACAATATACAATCAATAATTACTGAATAGATTTATAATTTTTGGATTACAAAATTGCAAATGAATGCGACGAATATAATCACAAATACAGAATTGCCGAATGTGAAATCAAAAGACAAATGTACAGATGAGAATTTGGTCTAATTTTGAAGGGAGTGGTTGGATTGTTCCGTTTCCAAAACTCAGTTTTGGGTACCCAAAATTGATATAATGCCAAAATTTGATTTTTTTATATTAATTATTAATAAAAAGTTTATCTGACTCCCTTAATCCCCTCCCAATCAAATAATGCATTCGTTACAAACCAACATCATGACAAGGTTACTTTAAATGGACATTGAAGGTTTCAGCCCCACAAATGCTCCCTTTAAAATTCAATGTCCCACAAGATTTTGCCAGAGGACTCCACAATCGACATTCCTTTCCCTAAAACTACTACTTTTAACTACCAATCACATTTCAGTATTTCACTTCCGCTACTTTCAGTTTGGCATATATGGTGGTGAAATCTGGAAAAAATACATCAGTAGAGGCCGAGAGCTGAATATGGAAACATCACTCCTCCTCCCAGAGCAGAAGATGAATCTAGTAAGAACAAAAATGTAAGTTATATTATACATGTAATATATTAATTATATTATGTTATACTATTATATTTACTCTGCATTCCTTTTCTGCTCTGGGAGGAGGAGTGATCTTTCCACATTCAGCTCTTGCCTTCGACTGACATCTTTTTTCCAGATTTTGTGGCCATATAGGTCAAACTGAAAGGAGGGGAAGAGAGAGGAGGCGAATACTGCATCATGATTGGTTGTTGAAAGTAGGAGTTTGGGAGAGGGGTAATGTCGATTACAACACACAAGCAGGTTATCTCGCAACTAATCAATTTTTTTATAAAAATTATTTTTTTTGTAAATCCTTACCTCAGTTACTGATTGGCATCATCTTGGCGTAAACAATTTCTACAATAGCACTCGAAAGGAGAGTAATTTCGTTCGCTTTCAACAGCCACTGTGGCGATAATCGACGACATGTGGGGAACATCTCTCATTATTGGACACAAAAACATTGTTTACATTTTTTGCGAGTTTCTCTTTTCATCCCAGATCCCAACTGCTTGTGAGGTCGGTTTCGATTTTTTGCACGATCGACGTGGAAACATCTCTCAGTAAAACATTTTTTGAAAGGTAATAGAGATAATAAAAGTTGAATTGCAGCTGCAAGTACAAATTCTGAAGTGGCGGGCTCGGGTTTTTCCATGGACAAAACAAGCGGTGTAGTTCAAAGTAATTGATGAATTTTGTTTTGTAGCCGACGTTTATGCCTTTTATTTTGTAGAGAACATCGAGTCAGTTCTTTTACTGGTTTACTGGAGTGCTCCGATTCTATATGGAGCTCCGCCACTTGTTTATCATAATACCAGTCGTTTAAAATGTTTTGCACACAAAATTTTTCAACACACTTCGAAATCGTCCACTCCGATGTAGTACCAAGGTCCGAAACATAGAACAAAGTCATTAAATTTATTCTCTGCAAATGTGACTATGATGTAATCGAACAATAATTCGTTTACGTTCAACATTCCGATAACACTAATACTTTTTACATAGGTGTGCTTTTTTTTGTAATACCTTATATATACATCTTGAAATAAGACCATGCTTTTTATATATATATATATAAATTTATGCATCGTTAAAAAAGACGAAGATGAAAGCACGTTGTTGTTGGCTCACTTGTCGGAAATTGTACAAAGAGAATCCTTCTTGTATTGCGATGAAATTGCAATTTCAAAATATGTCGACATCCTTCCCCTGGATACCATTTTCGAGGATTATTCAGACATTGTGTTTGTCAACCGATATTTTGCAGAACTCGAGCTGCATTCGCACAGAGTACGCTATTACTTGTGTCATTGCATTAATAAATCGAACTTGGAAATTCTACTCTCTCTGCACACATCTCGAACCCTGATACTAAACAAGAGATCGTTTTACAATTCGGGTGTCTTGTACAGGCGTTTCACACCCTACGTCACCCACTACCATTTCGATTCGATAGAGTTAATTTCCAAGATATGAAAATCCATTATCACGTTTGTTCCCTTTGATGACGACATGCACAACGTGGAACCTATTAATCTCGAAATGTTGAAACATTTTTACCAATGCATCAATAAAATGGCCAATATCGATTTGAGGGATGATTACTCAGTTCTGCCCCAGATTTCATACTCATGCTCAAACAGGGAATTTGAGCACTACCTAAATCTACTCTTTCGCGAAGAGGACTTAGTCAACATCGTATTTGATAATCAACAAAGCAAGAGTGCAATTTATTCACTCATCTTTACGACAAAACCCCAATTTCTTTACCCAAATATCCATATCGTCGAAAGGGCGCCTGCCGATTCCATGCCCCATCGAGAATTGGCTAAGTTAACGACCGATCACTATGAGATTCTCACCGCCGGCACGTATGACAAGTTGTAACTAAAATAAAATGATAATTTTTTTCCTTTCTATGAAGAGGCAAAAAAAAAGTGATAACAAAAAAATTAAAAAAAAAGAATATATATTTTTTCTTCAATAAGTACTTGTGTATATGAAAACATGCAATGACAAACTCCAGATTAGTTATCTGTTGGAAATGGGTATGGATAACCTATAATAGAAAGTCGTTAAAGTGGACCGATGTTTGATTAAACTACGAAACATGTTTCTGAAAATTGTAAAGATTGCCATGCTGAGAGCGACGACGGCAACCACGTCAGAGACGACCAAGCTAACAACGACTATGGAGGCTGCTGTGGAGAAAACGGCTGCAGAGGTTCAAGTCCCAACCGCCGTCATTGGCAAACCCGTAAAAAATCTTAAACCAATTACAAACAAAAACATCCCGTAAAAATGATGAGGGGTCGTCGCCAAACAGCCCTACCATCATCACTGGAAGATTCCATCCAGGCCCATCATGGTGATGAGGAAATTGGCTACTGCAAACAAAAAAGAAAAACTTTGAAAGACGTGGTTTCCAATAAAAAAAAAAAACGAGTAAAATATAATGCTAGAAAGCCAACATGATCATTCGACCATTCTCGCAGATGGATCGATCGTGTTGAACGCATTGGAGCGCTCGAGTAAAAGCAAAGTCGTCTATTCGGAATTGATCAATCTGTTGCTGATGCCAAAAATTCCTATAGATTTACACATCAAGTGTAATCATCAGTACATAAATGTCACCACTCAAACTAAGAGGGGAGATGAGATTGAAACCAACACACCCGCATGTAAATTAAGCAATCACCAAAAATAAAACCCAAGCCATGTAATGATCACAGGCGAAGACATTCGAACGAAGCGGTCTATTTTTCATCGAATCACTATAACACACATATATAATTTCTTGTAAATATCAGTATAAAATAGCGAATTTAGGGTAATTTAATTCCTTCAGATTGCACGAGGATTCATTGAAAAAAAAAGGAAAGTTTGTTTATTGCCGCCTGTCGTGAATTCGTCGAAGAAACACAGTGTTCCGTGCGGTAAATAATCTGTCGACTTGAGTGGATTCGATCTGTACAGGTACGATAATGGTACTTGTTGGAAATATCACATTTTCGTCATGTTTAACAAGGTTAGATTCGTGAAGAACAGTTTTTGTTTGACAGCAAATGTATGCCATCGGGTGGGGAAATCAGTTCCATATTCCTTTAATAAACATTCTAAAAAAATGACAATAAAAATCCTCAAAATAATAGTGATGAGAAAGGAAATAACGATGGCAGCAATGTCACGGACGTCATTAACAACTGTAAAAAAAAAATCAATGGGGAATTACCAATGTGTCAAGCCAATGAATCGAACACCTACACCATACCACAAATGTTTTTCGAAATGATTTCGAGCATAACAGAGCGTTGAGACTATCTATGAAAGACTACTTAAAGTAGATTTCGGATTTTCAATTGCATGGATACAATGAAAACAACAAATACTTTGATTTCTTTGATTATGTTCGAAACTTGTTGAAAACAGATCGTTGTAATTTGACAAATATTTTTGTGAACTTGCACGAAAAATATTTTGTAGATAAAAATCCAACTCCGTTGTCAGGAAAAAAAGGAGATGTAAAAAGAGAAATCTATAAATACTGAATTAAAAAAGTATACACACAAAAAATATTTATTTATTTTTTTACCTAATATATTTTATAGTAACTTTTATTACTCATAACAAAGTGTTAATTGTGTTTGTAAATATATATAAATACAAACACATATATAGCATTTCATATTATATTTGCTTACATGTACAAGCATTATTTTTCCATCTGGAATCGTGTGCAAGAGGAGCAGTGCGAGCCCGAAATTTTTCAGTTGATGAAAAATTATGCTTTCCAATAGTGAAGAGGGCAGAATAGATTGAAGAATTTATCGAGAGATTTAACAATGAACCCAAACTTGCTTCCCTACATGAATCATGTATTGAATTTATTTCACAAAAGTCTGATTTACCATACGACCCTTTAACGAAATTCCTTGAGATTTTCAACGATCCCGATGTTAAGGAAGCAATTAAAACACTTTTTGCAATGATGTTAAAGGTATGCTTGCAAAATAAAAATATGATGATGCTGGTGAGTTTCAACTCGAATAGAATGTATAAAAAAGCTTTTTAATAAAAGAGAGAAATCACCCGATATGGACAATCGCTCGCTAAATTTATGGAAACTAATTTCCATATATCAGTCTCGGGGTAATATCGACGACGTAACCCTGTACGAGTTTTACGACGAATCCAGTTTGAAATCTTTTGTCACGTGGAATGAGGCCAAAACAGAATTTATGGAAATTTTCAACATCTATATCGTCCAGTCCAACAAGAGATTATAAAATTATCCCAAACATTGCCTTGATCAAGAGTACAATTAGAGAATTTTTATACAAAAAACAAAAAGGGGAATTTCCAATTACCCCCCTTTTTTCCGCTTTGGTAAAACATAAGTAATGTAAAAAAATATTTTTGCATTGGTGAGTACGTATAAATTGTCGGTGTAGAAACAATTTGTCTCACACTATGGCGCTCATTGTTCCTGCACGGTTCTAACATCAGTTAGTTCATGGTAGTAAAGAAGTGGCTGGGTATGACTTGAAAGCGACTGACGACATTGAAATTCAACCAGGCCAAGTGGCTAATATCGAAGTCGGCCTGGCGTGTAAAATACCCAAAGGCTATTTCAGTTTTTGTTACGAGTCGTTCGGGGCTGGCATTCAACCATCGAATATACGCCTATAATGGAATTATAGATTCAGACTACAGAGGAGATATCTTTGTGCAGCTGGAAAATCGAGGAAATTCGACATTTAAAGACGAGAAAGGATCTCGTCTAGCTCAACTACTCATAATGCCACACATGCTAGTATCGTTTGTAACGACAGATGAAAATGATGAATTATACAATATATGGTGAGGCACCTCGGGATTTGGATCTTCTTCATCACCACCACTGCCATCATCACCATCACTTACGCCGACACAAACAATCAAAGCGAATCCTTCGGCCCATCGAGAAGAAACCATATGGATGCCATTTTCTTTTCCCGAGTGGCATCACTTGTCGTCGGCCAAAATGCAAGAGTATTTGTTGAAATCAAAATCAAAATGTATAGAAAAGTGTGTGTATTTTACAAAATAAAATAAAATAAAGAATAAAAAAACTTTAGTTACTTCGTTTTTCATTCAACCCATTCTCTCTCTATACATAAGGAATTTCCCCCGAACAAATATAAGAAAATATGGAATATTTAATATATAATTATAAAAAAAATTCGCTTTCTTTTAGACAAGGATAATAAACAGTGGTTTCGAGGAAAGTATGCGGCAAAAATTTTGGAATACAAGGATACTTGCGATGCTGTTCGGAGACACATTCCCGTAGATGAATGTTAAAGTACAGACAACTTGTAGAATCAAATAGTTTACCATCATCGAGCTATCATGGAAATTCGAGAACCATTTTCATCGCGGAAATAGGCCTATATAATTTCATTATGAAATCGTGATTGTCTACTGGAAAAGATTTTAAAGATTGGGTAGTGCGCCAGATTCTACCGACCATTGACAAAACTGGCAACAACATGTCGGAAGAGGAATCGAAAAACGATCCCGAATGATTGGAGGGTGAAATGAGATGATTGACAAAAGTACTTCAGTTTTAAAAGGAAGAATGTTTGCAATTTGAGAAAAAAATGATAATATAATAATAGGCTTTTTGCAAAATTATGCAAAGAAAAGATAAATCTTAATTTATAATTTTTTTATTTTCTTTCGTACTATGTATTGTTCAAGTTCCCATCCGCATATCGTTGGTGTACAGGCCATCCAATTTCTCGCAAAAATTCCTAGAATATGGTAGAATTACATACACGGGCTGACTAGTTTCGAAAAACTACCGACTGCTGTGTTGAAGGAGAATGTGAGTGCAGATGACTGCGAAAATGGCGACGAGTTGTTTCTACAAAATAAATGTCGATTCGACCATCACTTAGGCGAAAAAAACTATCCGGTATCTTGCACCTTGATTTGTAATACAAGTTTTTTCCGACCGAAACAAACATCAATCACATGTCGTATCGAGGTGCATACTGTATGCCTGCGGAAGCAGCCGCTTGTAATCTCGATCTGGGTAAAATAATTTACGTGGATGACAAATACATTTGCCTTCTGCGCCATCCGCACTTGTTCGGAGGGATCGGTTCCAACCTGATTGTCGGTTGTAATGGATCGATAGTGGATAGAGGTGTAGACGAAAAGTTGGATGATGGTGATTATCGGATCGTGTGTGCCGAGCAATCAGACACTTTACAAAATCGATTGATTCCGTTGAATAATGGGTACGTGGTTCGAGTACACACTAAATAAATGCCCTTCTATGATATTCAATGCACCAGAAAATGCGATGTCCCATTACTCCACTGGTAATTGTGACTGTGGCCCACAAATTTTAAACTTCAATTCCAACCCCAAACTTCCGTGTACGAAATGTGTACCGAAATGAGCTGTAAGTGGCCCGACCACACAGGCAGCCCAATATGCATTTAGTATAGCACACCCGTGCATAAACCTAAATAACGATAATTCTTTGTACAAGCAATAAAAAATACCTTGCTCGTTCGACACAATTAAGGAACGTGCAAAAAATTCATGTGAACGTGCAATTTTACTCGCGACTAATACCTATATTCCATTGGCTTTAGAAAAAAAATTTAAACAAAAATAAAAAAGAACAAAAAATATTGAAAAGAATACATAAAACATATAAAAGAACAAAAAATATTGAAACAAATAAATAGAAAATTAAAAAAAAAAAAATTGGTCGAGATGGTGGCTATAAAAGAGGCGATGAATCGTTGTTACTTTACCAGTCGCTCAGAAGAAACTCGGAATGATGGATACCCCTTGTAAAACTACTGAACAGCAACAGCAGCAACCCGAACCACAGCAGTATCAACTAGACAATAGCGCTAATACTTTTACTAATCTTATGGTGGAAGATCGCAAATCAATTAAGCGAAAAAATTACGAAAGCTGTGACGATGATGAAGCTCAAGACATTGAATCATTTATTCAAGAATTAATCAATCAACCAACAACCAGAAGGGAAACCAGTTGCGAAATATCAACGGGCCTAGAAGAAAACATGTCTACCGTGCATTGTCGTGGATAATTCCGTAGTATGGTTTATTTCAATGTTGGGTGAAATAGATGACAACTACTTCAAGTTTTATTGCAACGATCAAATAAAGGTGAATGCGAGTAATTATCGCTCTGAAGATGATGAAATTACCAACTTTATCCTACTGTTGGCGAAATACCTTCAGTTGTTTAACCTACTCGGTTCAAAAATTAACCTCGTCAACTTGAACGATGTCGACGAGATGAAGATAAGTTCTCAAATTCCGTTTGTTGGAAACGAACCGTTGAGAAAATATGTCTTTTTCACGATAGATGGCAATTTACTGAAAAAGATTGTTCGCAGAAATCATAGTGGAGGGAGTTTCAATTCGTGGAACTTGATCACAGACAAAGTGATCCAATATACTCTTTCGACAATGGAAGGAGATAATATGGCACACCAGATGATTGAACTAAAACAAAGATCTCCCTTCCTGCTACACCAGAACAAAAATGGCAAGTTTTTGAATCATAAAATCATGGATCCTGCCGGTTAAGAAACGCTATGTAAATGCCAGGATGAAATCCCAACAGTATTTGACATTTTTCGTTATATATACAGCAGTAATGTGCAGTATTTAAAGTTTGAGCTCATTGCATTGTGTATAAATCTAAAAGATATGGAACAACTGTGAATTTTTTTTTTTTTGTAATTTACTTATATATGTGTATTTTTTGTCGTTTACATGTAAATAAATATTTTAAATAATATACAGACCTATTTGTGCTTATTTTTTAAAAATTAAATACACTATTTACAAAGGTGATTGTTAACCAAATGAAGACATTTTTCTCCTTCGAGCACATTTTTTTAATGCACATTTTAAGTGTTCCATACACAAACCTAGAATTTGCCCCAAATAACCAAACACTTTGAACAATAGCTTAATTTTTTTATGCGAGAAAAAAAGAGAGATGTTTTATTCGTAGCTTCACTATTTGCCTCTTGAAATTTTTCTACAATTTTTTCGATCGTCTTTTTATGTTCTTCCATTTTCGACAACGTATCAGGGTCGAAACTGTCGATAAACCACATTTAAAGATAATCTGCATCTGAATCTATTTCTTTTATTGTCGATGTAGTTGTTTTCCTAATAACATCTTCAATTTTACCGATGATTCCATTACCTCTAGTCTCGTTTCGTGTAACAATACTGGCAACTCCTTTAGTTACATCATCTTCTGTTGTATCACCGACACTTAGTTTCAAGCTAGAATCTGAAAAATTTTCATGTTCAATAGAATGGTACGAGTTTGTACCCACGTCTCGCCCCAATAAATTATCATTATAGTCTCTTTACTCATATCCCTCTATCAGTGTATTAAAAAGTGTTGAATTTTTCTGATTTAAACTAGAAAACTCATAACATTCTGTATTATTGGATTCAAGTAGTAAAGGTAATGAAACGGCACAGTTGGTTATCGTTCATAGAAATAAAATACAAGGTAGCTTTTTTACAATCTTTTTTTCAATGTTCTTATATATATTCATTACTCAATTTCCTCCATAATTTCATAAGACGTGTATGTTTTCAACAATCTGATAAAATTGACGACGTCAAAGGTCTCTGTTGGTGCGGTTGTTTTTCCAATACTGACGGTTTCTTCATTAACAACACCTTCAATTGTATCACTGATATACGAGTTTGTATCCCTTTTTCGTCCCATAAAAGGTGTTGAATTTTTCTGATTTAAAATAGAAAAATCATAAAGTTCTATATAATTGGATTTGAATAGTAGAGGTAATGAAAATGCACTGTTGGTTACTGCACATAGAAATTAAATACATGGTAATTTTTATACAAACTTTTTTTAAAACATTCTTCCATACACATATTCATTACTTAATTTCCATAGTGGACTGTTCGGCTTGGACTCCACTGAAAAGGGGCGTGTTTGATATCGTTGCCAAATCCGATGAGTATGTCATCTGAAACTCACAATTGGTTATACTCGCATCTGCCATTCACTTTTGCTGATGACATTCACCAGAGGCCCCGAAATTTTCGAAGATATGTGAAATAAATTAGTTTTTTTTTTTTTTTTTTTTTTTTTTTGTAATTTCATAAGACATGTATGTTTTAAACAATCTGATAAAGGTAACGACGCAAAACGTCTCTTCGTGCAAATCTTCTGGAAGGGGAATAATCATGTTGTAATTTTGCACAAAGAGCAAAGCTAGGTGATGTAAAAGTACAAATCTTCTTGCGAATACAAGAGCTTTGTGTTGCTCGCGTACATCAACTGAGCCTGTGGTCATTTGGCCCAAACCGATTTCGGATCGGGCCACATGGATGGGATTTCCAACCATTTGTGTAGGATCTTGTACAATCTCGACTCGAGAAAATTCCGTACGTAAAAATGAATGTAGAAAAAAGGTTGGTCGCTGAAGAAAGCGGTTGCGACAACAGAGAACTGAAGTTGAATATTTCGAAAAATGTCCAATAATGCATTTTCCGAAACGACAGCAAACACATCCTTAACACTGCCATGTTTATAATTATATGTTATGCGGCGCGATCTGAACCTCTTTACAGTCGTGGTCTTTTCCGATTCATTGATAGATATCTCGTTGGCCTCATTTTTTTTTGCATCTCGGACATAATTGCAGTCGTGGTGTACATAAATCACTGCCAACACCAAACCCGAAGGATGTTTCGAGTCCAACTCGTAGGCCACGATGTATTGCCAATGGAGAAATTTGTCAAACACGTCGTTGCATACACACACACGGTATTTGAAACACATCTACGAAGCAGTTGCATTTACGTACATTGCATTGTGTGTGAAAACCAAATCCTCGGTCATCCAGTCAAACAGTTTAACTCCGTTAGTATTTTCCGAAATTATTACGTATGAATGTTTAATGTTGAGCGCTCCCTGTTGCCTCGGCTCCAAGGCGATGATGATGTTTAGAGATGCACTCGGGTCAATGTTGGACAGTAAGTAATACTGGTTGGTCATCCGAAGCCAGTTTTCATCCATGTTTGCAAACTTGTCGGCGATGTCGTCCAAATCTCGGAGGGTTGGCGGTGGATGTGTCAAGAATCGAACACAGCCATCAATCGTAGCTTCGCAAGATCGGATTGTCCCCTCGTCGATTTGTTTCACCTGCAAAATCTACAGTATTTTCTCTTTCAATTTTTCGCCATCGCATTGATTTTCGTACATGGTCGTCAACAGCGTGAGAGATTGTTACGTCAAGATCGGATCAAATCCCTTCGACATTAACACTTTAGGCAGATGGTGATTCATCAAGTTGTAAAATTCAATATCAAATTCACTTGTCGGGTAATGTATGAGCCTTTCCTTTGCCAGTAAATATGTCATTTCGAAATTTTCATTACACTCGTATTATTTTCGAAATTAGTGGGGAAAGAAAATCTTGGTGGAATAAATCAGAATATCACCAATCGGAACTTGATCACCAATTAATTTTAATAAAATGTATGGTTCCAACTCACCCTCGTTTAGCAGACAGTTTATCTTATAATTAAATCGTCTTTTCAGGCAGCGACCGTGAGGAACTCTGAACATTAATACAATCTTCCCTGCGAAATTAATTCGCCTACATTGCATGCTCTTCACTCACAGAACACTGATTTCAGACAGAGAAAAAAAATGAAATCCCTTACTATATAACTTATCAGAAGATCATCGTCAACCATGTCGGAAAGAGAAGATGTTCTCGAAAACTGTTTCACTGCATCGTATATTATGTGGCTGATTACTTCGATATTGATGGTATTCAGCAATGGATTTTTATGCGAAGAATAACTTAACAACATTTCCGTCATCGTAGTAGGACTGACAATCAATTTGGGTTCGATCATTCAAACCGTAACATTGATTGTTTGGCGAAGACAGTTACTGTCTCCAATCTATTTGATTGGATTATGCGTCGGTTGTTTGGAATTACTAATTTTACAACTCTATGAACATTTCATATTTAGAAATGAAATTATGTCCAAAATCATCACGACGGTCTTTAGTTTGACTTGCAGTAGTTTGATGTTTATCACTTTGCTAGTTTTTGCCCGAGAAAAAACAAGTTGTTTTTCTCGAAGGCACTTCGAGTGTGGGTAAGACTACAGTGTTTGCTCGATCGTTTGATTTTCTCCAGTTTCTGGCGGAATATCCCCCATACAAGAACAAGAACGAGAATAAACTACTCCAATCGATGTATACCATCGACTTGGAAAACGAACTAATGCTCTACGTACAAACGCTGAAGAAAAGTAAAGTGTTTCTAGACTGCTCTCCATACTCGCAGTTTGTGTATGGGTTGTTACTCGATTACAACGGCAAACACCCCAACCCGCATACGTTCAAACAAAATGCGTTACCCATCTTACAATTTTGCGCAGAACGTTTACTTCACATACACAAAAGTTTCCTCCGTAAATTTTCAATTGTGAGTTGCAAAGTCGAAATGAAATGGTGTCTCGCCGCGGACATTCCATTTACGAAGGAATTGATCAAGAGAAGAAACATGTTTGAAATCACCATTGGGTTCAATTAGGATAATTACATTATTAATTAAAGTCTCTTGTTTGCTTGGTTTGCTTCCCTGTTTGATGTAGATGCTGTGTTTGTGAAAAAAGTATGTATTAAATGAATTGACAAAAATAAATGTATAAATATAAAAAAAATGTTTTTTAAATATATATATTTATTTATGATACAAATATTTTGCTTACAGCAATAATTTTTTTATGACATATTGCACATTTGGAATGTGTAAAGACATTAGATACATAAAATCGAATGATTACAAGGCAGAAAAACAAACTTCAATTCTCTTTGGTAACAAATGTTGCATAAAAATGGATTTTGTTGTTCATCTTCATTATCGCCACTGCTGCTGCTGCTCACAAATTTCTCCAAATCGTTGTTTGCAGAATTTGTCATCTCCTTGTTCTCTTTTGGCTTATGTCATTGTATTCTTTCCAGCCGAATATCCCTTTCCTTTTGCCTAAAGGAAAAATTTACATTCGGGATACCAATAACCATGTTCTATTCAGGATCGTCTTCATCTTCCCAACGTATACTGTTTTTACCGCAATGGAAACAAGTCACTCGATCACCGAAACCCATGTAAAAGAACCCTGCATAACTTAGCCGTTTCGGGTCTTGATCTAGAGATGGATGCCATTGTTTTATTTTAAACGTTTTTATTCGTGCTTCAGACATATTGTATTCAGGATAGGCATGTTGTTCTTTGTTGTTTTGCAAAAGTTGAGATATGGCATCAACATCGACATCATCGTCTGTGATGTCGATTTTACAAACATTTTTACCATCCTCGAAATGTGCAGTCATAATAGGATTCATGTTATCCTTTATGAAGTTAACATATAGAAATTCAATCATTGAATAGTTATAAACATGTTATAACCAAGGGTCATCTTCTTCCTTCCAGTGATAATATTTGCAAACACAATAAAAGCAAATAACCGTATTGTTGTCTCCCATGTAAAAGAAATCAGCTTGGCTAAGTTGTTTTGGTCGTTGTTTCATCGCCTTGGGCCAAAACTCGTACGTTGCCAACCGCGATTCAAACAAATTATATTCGGGATACCTTGAAACTATATATTCCACGATACCTGTCTCTTCGAAACATGCCGTTCGCAATCCTGTAAATGCAGATTGCACGGCATTGGAGGGCCGTTGACCATATTCGTGAAAAGCTTACTCTCTAAATTTACCGTAATTATTTTCCTCCTCTCTCTATCCTGCCCTCCTTTTTTCGGTGAATACCCTTATATATATGAAAACAATTCACAAACTATGCACAAAGTATTGCATGAATGATTCGGTGAAACGTTGCCTGGGAAATAACAAAGTCTTTCATTTATTTAAAATTAGTTTTTCATTTAAATACAAACCATCATCTCTCAAAGTAAAACTATTCCATTCGATGGCCAAGATAAACGAATTATGACCAAGTCGGGGAACGATGTGCGCATTTATACCCATTTGGTACATTTCCTTATCGAATTAGGCCGCGATTTTGTCCTAGGAAAGTTTTGAGGAATTGATTGCGTCTTTAAATTCGAGCGTACCATCGAGCGAAACCAATTTTATCCACGAGTCCCAGGTAGTGATGAATGTTTCCTTTGGCGCCGCTCAAAACGATGAGAATGAATTATCAATCCAATAAACTCGGTGATTTTAACTAGTAGAGGAATGGGAGTGATTCGTCGTGAAAATCATTACTGATGCCATTTGCCAACTCGTGAGTTTTCTGGTTCATCTCTCAAAATAAATTGTATATTTTCCCCGAGCCGTACTTGAAATAAACAAAGAGACAAAAATTTTCCAAAATATCCTCCGTTGGTTCGACCAAGTCGTAAACATGGGGCACGTCGACAATAATTTTGTCCAATGCTTTGCTATTCGTCTCGTCATCGAACCACTTCCGTGTGCAAATGTTGCGAAACAATTAGTATAATTGGTGAAACTCGTGTGTTTTGTGTAAGCTTCGTTTATGCATGTACAGAATATGAGCTTTGGTAAATTTGAACCTCAGTTTATTAAAAGGAATGTAAATACTGTAAATGGGAGACGTGTTGATTATAGCTTCCTTGACGGCGACTGCATCCGAAACCATGTATAATAATTTCGTAACTCCATCGATGTCGGCATTCTGATTATTCAGGATCAAAGGCGAGACAAACAGTAAATCTGTAGTCGCAAAGCCGCTCGATCGATGATGACAATCGAGGCGGGATGTATCACTGGACCTCGTTTGAGTAAAATGACTATCCCATGCCAGATTGATGAATTTCTCCTTTCGTTCATCTACATTGTTAGTCAGATAAAAGAGGACGATTCGAGAGACATTAAGGTCGATGTCTAGCGATGTCATCCAGGTGTGAGAAACAATGATCTCGTTTGGTCGTAGATCGGCTTATAAAATGATTTGACTCCACAAACATTTTATTCAAGGTGACAGTAAATTCCGGCACATCTGGCTCCTGCTACCTTCCAACATTTTCTTTATCGACCCATTACAAAATGGAATGTCAAGCAAACTTTTGTCTTGCTTGACGCAACAAAAAATTTGCTCGCCCAAGGCGTATATAGCTTCTTCATCAGTCGTGCACGACTCACCGACCTTGCATGATTCTAACAAGGGTAAAAATGTATATATGTTCTTCGAGTTGGCATACATTAGACTGTACTGCCACATCTTTATCCGATCTATTAAATTGTGGTACCATTTTCTAGGCGATTCTGGAAACGATGCAATCAGGGAATCAAACAAATCCAGAATGGAATGTTAATTTTTTTCTTTCGAAATGTACAGGTGATTCCCAATCATCTTGAACAGGATGACCAATTCGGCCATTTCGTCAGTTTCCAGAATGTTTTTAAACTTGGAAATTGATTCTTTCGAGTGCATTTTCAAGTTGGGAATAACAAAACAGCATAGATAATCGGAAATGTTTTTTAATTGTTCCATGGCCCTGTGATTCGACAGATGATAAATGTATGTAAATACCAATATTGTTTTGCACTTTGGCTAAAGCACGATTTTTTGAATTTTTTCCTAAACCACCAACTGTTGAGGATACAGCTAATTTGTTTTAGGCTAACAATTGACCAGCTTTGTTTTTATTCTCATTCCAGGGTATTGTCTGACACTTGGTACTTCATTTTATTGTGTAGGTGGGTTTCACCTGAGAAGCAAAGACTTACATAATCAATTTATTTATTATATTTTTTATTCTTATTTTTCATTGTGTGTATTTCGCCCAGTAAAAAAAGTATTATATACTTTATTTTGTTGGTTTTTAAAAATTATTTTTACTTGCTTTCATCCATCAAGTGAGACTCTCTCGAGACTCGAAAAAAAATTTCAAACAAAAAAGTGCAGCAAGTAAAAAAATTACGTGAAGCAAAATTGATGGTAATGAAGCAAAAATGTCGGCATAATCTTAAGGCAAACTAGAAAATTGCCTCAACTTTTCCTCAAGATTATCCCGTAATTTTTAATTTTATTATGGCAAAATCTTGAGGCAAAGTCGAGGCATTTCCAAGAGATTGCCTCAAGAACCATGTGAGGCAAAGTTGAGGTTGTCTCAGCTTTCCTTTCTCATTCCCTGTGATTAGACTCATTCACTCACATAGCTTTGTGAATCGACCTGTGATGCGAATTGATGGTGTTGAAGAAAAGCATCGGTTATCTGCATCATTACCCTCTTTGTATCCCAGGGCATTGACCGTGAATGTAACATTCGAGGCGATAGCCAATCCTTTTGGAAGTAACCTTGATGAATCTGCAATGAAAATCAGCTGGATGCTTATAATTGAATAATGTTTCCATAATGGTAAATCTCCATTATAAGAAATGGTTCCAAAATTCTAGCAAGTAGGTAATTTTCAAATGGAATTTGTTTTTAAATGCGCAATAATCGAGTAAAATATATTTTATATTTATTGTGTTGCCACAGGAAATAAAAGTCGTGTGAAAATTCATGTCGGCAATCACCCAATTTTTTGGGGCCGGTGAAGGTGCGGTCTAGGATGTGATTATACACGGTTGGCACCAGACACCGTGTAAGCGACGTCTATGTGATTGCTGACTCTCTTAACCTCGGCATTGTGGGCTGTCCACCCAGACCCAATCTCCTCGCCGATGATGTTGGCGACCTTTGCCCCTTTGATTGAATGATGTTTGTTAAATGGTAGCCGGTGGATCGGCTACATACCATGATGAACTTGGCAGGAAAATTGACTAGACATTTACCACTCGCGCACGTGGATTGTCAGGGCCAACCACACGCCCATGAGTTATGGAACAATGCTTACTGGCACTTACAAAAGAAATGGTTAATGTAGAATTGGATTGAGCGGGTATTATGAGGGCCCATCCCCTACATACATAAAGCGATCGAAAATAAATGCTGTGTTCAGTTCACAGACAGATTTATTTCAATGAATATACATCTCCCCCTAGGAGAGCACTTACATGAACACCAGGTGGCTATAACATGCCACTACAGTGAATCTGAGAAAGTATCTTACAACATACAATGAATTATGAAAAAAACTGAAGCTTCCCAGGACTAATCCCGCGGGAAGAGGAGGTAGCTTACCGGGAGGTTGAAATTGAAAAATAATGTTACTGACCTTCCTGCCTGATGTGCAGGCTCGCCACAGCTTATCCATTCACCAGAGTGGCTCTGCTTTCTGCTACAGCTTGCTTTTCTTTACCTTGCAACATGCTATTGAATAAACATAAATATTAAAAATTACTAAAAGACGTCTGCAACACAAAACACATATGTATGGAATGAACAAAATGCTGGATGTGTTGTGAGAAAAATGATAATAGGTTAATAATGAACTATAAACAAAAGAAACAAAACCGTCAATAAATGCTTTGAAAAACATAACAATTAATGGCTGACATAAGCCCTGGAGTCGTAAGTTCAGTTATTATTATGCTTAGTTTATTTTACTCTGCCTTGTAGCATTTTGGTCATTATTGCAACCACTGGCTTCTCTGAACCATCGTGGCCTTGCACTTGCACTGCGCTGCTACTGATCGCTCCTGCGACAGGGCGCATGCTCCACCCGGCAGTAGAGCGCACAGCCCTGATGTGGTGGCATTGCAGGTCACGGACGGACAAACGGTCTTAGGGATGGGAGCACATGGCATACGTCAAATCCCTCCTCCCCTTTTCGAGACCGTTTGTAGGCTGTCCGATGTCACTGGCAGCAGCTGCAGGTGCGGGCCAGCCTATGTGACTGCAAGTGGTACCGCCACTCACGTGGCCCTGCCGCACGATGCACTGACAGCAGTTGCCCCTTCCTGCTTGGCAACTCAGTCTGCCTGCACTGGTGACACTTTTGCCAGGTGTGCCCACCGACATGACCACTGAAGGCAAAACGAGCTCCCTGACTCGCTGCCCTCGCTGTCTCCTTCCTCGCTCCTGCTGTCTTCCTGCTGATTTCGCCATTTCCAGGTGCGACCCGGATGAACAGCCACTGTAAACACACATTCACATGCATTAACACCTTGCTCCTGCAATTGTCCTTGCATCTGCTCATCCTGCATACACACTTTCACCTGTCCTTCTTGCTCTACTTGCTCTTCTTGTCCTACTTGCCTCTGCTCTACTTGTTCTTGCACTGGCTCTTGAGGTGCTTACGGCTCCCTGCAGGGTGTACTAATGCTGGGTAACCGCTGTGCTTCTCCTCCTCTTCTACTGTACCTTCTTAAAGTGCTGCTGCACTTTCCGGCCTGCTCCTTTTCTCCTGGAGCTCGTCGACAGTGTTTCCTACCTGTGTCATCCCTGGTGGTGAACTGTCGTTGGCGCGCACGGGTCGGTCCTCTGCAGGCTCTCCTCCCTGAAGTGACACCATACCTTGTGTCCCCTCCTGCTCTCTTACTAGCTCGTCGCGGCCTTCGCCGTCATGGGGTCGAGACACACCAGGACCAACCCCATCGTCGACTGCACCCAGGGTTAGCCGGATGTCGTCCTGATGTACTCTTACCTTCCTCCTTACCATGCGAATGGTGTATGTAGTGGATCCGTGCATTTGTAGCATGAAATGTGGCCCACTCCAGTGTGCTACTAAACCTGCACAAAATCTGTGCTGTGGACTGGGGGTTCATCTGTACATACACTGCTTGCCCCTCGCGCTGTCTTGGTGGCGGTCAGTTCGTAACCGGCAGCTATTTAGCTGCAAAAATCTTCTTGCTTTTGCCTGACATCCTGCATGCATCTCTGACAGTGCTGTCTCTGCATATCTGTTCTCAGTAATTCATTGTGGTCTTCACATTGTGGGCATTTCGCTTCCCCTGGTAGGCGTAAATTGGGGCCCAACAATACTTCGGCTGGTGACCTCACTGTGGTTGCGTTTACTCTTCTCCTCAGTTTATAGAGGATGACGGGAATATGATCCATCCAGGTGGCATGTTGTTCGCCCACACTGAGTCTGAGTTGGGCTTTTATTTCCTGATTGCTACGCTCAATTGCATTGGCCCTCGGGTGATACACGGCCATCGCGATGTGGTTAACGCCCCATTTTGTTCACAGTTCCCTCCATTTCCAGCCGGTAAACTGCCCACCATTATCCGTCAACAAGTTCTGTGGAAATCCCCAATGAGGGAAAACCTGTTCCTCCAACACTCTTTCTACATTTCCAGCTCTCGCCCTGCTGGTAGGGTATGTCTCTGCCCAGCGTGAAAAATTGTCCGTTACTACGACCAGAAATCACTTTCCCCTTCTCGTCCTCAGATACGGACCCATCAGAACCAGGCAAACAATTTCGCACGGTATTCTCGGCATGTGCGGCATTTGTTGCTGCCTTCCGTCTGCACGATGTGTCTTGTATACATTGCACTTATGACATTGCTGTACAAATTACCTCGCGACCATGCTAAGGCCTTGCCAAAAATAATGGTCGTGTACGTTCTGGACCGTCTGCTCAACGCCTGGGTGTCCTGCCATGCTGCCACAGTGTGAATAGGTGGAAAATTGATTTCTTGCACACATTGGGATGTACACTCTCCACTTCCCTGGCTGTTTAGTAGAACAGATCTCCAACCTGTCATATACGACGCGCTATCCCTCTACTTCCTTATGTGCACATTATCTGGGTTTTTCCTGCATAAATTTGCAACTTCTCTGTGCCTCAACGACTTTCCTGTGCAAATCACTGATTAAGCTCTCATTGTTGCCGGTTATTATCTACTGTACATATACTTCCGATACTGGTTCCCATGAATTTGGCGGTAAAATGTCCTCCCATTATTATGCCACAGTGCATCAGCCAGTTTGTTCTCCTTGCTGCGCATGTGTTCTACTGAAAAATCGTAAGCTTATAAGTACAATGCCCATCGCGTCAGCTTACTCCTTGCTTCCCACATACTATGCAAACACACTAGGCACCGGTTGTCTGTCCGTAGTGTAAACCTTTGATATTCAAGATACACGCGGTATTTTTTTACTGCCTAAATAACTACCAGGTATTCTCTTTCATTGACGTCTAAACGTCTCTCAGCTGGCACAAGCTTCATGCTCACAAATTCGATAACATGTTTCTCCCCACTGTCGCTAACCTGGTACAATACTGCACCTATTCCTTCCTGGCTTGCATTAGTTTAAAGGTACAAATGTACGCTCGTGTCATAGCGAGCAAATGTCGGGCATTACCTGAACTCATGCTTGATATCTAAGAATGCTTTCTCTGCCTCACTCGTCCACTGAAATCTTTTCTGCGGTGATAACAGTTCGGTCAAGGGAACGGTAATTGTTGCGAACCCTGGGATGTGCTCTTGTAGCCAATTAATAATCCCGAAAAACTTCCTTAGTGGCTTCTGTTTTTTAGGTTGCGGATAGCTGTCAATGAGCATTAGTTGTTCTGGATTTGGCAGGTTTCCCCTCCTGATCAACCATATGGCCTAAGAAATCTATGCTTGTTTTACCCACATGGCATTTTTAAATCGAGCATGTGAGGCTATTGATTGCGAGCCTCTCCTGCACTACTGCCAAATTATGTACATGTTCCTCCCAAAAGATTCACCAGATAATTACATCATAGAGATATGCCAGCTTATACCCATCAATATTGCCATCCAGTACATGTATCAACATTGCCTGGAATGTCGCGGATACATATTTCAAACCAAATGACATCACACAGAATTGAAAACGTCAACCATCTGGGGCAGTGAACGCAGTTTTCGGCATATCCTCAAGTTTTACGGGTACCTGCCAATAACAGCTTTTCAGATTTAGGGAAGTTCAAACTTTTGATGGGTTGAGCCTCCAGAGGTGATGGGATGTGTTCATGACCCACCTGGGAGCAGGTAGACAACAGGAACTGGTGATGTTCCTGGCGCCATGTTCGATAGAGAGAACGATGTTGAATGGGGTCGTATGGCCGACGGCCTATGGCGACTCTGGATACACAGTCAATATGAAGGACAGCTAATGTAATTGTCACTTACATTATGATGAATGTAAAATAATTCCTTTGGGGCGAAGCTGTCGGCCACTACACACGCCCATATTATCACTGTATTTACTCTGCTTGAGCGAGGCAGACCTCATAAATACAAAACATACACTGAAAAACCCTTTAAAGTTGATGCTGCTATGAGGGTGCATGACCCAATGATCTCTGGAGAGTTAATGCAATAAAACACATCTAATTATGGTATGACTGTTTTATTACCGCAAAGCTACAATAAAATGTTACCCTTGGTTAAGCGGACCCGGCACTCTGGAGTTGCCAGTGGTCACTACTGTGGAAAGTAAGGCATATGACTTAAGATGTAGTTACATAAAAATGTGTACTGTGTGTGAAGTCCTGGTATGCTACATCAGGATGCAGGGAGACCTCCCCTCAGCTAAATAAAAGTACTTAAATGTTCTTGAGTTACGATAACTATTGCGATAAAAGAAAATGCAACCTTGATTGAATTGCCGAGGGGAGTACTTGGAGCTTACCATCTGCCCTGCCGGTTGTCTGGAGTGCTGAAGTCTCACTAACACCATGCCGTCGGCTTCGCCACAAATCCAGCGAATCCAGCGCCAAATATGAAAACATGAAAAAATTGAACTTACTAACATGATAAATGAAACTGACATTGTACATAATTATGATTACTAAACTAAAAGACATTGATGACATACTCGTGAATGCCGGAGCACCAGATATGGCTAATAATGTGACAACACGAGTATGTTACCACACTTGAAGTGTGATATTAAATGGAATGATGCAACAGGTGGCTGATTCTCGATAGATGATTACATGTACACTCTTATAATTAATGTATTAAAATCGGCATGTGGCATAATGGGTATAATAACAGGAATGCATATGGATGTGACGACACACAGATTTCGTCACTAGGGGCAGAGCTATGCCCTGTCTTATATGATGTGTACTCTCTTTTCTGGAGCAGGCGGTTTCCCTAGTTAATTGTGGTGCAATCACCGCTAAAATGCCTAAAAAATACTCCTATTAATTAATGTGGCTCGCCACTTTACGCTTCCTGTGGGAATTAGGTTCCCTGTCTTTTGACACTACTCAGAACCACGTCGCACTCCGGATTCGGCCACGGGGCCCATCCACATTGAGCACATCGGAAAGCTTTGGGAATAAGCAGTGCCGCTTATCCAGATGTTCCCTCCCATGGCTGTTGCATATAACGGTCGTGACTTCATGATTCTTGTGATTAATGTTAAATATTATGACCCATGGCCACGAGTTACAAGAAGTGCAAACATCGTTCTTGTCGACATGCACTGATAGATACCGTGAACTGATGTCGTTCGGTCGAGTTTTGCTGTGTGGTTAATGCATCTGCGATGGAACAAACGAGCATAAGGGATACGTGGACTTCAGGAACACGTCACTTTGGTCTGTCCCAATGTACTTAACACATATTTTCACTGATGTATGGTGGAAGCTCGCTGCATGTTACTTGGTTCAACGGCCGAAATTCTACACAGAATTGCCATGTTCCGTCTTTTTTGGAGCTTATGCGAAAGAGGAATTAAATTGGCTTATTGACGGCTCTATTACTCTGTCATCACACATTTCCTGAACTTGTTTCTATATTATCAACCACATGCTCGGCTACTGTGGTTCATGTCAATATGTCCTCCCTGCCAAATACGCCACGGCATTCGTCAAGGACATGCTGAAATACAGCTTGGTGCTCGAGAGGCACCTGGTTGTCAAATTCCCCCAGTTTCACTTCGAGTAGGCTACTTGTCGAACAGCAGTCCACGTTATACACCGTGCATATCTTTTTCGTCCCAAAATGTATTCGTCTTGTCGCTGGTTCCACGACTGTGTTTTGTTCCATCAGCCATGGTATCCCCAAAATAGCTTCCTCACGGATGTCCGGTGTAACAATGATTGCTGTTTTTGTCTCGATGTCATGGGTTTCAACCTTTACTACTGCCTGCCCTACGACCGTACGACAATGCTCAATTGGGGCCAACCGAATCACGGGGTCTGTAGGCGTCATGTCCTGCTTGTGTATAAAGTGCGGTTGTACGAAGTTATGTGAGGCTACAGTATCAATTAAAGCACGACACAACTAACCATTGATGAAAACCAAAATGTGAATAAATGGTGCGTGACTGATACTAATCTGCTGTACTAAAGTTTGTTGTGGGGTAAATTTCGTTTTTGTTATCCGAATTCTAGCGAGCGAGTTGTCGGAAGCGCCCGGCCTACTGCTTCTTTAATGTGCCTCTTATGCGGATTGTTTGGACATGTATTGTGCCAGTGATATCGTTGTTTTGGGCAGTACCTGCACAGATGTCGGGATGGACAAACCGGATTCCATCCTTGCTGTTGATTGTTGACATTACCTGTTGGGTTCCAGTATTGCAGTATCTGACCACTGGACCCCATGGATCCGCTCCGTTTCTAGTCCTCTTTGTACATATTTCCGTCCAATTTTCCACTATACACCTTTTCAGGCAGTGTCCCACTACACATTTTCTCATGCATCTGTCCTCTTTAACTATGGGATTGTTGTGGAAAATTTTGTGCCAAGCCAGAATTATGTTTGTTTACATTAACTTACCTCTGCCCATGCCGCCATTTTACTGTACTTGCATCATGCCGTGGTGATACATGCATTGTCTCCAAAAATTACTGCAGCATGCATTAAGTCATCTAACATGCAATTACACAAAGTATTAAGGCTGTTCTGAATTTGTGTCTGCCGGTTTCTGCTATTACTTTGAGCACTTCTCACTCTGGCATATGTGGGTGAAACCGTTTAATAAGGCGATTCTTACATGTGATAAAAGCTGTTAATGACTCACCCAATAGTAGACCCTCTAGAGCCAGTCTGCTCTGGGTTGTACATAGGTGAAGACCCCTCGAAATCTGCACTGGAACGAGCGCCAAAACTCCTCCCACTGAAGTCCATAGTGATTGAGAGATGTCCACCAAGAGCGCACGTCTCTGTGGAATTGTGCTCCGACACAGCTGGCCCATTCATCTCTGCAAACCCGTACAATTCTCCAGAAATGTCGCAGGATCTTCTGTCGGTGTCCCGGCTAATGTGGGCAAAATCTGAAATTTTGACAGATTGGTCCTGGCAGATGTTGAGGTAGGTTGAACTCTGCGGTTCCATTTCGTGTCGCATTTTTTGGCCATTCTGTTTATGGCATTGTTGTCCCTGTGCAATTGGTCACATACGGGTTAATGAGCAGAAAATTTGGAAAATGTTGTGGGTAGGTTGGCATGATTGATGGGTAAACAGGTGTCGAAAACATGTGCTGTAGTGGCGGGAAAAATGGCGTGGATGGTTGGAATGCATGCAGTGCAGGTGTTGAAGAAGTTTCGGATGGTGGGGGTTTGTTTACATTAACCACGTGCGTAGTGGGAGCAGACGGTATCTCAGCTTCATGCAAATAAATGTAAGTTCCATGGCTGATTTTTGTTCCATGCAGCAGAGGCATACTTGTCGATACCTTGTATCACACTGCATGCACTGGAGTACAAAGTCACCCTGGCCATTACATAGCAAGTGGTCACAGTATTTAGGAAGTTTATAATTTGGAAAGTCTACAGTTTCAGATTTCACTTGCGGCGAAAAATTTTGATTGTCCTGCATAATTTCACTGCCACTGTCTTATACTGTCTCGCAGATGTCATAGACGTCGTTTTTCACAGGCTGGTCTTGCGACAGCATTGGCAAAATGTACTGTTTTCAATCACTGATTTGTCACCAGTCACCATAAGGTGCAAAGATTCAGGACACCACAGTGCTGGCGTGCAGTCAGTCATCCTGCCAGCCATGCTTTGTTAGTAAACAAAGCCACATGCATGGAAGATGCGGGTGTACCAATGCAGTCGCACAGGGTTGGGAGAAGAGGGATCGCCCTTCCCTCTTGCAACGTGGCTGGCCTACTCGCACGGAGCAGGGGTTATCGACCCGATGCTCAACTAATGCTCAGCGTGCGTGAGGGATGACCTGGGTGTCGGTGGTGGATTGTACAGGGGGATGGGGGAGGGTGTAGCCTCCACCCAGTCGTTTCTCCTTCTCACTGCTTCCTTCTGCTCCTCCCTCCAAGCAGTGTAGTGTGGCTTACGGCATGGCGTCTTCTGATTGTTGACACACTTTCCAAGTGTCTATGTAACGTCCTTCGGCATCCTTACACTGTCATTGCTAATGTTCAATAAAACGTACAGTGAAAATTCCAGAAACTTTTAGAACAATTTTTGGCAGGAAAACAGTTTCGGTGGGAAATTTTGCCACACAGAGAGGCGCCGATTTGACCTGGTGAAACATGGCTTGGACCAGCCAATTTGACATCTGTGGAACGTTGGAAAGGGGTAAGAATATTACTGATTCTCTTAACCTTGGCGTTGCGGGCCGTCCACCTAGACCCAATCTCCTCGCCGATGATGTTGGCGACCTCTGCCCCGTTCATTACTGCTCTAGATGAATGATGTTTGCTAAATGGTAGCCGGTGGGTCAGTCACGTACATTGTTAATCTTGATGGGAAAATTTACTAAACATTTAACACTCGCATACATAGATTGCCCATATGGTATGGCATAATGCTTACTGAAACTTGCAAAAGTAATGAGTAACAGTAGAAGAGTATTGTAGATATTGGCCAAACTCAATAATTTAACTGAAATTCATGCAAATTTTTCACTTTCAAGCAAACAATTTTTCAATATCATCTTCAAATATGATTCATATCTTCAATCTCACCCCCAAAATCAAGATAATTTGACCCAAATGTTCATTCTAAATTAAGCGCACTTTTTTTTTTTTAACATACTTCGTTCACTCTTTTATCAGTGGTCCATTTTCAGTGTAAATGAGGCTAAAATTAGCTCAAAAAGGCAAATATTTGTTTTAAATTTTAATAATATCACAAGAAAGTATGAACATTTTTGAAATTTTGTCACTAATGTAATGATTAAACTTGAAAATTAGTCTTTAAAGAACTACACACAAAGAGTGAACACAAGTTGAAAATTGATTTTGATTTTGATTTGCACTTCGAAAAATTTGACGGGGAATTAGACATTTCTTTGAATTTAGCATGGAATTGATTGAATTCTAGTTAAATTTTTCAGTTACGCCAATATCTGATGCAGGGATTAGAAATTTGTTTGAATTTAGCTTGGAATTGGTTGAATTTTAGATAAATTATTGAGTTGTGCCAAGATCTTCTATAATCTTCTACTGGTTATGTAGAACTGGATTGAGCAGATATTATGAGGGCTTCTCCCCTGACACACATAGAGCGATCGAAAATAAATGCTGTGTCGAACAGTTCACAGACAGGCTTACTACTACGAATCTACATCTCCCCTAGGAGGGTACTTACATGAACATTAGGTGGCTATTACATGCCACTATAGTGAAACTGAGAAAGCATCTTACGACATAAAATGACTTATGGAAAAAATTAAGCTTTCCGGGGGAATGCTAATCCCGTGGGAAGAGGAGGTGGCATACTGGGCAGTTGAAATTGAAAAAGAAGTTTCCCGAGTTACCTTACATTATATTGCAGAGAATGTCCATATCAAAAGTTGAAGACTGCCCGGCATGCGTGGGAAAATGTCGGAGCTCATGGCATTCATTCCATCTCTGTCTGACGCTACTCACTTACTGAACTTCCCACCTGATGCACTGGCTTGATGCGGCTTATCCACATACCAGAGCAGCAATACTTTCTGCTACAGCTTGCATTTCTTTAACTTCCAACATACTATTAAATATACATACATATTAAAAATTACGAAAAGAATCCTGCAACACAAAACATGTATGAATGGAATGAGCAAAACACTGGATGCATGATGAGAAAAATCATATCAGGTTAACAATTCACTATAAACAAGAGAAACAAAACAATCCATAAATCCTTTAATAAGCATAACAAATAATGTCTGAAATAAGCTCTGGACTCGTAAGTTCAGTTATTATTGGGCTCACTTTACACCCTCTGCCTCGTGGCATCTTTGGTCGTCATTGAAACCACTGGCTGCTCTGCACTGACATGTCCTTGCACTTGCATTGCTGTGCTCCTAATCACTCCTGCGACCGTGCGAATGCTCCACCAGACGGTAGAGCCCACAGCCCTGCTGCGGAAGCATTGCAGATCACAGATGACAAACGGTCTTACGGATGAGAGCGCGTTGCACATGCAGACTATAAATACTTTCCTGGCCTCAAACCACGTGGATCATTAACTAATACACACTTGTAAACAAATCTTTGGTATTGAATACTTATATACACCCAACAGTCACAACATTTGTGTATGTATGTGTGTATACACATATGCATAAACACACAAAAAGCCAAATGAATTTACATTTGCCCTCATTTAATCACTGCCAGCCACTTACTGGAAGGGAAATCACATATCTTACTTACCGAGTTATTGTATCTTATGGCGTGTGCAATCCAGTGCACCAACTTCATGAGGAAAACATTCAATGTTGTAAAATTTTTGCTGCAATTCCAGCACTCCTCCTTCTCCTCCTAAAACTTTATAAACTACTGCCTTAAGGATGAAGTTGCCCTTGTCAACCTGTTTACAATGACAACAGCTCACAACAGCAAAGGTTCTGACAGCTTGATACTCCATAAAACCTCAAGGCCAAAAGCAATTGGGTAATATTGCACAGTTCCTGTAAAAAAACATTATCGTTACTATAAATGCACAACTTCCAAATTATTATTCACGAGGAGTATCTTTGTATAATTAATAAAAATATTGAAATAAAAATTAACAAAGAAATTAATTTCCCATTCAAATGTATGAATTACAGGTTTTTACCATAGTCAGATTTGCAAAAGCAAAATTAACATATAGAGGACTTCTTTTCAAATGAAAACAAAGGTCTGTCAATAGATTATTGCTATTATACAGTTCTATGCTTGGTAATTTTCTAATATCATCAGAAGGACTTACTAGAAGGGGATATTTACTTGACCTGTTTATGGTGTATTTTTGTTTTGCGCATGCTACTGTTTATAAAACTCGTCCCATTTCATAATGTTATGTGGTTCCAGCAGAAAAATATTGGATTTGTGTAAAGGTTAACCAACAATGTTGATGTGTGTCATGCCAACGGAGTTCTATAATGGCAACATGTCATAAATGAAATGACATTGTTAACAAGCATTATGTGTGATATTTATCATTTGAATTTGTAGGAATATTTATTATAGATACCAGACTGTATGGTTACCAGAGAGTGTAGTGTTTCTGTGTGTACTAGTGGCCCATGTTTAACTTTGTTGAATGAAGGATAGTGAATTGCGAATTGAGTGAGCAAGTAACAATGTATATTGGGTTTTGAGTCATCTACATGGGGGAGTTGTCTGGATTAGTAACAATTTGCAGAACTCAGAGATTTTTTTCAGGTTTTTTAGGAACACACACATATATACAAACCACTTCCTGCTCACTGGCAAGATTTTATGGAAAAACTAAAACATTTCGTGAACTGAAGTAAAGCTCCCATAATGTGATTTCACACAAAATCCGCACTAATCTACTTCACAAGGCACAAGCTACAACGAGCATGTAGAGCTGCACCAATTTACCTGCTTCCTACAGTGTTGGGACATTTCTATTAAACACATAAAAAAATTATGAAGCTTATAAATGGGTGTGTGTTATCTGTGCTTGCTATTGCTTACGCTGCAGGAAGCCAAGTGATACAGATATTTTTGCATGGATTCACTTTAAGGGATTTTTTTTTTACTTGTTAACCCTTATTTTCTCTTATAGTGTTAGATTTTTTCTCATTTGTTTTACTAATTTTACCCCACAATTTACCTGGAATTCATAGTCCTCCTCACTACTGCGAATCTTAGAATGTAACAGTTACTTATATATCAATGTGACCAAGTTGTTATGAATTTGTGTGCATGGCAGTGTTGAAACATACCACTTGTCAAGTCCAGGCTACAATTGCTATAAGCACATCACGAACACAGTACAGTTTTATACATAAGAGTTAAACTGCTTGTTTTCAGTTAGAGTGGCTACAATCATGCATAGTGATAAGCACTTTCATAAGCACAATTATAGTAACAAGGCGAGTTCAATTTGGTTTAACATTCCTTTTTACTATCACTGTGAATCAAGTATTCAGCCAATTAGAAGCCCCGGCACTTGTACTGCATTATCAAATGAAAAACTTATCTACACGTGTGTATGTTGACTTCATTTCTAGGGCAGATATTTTCTTTTGTTTATTTTTGGATAATAGGAACCACAGAAATTTTGTAACAACATGTTTAGGTGATGTTAAACTGAAATGAAAATTATTTTTAATTTTAAAAAATATTCAGATCAATCAAAAAGAATTATTTTTGACACAAAACCTCTACCAACTATACAAAACTAAATTATTCGGTACAAATGTAGCAACAGAAAAAAGTAATATTATCATTATGTCAATTGTAGCCAGGCAACTGTGCTTGTGCTGTTTTTTGTATGTGTTTATCGCTATAACTGTGAATGTGTTAGGTATATGTCAATCGTAGTCTTGCATTTAAATTAATTTTCAGTTCTATAGATAATCCCCTATATTATAAAATTTGGCCTACCTACCCTATATTTTAATTCTATACAGTCGATGAGTTATCCATGCACAGCAGAACCGAAATATCAGGCCTCTGTTACTTTCATTTTGCATACACATAACTTTTTCCTTTGGAAATAAACAAAAATTTGTAGCAATCACAAGTTTAACATGTCTATCGGAATTATAGGCCTACTGCATTTGTAAATCCAGTTGAGTAGAATCGATAGGCCTACAATCTTCAATTTTTATACTGTGAAGGGCAACTATGAATTTTATATAATTTCTTAGAAAAATGATGGAAAGTGGTTTTTGAAAAAGATATTTTCCAAACATATGAGTACTTTATGTTCAAAAGCACACCTTCGCTAACAGTACTGATTAGTCATTGAGGAATAAATATACAATTTTTAAAAAATCGGAAACTTTAAGTATTTGAAAAAAAAAAAAAAACTATAATGTACTTATGTGGAAATTCCAGCTGACCTTTGTCAAGAAAGTATTTTCGATCATTTACCTCTCCTCTCCAATCTGCATCAACCAAAAAAGAAAGTTCAGGGGAACTGTTTCCTCTGTACACCAATGCAACTTCTGCGGTGCCCTTCAAATATATCAAGACCCTTTTTAATTGATGCAATGTATCATTAGTTGTTTGTCCAGTATTCTACTAAAGAAAATTACAGCAAAGCATAATCTGGTCTGATACCAAACATCAGATAAATCAGTCAACATTCCAGTTCTCTAAAAGGTTTTGTCGTTACACCATTTGCATGTGTACAAGGTTTTATGTTTAGCTTTGGCTCAATTGGTATTGGTGATGACATACAATTCTCACATCCAATTTTTTTCAAAATTCCTTTAGTGTACTTGGTTTGGTTAATTTTCAAAACTTTGTTCTCCCTCTCATGACTTATCTCCTACCAAAGAAAATGTTTCAGTTTTCATTTTTCTTTTAACCTCAAAATATGATTTTAGCTGAAACTTAACATAATTTATGAGATTAATGCTTGAGCTGGTTAGAATGTCATCCACATAAAGCAGTAAATACAACATTTCATCTCCACTCATCAACACATAGAATGTGCACTACGAGCTCCAGGGAAATGTTATGGGAAAAATATTCAAAGAGTTCTGTGAAAATTCCAGGGTTGGGTGCCAGTGCTAGAGAGCACGAGACTATGTTGGGGTCACGATGCTCCATGGCCCATGTGGCCTTCCTGGTAGTTATGCCGCTGATAGACATGAAGGGGCAACCAAGTGGTTACCATGCTTAATCCCCATTATGGTGATGATTTCTGTAGAGCTACATCCAATATTGCCTGGTCTAGCGGGGGGGTTGTCGGCCTCCCCCATATGCCAACATGCATAAGTGGGCTGTTTTTGGCCTCCCAACGCCATTAATATTTACATAGTCAACTTAGGTTAAGGTTACCATACACAGCTGAGAAGTGACTGAATTAAATAATCATGCTAGTTTGTCACGTTGTTAATTTTAATAATTCCCTTTATACAGAGCACTTACAAGAATGGGTTGTGGTTAAAGCTAGGCAAGCTCTTACACTGCATAAACCGATAGAGTGCCTACATGGAGTTATAGAAATAAAATATCCGGGCCGTGTACAATACGATCGAGCTGTGAGGTGGCGCTGACTCCGGGAGAGCAACAAACAAATTGTTCCGGTTATGCTAACATTAATATACAG
The DNA here is from genome assembly GCA_029891345.1 of Dryococelus australis. NCBI lineage: Eukaryota > Metazoa > Arthropoda > Insecta > Phasmatodea > Phasmatidae > Dryococelus > Dryococelus australis. The sequence goes on along the minus strand of CM057009.1, from coordinate 66,992,661 downwards.
AAATTAAAAGATGAATGGTAAAAACAATGTGAATTGCCTAGAGCCCCACAGCACGGCAGCCACCTCATTTCGAGCCGAATTCCAGACTGACTAGGCTTGGGCACGAGCCATTGGCTGAAACTACCACCAACATGTAATGTGACTTGTGGTAGATTTAATATGAAAATTATAAATTAATTGGAACGATTAGCCGCGAGGCTGATGAAATGGGAACATTAAAATATTCTTCCAGAATAAGCAACAACATACTTATAAAATATTAACAAGAACCAAAACTCCGTTCAACCACTCTACATACATGGTAAACTTACCTCATTGTTGGTGGGTTATATTAAGGCAGTTTATACGAGCTGGAGCTCTTCCCCTTCTCAACTAGTATTTTTGTAACATATAATATTAAAAACAAATAATCTTAAAACTATTCATTGCCCTCAGAAACATACACAACCAACTTTATTGTTTTTAAAAATTACCAGCCACATGGTCGGGCGCACCATGTGCACCTGTCGGGTTTCCTAGCCGAACATTCAATGTTGCCAGTATCAGCCAGTATGTTAATACCGTCTTTAAATGTTAGGGTTGTCTCTTTGGTCCTTATGACATTCAGTAACATAATTCTTATGTCATAAATTTGTAAATAATATTATCACTTGAATACTATATTTGGTTATCACTTACGTATCTCCGTTTCCAAACATTCAGTATAGAGGATATGCAGGCCATTATGGGATTTGACATATTTTACACTGCAAAACAAATGCAAATACAAATTACACTACACATATGACCCTTCAAGTAAATAAATAAGATACTGTTTGCCTCGGCACATATGTATTAGGTACACAGAAAACAATGACAATAAATTATAATAAAACACTTGTCATATGAGCTACTAGAAACAAATGCCCTGGAACAAAACATAACACTACAACCAAAACAATGACACGAGCGCTAGATCGCAAGGGTGATATCAGGCAACACACTCGCTTACTTTAGTAATAATAACTAATAACATAACCTCAAAAATAAACATAGCACAGAAACATAAACACTGAGAAATAAGCAATGGCATGTTTGCTGGGTAACATGGGCGATGGCATAACGAAGCACTTACTGAATTCAATAATAAAATGACATTTACCCTGAATAAAAACAAAATAAAACATAAGCACTTTACACCGAACTGCACAGTACTAGACACATTCGAGTGCACATGCGAGATGGTGAATTCGGCTACAATGCCCACACGTGGCAAAGAGATGGTTGGGCAGCTATCAGGTTGTGGCTTGGTGAATGGGCTTATGGCGGGGGGGTGGGGGAGGGGACACAATCCACATCAACAGACAACAATCTTTTTCAGACCTTATAAGACCTAATTCTAACATGATGTGGTTAAACTTGTAATTCCACCACTTAGGTGCATGCTTGAGACCATACAAAAACTCATTTATTTTAAGAACAGAGTTTGGCTTACAACTAACCTCTACTGGTGGATAAATATATAAATATTCATGCAATTCACTACTCAAAAATGCAGTTTTTACATCCAACTGCTCAAAATTATAATAATTCTGATTTCCAACAGTTAACAATGTTCTTATGGCAGTCATTCTAGCTACTGGTGCTTAAATATCATAACAACCTATATTTCCTTCTTGTGCAAAACCTCTTGCAACTACTCTAGCCTTATACCTGTCACTTGCAGTGTCCTCTAAGGGTTTCAATGCATACACCCACTTTGTATCAATAACTTTTACATCCTTTGGGTTTTCTAATTCCTCCCATTTCTATATTTTAATAGTCTCAATTTCCTAGCCATAGCTTGAAACCAAATTTCCTTGTCGACCCTTTTTTCTACTTCATTATGGTTCTGTGGAACATTCTTTACAAAACGCATCACATTATATGCAATGTTCATTTCATAGTCATCACATCTTTTTGGCAACCTTACAATACATTTGTGATCCTTTAAAACACCCTCTTTTCCTTCTTCACTTACATCTACTGGACTGGCACTAACATTTTCAGGTTCACTACAATTCACAGTGTTCTGTTTACATTCTACAAGTTTTATTTCATTTATTTCTTTAGATATAAAATTATCTTCATCAAACTTAACATCACTTGACACAGTGATTTTTCCCTTTCCAAGATTCAATAGCATGTAACCATTTTTAGTATACCCCACTAATATACATTTTTCTGTGTTATTGTCTAACTTTGTACGCAACTCCTTTGGTACATGGCTGTATGCTGCACATCCAAAAACCCTCAAATTTTTTACGTGTGGCTTACACCCATGCCAGATTTCAGCCGGTGTGACTCCTTCCATGCTTGCGATTGGACTACGATTTACGATATAAGCTGCTGTTCCGGCCGCTTCTCCCCAAAGTTGTTTAGGTACCCCAGATTCACTGATCATGCTACATACCCGTTCCACCAAACTCCTATTCATTATTTCTGCCTTGCCATTTTGTTCAGGCGTGTATGGCACTGTGTAATCAAGAATTATGCCTTTCTTTCTACAAAAATCAGTCAATTCTTGTGCAACATACTCTTCTCCATTGTCGCATCTTAGCTTTGATACAAATTTCCCAAACAAATTGCCTGTTAAACTACAATAATCTTGAAAACATTCTGTAACTTCACCTTTTGACTTGATCAGATACACCATTGTAAAATTTGAAATATCATAATGATTATAACAAAATATTTATGACCCTCATTTGTAGTAGGTTAAATTGGACCACACACATTTGAATTAACTATGGCTAACACACTGTTACTTTTAGTTCTGTTACCAATTGGTAACCTTGTTAGCTTTCCATTTACACACTCCTCACACAATTCAACTTTGTTCAGATTGAACTCCTTGTTTATCGTTTTCACCATGTCTTGACTGACCAATTTTTTCATTTCAGAATAGCATAGATGACCTAACCGTCTATGTCATAGCTTACACTCTACTTCAGTCACATAACATTCAGCTGAATTTACATGAATTCTTAACTCGTATAAATTATTTCTAACACACTCTCCAATTTCGTGTCCGTGAAGGTACAACTGTACCTTGCCATTCTGAAAAAAAAACCTTATTATTATAATTTTCTAAACATTCCACTGATAACAAGTTCTTTCCTAGGTTTGGTACATAAAATACATTTTTTACAGTACATTAAGTTCCTTTACCCCCTTCTTCCAAAAACCCATGAGTATTTCCTACACTTGTTGCCTCAAGCACACTATTGTGTTTAGCCACTGTTATCTTTACAGGCTCTTTTAATTCTTCAAACTCAGAAAATACAATTCTGTCATTCCACCCTACCATATGATTTGTACACCCTGAATATACACAGAAGCTCACAACAACATTTTTAACTAATAATACCATTGTCAGCTTCTATTTCACTTATAAAACATATTTTTCTACAATTTGGGTTACTAGTTTGACATTTACCTCGAGTATCCATGTCAAAATAATTGCTTTTTGGCTCACCCATTGTTGAATAATGTTGAGATTGATTTTCCTGAAGACCAACTGCTTGGAAATGTCTGCTCTGGTGAACATTTCCATAATACCTTCCAGGTTGATGATGTCCATGAAACCCCTCATGGTAATCCTGCTGAGTTGCACCTCTTAAGATGTTCCAGAGTAGCTGCTTACAGTTTCGAGAAAATGTCCCTTCTTGCCGCACTCATAACATACACTTTGAGTTGCTGATAAGAATGTTGATGGAACCACTGAATTTTGTACCTCAGTCTTAGTAGATTTGCACTTACATTTTTCTTCTTCTGCTCGCAGCTTACTATTCACCAATTCAAGCATTAATGTTTCTGTTGGAATATTTTCAATGATTGTAACCTCTATGTCAAATGAATTCTGTAAACTCAACAATAAATTGCATATAATGCCCTTATCCTTTAATTCTGCACCAGTAGATTTAAACTACATTACCACATCGTCAAACTGCCTGAGGAAACTATCTACACTTTCACCTTCATTTAGCATAATTGATTGTAACTTCTTCTTTAAATACAATTGCCCAAGCAATCCCTTCTTCGCATACAGAGTTTCTAGGCATTTCCACATTTGGTATGCACTTACCTTATCCTGAAAGTTTTCTATTTGTGAATCATCAACACATTGAACAGCTTCTAGCCCGATTTTCTTTTTTCTGATTTGAATCACGTGTCGGTTTTCCATCTCCAATTTCAACATATTCATTGTCAACACACTCAGCAACATCATTTTCTGCAAGTAACATAAGCATTCTGTATTTCCAGCTGTAGTAATTCGAGCCATTTAGTGGCTCTACCATATAACCAACTTTATGTTGCATGGCCATTTTATTTAATCTCAGAATAGCCACTTAGAACAAAAAAAAAAATCTCTTACATCATGCCATCAACTATATCCACACATTCCTTGGCCATTCCGTATATTGATATTTCACTCGCACAGCTTTTCTTCAAAACTTTCGCCATGTTCTTGTGCATCGTACTCTGGGCTCATAACCTGTCGCATTTTGAACACAGTGAAATCAATAAATAGTCACTCCTAAGTTATGGTTTAATGACTTCCTTATTTTCTTGAACATTCTTTTATTTACATATAACATACTATACTTAAACAGCAATATTGACAACCTTTTATCTGTAATAACAACACACTAATTCTTTTCATCATCTTCTTTGTATATATATATATATATATATATATATATATATATATATATATATATATATATATATATATATATATATATATATATATATCAACAGGAACAGGAAGTGATCATAGATATAAAACATTACAAGCAACATGGCGATCTTTGGTCAGAGACTAATGCCCAGTTGCACCATTGTTGTTCGAAACTCGATCTTAGATCGGATGTAACACTTATCATATTGCTGATAGTTGGGTGCGCCCATTTCCCCCCTTCCTAAATTAAAACTTAAATTCATAAAAGGTTAAAGTTATAAGGAAATATAACAACAGAAAAATACTCATGTCTAGGATATGCATGAGATGGCCAAGATGATATTAATTTATGTGTTGTGTCACCGTTGGTTGTTAAATTGATTGGTTTTTCTATTTATTAGATGTGCCCAAACTTGGGACATATGTTGTTAACAAATCAAATGAGTTTTTATATTTAAAAATGTGTATAATAAACAGCTAAAAATTGGCTTGTTTCTTAAATATTCTTGTTTAATTTAAAAATGTAAACCTTGCTGCATTATAAGAATATTTCTTTTCTAATCACTTTAAAGTTTTCTTTTTCGTTAGAGTTTAATTATAAGTGTGTTGTGGATAATTACCACACTTGTGTACCGATGGGAACAAGGAGGTAAGTTTCCTTCTATTTGGGGCTGGGCATCATATGTTTAACTATCTTGTTTTGTGAAATACTGAAGCATCGCCCTGAGTGGAGAATTTTCGGTTAATGTACTCCTCTGGGACATTTCGTGCTGAGTTGGGCGGCCTTCAGCTAGACTGTTCCCTTTCTGGAAATTTCGTTGGCTGTTGTTTTCAGGAGTCCCAAAACGTGGACACCAAATAATGGTTCAGGCTTTTGTTAGCATTTGTGTAGTCACTTTTTCCCATTGTTGCCATTATTTAAATATTTATGGTATCATTTAGCATGGTTCACTACTATTGAGGCCACTTAATGTTATGAGTGAATGTTTTGCTCGTGTGAACTTCCAATTTTTCAACCCTCCCCTCTGCCCCTCTGCCACCTTTTCTATATTTCAGGTACTCCCAATGGTGATGTGTTAGGTTAGGTCTTGTATCATTTAATTGTGTTGTGTCTAGTGTTTTTTTCTTCTTTTCACTTACTTCTGCAAACTGTCGCGCACCACAGTACCTGAATGCTTGCTGAAAGACGAATTGGCGTTTGACCTCAAAATCCATGGTTTCCAGCCCACTGGCCATGAAGTGGCTGACTTGAGAAAGATTTTGCGTGTTGCTGTAAAAGAAAATTTGCCTGTTGGCCCCATACAGTTTACCGACAGTGAGGTTAAGATAGAATTGACAAATGGGTCACTAAAATTTTCTCTCTTACGGAATTGATTGAAAACTTATACGAGCACAATATTTCATCCTTTTCTGGAATCAAGCAAAGGTTCGCTCACCTGGACAGGCAAGCAACGAATTTGTTGACTTCTTCTCATGAGTCCCTGTCTGATTCGCAGGTTGCAGGTTGCATCCCTGCAAAATGTTGTGGAACAAGTTTCTGTACTTGCAGAAATGGTAAATTTAGCTAAAAGCAAGTTGGGTGTGGATCCTACCACACAGCAGGAACAAACTGTGGCCCCCACACAGCAGGAACAAACTGTGGCACATGCACCTGATCAGCTTAGTGTTCTTACCCTTCAAGGCCCTTTCGCCTCCACAACTCAAAACCAAACTTTAGGTAGTTACCCAAAGTATTCCCACATGCAAGCCCTCCCTCGTTAATCTTGGTGCTGGTATTGTTACAACCGTGTCTAAAAAGTCAACCATACTGTATAGCCCCTCCTAAAATGGAGTTATTGAGATTACAGGTTCAGGACCTGACTGATAAAGGTGTCATTGAACAATCTACATCACTGTATGCTAGTCCTGCTTTAATTGTCCCTAAGCCTAATGGTATGCAACATTTCGTCATATATTATCGTAATGTAAACAAGAGAATTGATATTGAATCTGTGCCATTACCTAACTTGCATTCAGCCTTTCATTGGTTTAGTTAGGCAAACATATTTACCACTATTCTCTTAAATGCTGCCTATAATCAGATACCTTTGAGTAAATAATCCACGCCCATAACTAGTTTTTGTGTGCCTTGGAATTTTAATCAATTTACATGTGTTCCTTTTGGTTTGGCAACAGGAGCCCAGGTCCTCACCAGACTACTACATCAAATTTTCCATGACATAAAATTTAAGTCTGTATATTATTATCTCGATGATTAAGTGGTTTATTCATAAAATTTTGATAAACATTTATATAATTTGGAAGAAATGTTTTCAAGTTTAAAAAGGGCAGGATTAACTGTGAACCCTGCTAAGATTAAATTTCCCGTACCTGAATCGTTCTTTTTAGGCCACAAGATTTCTACTCAAGGTAATTCCATTGTTCCTGAAGGACTAAATCTGTTACAAATTTCCCCCAAGCTAGGGATGCTAAGGCCACAGCCCATTTTATTGGCATGGCACAGTTTTTTTTGGAAAGTTAATTCCTCATTTAGCGGAAAAGGCTGCACCCCTCTGCAAGTTACATAAAAGGAATTCTAAATTTGAATGGGGTGCAGACCAGCAAAAGGCTTTTGAGACCCTGAAGTTTGGTATTACAAACCCTCCAGTCCCTGAATTGAAAGTTATTATTTAGGGTTTACAGGCAGGTATAGAACAAAATACATATTCTTTATCTAAAGGAGTCCTATAATGCAAATCCCGTGGCAACAGGAAACTTATAATTTTACCAAATATTTTGAAACCAATGGTGTATGAATATTTGAATTCTTCCCCTGTGGGTGGACACCTAGGTATTTACAAAATTATTGATGTCATCAGAAGACATTTTATTTGGAAAAGAATGACTGTGGAAATTGCAGAGAGAGTGACGTGTGCCATGAGCTCCCACCCCTAAGACAGTTTGTCCGGCCGTGACTTGCAACGACAGGGCAGCAGGCCTGTGCACTCTACCGATAGGTGAAGCGTGCGCCCAGTCGAAGGAACGATCAGGAGCTGCGCAGTGCAAGTGCAAGAGCACACCGCTGCAGAGCAGCCAGTGGTTGCCATGACGACCAATGATGCCATGAGGCGGAAGGAGAAGAACTAAGTGCAAAAATTATTTAACTTACGAGTCCAGGGCTTATATAAGACAGTATTTGTTATGCTTATTTAAAGATTTTTTGATTGTTTTGTTTCTTTTTTTTTATGCATTGTTAACATATCATAATTTATTCCATTATGCATATAGTGTTTTGTTCATTCCATTCATACTTGTTGTGTACTGCAGGTTTCTTTTGTAAGTTTTTTTATATGTATGTTTATTTAATATCGTGTTGGAAGGTAAATAAATGCAAGCTGTAGCAGAAAGTAGTGCCGCTCAGGCGCATGGGTAAGCTGAGGCGAGCTGCACATCAGGCAGGAAGGCCAGTAAGTGAGTAGCAGCAGACGGAGGTGGAGTGCGTGTCGTGAGCTCCAGCATTTTCCCGTGCGTGCCAGGTGGTCTTCAACTTTTGATATGGACATTCACTGCAATAGACTGTAACATAATTCTGGAACTTTCTTTTTGTCTCTATCTGCCCAGTAAGCCACCTCCTATTCCTGCAGGATTAGCATTTCCCCGGGATGCTTCAGTTTTCCGTAACTCGTATGTCATACGACACTTTTTCAGTTGCAAAGTAGTGGCCAGTTATCGCCACCCAGTGTACATGTAATTGCTCTCCTTGGGGGATAGTAAATTCATAGACATAAATATGTCTGTGAACTGCTAACACTGCATTTATTTTCGATTGCTTTATGCATGCCTGGAAACAGGTTCGCATAATACCTGCTCAGCCAAGTTTTATGTTAACCATTTTTGTGCAAGTGTCAGTAAGCATTCTTCAGAATCTTATGGCCATGTGGTTGGCCCTGAGAATCCACATACCCGAGTGTTAAATGTCTAGTCAATTTTCCCACCAAGATCAACAATAACAAATTGTTGGCCCACCAGCTACCGTTTAACAAACAACCTCATTCAGCTGGAGCAGTATTCAATGGAGCAGAGTTCACCAGCATCATCTGCGACGATATTGGGTCCAGATGGACCACCTGCAACCCTGAGGTTAAGAGCGTCAGCAATCACATTGACATCGCCTCGACGGCATCTGGCGCCAACCGGGTATAATCACATCCTAGACCTCACCTTTACTGCCCCCGAATATCATTCTACCCTTTTCCAACATCGCACAGGTGTCAAATTGTCTGGTCCAAGTGGGGCTATTGTTCATTACACCAAATCTAACACGTTAAGAGTAGAAATGTGTACCTTGTGTGTTGTGAGCAATTCAGCACAATATTGTCATTTAGGGTTTCTTAGTTCTGAAGTAGCCGAGAGGCCTATACAGAAGTTGTTTATTGATTTTGTGGGACCTTTGCCCCATAGTAAAATTGGTGAAAATATGTTACTAGTCTGTGGAGATGCATTCTTCAAACTTGTGTGGTTTATTCCCTTAGGGAGATCTACTGCGTTGATGACAATACATGCCCTTCAGGCTAATATTGTTCAGAATTTTGATGTTCCTTCCCCCATTGTTTACAATAATGGTCCTCAGAATATTTCGAAACCTTTTAAACTAATGTGTTTCTCTTTTAAAATCAAAAATATCACTCTGTCCCCATATAATCCTCCTCCCTCGCATGTGGATCATTTAAATAGAAACCTCAATTCAGCTTTGATTGCTTCCCAGGCAAAGGAACAGATGAACTGGGATAGTAATTTGCATTGGCTCCAGATGGCTTATAACTATGCTCGACACGAGGCTCACAAATCTATACCGTTTACTTTATTACCAAACAACCTGTGGCTAATTTGGGGGATTTCAGTGACTTACTTCCTGGTGATGTCAGTAATATAAAGGAAGTTTGGGGTTCCACCCTCAAAAATTTGAAAGCTGCTCACGAGAGGATGCGTGAGCGATATGATAATAAAATAAAGCAAAACCCTTTAGTAATAGGTGATTTAGTGCTGTTGAAATCTTACCCTATTAGCAATGCTATTGATAAGAGACTGGCTGTGTTTTCTTTCTGTTGGGCTGGGCCATATAGGATCCAGCGGTTTTTAACCCCAGTAACTGTCAGTCTTGTTGACCCTAAAACTGGAGATTGTGTTATGCACACATGCATCTCCCATTTAAAAAAAATGTCATGCTGAAGCTGCTACTTAGTTTCTTGTGGCAGTGTTAGGGTACTGCAGACCCTACATGCCATTAATTGTTTTAATTTCTTGGAGAGCTCTGTTTTGTTAGAAAGCTTATGCTTTACTCTGACTCGATATTGGTAAAGGACTGATCACCCATTTGCCAGAGTCTTCTTGGGGCCTTCTTTATATTCTTGTGTTAGACCTAAACTTAAAAATCCATGGTACAAGTTTATAAGTGATTTGTAAGACATTTTGTAATATACAGTTTATTTAGGTCATTTATATACAATAATCTTTTGAAATTGTAAAATATATCTCCCTAAGTGGTGATGTTTTTTTGGGACAACTTTGGGATTGCTAGTGCTGGGATACTAAACTTGCTTAACTCCTTTTGCAATTTTGTGATATTAGTTTTGAAATGGTAGCTGGTTAGTTCTTTGGGAGGTTTCACATTCTTTGTTTTAGTATACATCTTTGGTATCTCGGTGGAAGTATCTTGAGCCTTCAGGACTTCATCATGTTCCCGCTTTGCTTTATCTTCATGTTCGGGCCATTGTTCTGTTCTGCAGTCACAGTAACCAACCTTAGTACTGGTGTGATTTTTGTGAAAGAAGATGACATTCTCTTTTCGGACATTTTTTTTTTCAATTGGTCTAAATTTTGATTTCCTTGCACTGCTAGAAGAATCAGTTCAGCTCGACATGTTGATCCATTCAATGATTTCAATGTATGGAGAAGTTCGTGACACTCCTGGTGAAAATGTTACTTTCGACTAAAATTTTCAATAGGCATGCCATTGGTCAGTTAGAGTAGGGTGCGTTAGCCTTTAAGACTGAAATTACTTCCCTGACTTCCCTCCTCCTCCCTGAATCCTGGCAGAAAAGAGGAATCTTGGACTTTTTTGAGAAAGTCTTCAAGGTTTTGTTTGGCACTTTTATTCGGAAGACCGTGCTCTTTTGCAGAATAGGTTGAATTCTATTTCTGATACATAGGATGAATTTGCTTCTAGTTTGGAAAATCATTATTTGCAATAAAAAATCTGGAAGACCGCGTGTTGAACAATATTAAGAACATACAAAAGTTAGCATCCAATTAGTTGAAATATTACCGGGTTTTATATAAGACTGTAACTCAGACCGTACAAGAGTTGGTGGACAGAATGATGATAATGAGTTTCAGAATTGATTTAAATGCTATGTTGCTAAGGATTAGCTAAACTTTGGTTAATGCCAGACTTCAACTTTTTGGTTTGAAATATGCTATTGAAACCAGTGTCCATGGTAAGTTAAGCTCTACCCTACTAAATGCAGTCACTTATTAATGTTTTGAATCAAATCCAACATTTAATTACCTTGCCATTATATATGGCAGCACTTGTCTCACAAGAGAATCGGCAAATTTTCTGCAGATTAAGCACTGTTCAGGAGGTAATTTTTGTAACATCTTTTGTTGTGGTTGTTAATGTAACTCTTGCTAACAAATATAGCTTATTTGAACATTACAGTGTTTTCACTGTTCCTTTCTTGTATCCTAATTTGAACCGGTACCTTTTGCTGTGTCTTAATGACGATTTGATTGTTAGCCCAGATCGAAAACTTTTTACTTCAGTGCCTTCGAAATTGTTAGATGATTTTAAGATACATGGTATCACTTTTTGCCCATCTGTTTTTCCCTTTTTTGGTACACATGTTATAAGCTGTGAGATTAATTGGTTTTGGGTAGACCCTAAATGGATCTGTGTAACAAAATTTGTCACACAGATTAATCTTTTATCAACTTAAGGCTCCCATTCTTTCAGTAAGCTAATTCCCTTTTCCTTTTTGTTACTGAGTTCCCAGTCGCTACCACTTTCCTTCGCCGGCCCCCCTTAGAAGCTTTACCAGATTTTACCTTTTATTTAAATTGATCAGGATATATTGCTAATGCTAGTCATTGTGACATTGTTAGTCCTTTCTTCGAAAGTTTTGGATCTGTAAGCTCTTTTGTGCATTAAATCCTTTAATTTCCTATGGTTCACGTACCCAAACTCTCTACCAATTTCTCTTTGGTACATTTTGGCAAATTACCAAATTTTTTCCCAAATGATTATTTTATTAAAGAGTTGGACAACATCCTCAACTTCTCAGCCTAGTGGGGCTGATTTTAATGATATCCTTAAACTTCACCATTTCAAAAAACAAATTCCTGCTGGAGTCACCTTAAACATTCCTTCTTTCGTTGTTCCTAGTGTTATTGGCGCTTTGTGTCTTGGTCTGTGCCTGTGGTTTATTTTACGTTTTTATCACAGACCACAGCCTACAGTTTCTAATCCTCTTGTACCCTCCATCGAGTTGTCTGAAAGAACTGAGGTGGCAACTGTACCTCACCACCCCGCAGAATCGACAGAATAAGTAGTAATATTAGGTCATGTGTGTGGTTGTAACATTTTATAAAGTTTCTTAACTCTGCATTTTTGTGTTCCTTTTTTTTTTGGGTAGTTCACTATCGCATGGGTATTTCCACTTTGGGGAAGGGAGTGTTGTGCTATACTGCAGCATCCTCTTTTTAATTTCATTTAGCTTTTCTAGCAACTTATTTGCAAAGCCCATATTTGCTAACTCTACTTCCTTGTTTCTCTTCAGTGCACTACCTTTGTTTAAAAGGTATCAGCTTTTATTGTATAATTCTAATTGTTATTTAATAAGGAAGAATGAAATATACTGATATTATTTCAAACTATTTCATTTGTCCACTATGGTTCATTTATAAATGTTGTGTTACTACTAAATTACTTCTTTGTTATTGTAAATTTTGTTAAATTTTAAACGTCTCTACATTTCTGTGCTTAAGTTCCTCTGCAGTCACGATAGATATCAGCACTGTTGCCGCAATAATGCTATTTATTGTATAATTTAACAGATTTCCCTTTACGTTTCGTCTATAATGCATTACTATTGTTTGTCGCACTCTTGTAAATTTTTGTATCAAGTCAAGTGTTCTTCTTGTGTTTTTAATTAAGTTAATTATGTTTTTAACTCAAGTAATATTTGTGTAATTTTACACTCTATTTTGAACGCATGATGTGGTATTTTGATTTGTATCGTTTTAACAAGCCACCACCATGCAGTGGCCGTCCATTTTATTACCCAATTCTTTTTACCTGCATTATGAATTAAGTTCCCTTCAATGCCGCCTCTGTGCGGTTCGCTCTCTTGGCCTAGAACAGCTACCCTTCATGAGCTTATTATCCAACCTTCCCTTGCAACATCGGCCGGAGCAACATGTACCAATTTTTAGGCGAGCTCGGTGTGATGCTGCACACATCAGTTTTCGTTGACTTTTCATCATATCTTTAATCTTCTCTGCTTGTTTGCCCTCTCCTTTTCAGCATGAAGCAACATGGCGAATTTTGGTGAGAGACTTAAGGGCCTTATTAATAGTCAGAGGTTCGTCCAGGGATGATCCAGATATGAACTTCCTGGGAGTTGGTGTGAGGTTAGTCCGGTCTAAGGGTGGACTAACTATGTTGTATTAATAAACCCTGACCAGAGTAGGACTAACTTAAGTCGAAGGATCATGCACGTACATTGTTGTCAAGTTTACTGCACATGCACATTGTAGACTCTCATCTGTAGATAGCGCTAAATACATTATAATTTATTTACAAAAATACATGTTTCGTTTCAAAATTGATAGTTATTTACAATAGTCCTAATATTAATAACAAGAAGAAAAGATTATCTATTATAATTTTTAATGAATTGAACATAAAAGTATAGGTTTTGAAAATCTAAATACATTTTACATAGCAACTTTGAAATAGAAAAAGCATATATATAATTTCTAGGCCCCATATTTGGTTTTGATAACACCTGTGTGCACTAACACACACGTGGCGGACACCACTGCGATTTAGTACATCCCAGTACCAATTTCATTATTTATAATACAACACCCTGTGAAGCACTATGTGCCTACAGTCACAAGCCAAAACGTTCACCGGGATAGTCAGTTGGCTCGGTGTTGGGCGGCTTTGGTGTCACATAGCACAGCACCTCAAGACACTTCAAGACATTGCGACTTTCCCACAAGCCTTCAAGTGATACACCACCTAGAAGCTAAAGAAGATACTTCCAGGTGACGAAGTCTCAAGTTCTCATGCTATACATGGTAGTCGCGCTTCGTGAGGGGGGTGGGGGGTGATTCACTATGTATGGTCCGATGTAGCACTTTAGCGCTGATAGTGTGCTCTCTGGTGCACTGCTAAGCACCATCGCCTGAGGCAGGCTGTCCACCTAAGGAGTCTCAATCACCTATTCCTTTTCTTTTCCTCTTTTTGTTTCAGGTGTCGACTGGCAGCACAGGATGGGTAATGTCTAATTGTGCATCTTCCCCTCCACCAGGAGGGCTGGTACCTGTAACCTTCCTAGTTACAAACTAAATCCAGTGTGACCAACGAAACAAAAGATAGCCACCCTCCCATTCCAATCATTCTCTTCTAGTGTTTAAAACACCATTTCAATAAAGAATAACCTTTCCCATCCTCTGTTCTAGTAGAAACCTTTTTCTACTTTATAAATTGCATGCAATCTTGCAATTCTTTTCTGTCGATGGGTTTTTACACTCCCAATGTCGGTTTCCCCCCTCCCTCGTAGTTTAGATTAATTTAGCATGGGAGGTAAACTTGGACCCAATCGTGGTCAAGTTTTCCCAATCCCAGTAAAGCAGTGATCATGTGCCCTTGTAGTTAGAAACTTCCCTGCATGTCTAGGCATAAGGGCCTCAGGCCTGAGACACACTTAGGTCCTATCACTACCCTGGACCTCCGACTCTCCTCTTAGTATTTAAGGTAGGTTATAAAAAAATTGGTTTTTATTATTTTCATTCGAAAGTGATGCTCTCGATAATGTGCTGTGTTAATTTTGCCTTCTTGTATATACAAATTACATTATTCATTACACTAACATCAATTTATACATTTTACCCTTGTTTTTTGACAATTATTTATGGCGTTACTGCAGAATGGAGGGAGATAAAATTCATATACTAATATCTTATTATTTCATATTGATTTGTAAAATTTTTGTAGCACATACCTATGCACTGGTAATATGGGCTAGTTTCATTTTATTACGACAATACTGTCTTTATAATTATGTTAAATGTGTATTGTAACATTAAATTCATTAAAAAATTTCATTATAAACTGGTTAAAATCCTATCTTCCAGAAGAGATTCGAACTTGAATACTTCTGCACATCAGCCCACGATGTTACCATGTTTTTTTTACCATTTCAGTTGTCTTTGTTCTTAATTGGTGTAGTTGTAGTTTCTGAGCTCAAGTGAGAACGTCTTGTTGACAAATTCCCAGTGCGACAAACAAACTGGAAAATTCTGCTGCATCGGAGACACCAGGCCGCGAACCCGCGACCCTCCGACTACAAGTCGGCTATGGAGGTAGGGGTCCATCAAGCTTCCAATACATTTTAGTTATGAATGTATGTAGGTATATATATATATATACACACATACCTGGCATATTTTTATTAACATTCTCTTTGAGTGTATTAATATCACATTTTCTAAGAATATGTTTTCAGAGAAGGCATTTGATTGATACAAAAATTGAAAGGCATTGCTGTAGCTAGAAAAAAATTGATGTATTATTAAGCTTATAATGTATATTTCCTTTGAATTATAATTTACGGAACATTTCATTCATTAGGTCAGCATATCTTTGCACACATATTGACAGAATCGGCCTTAAACACAATTTTTATGTTTTGTAAACTTTATCTAGCTATGACTGGCATGTAATACTAACGAACCTTTGTTATTATATGTTCGCCATGTTTATTTTTGACCTTTACTACTTCGTTGACCCCACCCTCATCCTGACTAAAAGTTAGGCCGTACTAAAGCAAAGCAAGATGATCGTCAGACTAGCAAGAAAATGCTCTCTGATTACGAACAAGTTTGGTCGGAGGATAATATTTCCTTAGTCCGGACTAAAAACGAAAATGAATAAGGCACTAGTGTGTTTTATACCAAGCCGCACAAACTTAATCAAAGAATTTAATTTCCAAATAAAATAGCAAGTGGCTATTTTGTGCCATTGGATGATATAACAAAATATGTGAAAATGTAAAGGTTTTGTGTTAAATAATATTATTCTGCTCGCCACATAAGTGGGAATGTGTCTCATAGAGAGTTACATTTTCTTTTATTAAAACTATCATGTTGCTGATAGTTGGGTGCGCCCATTTCTTCCCTTCCTATATTAAAACTTAAATTCATAAAAATTTAAATTTATAAAGAAATATAACAACAGAATAATTCTCATGTCTAGTATATGCATGAGATGGCCTAGATGATATTACTTCATGTGTTGTGTCACTGTTGGTTGTTAAATTTTTTGGTTTTTCTATTTATTAGTTGTGCCCAAACTTGGGACATATGTTGTTAACAAATCAAATGAGATCTTATATAAAAAAAAAGGGGTATCGACAGTTCTAGGTTATCTGGTCCAGGAGGTGTGTTTACGTTATGTGGAAAGGTTATGCTTCTTGATGAAAATATTACCCAGGGCGCCTGTCTGCTCAGCGGCGAACATGATTACTCTTCATCTCGGGGGTGTACGGCCGATCGCCCAAAGTAACTGCACCTCCTGTACCAGACGTCTGCTGGTGTTGATGATGAAGTTCATCTAAACTCTTTTTATACCTGGTCTAGTACGGGTTGTCGGTCACCCATATATGCCACTAATACCACAGGGGTTGTTCTGGCCACCCTATGCTATAAACACTCTCTCTCTTGAAATTCCCACTCTCGGTTATTTGGTCTGACGGAACAATATAGAAATACACACAGTTATTTCCACTCACGTCATGATTTATTTATTAAACTCCCAAACAGGGCACTTGCATGATTAAGTCGCCACTAGGCTCGGTGAGCTCCAGTACTGTAAAACAAACTTGTGGCCGTACAATGAACTTACAGTCAGTTATGTTCCCAGTGTGTACAATACATTGGGATGCGAGGCGGTGCTCTCTAGGGTCTAGAATTTTTTTTTAATGCTCTAGAAAACTAAATTGAAAACTATTGCATGCTACATGACCGATAAAACTAAGGTAGGCATGGAGAGGCCCGACACGGCATCTGCCTCACTGAGTGCCGAAATCGCAACTGCCCATCATAGCCGTGGGACCTTGGTGCCTGAACACCATCTTCCCGTCCGACACGACAAAGTGCCGTTATTCCAATATATTTTCTTATGTGATGTGTGGATCATGATCTCATTGAACATAAATGATAAAAACAACCCTGTAAGTGAATTAAAACCTAACATAACATTTCTAATGATAAAAACAACCCTGTAAGTGAATTAAAACATAACATAACATTTCTACAATGAAAAATAAAACCTAATTCTGAATGGACATAGTTTGTTTATGTCCGCATGTCCGTTGTCCATGTCCTACCTTGCATTCCATGTGATTTTTACAAGTATGATATGTCATTCACATGCAGTGCATTTCGTCACATTAATTTGTGTTGTGTCGTACCTCCCTAGGCTCTGTAACCCACTAGGTAATAATGTTTGAGAACCCAGAATAATAAATAAATACTGTTTGCATATGCCTTGTCGTCTACAGACACGGTCCTAGCTTTGTAGTTCACATGTGGCCTCTGCCTCTTGGCCTAACTAGCCAGTCTTTTAGGTTATGCACTCCCTACTACAACATGTGGTCACAGGTAAATTACCAAATTAAATCACTTTCTTATAATTAATGATCATGGCATTGCAGAAAATTACCCTCACAATTATTAATAGTGTACACAACTGTGGACATGGCTTACCTTAATGATGATATGAACTTTATAATACATGAATGATCAAAACATTGCACTAAGTAAACATTGCAAAAATTTAAACAAACACTGCGTGGATTATCTAACGGCGAATAAGATTTTTCCACCTACAGAATTTACTATTCTACTCATATACAAACCCTGGAGAAGAATAATAAATACATCACCAACCTGTAGGTTATATGACTCGTAACATCGGTAACGTGATACAAACACACAGTGACACTTCTTGCAAAACATAATCAAAAGACATGTGACACTCGGAATCAAAACAAACACCTTTATTACACTTCCTGCCGTACTCTGCATTCAAAATAAACACAACATAACCCTTAATAGAGAACACTTTAACCTTCAAGATATTTACATGAACTGATGCAGGACACAACACATTATGCACACACGTAACGAATCATTGGCTTGAGGCACTGTTGTTTCCTGCACAGTGGTGTGTGGTTGTGAATGCTGATGCGATGTGATGTGCGCAACGACCTAAGGTAGGGATATGTGATACACATCAGTATAATAAACAGCTAAAAATAGATTTGTTTCTTAAACATTTTTGTTTAATTTAAAATGGTAGACCATGCTGCATGAAAAGGATTTTCCTTTTTTTAAATCACTTTAAAAGTTTTCTTTATTGTTGGAGTTTCATGATAACTGTGTTGAGGGTAATGCTCACACTTGTGTACCAATGGGATCAAGGAGGTAAGTTTCCTTCTATTTGGGCATCATTTGTTGAACTAAACTTGTTTTGTGAAATGCTGAAGAATCACACAGAGCAGAGAATTTTCGGTTCATATACTCCTTAGGGACATTTGGTGCTGAGTTGGGCGGCCTTCAGCTAAACTATTTTCTTTCTGGAAATTTTGTTGGCTATTGTTTTCTGGAGCCCCAAAACTTGGACACCGAGTGTTTTTTCAGGCTTTTGTTAGCATTCGTGTGGTGATTTTCTACTGCTGTCACCATTGTTTCACAGTAACAATCAAATCACAGGCAAACGATTGCGAATGTTAATCTGCTGCATTGAAGCAGCGATTTGCGAACTTCGTTAACGATTGTTTATTTGCAAATACTGTTCATGTAACCTTGCACATCTGCAATTCAAGTATCCGCATGCAAAATTCAAGCAGATGTTCCAGGCAATGAGGCCACACAAAGCAGAGAAAAGTTGCAAGTTTAAACATACTTTTTTGTTGTTGCGAGTGTAAATATTGTGATATTTTTAATGTAAATATTGTGATATTTATTCCAGACATGATGTTTTCAAAGCATGGCAAAGTAACTAATTTCAAAATTCATTCACATCAGTTTGTTTTGGTCTGGCTGTGTGCACATCAGCAATCGCATGTGTTGACATTCAGCCCACTTATCAATTGACCGTGCAGCAGGATGTGGGCGGCGAGTCCACACCTACCCCCTCCCCCCTTCTTTCTACACATGGTCCCACCACGTCAACCACACAATTTCAGCACTATGCGATGGGCAGGGAAGCATGCCACCCTCCCTCCCCCTCTCACCATATGTTGAGGGCCATGGGTTCGAACCCCATGTCACCAACCATGCAGAATACTACAACGCTGTGTGCAGGTATCATTACACAACTCAGGACAACAGCACGTCCATTATTTTTTACTTCGCCAAAACTAGCAAGAAGGAAGAGGGACAGCAAGAGAGCACAAGCAGTGAGCAAGGAGCTGCAAGGAGTGAAGTTCAAGATGCGAGTGGATTAGCACCCCCAAACATGCTTGATGGCATCTTCAATCATTTTCAAGCAATAAAGTAAGTTTTACCAGAACAATTTTTCTTTAACCGCCCGAGACACCATATCCCTCTTCCCCAGTGCTTGCATCACCTGGGGAAGCTTAAATTGAACTTTAATTAATTTTATAGTCTTCGCGCCAATCTTACTGTATCATATCACCGGCAGGTTAAGCCCAGAAACCTGTGTAAAGTGTAGGCTTCAGAGCAATGGTAGCATATAGTTAATACCATGTTGAGAAACAGTTGTGTGTGATTTATTTCATGGCCTTCTGGCTCTGCAGGGCATGGGCCCTTATAATACCTGCCCCATTTCAAGTGTTTTATTAGTGTGATTTTCGCAAAGGTTATACGTGTATATTCCGACGAGTGAGGTAAACATAAGATGGTTGACTAGCCTGAATAAGTCATAGCACAGTATGCAAAGAGTCAATATTTGGCGAGTTTTTGTTCGAAATGTAAATTCAAACAGGTCACAGCACAATACACATTTGGATAACTTCTACAACATATTCTACAGAGGAGCTTAAGCTCAGAATCACTCTCTAGTCGTCTGCCAAATGACCTTGATGTAAGAGTCTGCTCTACTATCAACACACTGCACTCTCCAGCAATGCCTGGCACCCCTGGTAAAACCATTCCAAATTACCAAATTCCAACTTCCAAACTTTTAACCGCTCCTCAAATTCCGCATCTACCCACTGAGAACCCATGGTGCAACATAAACATATATACTAACAGTCCGGAAATAGCTTTAGGCAGGGATGTAACTAAACAGTTCCTAAATTGACTATATTACCAAAACGGTGGAAGTAAAAATAGAATGTACTTTTGGCGGGCTGTCAGGACCTTGATTTTGTCTGGGTTGACCTTGCTCCTGATTGTCTGATAAAAAATGTTGATAGTGTCGGGGCTGTTTTGTCGGACTGTCGTGTTAAGATGGAGTCACAATACTCCAATGACCATGACACGACAACACCGATGCGACAAAATCTGTGTAGCAGACAATGAAAAGCAAGGTCACTGTGACGTCAGTCCGACAAATTCGCAGCCCCGACAACTCAAAAAAGTTGATTCTATTTCTAATTTTCATTATGTCGGACTCTTTGTGGTGTACAAAAATATAAATACAACTTCAGAGAGCAAAATTTTGTGTGTATTTTCCTATTGTAGTAAATAATAATCACAGTTGCCGCCAACATAATGTTCCAGTTTGATTCTAAATACTTTTTATCTCTCGAATAAATTCAAATATTCTCAAAAGGAAATAATCAGTTCACTTCATCGCGAGTTCTTAAAAGCAAAATATTATATGGATAACTTGCCATTTTACAATTTTCCAAGAGCCAACTAGGCAGGATTTACAACGACCTGTCGCGTCCGCCCGTCATTCATGTGACCAACAGCCAATCAGAGGTGGCCTATTGTTATACATCAGGTTAAAAGTTAACTGTCAGATTGTGCAAATAGTGTTTCATGCCCTATAGTTCTTGCTAACTAAAACTGTTATCAAGGGGTTAAACTATCTATAGCTTCAAGTGGTTGGCTTGCTGCGCCTCTAGACGTTATGTGTATTGTTCGTGTCCTACCTTGTAGCAGGTGTAGAACAGGAACTGAAGATTTTGCCCGGCCCCACGTTCGGTAGAGCGAACAATGATGATGGGGTCGTACGGCCGAAGGCCTGCATCGAACTCTGGATACGCGGTCAATTTGAAGGAGGGTTATTGTAATTACCAATTGAATAATGTTGATTTCATTCAAAACCCTTTTTAAGGAACGATGTTGTCGGCTATTTCGCACACCGATACTGTTACTGAATTTACTCAGCTTAAAGGAAGCAGTCCCTGTAAATGCAAAACATATAACACTGTAAATACACTTAATTATGATTCTGCTAAAGAGCGCAGTATCTGGATAACTCAGGAGAGTAAATGCACTAAAACTCGTCTCGTCAATGTGTGACAGTTTTATTGCTGAAAGGGTATAACAGAATGTCACTGCAAATTAACGCTGCCCTTTTAAAAGTGGACCCGACACTCCAGATCTGCCAGTGGTCGCTGCTATAATATAAGGCGAGGGCCTTAAGTGATGATTAAATGAAAAACGTGTCCCGACCCATGAAGTCCTGAAATGTTACCTCAGGATGGAGAAAGGTCTTCCCTCGGCTATATAAAATAAGTTAAAAGTTCCTATGCTAAGTCTTACTATTGCGGTGAAAATATATGCAGCCTAAATTGAAGAGCCGAGGGAGGTACTCGAGAGCTTACCACCTGTCCTGCTGGTCGTCCGATTACTGAGGTCAGACTGAAGAACATGGTGGCAGCCTCACCGAAGTTCGGCGAGCCCAGCGCCAAAATGCAAACATGAAAAATGCAACTGCATAACTTACATGATTAAAGAAGTTAACACTGTACATAATTGTTACTAATGACTAAAAACATGTTGGTGATATACCTGTGAACGCCGGAGCCCCAGATATGGCTAAGAATGTGACGTCATAAGTATGTCACCACACTTGAAGGGTGATATTAAATGAAATTATGAAGACATGTATGCTCTGATAACTAATAAATAACTATTGGTGTATTTCGTTATGGCGAAAAAAACGGGAAAAAGCATATGCATTTCATTTCCTGTGACGACACACCCATTTCACTGAAAAGGGGCGGGGCTATGCCCTCTCCTCTGTGAGATTTGGGAACACTCTATGGAAAAGCGGGTGGCTTCCCTAGTTAACAATGATGCAATAGTTGCTGAAATTTACTGTAATAAATCTAATTAATGAATGCTGCTAGGGAGCCGCTCACCACTTTACATGTATGCTGGAAATATTAAGCTTCATATTTTGACACCTCTTAGAGCCACATCGGACTCCGGATTCGGTCACAAGGTCCATCGACATCGCGCACATTGAAAAGCCTTGGGATAAACTGGCGCTGCTTACCCCAGTTTTCCTTCGAATTGCTGTTGTATCTAATGGTCGTGACTTTACGGGAAGCACCCATTTGGGCCGCATATCTATTTATTATTAATTTAAAATATGGTGGCCTATGGCCCACATGTTGCAGAGCGGAATGAAAAGTGTAAACACACAGTTATTGTCGACCTGCACTGATCAGGACCGCGACCTAATGATAATCTGTCGGGTGTTGCTGTGTTGTTGATGCATCTGTGGTGGTACAAACAGGCACAAGGGATACATAGATATCTGGAACACATCATGGTAGACAAGCATTTATACCTTCAGATAATCTTCAAAATGGCATCTCAAACATCAGGTGGTGCTGTGTATATTATATGCATGTTGCTTTTGGAGATTATATATAAATAATAATTGAAGTTTATTGCTATTTTGAGTGTTATGTTTATTATTTATGAAAATTCAAGCAAACCTGGAGAATTTCGATAACGACACAGGAGATTAGTTTTAGAAATTGTATTTTTTTAAATGAAAAAATAAAATTGGAAAGAAAATGTTAGTCCTAGGCTTAATATCATGTTGAGGAATCGGATGCCTTGAAATTGGTGAAATAAAATATTTTCCCCTTCCATTCTCGAAATACTACAAAATATAACTAAGAAACACAGGCACTAATCATTATCTTGAAGAAACGAGTCACATGCATTGTGATAACCTGTCATTAAGTTATGCAAGCTGTGCAAGGGTTGACTGTAATAATTCTGAACAAATATATAGTAAGTATGTGCTTATATTATTGGAATAAATTGGAAATGTGTTAATTATTTGTGTATTGGTCACATTGTTTATCTTTGTTATACATTTCCGACCATCTTTGTTGTTAGTTCAGTGTGTGTATCCACAATCTAGTAAACAGAGGTTATAGTACATGTAATTTTATATCGCTGGATATGTTACCATAAGAATTCTAACATGTTATGGGCCCAGAAGGGCTCCATATATAATTGAGTAATTTCAGTAACATTTTAAATGTTCAGGTATAAGTTACCACAATTGAGAAACTCAAGGGTCGTGAAAACTTCGATACGTGGAAATTCGCTGTTCAGACATACCTTGAGCATGGAGAATTATGGGACAGTGTTACAGGTACAGATTCAGACAAGAAGAAAGATGTAAAGGCAAGATCTAAGATCATTCTTTTGGTTGATCCTATAAATTATGTTCATGTGCAGATGACCACGACTGCTAAACAAGCATGGGATAACCTCACTAAGGAATTCCGAGATACTGGATTAACAAGATGTGTAGGTCTTTTGCACATCCTTATCACTACAAGTCTAGAAAACAGTGAATTAGTCGAGGACTATGTAAACAAAGACATAACCACTGCTCACAAATTGCCCAGCATTGGTTTATTATTCAGTGATGAATAAGTTGCACAATTCTGTTGGCTGGATTACCTGATGTTTATGAACCCATGGTGATGGGGATAAAAAGCTCTGGTATACCAGTAACTGGTGATTCAATTAAGACAAAGTTACTGCAAGACATATCATTCTGGAAAGGTAATGAACAACAAAAACTCCTTGCTATGTACAGTACCAGTGATTACAGTCGCGAGAATGGACCACCTCCAAATCGACACTCAGTAAATTTCAGGGGCCCGCATTGTTAAACCTGTGATATGCATAGTCACATTGCCAGGGATTGTGATAGAAAAAGAGAAAATTTAGAAAAGATATTCAACAGGCATGACCATGAGAATGCAATGCTCACTGCCTTTTCTGTTTAAATGACACCAAAAGATAATTCATGGTTTCTTGACTCAGGTTGCTCTGCTCACATGACTTTTAACAAAGAAATACTGAAAGAAGAACGGAAATCTCAGTTAACAATTACTACTCCAAATAACCAAAAAATTGTTACTGACTGTATTGGTTATATGGACCTGTCATTACTAATTTATAAAAAACCATCAGAAGTCAAAGTAAGCAATATATATTATGTCCGTGACTTAGAGGCTAACCTTTTGTCTATAAGCCAAATTGCAAAGAAAGGAAACACTGCAGCGTTTAATTCCAAAGGAGCAAGAATGCCTAATTCAAGAAATGAAGTCATTGAATTTGCAACACTTACAAATAATTTGTTTAAACTGGATACATTAGCAAACAATTGTGATGGTTAAGCCATGATCAGTCATTCTATGCTAAAACCTAGTGAAAACCTATGCCACAGACATCTAGGGCACATAAACTTCTCCAGTCTGAGCAAGTTAAAAGATATTCTAGCTTATGCAGTTGAGTTTCTTCTTAATAACACAGCACACTCCATTTGTAAAGTATGTGTTCAAGGCAAGAGTCACTGTTTACCATTTGATGAAAGTAACTCTCGGGCTACAAGATTACTTGAGCTTGTGCACTTCGATCTCTGTGGTCCAATTGAAGACAAATCATTGTCAGGATCATGTAATGTGCTTATGTTCCTAGGCCACTTAAGTCACATAGAATTTGCTTATTTTTTAAAAGGTAATGACCAAGTTTTAGAACATTTCAATATTTTTAAAAACTTTGTAGAAACCCAAACAGGTCAAATAATAAAAATTTTAAGAACTGACGATGGAGGGGAGTATTGTAGCAATAATATGTTCGCTATGCTACAGTCAGCAGGGATTCAGCATCAGAAGATACCCCTGAGCAGAACAGCAGGGCAGAGAGGTTAAACAGTACCATTTTTGTAAAGGTGTGTTGCTTGTTGATTAAATCTGGACCTCCTAACATTTTTTGGCAGATCTGTATAGACAGCTGTGCACTTGCTGAATAGCTAACCAAGTAAATGTGTTGAAAAAAACACCTGAAGAAATATTTACAAGTAAAAAAACCATCCTTAAAACATGTCAGAATATTTGCATGTAAAGTATTTGCTCATATACCAAAAGAGAAACAAATAAAAATGGGTACCAAATCTAAACTGTGCATCTTAGTGTATTAAGAGTCCAAAACATATCGCCTGTATGGTCCTAGTAAGAATTCATTTTTTGTGTCAAGAGATGTGACCTTCTCAGAGATGGAGATAGGGATACCACTTCTAAAGGATGGGAAAAAAGGTGAAAAGATTAAAGATGTTTTCTATTTTCTTGAGGACTCCAGTGAAAAAACTATAGATGCTCCAGTAACATGACACACATTAGATCCAGTTTCAGGTTAAATTGAATAAAATGGGTTCTGTGGTTCCACTGAAGCTGACGTCGGCCACGATCCTCAAGCCCGTTTCCAATGCGCTCCATGAAGTTAGTCCACCACCCTCGTGATCACAGTGCTCCCATCACCGTGTGCAGTGCGCATGTGTGTGTGAGATGTCAGTATTATTTTATGTTTTATAGAAGGGTTAGGAATTACACGTGATTTTGTTTACATGTGAGAGAGTGTTATAAATGGTGTGTTTTTATTTCATATTTAATTTTTTTGCATTGCTTCAGTAACCTGCATTCATTTTAGTGCACTATGTGAACTAATGGATTCGAACAGCATAAAATAATATTGTAATACTATTCTCAATCAGGGTTTGATGTGGAATTAAGGGTTATGTTGTGTACACTAGGATTCATACAAGTGTGTCTATTGTTTATTTATATTGTGTTATCCCTACATGTAAGTACCAAGGCAGTTGCCAAGTGACATGGTAGTTATAACAGTGTTTTGTTTGCATTATTATTATTATTGTTGAAAGTGGCAGTGTGTGCTCACGTAGTGTGTTGAAGCCGCACCAAGCACCCACGTGTGTTTGTTTATATTTGCCATGATGCATGGAAACTGAGAAGCAGGCTGGCACCGTAGAATTACATGACAAGGTGGCTACATTTTCATTACGTGACTGCACATGTAGTTGGGAAAGATGAGGGTCCCGAATCTTTCCAAGTGACTCCATGGTTATGTAAAAACACCACAGAATGGCAACAGTGTAAACCACATGGCGAATTATTTCCTTACCCTACTTGTATTTAAATATTTAATTATTTGAAGTGTTTCATTATGTGCCACAGATTTCTACTAGGGTAAAATGTTTGTTTCGGCAATAAGTTGTACTCAGGAACCATCCCGTGAGACCCTGGCACACTTCAGTTGTGATCACCAATATTAGGTTAAGTTTTGTGTTGCAACCCTGTACACCACAAACAGAATATTTTTATTTACATTTTATTGATGGGTTTTTGTATTTTTACAAAGTAATGGTTTAAAGTGCTCACCTCACTTGCATGGCCACAAGCCATTTCAGTTTATTATTAATAGTAATATCATATGCTGATCACGGTTTTGTGATCCGAGGCGGGAGTACTAACCAACCAGCGGACTCCAAGCCATCGCTATAGTAATAACACCCGAAATTGTTCGCATGGTGGTTGCGATATCGCGTCGCTCTGGGCCTTCATTGTTTCATTTACCATTCATTATTTAATTCTGTTTAATTTACGTTAATATCTGGAACCTGTGTTTTCATTAGCCCAGAGCGAGCAACACCCTACATTTCTGGTCTGTTTATTCATGGCCGTAGTATAACATACATTTATAATTCCATGCAGGCCATGCGCCTTTTTCTTTCTGTATCAATGGTCGCCCACTTGGATGGCGAACTGTAAGGATAACTGCCCTCTAATGGGACTTAAAAGTAAATAAATCAACATGTGCTAAAAGCTGCATTCTTATTTAGCTCTGGTCGCATTTCGGTCATTAAACCTATAAAGATGCACCAAAATATGTAATTATTAATGGCCTGTGGAGGCCTACATCCCTTCGGGAGTGGCTGGTGCTGGTGGAGTCCGACAGCCCCCAATAGACCAGGCATTTCCAGGATTTAGAGCAGCGAGATGTACAGCAGTAGTACTTCTAGAGGTTGAGGACACAGGGGGACAAGCTGCAGGCCATCGTCCACACTACCCCTACATCATTGTTCTCGCCCTTAGTTGGTGCCCTACCAAGAAAACCTTACAGAATTCCTCATTGTATCTATCCAGTAACTTTCTCCGCCAATGGTCCAGCCAAGCGGCATCAAAGCTGAAAAGTGTCCATATTTAGTGCCTCCACAATTACCCTCAACTGAAGAACAAAACAAGATATAGGTAGAGGAGAACGGCAGGAAAGGCCTCCAAAGACTCTCCAGGACTATGTAACCTATTTTGCTGCATGTGAGGAACTTAGAGATCCGTTGTTTGTCAGTAGAGGATATTTTCAGTCCCCCAGATAAAGACTTTTGGCTCCAAGCTATGCAAATGGAGTACAGGGTCTTGATAGAAAATGGTACATGACAATTGGTTGATATTCCAAGTGAAAAGAACCCTTTGCACTGTAAATGGGTATTCAAGACGAAGCACGATACATCTAGACTAATTGTGCATCACAAGGCTCGCCTAATCATCAAAATATATGCCTAGAAGAAGGGTATCGATTTTGGAGAGACCTATGCACATGTGGTTCGCTACAGTTCCATCAGGTATTTACTAACTGTAGCAGCAAGACATGATTTCTACCTCGAACAACTTGATGCAGTTATTACTTTTTTGCAAGGTGGCCTAAGTGAAGAAATTTATATCCTTCAGTCAGAGTGTTTTGGTGGATCCAGCAAAACGTGTCGCCTGCGAAAATTGTTATATGGCCTGAAGCAAGCTAGTCAAGTTTGGAATATGAAGCTGGATGAAAGTTTGAAGAAAATGGGTTTAAGCCAGTCACTGGTTGACCCATGTGTGTACCACAAAATCAGTGGAGAGTCAATTTTAATTTTGGCTGTGTACGTCGATGACATATATGTTATTGATATCCAATGATAAGTCGAAAGATGAGCTCAAAACTCAATTGATGACCGAATTTAAAATGGAAGATCTTGGCGAAACTAAACATATATTGGGATTTGAAATTACAAGAGACAGGCAAAACAAAAAATTGGGATTGATCAGCTATGTTATATTGATTAGATCTTGAAACAGTTCAAGATGCAGAATTACAACCCAGTGGGAACTCTCATGCTTCCAGGTAAAAACTTACCATTGATCAGTCACCAAGCCATCCTGAAAACATTAACAAGATGAAAGACATGCCCTACTAAAAAGCAGTTGGATGTCTCTTGTTTGCTGCCCAAGTTTCCAGGCCGGACATAAACTACACAGTTAGCTGTTTAAGTTGTTATAGTCCCAATCCTGTGTTAGTAAGTCGGACAGCAATGAAATGGATACTTCGATATTTGAAGGGAACCATAAATTGGAAACTTGAGTTTGATGGCAAGACTGTTCCAGAAACACCAGACATTGTTGGTTACTGTGATGTAGATTGGGCCGGTGACTCTGATGAAAGAAGATCAACAACAGGCTACGTATTTTTTAAAAGCAACCCTCAGTATCATGGAGTACGAAGAGACAATCCACAATCGCTCTGTCAACATCTGAGGCAGAGTATATGGCAATGGCAGCAGCTACAGAAGAAGCACTGTGGCTTCGAAATTTAAGTCAAGAACTTTGTTATATAACAGAAACAACACTACTTTACATATATAATCAAGGTGCTCAGAAATTGACTTCAAATTGTGTTTATCAAGCCCGCACAAAACATATTGATGCTCATCGCCATTTTATAAGGGAAAATATTCAGAATGGACAACGTGTACTTAAGTGTGTACCATCTCAGTCAATACTGGCAGATTTTCTAAGGCTGTGGACAAAGAAGAACTGTTGTTTTGTGCAAAGGCTCAAGGATTGGCATTTCAAATAGGGAGGGTTTCGGAATAAATTTTTAATGTGGGAATTATTTGTGTATTGGTCACATTATTTTTGTTTGTTATATGTTTCCCGCCATCCCCAGTGGCAGAATAATTCGCCTTCCACCACTCTTCCTACTGATCTGCCATGAGCGCTCAATACTGGGTATCCCTCGGTCCAGTGAGAGAAAGGTCTGTTACGACCACAATAAACCTTTTCCTGGTCGTGGTGCATGGGTATGTGCCCATCAAGTCTAGTGCCACTGTCTCGAAGAGTTCGGTTGGTATCCATGGCTGTTGTTCCAGGTTGCAGTCTGTTCGCCTACTCTTGTATCGATTACACGTGACACATTCACGTACAAACTTCCGCACGTGTGCGGACATTACCAGCTAATATAAATAGTGGAGAATATTTCTCTTTGTTTGGGCAGTTCCCGGGTGTCCGGTGGGGTTATGCACATGTACATAGTCCAAAACACTTTTGCTGGCAGCGATGGTACGAACACACGCCATGTGTCACTGTTTACATCTGTGTGGGACTCAATATGACCGTCAAACACACACCATGTTTTGACTGTTTGTTGCCCACATAGTTGTCTCCACTTGGCGACAGTAGGGCACTTGGTCTTTTTTTCTACCATAGCAAATACCTTCTCGAACGGGGGTATTTCTGGTAGCGCTGTTATGCTTACTCACTGGATGTTCTGCGATGTATATAAGGGAGGGAAGGACACTTTCCCATTCATCTTCATCCCGGGCCACGTCGTTTCCGGGCATGCGAGAGAGATGGTCGGCTAACTGATTTTCCTCGCCAGCCACATGTTACACCTCAAAGTCGTACGACTGGAGTAACAACTTTCAGCGCGTAAGTTTGCTGCATGTTCCCTTCATCGAATGCATCCACAGCAGACAGCGATTATCTGTGCAGAGTGCGAAGCGTTGATATTCAAAGAGCACCCGTACTTCTTGAAACTCCACACTACTGCCAGACATTCCCTCGCGTTCGCGTCACATTGCTGCTCTACTGGGTCGAACTTAGCACTGCCAAAATCCAAAATACTGCATGTTCCGCCATTGGCTAGCTGAATAGCATGACTCCCAGCCCCTTCTCTCTGGCGTCGGTTTGTACGTAGCGATGTCTAGTGGGATTGCATCTGGAGAGGGATGTGCATTGTTTAAAGGTCTCTTTTATTTGCTCAAAACTTCTCTGTTGCTCCGCCTGCAATTTGAAGTAATTGGATGGTGACATCCAAGTAGTGAGTGGGGCGGTGATGAGGGCAAAGTCTGGATTATAATCTCGCACCCAGTTTACAAAATCTAAAAACTTCCTTACTTGCTTCCTGGCTGTTGGCATCGGGCATTCTTCCAGCAACTTCAGCTGTTCTGGTGTAGGACTGCTCCCATTTTCTTCTATCATATGGCCGAGAAACTGAATGATCGACATTCCAATGTGGCACTTGTCATTAGTACATGTTAACCCATTGATAGCAAGGCACTCGAGTACCAATGAGAGGCAGTGCATGTGCTCCTCCCATGACTCGGACCAAACTATAATTCCATCCAGATAGGCTAGGGTACATCTTCCCATGAAGTCGTCTAATACCTTGACCAACATGGACTGAAAAGTCGATGGCACGCACTTTAGTCCAAACAGCATCGCGCAGAACTGGAAGTGGCGTCCATCGGACATGCTAAACGCTGTCTTGTGGTGATCGGTGGGTCGTACTGGGATATGCCAGTAACCACTCTGCAGATCTATGGTATTGAGAACTTTTGCCTTCCACAGGATGTTGAATGCATCCCTGACGTGTTGTAGGGTGACGGTGCACTCGCTGTGACTAGATTTAGGCATCTGAAATCCACACAAAATCTTCATGTCCCATCCTTCTTGGGGGGGCAAGTGTGCTGGCAGAATTGTAAGCTCTCTCAGATGGCTCAATTAACCCTTCCTCCAACATTTCCGAGATTTGTATCATGATGATTTTTCATTCATGTGGGTAGTATCTTCGGGGGCTGTCATAGACAGGTTTGTACATCATCAGATCGATGTGATGCTTGGCTACCATTGTACGATGTAAAGAGTCTGCGATTCTGAAAGCATCCTTTCGTTCATTCAAAATCTTTTGCATGGCCTCACGATATTTGGTTGCCACGGCGTAATCCAGGCTGTCCAATGATACTGCCTGTGACTTCCCAGCTGTTCAGTGTTCCAGGTTGTACACTGTGCTGCTTTCCTTTCTTCCGAAATATGTACATTGTGCTGCTGGCTCGACTACTGTTTGTTGTTCTGTTAGGCAAGGAAGACCTAAGATGACGTCTTCACGTATATCGTCCGATACAAAGCAGTGTGACTGTCTATATATCTCGGATGTGCACTGTAATCCTGACTTCGTCGGTAATTTCCCCGGTGTGTTGTTGTGTGGCGACTGAATGACTTGTTTGATTGGTTACAACTGGCTGACATTTATCAGATGTGTACATACGAAGTTGTGCGACGCCGCCATGTCGATGTGTGCTTGGCAGAGCATGTGGTTTATGTGTACTGGTATTCGGATGACATTACTATTCTTGCTGATAATCTGTGAAATTAATGTTTGTTGTAGCATCGGATCTGTGATGTTCTTTGGTGTGGTAGGGCGAGTGATGTCCGGCCGCTCTACCATATTTTCCCATTTCCCGTCGGTGTCTGTTGTGTGGTGTCCTGCAGCTGCTCGTAGTTCTTGCAGCAGGGATATGGAGCCGGCTGCCAATCCTTCGCCTGATAAGAGATCATCTGGTCGGTGCGATAAGATACTGCACAATAAGTCGTGTATCATTGCATAATGTTTTGTGTCTTGCATCTTGTATCTTGCAGTGTTATCTATTGGATTTTGTCTATAAAGATTGTAACTTTTTCGTGAAGTTTATGCAGGAGGATTCTGGAACTGGAGCTCGTCGGAGAAGCTTGTTATAGCTGCTTGCTCCTAGTCGAGAATTGTAGATAGCTTTTTGTCCAGGTGTAGCAAGTGGGGGTATATGAAATTGTGGCACTACTAGCTAGGACTTGATTTTCCCGACACCTCTCGGGAACTGAGTGTTCCCTACAGCCTCCCAAACCAAAGGGGCATGAGAGGAAGGGAAGAGAATCGTAAATTCACAAAAACAGGAAAATCCTTTGTTGGTTTTCCTACTCACACATACTTACAGCGAAATTAGTTCATTTTAGGTTATAGGTAACTTGTAAAAAAATATGCACACTTGCAAATTAATATCTTTAAGTATCAAATCTATATTTAATTGAACAGAATATTATTTAGAAGCAGTATGAGTAAGTTACCTGAATAGCATAGTATTTTGAAAAAGCCAACTAGTCACTTAAATAATTTATCTCATGGATTGGCTTCACACATAACCTAGTATATTTTCAATTTTCAAGTTTAAAACTCCCCCCCCCCCCAAAATAGTTAACTATATTTTACTTGCTCAAACTAACCCTTTTGAAGTTATAAATTGGTAAATTATCAAGAAAATTAAAGTACATTACCTGCATTTGAGCGAGCAAAACTCTAGCCTGCCTCTGATTGGCCAACAGCACACCAGACAAATACTCGACTGCCTGGGGACTATTTCCGCCACCTTGGCCTGACGTTGGGAGGGCTAGTGCGGGTGCTGGGCGGGAAGCCGAACGCAGGTCGATAACTTGGTTCAGTGGCACCCCATCCTAAAACTGCCTGCAATCAAACCCAATTATCCGCCCGGGGTTTGGGTCGAGTAAGTGGTACTTGGAGCGTGGGGGCGTGCATGTCGGTACCTTGTCTGGCGGTCACCCATCCTAGAAGATACTGCTTTCATACAACATTCATAGCTGAGGGAGGTTGTCGTCGGAGGGGAGGCGGCATATCGCTCGAAGCCTGGGTGTTTTGGTAGGCCTCCGGGAGACCAGCAAAATATATGGTGGACACATCTGGAGGACACACACACCAGCAAAATCGACCAGCCAAAGACTCAAAGACAGACAGATTCATCAAAACTAAAGCAAAAAGAGTCAGTAAACTGGAAAACAAGCCCAATGATGACATCCTACTAGACACAACCAATAGGCATGACTCACAGACCGACACAGACAGTGATAAATACATGTATCAAACTGAACCTCGAAGGAAAATAAACAAAGCATTGATAGCGAAAACCACCAACAAAGACAAAATGCCAAACAAAAACCCACAAAACAAACTAGCCACAGAAAACTCCACCAAAGACAATGATATCACCTACAGCCTTGCTACTATGCTGGTTAGTGGCAAACCTAATGATCTGGTTTGTAGGCACAACGTGGGCATCCTTCACGAAACCTGGTGGCAAAAATTATGTGATGCTACAGTATCGATTAAAGCATGACACAGACAATTATTAACAGTGACCAATATGCGAATAAACTTCACTGTTGTGCTACTAACCTGATTAATAAGCAGTTTTGGTGGTGTGGCCTCCGGTTGTTTACAATGCAAGGGGAGCGGGGTGGTAGGAGCATCAGGCCCCGTCATCCCGCCACGCGTTTCCCAGTTGCTGGCTGCTATCTTGCTCTTGGTTCATGTGCAGGTTGTTGGAATACTGGGTGTGCCAGTAGCATTGTTTTAATTCACAATACCGGCATGCTCTTGTCCCACTTCCCATTTGCACTCGTTATCCCCACACTTTTACTGGTGTTCTGTCCTCGCGACCAGAACTTGTAAATTTCGCCTGCTCCTTGTTTT
This sequence comes from Dryococelus australis, assembly GCA_029891345.1. NCBI lineage: Eukaryota > Metazoa > Arthropoda > Insecta > Phasmatodea > Phasmatidae > Dryococelus > Dryococelus australis. The sequence continues at coordinate 66,958,760 of CM057009.1, read as the reverse complement.
ATGGCGAATTGTTCCGACATTTTGACTGGTATTGTCCGAATGATTTTGAACTGTCCTGGCGTACATCATCACTCGTTCTTTCGCACAGTTATCCCCCCCCCCAAGCAGCACCCGTGTCGTAGTGTGGTTGTCCCAGCATATGTTCCACAATGGTTGCAGCTTGCACCATATCCTTCATGAATCCCCATTTAACAAGGGAATTAATGCAGCACGATATTGTGACCTGGCAGTCTCGGCCACGACCTCCAAAATTGGCCGTTCGAGTAATTCCGGGTCAAACCTGGTCACAATTTGTACTTTTTGTGTGATGAATGCAGTGAACGACTCGTGCGCTGACTGTTCCTCCAATGTCAGCTGTGTTTTTGTGTGCAGTGTTTTAACAATACCGCCTAACCTACTCTGAAAAGCTTGCAAAAATTCAGTCCACTACATCCCATAGTGTTTGAAGGAATGCCACCAAGTGCGAGCATCTCTGTAGAGCTGTTCTCCGTGCAGTCTGCCTACTCCTCTTCCCAGACACCATAGTGTGTCAGTCTCGCTAGTCATTCTTCCTCAAGTGCCACCAGATCCTCCTATGGTGCACCTGTGAATGTTGGCAGCATCTGGAACTTCGTAGACATCTTGACCACGGCCGATCTTTGCAGTTTATGCGTGGTTAGTGGTGCAACCGTTTCCTCTTGCCTTCTGCTTTCCTGCTGTGGTTCACTGACAGAGTTCACTTCCACGCCACTTGGCATACACATAGGTGCAGGCTACTGGAGGTAGCATATTCGGGAACATCTGTGTTTGAAAAAAAATGGAAACTGTGGTTAGTGTGGCATAGGAGGCACGAACGTAACAGGAGTGGCCATATTATGCAGGGGTGCAGACTGGGTGGGCAATGTCTGTTGAGCGCTGGCCACGTGCTCGCCAGAGACGAGTGACACCTGGTCCTCCTTGACCATCGTGGTGTTATCATGGCCCATAAGTCTGCTCCACTTGCTGTAGTCCTCTTGCTTCATGGACTCCTGGCCCCACAATCATCCTCCTTAATCACTGTGTGTTCCTCTGTCAGTTAATCTGCTATTATTTGACACTGACTATACACACCGTTACTTAAGTTGCACTGCTGACAGGAGAATTCAAATCCTGCCACTGTAGTATGTCCCACCTCACTAAGCACTCTCTGTGATATCTCTAGTGACTCTGCTTGCATTAGAGCATTATTACGTCCAGATTGGTGCACAAAATATTGTGGCACCAATTTGGTATGCTGTAATTTGTCACTGATTGATTGTCTAAATTTTGATTTTCCGAAATTTCCTGTATTTCTACCATTGGTTGCAACTGCAGAGGAGGCACTTCATACTGTCTTTGTTGATTTCTTGGTGGTTCGCGACACAATTGGTCGAGCGGGTCTTCCTACTACACCGGCAGTAAGGAATGCCGAGTTCATACTTCACGACTGTATGTTGTGGTAGCGGATACAAGTACTGCGATAAATAGGTGCTGGGGTACTATGCTTCGTCTGGCCAGACATTTTTATTATCAAAGTCCATGTGGTCGTGGCACGACTGTGCAGTCATGGTTCGCGATGCAGCAGATAAGGGGAAGCGCCTTCCCCTCATGCAGCAGCCTCTGTCGCATGCGCCAAGGGGTGTGGAGTGGTCCGCTGTGCCGATCGATAGTGCACAGCTGGCCTGCACCAAGCGGGTGGCGGATGGTGTGACATCACATGCTGCTATTTGACCTCCTACTGTGCGTGCTCACCATCGCCACAGCAATGGTGGCCATCTTATGTTCTCATGTGCTTTCTTTCATAACCCAAGTGGCGCACTTCCTGTCGTCTCTCAGGCATCTGGAATGGCATTGCGACACTGTTGTTGTCTCCTTTTGCTTACTCTTGTACCCATTGTAGGTATGCAGGGGTCAGAACAGGAATTTGCAGGGGTAAATTTGTAAAATAAAGTTTTGTGGAATATTTTTTGCTGGGAAATCAATGTGGTATATTTTTACACCACATGGAAGGGTGACAATTTGACATAGTGTGGTTAACCACTGGATGGGTGAAGGGAATTTTGCGGGCGGTGAGATATTAGGTTAAGATACTTTGTTAACCTGGTGCCAGACACTGTCCCAGCAGTGTCACAATGCTTGGTAGAGCTGACTCTTCTGATTTCTGAGCCACAGGCTGTTCACCCAGGACATAAATATCTACGTCAATCACCTGTTCCCTTTTATATTGACTGCTCAGTAATATTGATGGTTATACAATTCCCTTAGATAACCTCTCTGGCAGGTACCATGCCAGACTGATACTTTACCAGTATTACCAGGTGAACTATGGGCTAACCAAATGCCAAAACACTGAATGAAATTGCAATCCTAATCGATGAGACATAATGTTAAAACTTAATACTCGGACACTAGGAGAGAGGGTCTTCTAAGGGCCCGTGTCCTAACAAACCTCGCGGTCAGGCCTGAAAAATACACCGAAGTCCTATTTCGCACATATTTCAGTGCCATTTATTTAATTTTCCCAATTTGAGAACAATTTACATTGCGCACTGGGCTTTGCCCACCGGTTAGGCTACACAGCACAAAGACCCGAGGGTCGCACAATAATTCACGGTATTTGAAGTTCCCCTGCGCAATGCAAACCACAAGGGAAGAGGGCAGATGTCTCTGGTGGCTAATTAAAAGTGGTTCTAGTTACATTAATGAGCTATTGCAGTGAAGTGATTAGTCTAAAGTTGAATGCCGCTGGACACGCACGAACTCAGCCTTGCCCTCCACGAGCCTCAGACGTTACTATCATAGCTGGCTTGGCACCTTGACCACCTGGGCAGGCGTTAGTGCAACAAGGAGGAACTACTTCTTTGGAACCTTGCAAAACATAATTCTTTCATACAAACCCTAGCTGATTAAATGAAACTAGAATATAAAATATTATATTTGCATTAAATGGCATTCACTAAAATAAACAACACTTGGTATGAATGACTTGAAGGTGAAACAAATGGGGTGAAATTACAAGTTGCAATAAAGAACTCTTAATAGATAATCCAATGATAGGGGCTATGCCAGGTAATAAGCCTACATTCCCTCTGTTAGGAAAGTCCTACGATGGTCGTCGTTAAGCCCTTTTAGGTGGAACTATTTTCGCTTGCACTCCCTTGCCCAATGCTGCACACATCCACACTTTACTCCTTGTTGCATCGAGCGCATGGGCACATTAATTAACATGCACCACACACATGGAGCACTGCTGGATGTGTTGGACCTGGTGCATGGCCAGGCGAATGGTCTAGGAGGTGAGGGACGCGAGCACACATTAACTGTTGACCATGTGACTTAGCAAGTTGTGTTCCTTTGGGGTAGGTCAATGTTGGGTACATGCACAGAAGATGAATAAGCGGTCTATATCATCTTTAGTCTATGGTTGTAAATCACTCTGCTGGGTTACGGACGAACATATGATGGATGGCGGGTGATGGATGGACACAACGGGTTGTTGTAAATCCCATAGACTAAAGATGAGGTAGACCGCTTATTCGTCTTCTGCGCAAGTACCGAACATTGACCTACCCCAATCCTACACAACTGTTAAAGTCACATTGTCAAAAGTAATGAACGTGTTTGTTTACATCTTAATTTTAAAATGAGAAGCACTATTTTATTAATAAAATACTCTTACCATTTTGAATGTAATTAAAAATTATTACAAATTGTTTAGAGGAAGTATAAGCGCATCTCAAAAGCACTTGTTTACTAAAGGTCAGGAATGAGATGGGTAAGAGTAGAGTAGAAATGAGGGTGGATAAGTTAGAGGAGGAGTTGGAAGGTGTAAAGGGGGTGCTAAAGAAAATGAAAGCCAGTTCAAGGGAGGAAAAGCTGAGTAGAGAGGAAGAATTCCGCAGAATGCAAGTAGGGCTGCAGAAGGAACTGCAGGAGGCAGAGGAGGAGGGAGGCAGAGCTAGAGGTGGTAATATTAAGGAGGAATATAGAGGAGTTGGAGGCAGTAGAAAGTGATAAAGCAGTAGGAGACTTAAGACAGCAAATAAGGTTAGAGGAGCAAGAAATAGTAGCATGGGATAAGGCGATAATAGTAGACAAGAAGCAATCAAGAATAGAGGAACGGGAAACAGAAAGCAGGGAACATGCAGTGGTAGAAGGTAGGAAGCAGTATGCTGAGACTTGCAAGTGTGCAATTAGCAAAGACCAGTAAGCAGAAGAAAGTGGACAGTTCAGGACCAGAGGTGAAAGAGGAGGGCTGGCCAATGGGAGGAAAACAAGGGTGCTGCAGGAGGCTGGAGACAAGGGTAGGCAGGTGGGTGGAAGAGCCACAAAGCAGGAACAGGTTGTAGGAACAGAGCCAGAGGTATTTTTTCTAGGCAGCTCTATTGTAAAGGGGGCGGAGCTGAGGAATATCAGGAAGGAAATTACATACAAAGCAGCATTTGGGGGGGGGGGGCAAATACCAGGGATTTGGAGGAAAAGGTTAGTAGTATGAGAGGTAGCAGGGTGGCAAAGGTTGTTCTCATTCATGTAGGAGGAAATGACCTGGCTCATAGGGAGGTGGAGCAAGAGGTAGAGCAGGACCTCAGGGAATTGCTGAGGAAAATGTGGGAGACGTTCCCTGGAGCTAGAGCAGTAGTCAGTGGCATGCTGGTTAGGAAAGGAGTATCCTATAGGAAGGCAGTGGCAGCAAGTGCGGTATATGAGAGGGTGTGTAGGGGTTGGGGGGCTACATTTATAGATAGTAGGAAATGGGTAGGCTGGGAAAGTGTAAGGAGGGACCAGGTTCACCTGACAGAACAGGGAAAGAGGATTCTAGGTGATCTGCTAGGTAGAGAAGTAGCTGGCTGCACGGAGAGGGTCAGGGCAGAGCCACAGTTGTTGAAATAGCAATCAGTTAGAAGCAAGGAAATGGAAGGGGATAGAAATTGAGAGGTTAGCATTGGTGAGGCCACTGGGGTGGAAACAAGAGGTAAGCAATGTAGGATGGTCAAGCAGAATACTAGTGTAAAGATAATGGTGGTGAACTGTAGGAGTGTGTACAACAAGCTGGAGGGCTTCTGGGGAAAGGTTGAAGGATATGGGGCAGATATAGTGGTAGCTGTGGAGACTTGGTTGACTGAGGAAGTAATGGACATTGAGTGTAGTCAGGATAAGTTCACTATCTTCAGAAGAGACAGGGATGGGAGATGAGGAGGAATAATGGTGTGTGTAAGGAAAGGGCTAAAAGGGGCAGTAGAATGGGTTAGTGAGGATGTCGAGGTAATGGAAATTAAATAGAATGGTGGTAGTAATAGGAAAATCACTTTGCTAGCAGTGTATAGACCACCAGGACAGGGATGGCAGGCAATTGAGATGATTAAGGAGAGGTTCGATAGACCAAAAGACAGGCAGTGGGTTGTTATAGCAGAGGATTTTAATATAAGCCAGGGGTGAAATGGGTAGAGGATGCAGAAGGAATGGGTAGTATGATGCAGAGAATGGCAACACAGTTAGTGAAGAGAGGATTAGTCCAGGTAGAAGAAACACCTACGAGATGGAAAGAGGAGGGTTTTGGGTCAGTGCTGGATGTGGTGTTGGCCGGACATACGAGTGCTGTAGTTGGTGCAATAGTACTGGATGGTATAAGCGACCATCATATCCTGGTTGTGGAAATTGGGATTGGCAGTATGAGGGAAATTCCAAATGGCAGAAAGGTTGGTGTGGCAGTATGGGAGAGGAGACAAGAAGGAGGCAGAAATATTCCTGAGAGACCGGTTTAAAACATGGTCTATGTATGAGGGCGTAGAGGGGTTGTGGAGGGAGTTTAGAGGATTAATGGAGGTTATGTAAGAAAAAATTGTGTTAATGAAAAGGTTATGGACTGGGGGAGATCCGCCATATTATGGACAGGATATTTTGAAAATGAAGAGGAAGTGCAGAAAATTACATGCCAAGTGGAGAAATGAAGGGATGATAAGATCTAAGGAAATGATGAAACAAATGAGTAGGGAGCTTGGAATGATGATCAAACAGTCAAAGAATGTATTTCTGGGGAACATGGTGGAAAAAGGAAAAGGCAAGGAATGGGGAAAAATGTTTAGGTATGTTAAGAGGTTCAGGGGTGGGGAGGAAGGGATCCCTCTGCTAACAGGAGGGGATGGTAGGCATGCGACAAATGACCAAGAAAAATCGGAGATGCTGCAAGGACAGTACTTCTCAGTGTGTGAGGCAGAGAAGGGTTGGAATGGGGAGGGGGGAAACTGGGTTCGGGGGGTGTTTAGTGAGTTTAAGATGAGGGAGTGGGAGATAGAAAAGGTAATTAGGGGTTTGGAGAGCAGTAAGGCAGGGGGTCCAGATTGGATAGGAAACACAGAATTAATGTTTGGTGGCAGGGAATTGGCAAAATATTTAGATGTGCTGTTTAAAAAGTCCTTAGGAGAGGGTAAGTTACCACAAGATTGGAAGGATGCTATGGTGGCACCTATACACAAGAAGGGAGAGGATAAGGGGAGGCCAAACCGCTACAGACCGACGAGTCTCACATCAAGTACAGGAAAAGTAATGGAGAGGCTGGTGGTGCACTATGTGGTGAGGGTTATGAACAATAGGAATTGGTTGAAGGAGTCCCAGCATGGTTTCAGGAGGGGATACTCATGTGAGACTCAGCTGGCTGGGTTATTAGAGGATCTGGTGCAGGTAGTTGATGAGGGGAAGCAGGTGGATGCCTGCTTCATAGATTTTGAGAAGGCATTTGATAAGTTGCCCCATGGGACATTGATGAGGAAAGTAGAGGCGTTGATACCAGACAGGAAGGTAGCGAAATGGATAGGGGACTTTCTCAGGGGGCGAAGGCAGAGGGTGAAAGTAGGGGAGGCAATATCGGAGAAAGAGGAGGTTATGTTAGGGGTACTACAGGGAAGCATGCTGGGTCCTTTGTTATTTGCAATAATGGTAAATGACATGGGTTTGGGGATTAGGGTGAAATCAGATTATTTGCAGACGATTGTGTTGTATATACTGAGATGGGAGAGGGTGGTGGAAATTTGCAGTTGGACATTGATAAGATATGGTTGTGGATCAGGAAAAATTAAATGAAGATAGATGTAAGAAAAACTAAGGTAGTGAGGTTCACAAGGAATAAGATAAGCAGGGTCATGTACAGATGGGAGAAACAAGAGATAGATGAAGCAGCAGAATATAAGTATCTAGGGATTGTACTGCAGGGAGACCTCAAGTGGAAAAAAAAACAGGTAGAGAGGGTGGTTGCAATGGGAAGAAGGACTCTGGGTATGCTGGGAAGGGTGCGGAATGGAGTCAGCTATGAGGTGAAGGAGAAGGAGTATGGCACAATGGTACGGCCAATGTTAGAATATGCTGCAGCAGTATGGGACCCGCATGTGGAGGTGGAGGTGCGAGAACTGGAAAAGGTGCAGAGAAAGGCAGCAAGATGGGCAAAGGGTAGGTGGAGAAGGCAGGGGCAAGATGGTGAGAAAGAAGGGATCTATAGGCCATCAGTGATGATGAAAGAAATGGGGTGGAGTGCTTTGAAGAACAGAAGGAAAGTAGAATGGTTAGTCAAGATGTACAGGGAGATGAATGAAGAGGGAGGATGGGTAGGGCTACACTTAAAGCTAAGTAAGGGGGTGTTTAGAGGAAGAGGAAACAACAGTGAGAATCTTCAGAGGGTGTGTAGGAGAACGGAGCGTGGTAGGCAGTCTATGCTTGTGAGGTCTGTGAGGGAGTGGAATGTGTTGAAGGAGGAATTGGTATCTGTGAGAGGGGTTGGTAAATTCAGGAAGGGAGTGGAAATTGGTTTGTTGAGGGAGAGGTTAGTGAGCTCGGCACCGGGCGGTAGCCTAATTGCTAGTGTATGTATGTTTATATTAACCTCAAACCCAATCTACATCATTTTTGCTAGACGTGTATGCAGAATACCACTTCAACGTTGTGACATGGAGATTGGTAATTCACAGCCAACAAGATCAGTCTACCTCATATTTCGTCTATTGTAAATGCTTCATTAGATACATGTTGTGCGGATTTCGTAGGGTTATTGTGAACAGTGAATAAAATTTAATGTGAAATTCCGTCGATCTTTGACGTCATATCTGTCTGTCGTGTCGTGTTCGCCGTGTTATTTTGATTCAAACGCTATTGTAAATCCAGGTTTAACAGTTAAAAATCAGTCATTCCTACATTCGTTACTAATTCTTTCCATTGAAACCTTTGACACCATACAGAATACAATGGCGTACTCCTTGTCACTATTCTGCTTTATAATTACATTTTTTTTCTATTTGGAATTAAAATGTCGGTTAAAAAATCGACATAAATTATACCAGATATTTTATCGAACAAATATTACAAATTGAATACTTGGTATTAATATCGAAATCTCAATTTTCGATTGCTATCGCTCACAACTATTTGTGATAATGATAATCGAGTTAATTTTGGCGCCCTATATCGCCTTCTAGAGTGGTAAGGATTTTAAAAGAGTTTTAATGGGGCAGGGGAAATGTGTTTTATATTATTTAATTCCAATGATATGTATTTCCACCGAAAATAAATTTCTTAGCTTGAAAGCATCTACAACTCTACTTGATAGCAAGTGGAGTAGGAAAAGTAAAATTATGTCCTATGAGACATTGTGGGGTGTTATTTGCTGTGAACACGAACATTTTTGTAAAAATGACGTCACTGATCTTTAAATGGAATTTGGCATCTGGGCACATCTTGCGTCTAGTGAAAGGGTGGAATTCTTTCTGACACCCAAAATATTCGAATGGAGATGCTGTGACTAGCCGATCGATTTGTAGGCCTGTTAATGACGACGTGAGTGCGTTATTTGAATTTCCTATTAGCCGTAACAGGGGGCTTGGCCAAAATTGATTTGGCGTGGTGCCCCATTATTATTATGTGTTCTCTTGTTATAATTTCGCAATATACTAATCTTGTATGCTATTCTTGTGCACAGCAACTTTTTAGTTGAAGATTAACCGTGCCAACTACAGGTTATGATGGAATTCGTATTTTTTTCATATCGAGTCTACGTTTGATTTAAGGTTGTTTTAAAGAGAGTGCAGTTTGTAAGGATAATTAATTGCGTATTACGTCTTTCTTAGTTTCGCTTTATATAAATCCCTCTTTGTATGCTTTTCTGCAGCGGGCAGTATCGTTATGTTGACAGGCGAATTCTACGTTAAAATTCTAAACAAACATCTGTTATGAAGTGGAAACCGTCGAAGCGTGTCCAACGGAATACAGAAATGAGCAGCTGTACGCCTAATGTGATTAATATTCACAATACACTGCAGGTAGAAATTTTAAAACTTACTGTTTCTTGAAAAACATGCGTGGTTCCATTTGTAAATCAGAATAATGTTGCCATAACCTAAATGCCTAATTAATTATTGTGTGGTTAATCATTTTTTAAAGTGGTAAACTAATTTGAAATAACCAAAACTAAGCCAACCTGAACTGAAGTTAAGGTAGAAACATTGAGAATGAGTGGTGGTTTTTCTATTCTGTTGGTATTTGTATCTGCTTGTTCAATACAATACTCTCTGGAAATAACGAATTCTCATATAGAGCAACAAACTGAATGAGTAACATTGTCATGTTTCTCTTCCCTGCTTGTGTAACATTGACATGTTTCTCTTCCCTGCTTGTGTTAGTTTACTTGCTCCTAGCATCAGCGAAGTCAGTTGTGATCACGAGTTACACCAAATAAAGTAAGGGTGATAGGTTTATTGACTATAAAACAAAAAAAAAGGGGGGGGGGGAATTTTTGAAACTGGTATTTCTGGTCAATGATAATAGGTAAGTGCCTAATTACAACAATTTCCAACTACTCCACCTGAGGAATAATGTAATGCACATTATCGAGGAAATCATATACTGTGACCTTAAGTCAGAGCGCGCGCGACACACACACACACACACACACACACACACACACACACACACACACACACACATCTGCCCTACCAGGCACAGGTGGCATGCCCCATTCACTAGTGTCTACTTTGTTAATTATATTTTCTTGTTCCAACCTTTTAAGTTCATCTACCATTTCCTGAAAAGCAAATGGAACTGTTCTTAGCTTGCAAAAATTGGACTTTCATCACCTGTCATTTTTAATTCTATTTTACCATACTTGTAAATTCCCTGCTTACGATCAAATAACTCGCTAAATTCTATCAATAACTCTGTGTCCAGTTCCGTAGAAAGAACAATAAACTTGGGTAAAATTATAGAATAGGAGCTTTCTTGAGGAAAAAAAAATCTGTGAAAGTGATATAATTCCACTCCATTAATTATACAGAACATGGATTTACTAGGGGTATTTAGATATAACCAATACAAACAAAAAAAAAACAATATTGGGGAGAGCTATGAAGATCAGGGAAATTGTGGCGAAAAACGAGTGAAAAATATGTTCATAATAATAATATTTATTTACAAAAATACAAGGTACAAATACGGTAGTGGGGAGGGCTATGAAAATTAGGAAAATTGGGGGGTAAAAGTAATAAAAAATATGTACATTTATATGGTAAAATTTCACCCCACAATTTTCCTCCAGTTCATACCCTCCCCATTGTTGTATTTGTAACTTGTATTGGTAACATTGTCATTTTAGGTATTGTTTGATTACATCTGTTTGCAATTATGAGTGTTGGTGTTACAATATGACGCTTCTATCATGAATATCACAAAAATACTACAAAATGAAATAACCAATCGATACATACCTAAATTCACAATATTACCGACACACACATTATTTCTCATTTCAAATGGGCTAAACATGAAAATCATTTCTGGAGAAACTCCAAGCTTTGCTGATGCATGACGCTTCACATCACCATGAAAAAAAAAAAAAATTGCAGGCATGGTTGAATCACTGTTTTGGTGATTTACTCCCCTACTGGCGCTGGGACTCTGGTAATGTTTGGTAATATTGTGAATTTAAGTATTGTTTGTTTAGGATATTTTGCAATTTGACATATTTTATTGATAATCGTGATATAGTCGTAATATTTTATCACATAAAATTACATAATTGCAAAAATATTAAACTAAACAGTACATAAATTAAGAATATTACCAATACCAGTTACAGATACGATACTGAGGTGGGCTATGAAATGGAAGGACATTGTGGAGTACAATTTGATTGCGAAAATGTAGATACCTTCCTCTTGTTTCATCGTGCAATTTCCCTATTATTCATAAGCCTCCCCACTATCAGAAAGTTAAATTTAATTTTGTTATGAACTCGCAGACTACATCATCATACACTCTACATAACATCCCATTTGAATCTTCGTACACTCAAAATTACCGCACAAATATAATTTCACTTTCTGCATGCAGATATAACCACAGAAACACACTTATTTTTGGACAATGATTAGAATTAACAGGTCTAACTCAATTAATTGCAATAAAATATTATTTTCAACTCTCTTTTGCAAACCTACGACCATTAAAAACTTAAAAAATGTCCATTCAGCAACTTTCCAGAATGCAATTGAAATGTAAACAAATGACAAATCGTCATACTATGGGTTATTCAAAATAATGGTACGCTGACACATTATGGTACATTTCCTACCATCACTACATCATCGTGATACACAAGGCCAAGCAATAATACGAGTATAATTGTACGTCTAAACACGTCACCCGATGTAAACAAAGCGACAGAGCTCCTCGTGTGTTAATTATTTTATTTTCGACATTCTACTTAATGTATTATCAAGCAGTCATAAATATTGAACAGTGTAAGCCATGCACAACCCAATACAAATTTTTTTGTTGGTCTAAAATGTTTGTTCCAACACTTTTATACCTGTGTTGTTTACACTCGAATAACCCTATCGCAGCAGCATAAATATGCCCTGTAAATTACATTTTATACATCAATAATTCATTTCAAATAGAATTCTCACATATACTATTATGCAACAATATAAATATATTAAACTTACATTATACGTGTTTTATTGCATAAAAACAGCAATCTTGATAACCCTCACTTTCACATTTTATTTTTTTCACTACAAACTACATGGATCCCCTCCAAAGTTTCTATTAATTATAATTTGTAATAAGCATATATCTAGGTATTATTTTTCCCAATTATCAAATAACCCCTATTCTAGAAAATTATCTAAACTTGTTGACAATAGACCATTCACTTGTGGCCCTACTGAAGTTGCCTCCAAAATTCCTAGTAATTATGATTACTAATAATTATATCTAACATATCCAGGTATTATTTTTCAGATTTTCGAAAAAGCCCGTATTCTTAAGAATTACCATTAACAGTGTATTTAGTTATCAAACAGCCTGACCTTATCAATGTAGGACCTAATAGGGTTAGGTAATTGTTAAGAATTGTGGCTTTCCCGAAACAAAAATATCTTGGGAAATGGTACAAACCAACATTACGAATTGCATAGAACATAATTTATTGGGGGCCTCAAGATATGGTGTATCTGGGGTATGTTCACAATTTTAAAATCAAACCTTTGAAATATCACACTGTATGACATGTTTGGTTGTTTCCTAAAAAATGTTGCATATTACAGGCACTTAATAATTGTGTTACTATAAACTTATCTAATTTTTAGTTAAATTCAACTTTTACTTACATTCTGTGTATGAAATATAATGTTTCATTAATAATTAATATAAATAAATATAGGGAGAAAAAAGGTGTGTTGGTTAAACCTAGTAAGACATAGTTCTTATGGAAAATAATAGTACACTGACTGTCGAATTCTGTTTGGTGTCCCTTTGGCGTAATATTCTATACTTAAAACTTTGTTTGCATAAGGCAGGAATAATTGGGAGTACAACCTTATCAAGTCTGGGGTATCAATGAACAGCCTATATTTTCATTATATTCTACCAAAAGCGATAATGGGGAGTGATTTGAACAGGAAAATTATTTGGTGAAACATACAAAAATTATGTAAAATTTATGCAAATTGGGTTGTTTTACCAAACTTAATACAGGAAGACCTAAACTATCTCTACGGAACTTCACGATTGTGGAATCACAAGAGGTGTGTGTGCTGACACGTGCTATTGCACGTCAGAATCCCCACCCCTTCGTTATTTTTACATCAAATTCCAAGCTTCACATATTTTTGAGCGCTTTGTGCTCATTATCTACATAAATCTGCTGGGGTGCCTTGAATCACTGTTTTGCAGATTAACTCCACTGCCGCTCCTGGGACTCTGGCTCTGTATGTAGTGTTTGGCCATGCTTGAACAGATTTTTTCATTGGGAGGGGGCTACTCTTGAACATCATTTACACAGGATCACAGTACACTGACATACAAAAGTCATGAGATAGCACTATGTAACTGAATGACTCTTGGTGCCACCTCTGCAGAATGACGTTGCACGGCCTAAACCAGTCTCAGTTGTGAACAGGTGGTCGTGTCATTTGGATTGACCGTTATTTACATGCTCATGGCAAGGCGACGTGAGTTACCAGAGTTTGAACGGGGCATGATTGTAGGTGCCAGAAGAATGAAACATTCAGTTTCAGAAGTTGTGGAGACCTTAAATATTCCTCGATCAGCAGTGTCACGTTTGTACATGGAATCTCAAAATAAGGCATTATGATCCACCGTGGACAATGCAGTGGCTGTCCAAAGTTATTTGATGATTGTGACCGGCGGATATTGGGTAGAATTGTCCATGCTAACAGAGCAGGAACACGTGCTCAAATCACAGCCACATTCAATGCAAGAAGTGTCAGACATGTATCTAGCATATCTGTGCAAGGTGCATTAGCTTCCATGGGATATGGATGCAGAAGACCCACCAGTGTGCCCTTGTTAAAAGCACAACACCTCACTTGGGCTTGTGGGGTTGCTAATTGGACACTGGAGGACTGGAAACATGTGGCTTGGTTTGCTGATGGCAGAGTTCGTGTATGGCGCAAATCCAATGAGGCCATAGATCCCAGTGGTCAACAAGAGACTGTGCAGGCTAATAGTGGTTCCGTGTAATGGAATGAGGTGTATTCACATGGAATAGGTTGGGTCCACTTGTTCATGTACCCACAAAACTCAATGGTAATCACTACAAAACTCTCCTTGGTGACCAATTTCAGCCATTCATGGACTTCAGTTTTCCTGACAATGATGGGATGTTCCAACAGTGTAATGCACCATCTCATTGGGCTGCGGATGTCCAGGACTGGCTCAAAGAGCATTCTTGAGAGTTCCATCTAATGGAGTGGCTAGCATGATTCCCCGACATGAACCCTATACCATATTTATGTCAACTTTATAACTTTTAACAATGTCTTGACTATAGTTCTTATGGTTATTATTTCATATTGTTAACATATTTTTTATACGCGGCATAACACGTCTCACATAATGCACTTTAATATTTTGTAGCCATTGTGTTTAACCACGTTGGAATAAAAATAAAATTGAAGGAACGACCATTCCAACAAAAACACAGTAAATTCAAGCATGTAACTCGTGGTGCGTATTTTTTGTACGTAGCAGCGACAAACTTAAAATATAGTGGTGAACATGCACACAAATAATAGGCCTACCGTAACTTTTATACCACTCATATTTATACGCATTGCTGCTTACTGTTTTGTAGGTTTATTTCATCATTTATTTAAATTTATCTGGCTGAGCTTAGTATTTTGTTGGGATTGTAGCAAACATTCAAATCACAGTAATGTAATCACGCTCAAAACTGTGTTTCAAACACCTAGGGCTAAGGTACAATGTTGTGACATAAACATGACTTTAAAATAATTTGCTTTGTTATAAAAAAGTTCACTGTTAAAACTTATGAATGTCCAATATTTGCAATCACACACTGGGCCAGCTTTACGGCTACGGCTATGACGTAGCCACCATAGAAAAGGAAGTGGCAGTCACATTCTTTCCACGCAGCGATCACGACACACGTTACAGTATATTTATTTCTGCCGTGGAAACACAGATTTATCACATCGTAACTTGCTTAGATAGGTTTAAAAACATTACATTTACAGACTTGATGTGTTAATTGGAAGAATTTTTCAGAGCAAGTAAATTTATGCTTTGTTGTACAACAGCAACAACATGCCACACGTAATGTCTTCACTCACCACTTCTGCCAACTTCAGATTTGTATCTGTGCCACCATCACATCTAAATATACTAAAATATGTATTCAAACATTAAAATCTCATTTCAGTTGTAAATTACAAATTCAAATATCATTATTTTTCTGTAATAAGTATGAAATATACTAAAATTGAAAACATAATTTTCCTGCTACTACTAGCAATGCAAAACTTCCAGAGAGAGAAAGAGATAGAGAGAGAAGATACAGCTCTGCTCAGCTGACAGTTTCTTCCTCGGTCGAAAAAACAAACACCATGTCACTAGGGCCTAGGCACAATATTTTGCTTCGTTATTTTGAACTGCAACAATGAAACATGTTTCCATTGAGGTTACCTAAATATTTCAATATGTAACATTAAATTTACATTAAATTTACAAATTGCATACAAAAAAACTTATTTAAACAATGTTTTAACTGTGAACTATTTCTTACTAGCCATTGCCAAAACATTGCTTCTTGCACTGTGTTTAATTCATATTGAATACGTATTAAATATTACAAGTTATAGAAGATACTATGGTAAAGTATCATTTATTCAAAGATATAATACTTTTTAAGTTAATTAGTGTTATATACTTGTGGTATACAAGTTACTTAAAAAAAAAGCTTAAGGTATTACTCCCAGGGTGTTTTTTCAATGTTTTTTTTTTTTTTTTCGAAACATTTGATGAATCCATGACTGGACTATACATAATATTTTTATCTCTGTAGCATAAATGTTGACATTGCCATATATAAATGTGGGTATAATTAAGTGTGTCCGTGGCCATGATTTCTCGCCACCATGGTACGATGATAAGCTAAAAATTAACATAATTTTTCAAATTACGTACTGCAACGCAACAACTTTTTATGAATAACCCCAGTGATACAAAACCTTAAAAGAGTGAAGGCCTGGATTATCTGAGACCATCAAATTCTCAAACAAGCAAGGCTTTGGCGTAGACTCTTCATAACCCCTATAGCAGTTAAACTTGCACCTGTGGTCAAACTGAGACAAAATAAATGTATGCTAAAACACACTGCCCACTGCTAAACACCACTTACCAGCATCCAGCACATAACTGATGTTTCTACAGCAGGTCACTGCCACTTCTCCACAACAGTACATTTTTAGGTGCTCTTTTGTCCATACGACACATAGAATCACAAAAATGTTGTATCCTAAATGCCAATTCAAAATTGATATTTCCCATCTTTTACCTGTTTCAAGTTACCTAGTACATAATATAATTGTACTTTGTATTTTAATAAGTTTAGATTTGTTATTTAATGAATAAAGTGTTTTTTATTTTATTAGGTTTTTGTAAGTGATAGCACATTGTGTATTTTTGTTACAAATATTTTTAGTCTTTGTGTCATAATAGTCATAATAAAGAATCACCAACTTTACCAGAGAGTAAAAATTTTATTTTCATAAATTATTTTACATTGTTTTAGAAAATTCACTAAACTAAACATTTATTTTTTTTAAATATATTAAGCTCCATAGATCTAAGTGAGCTTAATTTCTGAAAGATTTAAGGCATGCCATTTTATAAATATTTACTTATTATTAATATTTACAAAGTATAAGTATGAAAAAAAATTATAAATAGCACAAAACAAATTTGTGGAATTAGAGCTATTAACAATTCTTTTGTACTATTTTGACAGAACATTATTGAATAAACTTTAGATCATTTAATATTGATTTGTTCCTTGTGAACAACCCTCCATACACATATAATACTGTTATTATTTCTAAGGCATAAACTTTATATACAATTATAGAGCAAACAAAGAGAATAAAATAAATTTTCAATTAAATATTATACTTTCTCAAACTATAGTAATATGTTTTACCTTTACTACTGTGCAAGTTCTCCAGAAAATGTGGAAGCTTATTATATAGTTTAATTGCAGAAAAATAAGTGTTTGTTTAATGCATTTTTAACCTGCTTTGGAAAAATATGCAAATCACTATTTTCTCTAGTATGATAAGTTTGTGTGAAAAATTTATACGTTTTGGCTTAAGAAGATAAGGGATGCACTAACATAACAATGGAAGTATTCCAAGTTTTTTTAAATAGAGTTTTGCATGATTTTCTATTATTACAATGCCTTATGATGCATATAGCTTTTTTCTGCATAGTGAATACTTTTTTTTCAGTCTGTAGAATTTCCCCCAAGTTATGATAACCATAATTCATTATGGAATGAAAATATACAAATTACATTAACTTTAAAGTTTTAATAGAGGTAATTTTTAATCAATGGCAGTGCCAATAAATTTTGAGTTGTGTGTTTTCTGTATTTCTTTATTTTAAATAAGAATTTTCATTTCATGATGTTTGCTTGTGATCATGAATATCATAAATCCGGCTGTTTCAAGATTAAGAGTGAGCTTGTTTGTGCTGAACAACTTATTTAATTTTTTGAGAACTTTATCAACTTCTTTCAAAAGCTGCATTTGTGAGACATTTTGAATTACAATGCTGGTGTCCACAGCAAAGCGAATACTAGAAGCTAGCTCATCAAAAATATAAGGAAGGTCTGTTTTCATTTCTGTATCTAGCAGAATATCTTAATAAACAAGACTGATGTTTCAATTTCAGATACTTTACTTGCTTCCAAGTCAATGCTTACAAACAAACTACCGGAAGTCCCAGTAGCTAGACAACATACAATCATATCTCCACCTGGTTGTCAACTATCTCTACATAGTTGCCAACTCTTCAAAACATTACGCCTACAACAAGAAGAATTAATAAAGCTCATAAAACAGAGCACCGAGGAACTCCATGTCATAAAAATCCTATTTCAGAGACTATATATACATACATACACTAGCAATTAGGCTACCGCCCGGTGGCAAGCTCTCACACCTCTCCTTCACCCAACCAACACCTTTTCCACTCCCTTCCTAAATTTACCAACCCCTCTCACAGATACCAATTCCTCCCTCAACACATTCCACTCCCTCGCAGACCTCACAAGCATAGACTGCCTACCCCGCTCCGTTCTCCTCCACACCCTCTGAAGCTTCTCACTGTTGTTTCCTCTTCCTCTAAACACCCCCTTACTTAACTTTCAGTGTAGCCCTCCCCATCCTCCCTCTTCATTCACCACTCTGTACATCCTGACTAACCGTTCTACTTTCCTCCTGTCCTTCAAAGAACTCCACCCCATTTCTTTCATCATCACTGATGGCCTATAGATCCCTTCTTCCTCACCATCTTGCCCCTGCCTTCTCCACCTACCCTTTGCCCATCTTGCTGCCTTTCTCTGCACCTTTTCCAGTTCTCACACCTCCACCTCCACATGCGGGACCCATACTGCTGCAGCATATTCTAACATTGGCCGTACCATTGTGCCATACGCCTTCTCCTTCACCTCACAGCTGACTCCATTCCGCACCCTTCCCAGCATACCCAGAGCCCTTCTTCCCTTTGCAACCACCCTCTCTACCTGTTTTTTTCCACTTGAGGTCTCCCTGCAGTACAATCCCTAGATACTTATATTCTGCTGCTTCATCTATCTCTTGTTTCTCCCATCTGTACATGACTCTGCTTATCATCTTCTTCCTTGTGAACCGCACTACCTTATTTTTTCTTACATTTATCTTTATTTTATTTTTCCTGGTCCACAACCATATCTTATCAATGTCCGCCTGCAAATTTATACCCCCCTCTCCCATCTCAGTATATACAACACAATCGTCTACACCCCCCTTCTCCCATCTCAGTATATACAGCACAATCGTCTGCAAACAATCTGATTTTCCCCTTATCACCAAACCCATGTCATTTACCATTATAGTAAATAACAAAGGACCCAGCACGCTTCCCTGTGGTACCCCTGACGTAGCCTCCTGTTCCTCCGATATTGCCTCCCCTACTTTCACCCTCTGCCTTCGCCCCTGAGAAAGTCCCCTATCCATTCCAGTACCCTCCTGTTTGGTATCAGCACCTCTACTTTCCTCATCAATGCCCCATGGGGCACCTTATCAAATGCCTTCTCAAAATCTATGAAGCAGGCATCCACCTGCTTCCCCTCATCAACTACCTGTACCAGATCCTCTAATAACCCAGCCAGCAGAGTTTCACATGAGTATCCCCTCCTGAAACCATGCTGGGACTCCTCCAACCAATTCCTATTGTTCATAACCCTCACCACATAGTGCACCACCAGCCTCTCCATTATTTTTCCTGTACTTGATTCGAGACTCACCGGTCTGTAGTTGCCAGGCCTCCCCCTATCCTCTCCCTGTTTGTGTATAGGTACCACCATAGCATCCTTCCAATCTTGTGGTAACTTACCCTCTCCTAAGGACTTTTTAAACAGCACATCTAAATATTTTGCCAATTCCCTGCCACCAAACATTAATGCTGTGTTTCCTATCCAATCTGGACTCCCTGCCTTACTGCTCTCCAAACCCCTAATTACCTTTTCTATCTCCCACTCCCTCATCTTAAACTCACTAAACACCCCCCGAACCCTGTTTTCCCCCCCATTCCAACCCTCCTCTGCCTCAAACACTGAGAAGTACTGTCCTTGCAGCATCTCCGATTTTTCTTGGTCATTTGTCGAATGCCTACCATCCCTTCCTGTTAGCAGAGGGATCCCTTCCTCCCCTCCTCTTAACCTCTTAACATACCTAAACAATTTTCCCCATTCCTTGCCTTTTCCTTCTTCCACCATGTCCCCCAGAAATACATTCTTTGCCTGTTTGATCTTCATGTTAAGATCCCTACTCATTTGTTTCATAATTTCTTTATATCATATCATCCCTTCATTTCTCCACTTGGCATGTAATTTTCTGCATTTCCTCTTCATTTTCAAAATCTCCTGTCCATAATATGGCGGATCTCCCCCAGTTCGTAACCTTTTCATTGACACAAATTTCTCCATCATAACCTCCATTAATCCTCTAAACTCCCTCCACAACCCCTCTACGCCCTCCTCCATAGACAATTTTTTAAACCATATTTTGTTACTTAACTTACTATATGGAATTGTCGAGGTTTTATGATAATAGCAAATTTATGTTATTATATTTTATGCCATAATGTTATTTATCTATTAATATTTTGTGGTTAATGCAGTCAAATGCTTTAGCTAAGTCACAAATTATACTGATAACATCACTTTGACTGTTTAATGTATGAGTGAGATTAAATATTGCCTCTTCTATTGACATTTTTCCAGAGACCAAACTATGTTGGTTTCTAAGTTACTAAATGTGTAAAAGATTTTAAATAAAATGTGGAAAGTGCCAAATAGAAATTGTCTGCAGCAGAAAGATACACCTTATCCACCTATTATCCTAGTTTTTGTGCCTGCTGAAGTTACCGAGTTGTTCTTGCAGCTGTAATCTGTGTTTTTTATTCAGTCTACATCATAAAAAATCATGGTGGGGAGGGCTATGAAGTTTAGAGCTATAGAGGGGCAAAGAACATAGTAACAAATGTATGCACACTCCTGTTTCCCAATAACTGATATATAATATTAAAAAAACTTGGGGAATAAATTATGCGTATTTACCATACAACACTATGCACAGAAATGTACTTATAAATGAAAACAGGTTGTGAATTGCTTAGGGTTTCGAGGGGCATTCTGAGTTTTAGTCTTATATGACTATTAAAGTGTAACCTGATACACTTTTTTCCTGTATGGCTGTGTTTGCTTATTGACTATTTTTTGTTAAGTTGTAATATCAGATTTT
Organism: Dryococelus australis; assembly: GCA_029891345.1. Taxonomy (NCBI): domain Eukaryota; kingdom Metazoa; phylum Arthropoda; class Insecta; order Phasmatodea; family Phasmatidae; genus Dryococelus; species Dryococelus australis. The sequence continues at coordinate 66,937,899 of CM057009.1, read as the reverse complement.
ATGTGATTAGGGCAACAAAAAATTATTTTGAATAAAGCAGACAGGTTATTGTTACACGTTTTATGGTAGTATGTTAGTGCAGTAAATCTTTTTGTAACTGGTAAATCCTATCATAGATGATTGTGGTTAGTGAATGTATATTCTTCAGTTGTAAACTGGGTTTTAGGTTGAAAATAATAGTTTTGCACAAGTTTTTAAAGCTGTTATAGCTTTGTTTTAATTATTAGCACAATTTAGACTACCACTAATTTTGTAAATTAAAGTATTTTATATGATTGTATTTTTACCATACTCGTTAGCAGTTTGGTTAAATAGTTATGAATAATAGCCATTAGGTTAGATATAACCTAGTTAATTAATTAATAACAATAAATTAATGATGAACAAATTGCAAGTGTAGGGGTAGTGTATAGTAAGGTTGACTGCGGAGTGCAGTGTGGTAACTGGTTTTACACAAATTGTCCAGGGATAAAAGAAGGCTCGCTGGGGCAGGAAATGATGTGTAGGAGTGAGGGAACTGTGGCTGTGACGAAGCGCAGACAAGCTAAGAAGGTAATGCAGTTAGGAAAGGTGGGGAAAGTGTGACGGTGTTTGGTTGTGGAAATCATGAGGGAGAAGATTGTAGAAAGAACATCAGGATCAAATTGAAACGAGAAAAAGGAGAGAAGGTGAAGGACATTGTGAAGTTGATGAACAGGAAAAATAGGGAGATAAAGCATAGAATCGAGAGGATAAAGGCAGTGGTTAGTAATGAGGTGAACATTGGTAACATAGCCGGGGGGTTGGGGGGGGGGGGGGTTGGAGAAATTAGAGAAGGAATTATCAAAGGCTAAGGGTGAGCTGAGTACACTCTGAGACAAGGTACAAGTGGAATTATAAAAGGAAAAACAGAAGGGAGGCAGAGGTCGGAGTAGATAAGTTGATTAGAGAAACCTTAATAAGAGATAGCAAGTATAAGAGGTTGGTAGCAACAAACTGTATGGGGAGAATAATGGGGGAGAATTCAGTGGAGGGCTGCATGCAGGGAGAGAGGTAGTCATAGTAGGGTGGAAAGGGAACAGAGGGTGCTGACAAGTGATAGCATGGGTCCAAGTGGTGAGCAGAAGTAGGTGGGTAAAAAGGAGTGGAGGGGTTGTATTGAATGTAGGGAGAGGCAGGGGATAGGCAGGGTGACAGTAGAGGAAAGGAACTAGATGTGGTGTTCATAGGCAGTTCTATCATTAAGGGTGTGGAATTGAGGGGTATTAGGAAAGGGCTTATCTATAAGGCACACTGTGCAGGCACCAGTGGTAGTGGCAGCCCTCTGTCGAAAAGGGACTTGAGGTTGTACCACAGTGTGATGATCATGACGGGAAAGCTAGTGCTGAGCGTGAACACAGGGAAGAGAGCAAGGAAGTAATCCAGCACCTCGGCTGGCCAGCCCAGCTTCCCTGAGCCACAATCACTGGGTACAAAGTTAAGTGTGTAGAGGTTGTCCAGGTGGGAGAACGCGAAGGCACCAGTAAGAGCCAGCAGGAGGCAGAAGGCTGTAATCAGGTCGTAATCAAAAACCAGAAAGCGAGAGAGAAGTGACTTGTCCACGATGGGAGACACTAGAGCCGGGAGGTAGTGATGACACATGAAAGAGTAGACACAGGCACCAAACAGTCCAGGCATGCTGGACAAGTTGGCTGCTGGAGGGCTGCTCCTTGGTTCATTGTCAGTCAGCTTGCGGGTTGCGTGAAGATTGCATTAAGTTAATGAGGGTTGGTTGTAGAAACTTATAACAATTTGAAAAGCTTCTGGGGAATGGTTGAAGAATATGATACGGACTATCATTGTAGCAGTGGAGACTGGCTTAATGATGATGTGTTAGATAGTGAATGCAGACAAGATAAATTTATGATCTATAGAAGAGACAGGGACAGGAAATGAGGGGGGATACTAGTGTGCTTAAGAGAGGGCTTGGAGGGTTCTGTGTAATGAGTTTATGATGTGGTATAGGTGAAGGAAATTTTGATAAGGGGGAGGGGTAGAAACATCAGATTGCTAACAGTGTACAGGCTGCCGGGTAGTGGATGGCAGCAATAAAGGAGGTCAAGAAAAGGATTGATAAACTGAGGGACAGGCAGTGGACATTAGTTGGGAGGAACCTGAACATGCGAGGATGTTGTAGAAAAATGTCCCAAAGAAAATAATAAATACTGGGGGTGTTCCTCAGGTCTATGGATGGGATATATAAATGTTAAAAGATATTGTAGGCAAACGCACATAAGGTGGAAGAACATAGGATCGGATAATACTAGAGATTATATGTAACAGATGGAGATTGTATTAGGAATGTAGATTAAGCAGGCAAAGAATAAATACCTATTCAGCATGATAGAAGAAGGGGAAGTGAAGGAATGGTGAAAATTGTATGGGTATACTAAGAAGGTTAGAGGAGGGAGTTATCCTAGTGTTGAATAGTAAGGGGGTTTTTGAGTGCAAAAACTGACAAGGAAAAATCTGAGTTGCTGAAAATCCAGTAATTGTCTGTGTTTTAGGAACAAGATGATTGGCAAAGGGAAGGTGATGTAAAAAGTAGGAGGTACAGAATGTTCACTATATGGGAGAAGGATATAGTTACCGCTATAGGGGGATTAATGAGAACCAAGGCAGTGGGTCAAGATGGCATAGGGAATCGAGCCCTAAAGCTTGGTGGGGGAGAGCTGTGTAGATATATTGGTACCGTTGTTTAGCAGATATTTAGAGGAAGGCAAGTTGCCACAGAGCTGGAAGAAGGGCTTGGTGGTTCAAGTTTACAAGCAATGGGAGGAAATAATAAATCCTGACAGTTGCAGGCCTATGAGTCTAACATTAAATATAGGAAATGTGATTTAAAAGCATGTAGTACAGAATGTGTTTGAGGTTATGAATGAAAAGAAATTGTTGCAGGAGTATGAACATGGTTTAAGGTAAGATTATTCATGTGAGATGCAACTGGCTGGACTTATGGAGGATTTAGTGCAGGCAGTAGATGAGGGGAAGCAGTTGGATGCCTGGTTCATAGACTTTGAGAGGGCCTTTAATAAGGTTCTCCACAGGATATTGATGGAAAAACTTAACATGGTTCGGGGTGGTCACAGGGTCTGACAGGTGAAATTTAAATGTCCGGATGGTGCTAGCTGACTAGTAAAGGGAATCAGCTCAGGTGAGCACGAGACACTTGTGGTTGGCCACGGTCGAAAAGCCTAGGCTAAAGAACCTTGTTCCTGGTGACTTATTATGTAACATGTTATGGTTGATGTAGTCAAGGCTAGTTAGACACTTGAACGTACATGCACTTAACAGATTAGGTTATTGTGGCTCCCCAGTATGCCGTTCCAATGCACAAACTTCAAAAACCAGGTAATATGCTGATTTTCATGATGTAGATAAAGAGGCAGGTATTGTGTCCATCACCCTTAAGATCCCAGTGAATGCTGAATAAAGTACACTCACATAATTTGATTTCAGTATATGAGTTATTGCAGAGAGCAAATGAGATGATACACTCAATAAAGCAGGTGTGTGGAACAAGGCCCCGCACTGACCTATGCTGTAAGAGATAAAGGCGTCGCACAGATGCTGAACAAACCTTAAAGTGAAATAATGCTGGACGGGCTTAAGTCTACTCCACAAGGGAGGCGAACTCCGAGGTGCACGAAGATAGAAAAAAATGTTCTGGTACAATGAAGTCTATGGATGTTAAATGATTGGCGTACAAAGATTGCTTCACCCATGAGTCACATAACGTGAACTATCCTGATACTCTCACTAGACTGAGAAGGTGTTGGTGAGGTGGTAGTAACGTAGTTGCCGCTGCCTGCCAAAAACATAATTCCCTTGAATTAAAATGAAATTAATGATATGTGTATACATGACGCTGTTGAAGGCATTACATTTACACTGTGTCAAACATTCTTGAAGTTGGCCCTAAAAATATTGATAAAAATTATTTGAAAATAATTTTCGTAAGTAATGTAGTTTGTTTCTGATAGTCTTTTCTTCACCCAAAAAGAAAACATTTGCAAAAAGTCCTAGTAGCCTTAATGATGAACAGTTGACCCTGTATTAATTTAAATGTTGTTTTAATTAATATTTACATTACGTGAAATGTTATAAAGAATTTTATTGTGCCTCAGTTTGGGTTTGGCATCCCACTGCTAGTGCCAATGGAGTGGCAAAGGAGAGAACTTATAAAGCTATGAGTAGGCCAATAATATAATATGCATCCCAGTCTGGGACCCATATATGGAAGAGGAGGTGCAAAGAAGGAGACAGCAATGTGGGTTAAGGATAAATGTGGAAATCAGAGGCAAGAAGATTAGGATGAAAGGAATTATTGACTGCCCTTAATGATGGAGTTAGGGTGGTGCTTCTTATAGGACAGGTAAATACTGGATAGGCTGGTCAGGATGTAGAGGGTGGTGAATGGAGTGGGAGGATGGAGAATGTTAAATGGATATTTAGCCAAGAGGTTGTACAGGGGAGAAGTACAAATAGTAGAAAGCTTCAGAGGTTATGAAGTCAAATGGAAAGGGGAAGGCAGTCCATGCTGGTGAGATATGAGGGCGAATGGAATGTAGTGCAGGAGGAGTTGGTATTAGTGAAGGGTTTTGGCCAATTTAGAAATGGACTAGGAAAGTGAAAAGGGATGAGGGAAGTGCTTTCGCACCAGGCAATAGTCTAATTTGGAAGTTGAAATTGTATTAATAATAATATAAATATAATTATTATGTATGTTATATAAAAGAAACATACAAATACCGGTTCTGCGGCAGCCAAGCACCGAGACTGCTGATTACAATATCCGGACAAGCTAATTGTAACACTTACCAGTAACAAACACTTTATTACACAACTGCACACATGTTGGCCAACATAACTCGTGATCCACCAACATAGCCAACATTAAATTTCCTTTTGGCCATGTTTAATGGTTCACTAGAGGAGGGGTAAATATCATCTGTGTCCCTAACTTTTGCATGTCTTTCACTCAGACTAATTATTCATTAATATTAAATAATATTTTTTAATAAAAATAATATCAGTATTCAATGTTGGATGTTTTCCTAAGGAAGCTCTCAGATGTGCGCTATATATTTTATAAGCGCATTTTCAAGGGTGCACTATCTGGTTGCAAAAGTGCAACAAGTTGATGACACTATGTATTATTAATATCATTAATGTTTTTCCCCCTCAATGACCCCCTACATATTTTAAAAACGTACACAAAATTAAAACAAAAATAAAATGAAAACGCAACAGTACATTCATATGTCAAACAATTTATTTAAAATCACTTAAAAATATAACATAATGACTTCAACACATCATAAAACACAGAATAACTTCCTATCTACATTAAGGATTGTAAAACATCTCAAGAGGTCCATGAATATGTATATTTCCAGTCGTACCAACCGACCTTCGATACACCCAAATCTGATAGCCAATCTCAAACTTCATCTCGTTACATGAATACAGCAAAGTGTTACTAAAGACACTAATGACAGCAGTATTGTCCAGCTTCCCTTCATGAACTGGAAAAGTATTCCAACATATTATATCACGAGTATCAATGTCTCTAATTTCCTTAGTAGCAGTATACTTTTCTTTCTGCAGCTTTCTGAAGAAGGGTAGACTTGCATTCAGTGACTTTTTGTATGAGCAGTTTTATGATGTTCTTGTTTTTGACGAGTTCAATTTAATTGGGCATAATAGCGTAGATATCAGACGTCTTTGTGAGGGTCTCGCTATTAGGGTGTCTTTGAAGGCTGAAGTAGGCACGATTATTTGTTGGAAACAACCTGTAATATTTGTTAGTAATGATGTGGTGCCTTATCAGGATTGGTTTCAATCTCGTGTTGAGGGAGGAAATGCTGTTTTGGCATGGTGAGGAGGCGGCGGTCATTAAGAAAGAAAAGGTTTGCGGTGAGGGATTGGTGATCCTCTTATCGGAGGACGGGGTGCTTTGTCAAGCAGCAGACAAATTGGAGGCATCATTACAGCATTCAGAAATTGGCTTATTCTCAGAATGTATTGAGGTTGCTGGTCATGTCAACTCAGAAGAGGGGGACAGTGATTTTGAAAGTCCGAGTTGGGGTGGAAGTTGTTTGGTAGAATGTAGTGGGGGAGTTTGACAATAAGTTGTACAAAATTGACTTGAAAACATTGTTTGGTGGTACTTCTGTTTTAGTAGAGAGGAGGCATTTATTGGTAACTTTAGAAGTGCTATGCTGAGTCGTGTGTGTATTTTTCTGGTATTGAACCTGGTTTGTATTGTGTGTTATTATGTTGTTTCTCAAAGATTTTTGAGAAGGTAATTCACATGCATATAAACTTCTATACAAAGAATTGAATATCAGGTAGTCAGCATGGATTTAAAATTGGTAAAACAACTTTTTAAATTTGTTAGTTATTTATATGGAGATGTTACATCTATAAAGCAAATTGATGCTATCTATTTTTATCTACGTAAAGCATTGTTACGTCAATCAACTTAGAGAATATTGTTTGTATCTCGTTTACAAGGAAAATTAATCATATTGTATATGCATTTTTGTTCACAATCATGTTGCAGAGTTGATTATGTTCGTGATCTTGGTGTGGTACTAGATTCTAAATTAATTTTCCAGTACCATGTAGATAATCATATTAGTAATTTTAGTCATACATTAGGATTAATTAAATTTTTGCTTGCTCGTCTTCTACACCTGGATCATTATTGTGTTTATATTATTCTTTAGTACAATCTAAATAAAATACTGTTCAATCATTGGGAATTATATTACCACCATGGATCCAAGGAGAATGAAAAATGTACAAATACATATTTTTAAAACATCATCATTTGTAGATCCGCACAAAATAATTTAGATTTTAATTATAACATGGAGCTCAACAAATATAATACTCAGACTTTGAAAGTTCAAAGAGATATTACAAATACCTTTTTGTTAGTAAATTCTTTCCTCTCATACTTCTTTTGTCCCATAATGGTGTGTTTAAATATTCCGAATTATAATCATAGAATTCTGAATACTTTTTGTACTTAAAATAATATAAATTCTATAATAGTTAAAAAGTGTGTTGCAAATTATAATACATAGTTTTTTTTTCGAGTTTGATCCATTTATGAGAAAGAAAATATATTTTAATGAGCTATTTAAGCATTATAATAGATGCAAGTTACATTCATCTGAAATGAAATTTTATTGTGTTATTAATCATTATTAGTTTAAAACTATTAATTGCTATTACTCTCCCCAATTCTTTTATTCTAATTTCTTAAGTAATTTGTAGCATAGCTGTTTATGTGTGTGTGTGTGTACTTGTCCTAATTTTGGTTTCTTTGTGTATTTGTCATATTTATCACTGTTTTTGTGTATTTATACTTATTTGTAATTGTTTACGTATGTTTGTCATGTTTGTAAATTTTTGTTCTTTTTTCTATGTTTGTATGTGTATCACTCTGTTAATAGTTTACACTGTTGGGTGGCACATTAAACATCAAATAAATAAAAAATCTAAATATGTTATTATTCAACCGGAACAATTATTTATCACTGCTACTGCACCTAAACCTATTAGTAACAAAGCGGCCGGAGGAGCTGTTACTAAAACCCCTTAATTTATGGTGAGTACATCAGAGGTGTGGTTACTAAAATATAATGATAGATAATATTTTTGTATTGTATTATCAAAATGTTAGGCACCTCAGGACTAAATCTATTATCTTTTTAAGCAGTACAATTAGTTCAGAATATTCATTTATCTGTTTAACAGAAACCTGGTTCAATAATCATAATAGAGATTCACGTTACTTTCCAGAGTACTACAGTATTTTCCGCAAAGATCGTGATGCCAACATATCTAATCTATAGAGAGGAGGTGGAGTATTAATTACTATTAATCAACATAGTTATTCTCATTTTAAAAAAAGTTTGATCTTTCCAAAGAAAACAATGAATCCATTTGGGTGGAAATTACTAGTAATAAAAAAATTTTAATTGGAAATATTTATTTTCAACATTTGTCAGTTGAAGAAATCAAAGAATATTTTACTTTTCTTTATGCTAAATTAACTAATTACTCGCATCAGATAATAATTGTAGGGGACTTTAATATACCGGGCATAGACTGGAATATTGTTCATTATTACAATAAACTTAAAGGTAAAATTTTATTAGAATTCATTAGTTCTCTTAACCTTGAACAGTTTAATTATTCCAAACCATACTCTGAATTATTAGATTTAATTTGTGCCAATATTTACATTAATGTTGAGAAATCCATTGATCCGGTTGTTGAGGAAGATAATTGTCATCCAGCACTTTGTTGTCAGGGTCTAGTAGCTGCTCATAAAAACCAATCTAATGATTTTAATTCTAACAGAAATGATCAAAAAGGAGATTACATGTATTTATACTTAGCAATTAAACGTGATTGGTCTCCCATCTTTCAAATGGTTAATGTTATGGTTGATTACTTAACAAATAACTTACCAGTATTAATTAATCAATTCATACCAAAATCTAAACCTTAAAAAAAATATTTGGTTCTCTAAAGATTTGATCAAATTGTTAAATAGAAAAGAGCACTTCTTCAGGCTTTTTAAAAATCTAAATTGGAGCATAACTATGCCTACTTCTCTGAATTTAGAAAAATGGTCAAATTTAAATTAAAAATTGATAAGAAAATCTGGCAATCTGAAATCAGTGATAACTTGAAAAACAATCGTAGCAGTTTTTGGAAATGGTAAAAATCATGAAAAATGGTTTCAGAGAAAGAATTACTTTAATTTCAGAAGACAAAATGGTACAGGACCCATATGCTCTAGCCAATATTTTTGCGAATTATTTTGCCAAAAGTTACACACAATCCACCTCCTGTGTCAATTGAAAGCCTCATAATTCTAATAATAATGTAGATATCTTCCTAGCATCACACAGGGGTGTTTGGTTTTCTGGGGTATAAAACAGCTTAAAAGCAGTAAGGCAACTGGTTGTGATGAAATCCCAAATTTTATAATTAAAGGTTGCGCTAACATCTTTACCCCTATTTGAACTCACATATATAATTATAAATTATAGCCTTACTTGTGGTATTCTTCCTCATGTTTGGAAGCAAGCGATAAGTAGTTCCCATTTTTAAAAAAGGAAATAAACATGAAGTTGGTAATTATAGACATATCTCATTATTAAGTAGTTTTTCAAAAGTTTTCGAAAAAGTAATTTTCAAACACTTATCTTTTATTACAAAAAATTTAATATGCGAGTCCCAACATGGTTTTCAAACAGGGAAAACCACAACAACAAATCGGTTCAACCTAGTTAACGATTTATACTCTGAAGTAACTACACAAAACAAGTGGATATTATATTTTTTGATCTACAGAAGGCATTTGATACATGCCAACATCAAATAATCTTGAATAAGTTACATGCAATTTGGCTTGATTTTTTTATTTATTAAATGTTTTGCTAATTACTTTACTGACAGAACTTTTAAGGTAAAAATGGAAAATTCTTTTTCGAAATCTAATGTTTCTTCCGGGGTTCCATAAGGAAGTACTTTGGCTCCGCTACTCTTTAATATTTTTATAAATGATATTGTCAGCGTGATAAGGTACTCAGACACGTCTTTACGCCGACAATCTAAAGATTTATAGAAATGTTAAAGATTTTGGAAACTGTACATTATTACAAACTGATATTGTATCAATTCATGATTGGTGTTTAGTAAATTCAATGGGACTCAACACAGAGAAGACAATATGCATCTCATTTACAAGAAAAACCAATCCTATTTATTATAAATACCATGTTAAAAATTTGCTAATTAATAGAGTAGAACATGTAAGAGATCTTGGCATTATCCTTGACACTAAATTATACTTTCACATACATGTAGATAGTTTAATTAACAACACAAATTGTACTCTAGGTTTAATAAAATTCATTACTTTTTCTGCTACGTCTTTCGATTCACTATTATGTCTCTATTATTCACTTTTTAGATCCAAATTAGATTACTGTTCAGTAATATGGAATTATATTCTGACAGACTGCAATAGATTAAAAAAATATACAAAAAAAGGTATACAAATTGATTTTTAATAGATTTTCAGCCAGTGTAGGATTTAATTACAATAATGCATTAGTTAGTTTTAATACCTAAACATTAAAAAAAGTCATGAAATTAACGATGCATTATTTTTTATCAATTCATTTTTAGCATATATATCTTGTATAGTTTTTACGAATTAAGTAGGCCTAAAACTTCCAATGTATGTTCATAGAACTCCATCTACTTTTTCTGCTTCAATTTAAAAAAAAGATTTAGTTATCAGGTGTTCTAAATTTTATCCTTTTTCAGGTAAGAAACTCACTTTTCTGGATCTATTTAAACATTACAGTAGTTAGTAATTTTTTTTTAGTAAACAGTTGTTTTCTAAGTTGTTTTTCTTAGACTATGTTATAAAGAAATTTATATACATTTTTCAGAATCTTTTATCAGAATTTTTTTTTATTTTTTGATTTATTTAATGTTTTTCCATTTTTGTCTTTTTCTATGTTTTGTTTGTCTTCATTGTTTGTGGTCATCCTGTACTTAAGGTCTGTTATTGTCTTATGTGTTATTTTTATTTTTATTTTTTTGTTATTTTGGAGGTTTGGTGCCATCCTGTCATAGGTAGTTTCTGTACTGTTTGATGGCACATAGGGCCTGTTAATATATAATAAATAAAATAAATAAATTATAAACATAATTATTATCATTATTGCCATTCACCGATTGGCATTCTTAGGATTAAGATGTGGTCCTTGCCTCCTCCTGCATGATCTTTGTTTTTTTAATAGTAAAAAGTGTCTTGAGTTTACTGAATCTTTTGACTTTAAGGGCTTTTATATGCCCCCTAGCACGGATGTTTGTAAAGTTTGTGGTAAGCCATTTTATGGCAAACAGTAATTCGTTAAGTGCTCTAGAACTTGTGGGACTCGTTCCCACCTACAGTGCGTGTCTCTTAACAAGTGAACCTGAAGACTTTGGGTGTGAACACTGCAGTGATGAGGCAAGTATGTTTGGCTTTTTGCCTAAACGTAATGGCAAGAACAGTGTAGCAGAAAAAACTATTTCCAATGCAAGTCAAAAAAACTAAGTTAAAAGTTACTCTTGTTGATAGTGAGACAGAAAACCAAGCTAATCAGGACAGTCAAGAAGTTGTTGAAAAAGATTAGGCACTATGGAAGAAAGTGTTAAATCTTTATTTGAGGTTTTGTGTAAAAAAATTGATGACTTATCAAAAGAAGTACGTGATTTAAAGTAAGATAACTCTCTTTTAAGGGCTTTGTTTGAAAGTGTTCAGTCCTCAAACGAAATAACAATGTGTGTGCCTCGTGTGCTGCTAGTAAATCTAATTCAATTTCTAAAATATGTTATAGTAAAGTGGCAAAGATGGGCGTGGAATCTAGTTCCAGTGGCACAGACAAAGGGAAAAACAAATCGCTTCCTAGAAATGATGTGTCACCACTGCGCACGAACAAATCTCCAAGCCAGCAAGAAGCGGCAAAACATCTGGCAGCCGATTCTGACTGCTTTATCACGGTGAACCAACACGGCACAAAGACAGCACCTGAGAGTCAGCGCGTTCCAAGCTAGCAGCGGGATGAAAGCAAACACAATTGGGAGTTAGGAATAATGTCAACATAAAGACCATTCCTGAAGTAGTGAGACCTAAAATGAAAGCAATATTTGTATCCTGTTTCAAGCCTGAAGTTCAAGAAAAGACATAGTGTTGTACATAAATCAGGAATTAAAAGTGTTGAATCTGAAAGTAGCTAAACTTAAGACAAGACATAATTCATACTCTTCCTTCTATGTTTCTGTGGATGAAGTTGAATTTGACTGTATTTTTAATACAGTCTTCTGGCCAGCAGTCTGTGTTATCAGCCCTTTTTACGGTAGACTTTATAATGAACAACTGTATGGTGCAGAAAGTGCTTCAGAATCTATTAATGAAGTCATCTTCTCGGCTACATCCAATGATAATGTACTAATGGCTGGGGGAGCTGTTTTACCTTCCTAGTTAATGATAAGGCAATCGGAGGTGTCTAGGCTAATACTGTCTGTTGGCTAATTTCAGTGTTTATCATCAGAATATTAGAGGTTTAAGAACAAAACCCCTAATATTTTCTCAGAACGTAATTATTATAGATTATCCAGTAATTTGCCTAACTGACACTTGGTTGAATAGAAATTGTTTAGTGTGTCATTATTTTCCTGATAATTATATAGTTTTTCGTAAAGATTGTGAACTTTTACTTGCTCACCTCAATAGAGGTGGTGGTGGGTAACAGCGGTAAACTCATCTAAATTTCCTCATACTGTTTTAAAAAACGATTTTATTAAAGAGAATGTTGAGTTTGTATGGGTAGAAATAGCCAGTGGCAATAACAAAAAAAAATTCTATTAGGAAATATATATTGTTCACCAAATTAGTCTATTAATGCTCTATATTGATTACTACAATTTTTTAGAGCTAAAGCTAGCTAGATATCCTGATTAAATTATAATTGTTGGTGACTTTAATACACTGGGTATTGACTGGTATTCAATACGTACCCAGAATACAGTTCATTATTACATCAAACGATAAGGTCAATTACTTCTTCATCTTATGAATTTACTTAATCTTGAGCAATTTAATTTTACAAAACTTTCTTCTGAATTACTGGATCTAATTTTTTCAAATATTCATATTAATGTAGAAAAATTTATAGATGCCCTTGTTGAAGAAGACAACTATCACCCTGCCTTAATTTGTTATTATAATGTTCATTTTGAATATTATAAAGGGAATCAAAATTAGTTTTTTTATTAGATATTATTAAAAAGGTGACTATTACTCGCTGTATTTAGTGATTGATGCTATTGGAGTCCTATTTATCAAATGGAGGATATAGATCAAATTATTGATTATCTCACAAGGCATTCTCAGAAATTTATGAATCAGTTTATACCACAGACAAAAAATATGAAAGGTAAACATCCAATATGGTTTTCATCTGACCTTATTAAATTACTAAAAATTAAAGAAAAATCGGAGATGCTGCAAGGACAGTACTTGTCAGTGTTTGAGGCAAAGGAGGGTTGGAATAAGGTGATAAACAGGGTTCGGGAGGGTATTTAGTGGGTTTAAGATGAGGGAGTGGGAGATAGAAAAGTTAATTAGGGGTTTGAAGAGCAATAAGGCAGGTAGACCAGGATGGGATAGGAAATGCAGCACTAAAGTTTGGTGGCAAGGGGTTGGTGAAATATTTAGAAGTGCTGTTTAAAAAGTCCTTAGGAGAGGGTAAGTTACCACAAGATTGGAAGGATGCTATGGTGGTACCTATACACAAGCAGGGAGAGGATAGAGGGAGGCCTGGCAGCTACAGACTAGTGAGTCTCACATCAAGTACAGGAAAAGTAATGGAGAGGCTGGTGGTGCAGCATGTGGTGAGGGTTATGAACAATAGAAATTGGTTGGATGAGTCGCAGCATGGTTTCAGGAGGGGATACTCATGTGAGACTCAGCTGGCTGGGTTATTAGAGGATCTGGTGCAGGTAGTTGATGAGAGGAAGCAGGTGGATGCCTGCTTCATAGATTTTGAGAAGGCATTTGATAAGGTGCCCCATGGGACATTGATGAGGAAAGTGGAGGAGCTGATACCAGACAGGAGGGTAGTGGAATGGATAGGGGACTTTCTCAGGGGGCGAAGGCAGAGGGTGAAAGTAGGGGAGACAATATCAGAGGAAGAGGAGGTTACGTCAGGGATACCACAGGGAAGAGTGCTGGGTCCATTGTTATTTACCATAATGGTAAATGACATGGGTTTGGTGATAAGGGGAAAAATCAGATTGTTTGCTGATGATTGTGTTGTATATGCTGAGGTGGGAGAGGGGGGCAGATATTTGCAGGCAGACATTGATAAGATATGGTTGTGGACCAGGAAAAATAAAATGAAGATAGATGTAAGAAAAAAGGTAGTGAGGTTCCCAAGGAAGAACATAATAAGCAGGCACATGCACAGATGGGAGGGACAAGAGATTGAAGAAGCAGCAGAATATAAGTATCTAGGGATTGTACTGCAGGGAGACCTCAGGTGGAAAAAACAGGTAGAGAGGGTGGTTGCAAAGGGAAGAAGGACTCTGGGTATGCTGGGAAGGGTGCTGAATGGAGTCAACTGTGAGGTGAAGGCGTATGGCACAATGGTACGGCCAATGTTAGAATATGCTGCAGTAGTATGGGACCCGTATGTGGAGGTGCGAGAACTGGAAAAGGTGCAGAGAAAGGCAGCAAGATGGGTGAAGGGTAGGTGGAAAAGGTAGGGGCAAGATGGGTGAAGGGTAGGTGGAGAAGGCAGGGGCAAGATGTTGAGGAAGAAGGGAACTATAGGCCATCAGTGATGTTGAAAGGCATGGGGTGGAGCTCATTGAAGGACAGGAGGAAATTTGAACGGTTAGTAAGGATGTACAGGGTGGTGAATGAAGAGGGAGGATGGGGAGGGCTAGACTGCAGGCTAATTAAGGGGGTGTTTAGAGGAAGAGGAAACAACAGTGAGAAGCTTCAGAGGGTGTGGATGAGAACAGAGTGGGGTAGGCAGTCCATGCTTGTGAGGTCTGTAAGGGAGTGGAATGTTTTGAGGGAGGAATTGGTATCTGTGAGAGGGGTTGGTAAGTTCAGGAAGGGAGTGGAAAAGGAGTTGGTTGGTTGAAGGCGAGTTGAGAGAGCTCGCCATGTCAAACTCATGAAAAGAGGTTATATGGAACCCCTTACGTTAACAGATGATGGTAATATGATTCGAGATCCCTATCAGCTGGCAAATATTTTTGCAACCCATTTTGGCAAAAGTTAAATACAAACGACTCAGTAATTTTTATGAATAATTAAATAAACATAAAAACAATCCAGTTATCAGTATCCCCAAATTCTCTCAAGGCATAGTCCTCTGGACCATTAAAAAACTCAGCAATAGCAAGGCCACTGGATGGGATTTTACCACCACCTTTATAATTAAAGGATGCGCCAATACACTGATGCCAATTCTAACACATATTTTCAATTAAAGCTTAGGTACTGGGTTATATCCTAATAATTGGAAACGTGCAATTGTCGTTCCCATTTTTAAAAAAAGCAATATACATGAAGTTTTTTAATTACCAACCTATTTCGCTATTATATGGTTTTTCCAAAATTTTTGAAAAAATTGTTCACAAACACCTAGCTTTTGCCACAAATAACTTAATTATAGATTATCAACATTGCTTTGTAGTTGGCAAAACTACTACCACTAACCTATTTAATTTTTTTGATGAATTATATTCGATAATCACCACGAGAAAACAAATAGATGCTATCTATTTTGTTTTAGCAAAAGCGTTTGACACGTGTCAGCATCAGATAATCATTAAAAAATTACATTAATTTGGGCTGAATCTTTATCTAAATTAGTTTTGTAACTATTTTGATAAGCGCACTTTTGTAGTAAAAATAGAAGAATCTTATTTTACATCACACACAGTTTCATCAGCCGTTCTTCAAGGAAGCACTTTAGCACTGTAACTCTTTAATATATTTATGAACAATAAATCAAACACTCAAGTGCACTTCTTTACTTCGACAACTTAAAGGTTTATAAATATATTAATGATAATGACAATTGCATAAAGTTACAAATGAACTTAATAGCTGTACATAATTGGTGTACCAAAAATTTCATGCAACTTAATTTAGATAAACACACAATGTTTTTCTTTCTTGCGTAAAACAAACACAATCTTTTAAAAATATTATTTCAATAAAATATTAATCAATTGAGTAGAACATATAAGGGATTTTGGTATAATTCTAGATACCAAACACTATTTCCATGTACATGTAGATAATTTAATAAATACCATTAGTCGTACCTTAGGTTTAATTAGATTCATTACATATTCCGCTACTTCTCCTGATTCTTTTCTATGTTTTTACAGCACTTTAATTAGATCCAAATTGGAATATTGCTCAATGATCTGGAACTACATCACAACAACTGACTCAATAGATTAGAAAGCATTCAAATAAAGTATTTAAAAGTAATGCATTTTAGATTTTCAACAAATGCACATTTTAATTATAATAATGAACTTTGTAAATTTAAAACTTTGTCATTATTAGATAGGAGAGCTATTACAGATGCCTTATTTTTAATAAATTTATTTTTGAGTCATTTTTCTTGTTTGGCAATTCAAAATAAAACTAGTTTAAAAATATCATTATATAAACACAGATTTTCACCTACTTTTGTTTCCCAAAAATGTGACTTAGACTTAGTTAACAGATGTATAAATAACTTCAACAAATTTTTTTTTCTGATTATGTTCCTTTTATAAGGAAGAAATGTACATTTAAATAATTTTATAATCATTTCAGTACATCATAATTTATCCCTTGTCTTATAATTTTGTGTATGTAACTAAGTTTAATTAAAAACAGTATTTGACTATTATAATTTCTACTGTAACATACAATATAATACATCTAGCAATTCTCTCAGTAAGTATTTGTCAACTTCGTTTTTTTCTGTATTTTTGTATGTTATTGTTCTTATTTGTTGTTTTTCTTTTTTGTCCTTGTTTGTCCATGTCGTATGTGTTTTTGTTTTTTGTCAGTATGTATTGTGCCTCCCTGTAAATGGTACCACAGCTGTTGGGAGGCACATTAATATGTTATATAAATAAATTAAAATATTTAAATATAATACCAAACACAGCTTGTGCATGCTCGCCAGTGGTTCATAACTCACTTATTGCCAACTGGTTGCCGGCATCTCCGGCTTTCAGTTAGAAGAAAAAATGAGGATGGCTTAGTTTGGTTGTCTCACTTTCCCTTCCACTTGTTACCGTCGCCCCCCTCCCCCCCGCATATTCATGGATTATCAACTATATTTTTCTCCTCCTTCTCCATCTCTTATGAATGGAACTTCACCCTGAACAGGACAGCAGTATAACAAAGACAGTGGAAGGGAGGGAAGAGGCACCAGGTGGTACTGTAATGTGAGGATGGGTAAAGAGAAATTCTAACTAATACAACTAAGAACAGAACATTGTTGTCATGGCGTGTTTACTCAACGTGTTTGCGGATGATATATGTAATTATATACACTTGATTTTCATCCATTGTTATACAATTTGCACCTTTATTGCAAAATGTAAAATTGTAGAAACTCCACTGCCTTTGCTGTGAAAAGTATGCCATAATGTCCAACATTTGACTTTTCAAGCACTTCTGCCAGCTTGTATTTGTAGTAGTGTCTGAGTTGGCAGGGAAGAGTGAGGGAGCAAGGAAGATGGAGTTACAGACAGGACACTAGGGACGCACAGTGAAACATACATACTGTGTATTGCTGACGTGTGGACACAGTACATGCAGCTGCTTGTTAACATAATTTTGTAGGACTGTATCAAAAAGGTAAAAAAATAAATATTTACTGAAACATTTATTTGGCCTGAAAATAGACAAGCAACCCTTGAATAAGGGCGAAAATAGACATGCAGCCCTTAAATAAGAGCAACCATTTTTGAATAAATATCTTAACAATTTCATCAGGGCTCATTCCTTATGAAATCATAAATTAAAAAAAAAGATGCCCCATTTTTTATTTTGATAAAATTTTGTTTATGTTACCCTATTCTTAAAGCAAAAGAAAAATATTAAATTAGATATTTACCTACAGCAAGTGTATGATGGCAGCCATTTTTCATACATACTGCAAACAAATTTCTCAGATTTTGGAGGTTTATGCAAATAGCCGTAACTTTAAAAAGTCACTTATTGTGGAGTTTTTAGTGTAATTTAAAAGCTTACATAATATACTGTCATATTGTATATTTATATTATAAAATACATTTTGTATTTTGAAGATGGTGGCCATCTGATTTCATCATTCAGATTACTGTTTTACCTCACTTTATATTCCACCCTGCTTTAAGAAAGTTGCATTTGGAGATCTGATCTTTTGTGTGCTTAGTGTCAACATGTAGAATGGTGTGCAACATCAAAGTTACCTGGGTTGAAGACTTCCTTCCTAGAAAAAAAAAGTAGTCTCTAATTTGGGGAAAAAATCAAAATATACTATTTTCAATGTTAAAAATGTTATATTTGGGACAAACTAAAATTTTTTGATTTTTTAAAATAAAATATGCTCTTGATGAATAGCTGTGGGGCACAATTTGCTCTATTATGTTATTTTCACCCGTGATTAGTACATGGACCTTTGAGAAAACAAAAAAAAAAGTATATTTTTAAATGTAATCTATTGTGCATTCTGAATGTAATTAATTAGGGTGTCACAGGAATGAAAATGTGAATTACCTTTGCTTTAGTTAAAGAGTATGCCAATATAATTTTTCTTCATGCTGGCAAGTAAACTCAAGACATCAAAAAGAGCTTTATGAATAACAAACATAGTACGGTAGATAATCAGTGCACAAGTTAATTAATTCTAGTTGTGATACCAGTCAATTAAATTTTACTCCTATATCGACAGTTCAGTCTTCTTTTTGTACATTCATAGTTCAGTATTCACGCTAATTTACCATCTCTGTTTATACACTTATACTAATTTTTACAAACTCCATGTTTATGCAGCACTGTTACTGTGTAGTATGTGCCATTCTCTGTATGAGAATCACTGATAACATTTCACTCAGTTTGCTGCTTATATTGTGTGTTCTTCCATAGTAATCTGAAGTGGTGAAAACGTTCTTAAAATATGCACTTGTTTCACCCATACCGATTCCTTAGTAAGTTTGAAGCGAGTGCTTGGGCCTTTAGGATAAAAAAAATATGACCTTGTACTCTTTTTCTCCTTCTAGTTGCTTTGCCTGTAATAATTCCAATCCACCAGTCACCATCATAAATAAAACACACATACTCTTTCAGGTCTTGCAGAACAGTTTGTTGTGGTTTGGTGTTGGGTACCAGTAAATAGTTCTGTGATGATGAGTATTGGTAGACAAAAGATTATATCCATCTACTGGAACAAAATGATGATATTGTCTTGTACTGGTAATTGTTTCAGCTTCTGAAATTGTCTTTTAAGTAGCTTCTTTTCACAAACAATGTGTTCTGATTGTACAAAGAAATATGTTATTCCAGAAATTTTGTTTGAACAAAATTTGAACATTTCTTGTGGTAGCTTTTGTCACAAGACATTTAACTGTACATCCGGCACCATCACACTGACTTTTCCCATGGGATGTGGCAAGAAAATGCTTTTTCAGTAGGCAGACCAAAATCATCTTGTTGTTTAGCCAGGTTAACAAAGCTATTTTTTTTTTTGTTTTTGTATTGAGCAGCTGTGGACAGTCACTAAAATAATACACTTTTGTCCAGTCGTGAAATCTGTCTTTAAAATATTGAAGCAGAACTTTCTAAAAGGTGGTGAACAGCTACAGTGTTGTGTGTCAAAAGTCACTGAGAACACAAAAGGTTCCACACATTGTGGAATCACTTTCTTTGTAATATACACTATCAACCAAAAAGTAATTGGGCACCCGTAAAGATAGGTAATTCAGTACGTCAGTTGACTTGTGTTTCACAGCCTTCGGCGTATCACATCTGGTGTTTGTCCATGGTAACATTAACAGAGAGGCCTATAGTGACATTCTGGATAATGAAATGCTCCCAACATTTCAGCGTTTTTACAGAATGGACCCGTGTTACTTCCAGGATGACAATGCCAGGTGCTAGGTTTCAGGGGTTACTTTGCAGTGGTATGTCGACAACAATGTTTGCTGATTGGACTGACCTGCCCAGAGCCCTGACCTCAACCCTATAGAACATCTTTAGGACAAATTGGATCGCCGGGTGAGGGCTCGTCAGGCGCACCCAAATTCATTGCTCAACTCATGGAATGGTTGCAAGAGGAATGGCGACGAATCCCCATGGATGTCCTGTAAACACTCGTAGAGAGCATGCCATACAGGATGGCTGCTGTTATAGCTGCAAGAGGTGGCCCTACGAGATTCTAACGGGGTGACAACCACCGAGCAAACATTGTGGACAGGTTCCCAATTGCTTTTTGATAGATAGTGTACAACAAATGGGTGCAATGTGGTTTAAGTGTTAACCCAATGAAATGTCTGTTCTTCATCTTGCATTACGAAAGTATAGTTTTCTGAGAAATCTCTCAAAATTATGCACTCAGCAGAAGTAATATTATCTTTTTTGGTTTTTTTCAAAAATCAGACTGTTGTTTTGCAATAAAGTGATGGGTTTTTAATTTTATCAACTTTTCCTTTAGATCAATCAAAGAGCCTTTCATATTTTTAACTAAGGTGCAAGTTCACAGCAGTTAGTTCACAACCATTGTTTGTACTATATTTCAATAAGTAGCTCATATTCCTCAGATTATTCCATCCAGTACATCAACTCCAGGACATGTATGACATTGTGAAAGCATAAAACTTTCTTTTGAATCATCACAAACAATAATTTTCATTAAATCTTTGTATGACATTTTACTCACTGTAGCTGCTAACATTATTTTCACATTTTGGTGCTGTAGGAAAAACATACAGAACATATGCCACTGGCACCAGCCAGCGCGTAACACACTGGCCTTAGTAAAGCAAACTCTGAAAACCATATCTTTATACCATACATGGATGAGTTTCTTTGAATTTGAAGTAAATTTTATTTAAAGACTTTTGTTTTTGTTTTCAACATTTGGTAGCACACAATGTTTTGCCTTAAATGTTCTTGCATTTCTTAATAAATGGTATTCAGTGCACTTAAACTCAGCTTTGGTTTTAGAAATGCTCCAGCATTTTGGCACCAAACTTAAAATTTTGTATTTTCCATCAAATGTGCTAGCATCTGCAAATGTCTCCCAACTATTCAATTAATTGAAGGTAACCTAAATTTTTATTTGGGGTAATTTCTTCATGGTTTGTAACATTACTGGAAAATTAATTAATTGTTTGTAATTTTACATGATAGGATATTAATCGTTTGCTCATCTTTTACACTGAGGACACCTTTGTAAACAAATACGATATTTATTCAGAGCTGCACATGTCTGGTTAATCTATTCTACAACAATGCATTTTGGCCCAAAATTACCATCATTGTTGTTTTCTTTTCCATTCAAACTCTTAATTCTAAGGTTTTATTCAACTTTTGAAAACAGTGTGCATATACAGCCTTACCTGGTATAGGTTTCTTGTACATGACAAATGGGTCACAACATCTATTACCATACAAATGAAAGAACATGTCAAAATTTTTTTTTGTAATATGTACTGATGTTTACAACTTTAGCCATACCTGTTCTAAATTTAGCGAATGTTTTTATTTCATCACTTGTCACTTTCAATAATAAAATCTAATGATCTAGAGTAAACAACTATGAAACTGAACCGTAACAAAACAGCCAACAGAACACTCCATTGTCACTTAAATCAAAACTTTCCACCAGGACAGGCAACAGAAGACTGAAGCTCCAGGCAGGATGCATCTAATCATTTGCTTATCTGCATGATACAGTCTCGTGAAACTGCATCATATTCAGACTTTCCGACATTTTAGAGTGGTTACCATTACATGTAATAACGTGATGTAAAACATCTCGTGAATTAGCCATATATTTTTCTTAATTTGAGCTGTTCTATAGTTTTGAAATTACAATACAGTAGGTAAATGATTGTTTATTTTTATTTATGTTGTTGCAGACTTGTGAATTTTTCAATCTTTTTTACATTGCACTGCTCAAACAGTGTATTAACACTTAGTACTCCATGTTACCCTAATGTTAATGACGTTCAGAATAAAGTAGGATTATATAATGCACAACAGATTAAATCTAAAAATCACATTATTTTTTTTCAAAGGTCCGTTTACTCAACAGGGGTTAAAATAACAGAATGGAACAACTTGTGCCCTATAGCTATTCATCAAGAGTATCATTCATAAAAAACTCAAATTTTTATTTTGTCCCACACATAACATTTTTGGCTTTGAAAGCAGCATATTTTCATTTTTCCCCAAGCTGGAAACTATTTTTTCAAGGAAGGATGTCTTCCACCCAGATAACTTTGATATTGCACACTGGTCTACATATAGACACTAAGCACACAAAAGATCAGATCTTTAAATGCAACTTTGGAGAAGCAGTGTGGGGCATAAAGTGGAGTAAAACAGTCATCTGAATGCTAAAAGTAGATGGCAGTCATCTCTAAAATACAAAATTTATTTTAAAATATGAATATATATTGGAATAGTACCTCATGTAAACTTTTGAATTACACTAATAACTACAAAATATGTGACATTAAGAAAGTTATGGCTAGTTGCGTAAACCTCTGAAATCTGTGAAATTTTCTTACAGTGTGTAGGAGAAATGGCTGCAATCATTCACTTATTGTAGGTAAAAATTTAAATTAATGTTTTTCTTTCACCTTGAGGATAGTGTAACATAAAAACTAATTTTTATTAAAATCAAAAATGGTGCAGCTTCAGCCCCTATATGATTTCACATGGAATGACCCTTACATAGTGGCACCCTGTTCATATGGATGTTTTGTTCATGTGCTGTAATTTTTATTTTATTGTTGTGGCTGCCTAGTGTGGGACCATCTAAGTCAAAGTATAGGTATGCATTAAATGATTTAAGTGTGTGTCAACCACCTGTCACATTATTACTTTCAAGCAAATAACATGTTTATCTTTGTTCTGGCCACATGTATACAAAACGTTTTTGTACAATTTTGGTAATTGTCAAGAGTTGCTGCTTTTCATATATATATATGACGGTTGTAATCACGCTGAATGCATATATTGATGTGTAGGGGGTTACAATATTCACAGTAGGCCTACATATTATGAAATATAATACCAGGGAGATCATTAGAAATTATGGTGTAAAACATACAAAAATGGGGAACGTTGAAATTGTGTTGCTTAGGCACTGTAAATACAAGAAGACCTAACTTAACGTGATTAGTGAATCATAAAGAATGGTTGTACCAGGAACATGGTAGAGGAGCTCAAGTACTTGATGACAGGGTACTGACTATCTAATATGTAAATAATTGGGAGTGGGTGCACCAGAAGTAATTTTATGACACATACATTTGTTGTGCCACTACCAGCTGAAGGCCAGTAGTGACAGACTATTGTTGATAGTTAAGGCAGTTTTACGAATCTCCGAAAGATGGTAAAGGGGAAAGTAATACTGCCACAACCCAATATTCTGATAAATCAAGGGGGAACCCTAACACAGAGATGTTATTGCGTAAAGATTTAAAAGTTGCCTAATGTGACCGACTGCCTAAGGCTTTCTTCGGGGGAGTGGAGGTTCGTGTGGAAGCTATCACGGGGACAGAAGAATATAAAGATGGATATTGAGTCTTTTTTCACCAGCCTAAAATGATAAACTTCAGGCTTGTTATTCACTCACTCCTCGACAGATCGTGACACTATTATTAAAGTATAGTTTCACCTGGGTAACACACCTGGTTTGTTCCCACACAAACCCTATGCAACACCAGGACACTGTTAATACTTACAACTACATCCCCCACTTGGAGACGTGCCTAACTGGTCCCAACTCTTCCCTAATTAACAAGTAACACCCTGGATTATAAATACTAAGCTGAACCTTGCGAGTAAAATAAGTGTGATTATGGCTCTTGGGGGGGCTGGACTAGTTAGGCTGACAGGATACAATCAATTCACTCGTTCCATATTTTAGTACTTAATAGTAATAGACACATACTTATTTATAACCCTTAATAATTTACCTTCAATGTTTATTTCCACTGTCATTAAATATATCCTCCTTGCTAAAAAAAAAACATTAATATTAAATTGAGCTCATCCAAACTACGCTCCATATTCACAACTTACACTGTTGTGATAAGCTCTACCATTATAATTTTATCTGCCATGTCACTGATCCTTTACCAGAATTGTATTCTGGCATCACTTTCTCAAAATTGAAGAGAGGTTACGTTTCAGGAACCTCAGGAAACAAACTGTCGCCATTTTAAGGCAGACGTGTGTCACTCATTTCAATTGTCTAGGTCACAATGTTTAACCACACAATTACACATTGCTAAACAGAGTTCACGGAAGAATACCAATCTAATTTTTCTTTATTTATAGAAGATTAATTTCTCACAATAATTATAGGCCAAGGAAGCAGAGAATCTGGAGGTGTACTAAGCAACATCTTTGGTTTGGGGGCGTTCAACAAATGCGATCGTCTTTCTCTCTGTAGTCATGATTTATCAATCCGTAAATCTACTCCCATAGTTACACATACCACAGGTTCAGACGTACTCTTCTCCTAAATTAGATTGTTAAAATGATCAAATCTACCACGACATATCTCCTTTCTTGAACTCTCATACTCTTTATATTCGGGTGAAGCGCCTTACACTGAAAAACAAAGTTAGAAAGGCATCTTTAACGAATTCTAGGGGCCCACGATGTCTCCTCTCTCGAAGCCCAGGAAGAAGTCCTGTCTTTCAGTGTTCTGGGCCACTCGATCGTTTTCACCCCTACCCCTGCTTGAGCCTCGGCTCTCGCAATGCCCTGCTTTCGCCGTCTGCCACTCAGAACTGAGTGGCGATATACAGCTAATCAGAATACACCTGCGTCTCTTCGCACCTGGCAAGGGGCTCACTCGGCTGTTCACACCTTAGAAATTGCCCCCAGTGACAAACCACAAGCCAACAAGTCGTAATACATGAAATTACTAGTGGGGGGCTTCGAGATTTCATTCATCCTATCAAAATTTTGAGTAATTCATAACCAATACTCATTTTGAACATGAAGCAATACAACGGCTTGCAAAATCTAATTATATAAACAAAACCTTGATTAAAATTAATAACCAAATTTGGCATGTTTTAATTATAAAAAAT
This sequence comes from Dryococelus australis, assembly GCA_029891345.1. Classification (NCBI taxonomy): domain Eukaryota; kingdom Metazoa; phylum Arthropoda; class Insecta; order Phasmatodea; family Phasmatidae; genus Dryococelus; species Dryococelus australis. The sequence continues at coordinate 66,912,936 of CM057009.1, read as the reverse complement.
TAAGTTCATAAGTAGTGGAATTCAACCAATTAGCAAGTTCTGAGAGAGGGATTATTCCTAAAGTAGAATTCCCCCATAGAAACATCTTTAAGGTTTCGTATATGATTTACTAATGAAAGGAAAAGGAGGGCCGCCGTCCGACACATTTCCTGTGTTTAATGTGCAATGTTAGCGATGTCACGTTATGTTTATTTACCGCCATCTATGACAGACTCTTTGCTCGTTTCTTAACCACTTCTCTTTCCATGCTGTTCTCCCTCCCTGCTTTCCCCATTCCCCTTCATGCATCATAATTTTTTTTACTGGCCATGGTAGTTTATTTAAGGCCTTGCACTGCCCCCCCTAAACCTACTTTACACCTTTCTGACTTCTGCTACTTACGCTGCTATGTTATGGCTGCTAGATCTCCATTTGCACCGGAGTGCTTAGCCGCACTTCTCGCCCAGTAGAAGTCACTGCCGTTATCATGTGTTAACCCGCCTATTATTCCTGTTACGCTACAAAGCGATAGGGCACTAAAACTGTGAGTTGTGGAAAACGTTAAAGTTTGTGATAGGGTTTTTAAATTGTGGTGTTCGGCCGTAAATATTAAACAAACTTTTAATTCAATAATGCTTTTATTTGAGACTTTAAAACACAGGAATTTTCTGGGAATAAGTTAAAATTCAAACAAACCATTACATTAAAAACTGACGTGAGTATTCCATATTTTAAACCACATACAAATCCACACCAATATTAGAATTGTTAAAAAACAAACACTGTCTCAAGCTCAATTAAAACTTATGAAAGAGGAACATACATTAAATGCTCTATTACATATATGGTGAGACCACATTCTAAAATTTCACCATTCTCTGGTGGGCACCACAACGTGGCCAGCAAAGCAGATGCAAGATAAAAATTATTACCGAACCACACTTTAAAATTACAATGAAATCCCAGACTGATTTATTAATACTGAAAAATCCGAACAGGTGAGTAACCAGTGAAGAGTAAAGCCGAAACAAGTCGGTGCAGTCAGTCTTGTCAAACGCACCATTATATTTCCAGGCGACCTAACCCAGCAAATTACTAGCTTTATATAAAATCTTCAAACTCACAATAACTAACGAAACACTAATGGTGTCGATAGCACAAAAGTTAATCCACCTATGAAATACAGATCCTTAAGGCATTGATCAAAAACAATTATAAATTAACTAATGATGCAAACACAGATACTCAACACAATTCAGTTTAAAGTTACCAAGCTTTATGTGGCAATCCACCTGTCGATCCTCGTTCTACCATCGTCAAATTCCATAGTGCCTGTCAGTTGCTCTGAGTACTATCGCAGCACCTTGAAAAAATAAGTTCCATACATGAGGATGGAGCAGAATATTAAGTAGTGAAACCTGAGTGCTGGTCAAGGTAGAAGTGGCCGAGAGCGAGAGGAGCATTTCAGCTCACTTATTGGTATTGCACTTTACCCAATCGGAAAACATCAAGACTGAGCATACTTGGAAGGTGGGGATTCCAAAGAGGTTGATGGGAAACAGGAGAACAAGTGTGCCCACGGTTGTGCAGAGGTGGAGAATACCAGTTATTAATATTAGCAGTGTGCTCTATACTGCATAACCTCCCTTGCTGAAATTTGTACTGTGCCTTAAAAAAAAGTCCATAAAACACATACAGTACAAAGAAGAAACCCAAAGCTAAAGGTACAGTACAGTAGAATACACCAATACACACAAAGAATCAAATGCCCAGTTCATTTCACTTCTTGAATTTTTCTCTTTTTTTGAACCACGTCGAAGAACAAAAAACAAGTCAGTCGTAAATGTCAAACACTTGTTGACACCTACTGTGTTGCACGAGGGAAGTTATTTGCTGCCTTCCTTTCTGTCAGTTTTAAAAGTTAAATGGGTGATAGGAAATATAGTGAGTCAAGTAAGAATATAAATGTTTTAAGGTGGTTGTTTGATACAGTAAAATTTGGATCACTGTAATTTGTTTGGCATCATGGAGCTGTGAAACATTTTACACAATGTAATTTTTCTCCTTTAATGCTCGGAGTTGTATGGTACATTTGAAAAGAATTGTATTAATTGCATCAATGGATTATGCATTTTGATCTATAATTATCTATTGCTGTGAAATTTTTGCTTGTTTTTTATGGGTAGCAACTCGGTATTTTTTGGAATTTGTCAAAATAAATAGTGTTCAAAACTTGTTCTATGCATGTAGTTATTTGTGATTTGTCACAAATGTATAGTGAAGTTAGGGGAAGTAGTGTAGGTTTTCTTATATTTATCACAGCTAAGCACCAACAGAAATTTATAATTCCATCTTCAATACTAACATGTTTTACTACACAGTACAACCAGGGAATTTGAAGCAGTTTATGCATGAAAGTGCAATACAACACTGTACAGGCCACTGAACTTAATAACTCAACATAACTATTTTTATTCATCTATGTAGGCAGGCACGTGTAAATACAAGACAACCTAACCTAACTTCACAATAAGTGGATCCTAGAAGATGAGTGCTGGTTGTAATTTGCAGGTTAACCCAGTTCCTGTGATTCACTTTTATGGCTACATTTAGTTCGGTATTATTGCATTTTGATGGCGTGGTGTTTGGCAGGACCATTGGGGGGAAGGAAGGTTATGTGGACTAAAATGAATTGTAGTTGCTGTACTCCGAAGGGTGCCAGTTCACAAGTGAGTGAACACGAGATGGTGCAGGGGTCATGTGGTCGATGGTCCACATGACCATCCCCCAGATGCTCCGCCATCACTGGGAAGTGTTCCCAAATGCTGCGGATGAAGTTGTAGAATTAAATCCCATATTACCTGGTCTAGTGGGGGCTGTAGGCCTCCCACAAATGTCCACTCCTCCCGAGAGGTTGTTTAGGTCACCTCACGTCTTATTTTATATTTCAATGAAAAAAAGTTTAAGTGGACTGAGAAGCAGTCCTAATAAATAAACGCGTAGGCTAACATCTTTTCCATTACAATTTATTCATTTCACCCTCATGTGAGGAACATACAAGTATTTTCCTCCCTTAAGCAGGAGAGTGCTTACACTGACAATAATGGCACAAAGTCTGAATTATAATTGTTGACAACTTAAGGTCCGACCGTATAAAAGTGGGCTGGACTGGGGAACAGCGCTCTCCCCGGGCTGATGGAAAACAAAGCTAAAGCTGCATAATACAAATTAACACTATTGAAATCTAAATGACCGGCGAAAACGGTGATGGGGCCCGGGGAGGCCGACATGGGCGTCTGCTCCACATGAGTATTGAAAGTCTACTAAAAGTGGCAGTGTGGGAGTGCTGCCGCCAAACGCAGGCTTCCCGCGTGATGTGATGAAAAAAGCATCAAATGATGAAAAATTATAAATGGTCGAAATGATTGTATGCGAATGTTGATGTTAGTTCCCCACACGAAACACAAAACATATGAATTAAAAATCATGTGACAAAAAACCATAGCCTTAATTAAAAAATGTGTGTTTTCATGGCTGGGGCGCAACACGTGTTGAGTGTGTACATTATGTTACATTCATGTATAGAGGTTATGGGTACGCATATTTTTATCATACAACAGAACACTGTAAATAACCACACTTATGAATATAAAAGAAGAAAATTGAAACTCTATACTTCGTTACTGCATAAGGCTATTCTGAGGTGTTGGCCTCTGACACTACGTGAATGGCCAGTAGGTTTCATGGTTGCACCAACTTATTCCAGCATCATGTTAAAAATAATAATAAACAATTTAAAAATTTAAACTAATATTTACATTTCCCTTTTGGGATAAACATCACGTGGTTACTTTATGGTGCACTTTGTTGTGCCTGATGTATAAAATATGGTGATGCAGAATTTTATGATGCAAAACAATTGACACTCTTTACAACAAAAGTGCTTTGAATACTAATACAGCCCTGGCTTATTCCTATTCATGTACCTGTGTGGTACGTTGCACTTACCTTGCGATAAATTATGTAACACTTTAAATTACACGAGCACTTGTTCCGCAGAAATACCAAACACACACACACGGTTACATGATCGTTGAGGTGAGCATGTGGCACACACAAATGTTAACACTAGATCTTTAAAAAACCAGTGGCAAAATATATACAAACAATTTACACTGAAAAGAACACTTGTCACTTCACTCACTGATGGCTACACTCGATGTAGATTCGCTGAAGTGGTGATGTGATGAACGACCTGGGAAGGGTGACCACATGGTACACGTCAATTTACATATGTTGAACATCAATGGTGTGTGAGCACTCCAATTTCTTTGCTAATATACAATACATACTAAATGGCACAACTCTTTAAACTGAATGCAATTTCCGCATAATGCAATACAGCACTAAAACACACTGAACTGATCAACTGAAAATTATTGTATTAAGCAGAGCCCACTAATCTCGCTAACCTAAAGTAGAAAGTGTAGATGTATTGTGGAATAAATTGAGAGGAATTAAAGGGAAAGTGGATGGATGTATCCAAATGATGAATAGTAAGGAGGGTTTGAGGGCAACAACTGATATGGAAAAAGCTGAGTTGCTGCAAACCAAGACCTTGTCAGTATTTGAGGACCAAGATGTTTGGCAAAGTGAAGGTGAGGGGAGAAGTAGGATGTATGTAAAGCTCAGGATACGGAAGAAGGAAATAGCCTAGTTCATAGGGGGAGTGAAGAGTAGCAAGGTAGTGGGTTCAGATAGTATAGGGAATGAAACCCTAACATTTTAGGGAGAGAACTGTGTAGATGTCATGCAAGTGTTGTTTTGAAGAGCATTAGTATTAGGCAAATTGCCACACGGCTGGAAGGAGGCATTGCTAGTACTGGTTGACAAGCTAGGGGAGGAAAGGAAAAATCCTGTTACAGGCCTGCTAGTCTCACATTGAGTACATGAAAGGTGATGGAGAGGCTTGTAGTCTAATTATGTGTTAAGAATGAAAAAAACAGGCCACACGAGTACCAACATGGTTTTAGAGCAGGTTACTATTGGAAGATGTGACTGTTTGTACTTATGGAAGATTAGGTGCAGGCTGTTGATGAGGGGAAGTAGGCGGAACCTGCTTCATAGACTTTGATAAAGCCTTTAATAAGGTTCCCCGTGGGATATTGATGAAAAAAGTTGGTTGAGCTACTCAATGGTCAGTAGGTAGTGGATTGGATAGTGGACTTCTTGAGCAGGAGAAAACATATGGTGAAAGTGGGGAAGTCCTTGTTGCAGACAGGTTGGTTCACATAAAGTGTTCCTAAGGGTAGTGTGCTGGGCCCCTTGTTCGCCAATATGATTAAAGACTTGGGGATAATGATAGGTGGCAAAGTGAGGGCATTTTCAGACAGTTGTGTACTGTATGTAGAGGTTTCCAGGGAGAATAATTAGTAGTGAGTGAAGAGATTTGGGCGGCTCTTAACATTGAGGTCCTCAGAGCCGATGAGGGTGATTGAGAGGAGTACGGAGAAGCACCAGAATTAAAGGGTGGGGGAAACGGGAGATCCCTGAGAAAACCCGCCGACCAGCAGCATCGTCCGGCCCAATTCCCACATGCAAAAATCCCGAGTGACCTGGCTGGGGATTGAACCTGGATCACCTTGGTGGCAGGCCAGCAGGCTAACCACTCAGCCACTGTGGCCCCTAGAATAATTAGCAGGCTTATATAGACCAAATGAGGTGAAGTGAAAGGAATAAAATTTAAATTATTGTACGAAAAACTAAAAATGTAAGGTCCACTAGTAAGAGGGGAAGTTATGAAGGCACCTATAAATTGCAAGGGCAAGAGATAAGACAAGCTTCAGGGTAAAAAGTACCTGATTCAGAGTGCTATGTGGAAAAAGCAAGCACATAGAATGGTATGACTACATCCACCTCATATCCTTTGACCATTCTGCAGAAGCTATAAAACATTTGTAAGCTTTTAGAGTAAACTACCATTAACTTAATACAATCCTCACTCCAATTATTTTTCCTGCTTATTTAAGTGCCCATACATTCTTCACCTATCTCTGCTTCAGTGGTCAAAATTTTTTATTTCCATTTGACTTTTAAACCCTGTTTTACTTACTTTTTTTTTTTCCTGTTCCCGTACTCCCTAAACAGTCCTAGCTATCTTCAAGCAACCAACTATCTCACTGCCAGGCAGACCCCATAATATTCTCTTTTCATTGCTCCTACAAATTCACTGCCTATCCACTTCCTGCTGTGTATGAATATGGCTCCTCCTTCCCTCTATATCCTTTCGTAAAACTCAATGGCAGTGACTGCCTTAGCATAGTTGACCCCCTTCCTGACTATTGCTCCACTAACCACCACCCTTGCCTTGGGAGCAACTTCGCCTTAATTTTTTTTTCAGCTACCCTCCTGCTCCAATTCATCTTCCGTATGAGATAAGTAATTTCCTCTCTTATACAAGATGTTTTAGAACTACATGTCGAAATTCAAACCATGGCATACAAGGGCGAATATACACAACAAATTATAGCAAAATGTTCGGAATATTCATATAGTATTTTTAAATAGAAATTGAAGTTAGCAAAACAGTGCCAGGAGTCCACAAATTCATGTACCTGTGTGCGCAATTTGTATATCACTAAGGCAAACTGGTGTGCCATTTAGAAAGCGCCTGCACATAGAACACCACAAATTCAAGGTACGTGGGCACCGCTAGTGGTTGCTTTGTTAGTAAACACGTCAAAATACATGACCAATTGGAAATTAGCAATTCACCAATAAAGGCTGCCAGAAGTGATTGCATTTTTTTTGCCAACAATACACAAACAGCAGTATTGTCGATGTAGGCCTCATGTATTCTCACAGTGGCCTATTTACAGGCGATCACTGCATGAGGCGCCAGTTATGTTACCCTCATGACCACTTGCACCTCCGCAGTTTCACAACCTTGCCGACATCGGCCCAGGCGAACACACTGCCACTAGCACGACAGAATGCCAACGAGAACGGAACACACCTGCCTCATCATGTACTACGTGACTCAAGTGACTTATCTTTCTTTATTCATCTCAAGAGGTACCGAAGACTTGGGGGCTAATAAGTGGCCCAACACTGTGTCTCTTAGAATGCCATAGATTTCAGAACACCGTCCGTTGGAGGGAACATCGGGGTAGCTCGGGCCACGACGCCCAACACTTTCCCCAGTAATGTTACGTCGGCCAGCCTACTGGCAAGGGAAAGTGTGCTACGGAACACCAAGTAGTGTGAAATGGTGGGGAATAAAATACAGGAGTGCATCAAAAGTGCTTCTAACTGCACATCTAATAAATTCAGTTCCATTTCGTTGTGAACTATGCAATCGTGCATGGCTATCCCCACCTCTTGTCCGGGATGGACTCGTCCATACCCCCTCCCGCCCTGAGGTCGGGACACTTGGACTCTCTCATCAGCGAGATTTTCCGGAAGTGGAGCAAATTTTCGAACACGTATTTTATTAATTTCCATTATATATTTTATTCAAATTTATCAAAGTAAATATGTATTCTCCTTTCTAGCAGACTCCCTAAACCAGCCTTAACTCCTTTTAATTCCATTCTCTAGTGCGACATCATTTCCCGTGACGACCCACTAGTATTTCTGTCATGTTATTGTATTCTGTATAATTTTGTTTAGTTATAAGAGGGCTCAGTGTATTTTCGACGAATTTTTGGTGCCATCTTCAGCCACCCTGGTGGATGCCGACACCATGATGCCAGTCTGACTTAAGCACTAGGGCCGTCCAGCAGCATGGGAGTTTCGCTCCACGTGGACCCCTTTGGCAAATTCAAACTTTGCTGTAACAACTTCATTTCCATAGTAATGTATTATACCAGAACATATTCTTTTCTTCGTGCCGAGAGGTCGACTGTCTGCCCCCTACGATATTTTCCAGGGTTTAATGCACCATGTGTATATTTTAATATAAAATTCAATACCTAGGCCTTTTTTTTTTTTAGCATAAATGGTCATCAGCAGGCAGTGTGCCAAGTCCATGTAAATTGGTATGTGTAACCATAAAGGCACATGTACAACCAAGAATCAAGTAAACATTTTAAGCCCATAATGGTGTTTTGTTTTAACTGCCTGCGAGTTCATAGGACACTGCACTCCCTTGCAGCACAACACAAGGAAATAAAAGCACATGAGTTGGCCGACCTCACAAACATAATGGTGAAAACAAGTTTGGCACACTGGATTACATGCACCATCTACGTCTACAAGCACTGCAGACCCGCAGATGATTCCAGGGACCCACTGGCCATTCACCACAAATCGCAACTAATTTGTGTTCACTGAATTATGACGCCAAGCAATTTATCAGCCAAACACCTTAATCTGATAACAGGGTAAGGTGGGGACTCTCCATCGCCATACATAGAACCCCCTCCACATCATATTAGAACAAATAACAACCAGTTTTTTTGCACCAAATTTTAAGTAACAATTAGTAGAATCTTCCAGAACGTAACGCAAATTCCATGCATTAAAATATTTGTTAGATATTTTTGGTTTTGGCACAGAGCCACCAAGCTGGGAAGCAAATGCAGCCAGGAGAAATGGGGAATGTGTTGGGGGTGATTGTTTGTAGTAATTATTGATGGGGAAGATTGTAGAAGGAACATCAGGTTCAACTTGGAATGAGAAAAAAGGGCGGAAGTGGAGAGGGGACATTTGAGTTGATGAAACATAGGATTGAGAGAACAGAGGATTGTGGCAGTTGTTAGTAATGAGGTGAACATGGGTTAACTTAGCTGAGTAGTTGAAGAAATGAGAGAAGGTACTATCACAGGCTAAAGGAGAGCTGGGTACACTCCGAGCCAAGATACGGTTAGAACTATAAAAGGAAAAACAGAAGGAAAGCAGAGGTTGAAGTGAGGAAGTTGAGAAATAGTTTAGAGAAGCTTTGAGAAATAGCAAGGAAAAGAGTAGAGGTAAGTAGCGATAACAAACTGTAGGGGGGAGAAATGGGGGAGACATCAGAGGAGAGCAGCAAACAGGAAGAGTTATAGCAAAGTGGGAAAGGAATAGAGGGTGCCAACAAGGGATAGTGTGAGTACAAGGTGTGAGCAGAATGAGGTGGTGAAAAGGGATGTATTGAAAGTAGGGAAAGGCAGGAGATAGGGAAGTGAGGCAGTAAGGATCAGAACATAGGTAAGGAACCCGAGGTGGTATTTATAAACAGTTGTATTAATAAGGTGGGGCATTAGGATGCTATGCGTATAGCAGCTTTGGAGGGGCAGGAAATTAAGGAGTTCATTTAATGGAGTGGAGAGATTTGGGCAGCTATTAAATTGAAGTCTTGAAACCGATGAGGGCGAAATGCGGTGAGTATGGAGAAGTGCCGAAATGCAAGGACAGGGAAAAGGGAGATCCTCGAGAAAAACTGCCGATCAATGGCATAACCCAGCACAATTAACACATGCCGAAACTGGGCGCGACCTTGTTGGGAATCGAACATGGTTCACTTCGCTGAGAAACGCGTGGTATTGCACTACCTCAACATGGTGCAAGAGTTGAATGAAAGAGTCAGAATTGTGAGTTGATATGAGGCAGTTTAGGTGGTAGCAATATACAAGGTGTTTTTAATACTGCATGTCGAAATTAAAACCACAGCCATTATAGGCTAATATAAAGAATAAAGCCTAGTATAGACTGTTTATGGTAAAATGAGCACTTTTGAAAGCCCTGCTGAAGATACAGTATGCCCGTTGTTTTTTTTCCCACCTTATATGAAATCAACATTGCAATGGGCCTCATCACTTTATTCATGTGTCAGTCATGTGAAATTATTTGAAAATAAAATACTTTACAAATGTGGTCATTTTTATACTTCGATGCAATAAAAAAAAATGGAAAGCGTAAGAAATAATTTAAGTTATCACAAATGGATTACCTAACACTTTTTATTCGACGTTAAAATATTGAACTACTTTCCACCAATGGTTACAACTTCACAGGGTGCATGTTACTCAGTGCGCCCGTTCAAATATATGCAGGCAGGGGTAGTGAGTCTCTTCTTAGGTTGATTTCGAAAGTGCTTACTTTATCGTGAACAGCCTTTACCAAAATATTCAGAACATTCATCTAGTGTTTTTTTATTTTAAACTGGTCTGAAAAACAGTGCGGGTAGTCCACAACTTCACTTATCTGCGTGCACAACAAGTTGCAGATCGCATAGGTCGTTCTGTCGTGCTAGTGGCAGTGTGTTCGCCTGGGCCGATGTCGGCAAGGTTGTGAAACTGCGGAGGTGCAAGTGGTCATGAGGGTAAATGTGGACGAGTGGTTCACATCAAATGCCCTCTGGTAGGGGGATATCATATATGTCAGTGGTGATGTCACTATGACTTAAGTCGCGAATGTACTCCCTCAACCAGTTTACCAAATCGGATTTTTTTTTATTTGCTTGCATGTGTTAGAACTGTGTAATCGTTTATGATTGCTACCTGCTCAGGTGTGGGTCAACTGCCATTTTCATCGACCACATGGCCGAGAAACTGTATGCTAGGTTTTCCGATGTGGCACTTCCAGTTGGTGCATGTTTGTTGTTTGCTACCCACTCTAGAGCTAGTGGCAATGCTTTATGTGGTCGTCCCATGTCTCCTACAACACTGCTACATCGTCCAAGTATGTGAGGGCAAAGTTGTCTATGTGTCCATCGAGTGCCAGGACTTTCATGGCCTGGAACATCGATAGTGCATATTGGAGTGCGAAAAATATTGCAGAAAACTGGAATCAAAGCTCATCCAATGTAGCGAAGGCGGTTTTCGCCCTGTCCTGTGGCTTGATAGGCCTGGTAGGTACCTACCAGTACCTGTACCCACTGTGGAGGTCCAGTGACTTTATGATCTATGCTCGACTAAGCACATGAAGTGCATATCTGATGTTTACGTAAGATGTTGGTGCACTTTTAGTGATTAGTTCGATTGGTCTGAAATCAATGCAGAAACAACACACAGTCTTTCATTCAGAGCTAAGGTTATGGTGCTATTTTAGTGATTGCAGGGGTTCAATTACACCCTCAGCATGCATTTCTTTAATTTGTTCTTTGATGATGCATTGGTGCTGGTACTGTGTGGTGGGATGATGTAGGGTGAAAGGTGATTCTGAGGGGCAGCAAAGGTTGATGTTAAGAATTGACGCTTAGCAGGGATCGGTGTGTGTGAAGCCCAAGTACGAGCGTGCCGATTTAGCGCTGTTCTGGTTTGTCGTAGGGCCTCGAGTCGAATAATAATGTTTTCTGGGGCACCAGCTAACCTCCGAGGGGAATCCACTCGGGTTAAAATGTGCAGAAAGTGCAGGGGCATGCCTGAGACGACAGGGCACATTTTAAGTGTCTGTCCATTTAATAAAGATGCACGAATAAACATGGATATTGAAGTGCATAGGATGTTGACTGAGGAATGGACTGAACAAAGGAAAGATGGTGTAGTAGTGGAGGAACCCACCCTCGAAGTGGCCAGGAAAACTTATAAACTTGGCAACTAGTAGGGATGTGACAGTAAGGTATGAGAAGGGGAATAGTCTGGTCGATGCCGACCAGGGGAAGATTGAAAAGTACAAGGTGTTGGAGGGTGAGTTAGGGAAAATATTCTATGGAGAAAGGTATAGCGGTGTGATCCCGATCACTTTGGAGGTTAGGGGAGTGGTCCCTAGAGAAGTAAGGATTTATTCAGAAGGTTAAGTTTGAGTGTGTTAAGGAGTTCCTTAGAGAACTGCATGGGATTCATAGATGGGAAAGTGAGAAACGAAGAGGTTTTTAATTGAGTGTTTGCTTGGTCCAGTTTTTAAGTGATTTGTTGATTTATTTTATTGATTGTAATTTTTATTTTTTAATATATTTTAATGACGATTTTGTATTAATGATTCTAAAGTGTTTCAACTATTTTGCATGTTTTTATGGTTATTTTTAATGTCTTATAAAAATTATTATTTTCTGAGCTTTATTAGAAGGTGGTAGTTTCGCTTTTTTGTGTTTTGATGAATTTATCTGTAATGATTTAAATATGCTTTGTACACCTTGTGGATATTTTAATGTTAAAATTTTAATTAATTGATATATTTATTCTATTATTGAGTGGAGTAAGTCTTTATTCATATACATATGTAATGGTTTTATTATTTTTATATGTTGAGAATTTAATATATTATTTTTACTGTCCTATTGTTTTAAAGCTCAACAGTTTTATTTTAAGTAATACTCAGTTTTTTTTACTAAGTCTTAAGTTTATTTTAATGTGTTAGAGTTAAGATTTAATGTGTATTTTTGGTAATTTTGTAAAAACAATTGCTATTGGGCAACAGGCCCTCCAATCTGGTGTTTTAATTGTGTATATGTTGTAAATGTAATAATGCACGATGCATGTCGGAATGGGATATTACCTCTTTTGTGGGCCGTGGTTCGAACATCCAGGGCTAAACATCCTATGTTCTCCCTAGTGTCTACTTGGTATATTGATTAAGAGCGATGAAAATAATTAAAACAGATAAATTACTCTTGGACTGGAATATTTTGGCTCCCAGCATGTTGTAACAGGAAGACACACTTGGTAAATTGAAATTACGTAGATTTGCATATGCACTGGGATATTCTTGCTCCCCAGCATGCCTTACCAATGCACAAGTACACTTGATGTCGAAGACATACATAAAATACACACGAGCACGTTGCCAGTAACATGTGATTGGTTATTAATAAAATACTGGGTTCATTGGATTAAAACAGTCTCGACAAGTGAGAATGAGAAAGCAGAGACATAGTGATTCAAAGAAAGCAGTGATTAGTCAATAAATCAAGTGAGATGGTACACAATTACACTGTGGTTAAGTGGACATTCGAAACAACGTCCCGCACGGGCTTGGCATGGGGTCAAGTGGTCAGATGAGGGTTGGGTTTTTTTAAATCTACCCTATTACTAAGTATTAGGTGTGCGTCCGTGGTAGGAGGGACCTGAATGTGTCTCAGGGCTCTGCCCCTTATGCCTAAAAGGAGAGGAAGTGGCATTTGAGGAGATGTGCATCATGGTGGGGAGGGAAGTAGAAGCCATGGCTGCCATTTTGGGCCATGACTGCCTCCCTTGGTGTACCTATAGCTGAAACTATAATTATGAAGAGGCTGGGAAAACCAGCATAGTACTGTAAAAACCCAGTCGACAGGAAAGAGATCAAAAACTTGGGAAACATTAATGAAAATGTTGCTAAGAGATCGAAGGATTGGAATACGTGAGATTTTAATAGGTGCTGAAAGAAGATGGGGCTGGGTATATGTGTATGGGACAGCCTTGACTTAACTACTGCCAATATTCCTGTACAGGCGAACCAGCAGAAAAATATTGGCAGTAGCTATTTAATCCAGGGCCATCCCTGCTTCTCGTCAAGTGCGTCGGAAAACTGGGCAGCTCAGTCGTGGCACCGATGCTATCTTATTTCTTCTGTGCTGACATCAGAGGCTCAACGCTGTGGGTGAAGGTGGGGAGGTACTCTGGGGAGCCACCCCCCCTCCCCCTCCAAAATCTCCAACCTGTCTTGGGTGATCACTTGAAAGTGCTCAGTGAGACATCCAGGAGCTACCAGTGATGGAAGCGAACCTGCTTGCCCAGGTGTGAAGGCTGACATCGGCGAGCTTCGGAGGTCCGATTAATTCCAATCCATTCTTCATGCATCTGCAGTCGACAGCCCGCCGAACCCAGCAGTGAGGTTCGCTACACTTTGCCCTTTGGCACCTCGAGGTCCCCCTCTCTGCCTTGATTTTTGGGCCGCCTCCAGCAGATACACTTCGCCATCTCGTACTGAGCCACTCAGATGCCACGATCTGGTATTTGATTTTTCCCAGACACCCCAGAGTCTGGGGATGATCCCCGATCTGCCACCTGAGGATGCATCGAGTTGTCGAATGGTCCCTGCACCTTAGCTGTCATGGTCGCACCACACTCGCAGAAGCACCTCGCCTTCACTGGTATCATGGGGCGGACAGATCCCGAAGAGTGAGCAGCCACGAGTGTGATGTTCATCTCATGACAGCCCAGCTCGAGTTGAGGTTATGTTTGAGGAGCAGTGAATATTAATTTTGGAAAAGTTCAGGTTTTGGATTTTTTTTTACCCAGTGTGCCAGACATTATTTATAAAATAATGTTGTGATGATGATAGAGCTGACTTGTTCTCTTCAGGGCTGTTCGGCCGACGACTATGGCGTAATGCCTTCAGGGATTGTAGTACACCTCTGAAATTATTGTTTCCTCGCTGACTGCACAGTGGGATATTTAGGCTCCCCACACATCTGCCCGACACTTTACATACATTGTAAACACATTTAACCGTTTTAAAACATTGTATAATACATTTGCACGATCGAGGTATATTTGGCCGGAGAAGGCCCATTCCCGATATGTCTCTTGGCTAGCGAAATAAAATAGAAAGGGTATTTTGACCTCACTAAATATTTATTTGGTGTTCTCTCTACACATCTCAGTTCGTAACAGCTTGCATTGCGGGTGAGCTTAGCCTGTCAGCATGGGCAAAATTGATTAATTGACAAAGTAAAGTCCACCCAGGCGCTGGAAGCACTTGATGGTGCAAGTGGCAGAGTCTCTGGAGGCTGATACACGAATGGTTCTGTAGTAATTGTCTATTGCTGAAGAATGATTTGGGACGAAGTTGAATACTGCCAAAGTGCATGTAACTGCGAGGCGCGACATAATGTGCTGCACCCCTCGCAAGACAAACGACTATTAGCTTGGAAAATGTGGCGTGCCGGCCGTTTTGGTGGGCTGGCAGACCGCATGGAACTATTTTGCTACACACGACACACTGCATACAAACATTCAACATACTGTGCTGACTTCATGCACATCTACAAAATTAATCCGTGATTTATTGAACAAAAAACATGTGCATTGGAAAGGTGGATTGAGATGGTGATGGTAACATGTGAGAATGAAAATTACACATAATAACAGAAAACACTTGCAAAATGAATATTGGGTATTGAGGGTATTGATTAGGTGTCTCGTGTGCGCACTTGTCCTTACATGGCATTTCCTTGCCTTTTAAGCCATGTGGAATCATATTCAATAGATGTGGGGTCTCCTCAAATCACTATGCCTGCGGTGCTCATGGTTGCTATCCTATGTCCTTGGGATTTGCTTCATACTGGAGTTGCACGTTACCTTGCTCTGCGCCTGCACCACCAGTGGTGCAGTGTGTGCACATTCACTGTGTTGCTTGAAAAATTGGTATGGTGGGCAGACAGACTATGGAAGGGGGTACTCAGTGTGCATCAAATTCTCCCCTTCTGCGAGGCCATTTGCAGCTGCACATGCCACTTGCGACAGATGCATACCATGGCATCTGCTCGGCATTGATGTAATGTATAGGGGCTTCTTGCCAGTCTCCTATGCTCCACTATCATTAGCTGCTGCCGATGTCCCATGTGGTCTTGCACTCGACGTGACATTGGGATGCTCACACATTTGGTGCATGCCACGAGTGGTTTGTCTCCTCCGCCGTGACTGCCGGATCTGAAACAAGTCATTGAAGCAGTCATCCTAGCTGTCACTGCTGCTATCTTTATGTGTTATGCTTTGCTGCTGCCGATAGCTAGTCGGGCAGGCGACGACTGGGGGTGATCTGCCACCCTGGGGTGACTCCCCAGCTGGCTTTGGCACAGTTAATCCACTCATTGCTGACGAGCTCTCCTCATATACCATTTGTGCTGCCGTTTGTTCCAGTCCTTGGTCTTTGATATGGCTGCTTGTAGCTGCTGCATTGTCATTCACCTCGAGATTGGTTGTCGGACACTCGCCCTCCAGCGCCATGGTGCCGGGCGATGTCGCGCTTTTGGCACCTACTGCCAGTGTCCCTGGGTAGGGTACAATGCACCTCCCTTCCATGCGTTCCCCTCTGGGAGCTCCTCGTCATGAGATCCCAAGTCACTTAAGATTTTCTCCTCTCTTGCATATTCTCTGTCACTTGCACATTGAATCTCACTTGCTGGAGGTGTTGGGGCTGCAGTTCCCACTGTTCTGTGCTTCCCGACACCTATGCCTACATTTGCCTGCCACCTGGGTAATGTGGCCTCATCTGGTATCGGCGGTGCTTCGGCATCCGATGGAAGATCTCCTGTGGGAGGTGCTGCACCACCTTCGTCCCTTCTTGCTTGCGTTGTTGGCTCGGCAGACGGTGTGCCTTCGTGGAAGTTTTGGACTCCGTGTGCATCTTCGCCATGGACGTCTCTGAGTGACAAACAGATCGCATCCCCGTGCACCCTTACACATTTCTCTCCCACTCAGACCAGGTAGGTACTGGGTCTGAGGCCTTTTATCACCTGGTGCTGTCCCTGCCAGACTGCAGACTGTGGATGCCTCTTCAGGTATACTCGCTGACCGGGCTGCATTACTGGTGGTGTCCTTATGCTCAAGGGGACCCACCCTGCAATGTTGCATTTTTGCCACTCCACCTGCTTTCTGTTTTCGTGGTGGTGTTTCTCTCGCCACACTATGCTGCCTCTATTGCTCTCATTTCTCTCGTCTTGCGGGCAATTTCTCTCACCCAGTATGGTTAGGTTATGACCTAACATGATGTATGCTGGTGATCTTCCCGTTGCAGCATTCAAATGCCGGCGGAGGGTGAAGAGGGTGGCTGGCAGATTGTCTGCCCAGCTGGTATGCAGCTCACCCACACAGAGCCTCAGCTGTGCCTTCAAGTCCTGATTGCGGTGCTCTGTGGGGATAGCCCATGGGCCATAAACCACCATCTTCAAAGGACAACCCCCCCCCCCCCCTTACGGGTGCACATCTCTTGTCATTTTTGCCCAGAAAGTTGTGTACTTTTATCTCTGAGTACTTGCTTTAGGTACCCTCAATGTGCGAAAAATTCTTTCTCTAAAATTTTGATACTGCTAGCCACTCACGTACTCCTCATTGTATATGCCTCAACCCACCGGGAGAAATCATCTGTGACTACTAGGATGAATTTCTTCCCCTCATGGGGTACGGCCCCATCAGGTCTAGACCAACTTTCTCGAATGGCCATCTGGATAGGCAGGTCTGCTGTTGTTGTACTCAGTCATTCCTGCGTGCCAGAAAAAGTTCTGTTTTACATTTCTGAGTGTTTGCTCTGTGCCTGGGTGTCCGGTGATGTAACTGGCATGCGCGTAGTTTAAAACTTTCTCCTGGAAGTTCGGCGGCATATGCAGCCTCCACTTTGTTGTGCCTTTGACCGAGCATGATTTTCTATCACGTGCCACTGCTCTACTGTCCGTGCTGCACACTGTGCCTTCTCTCTCGCCACCGTGCAGCTGTCTTGTGTGCCTACTATCTCGCAGTATAGTTCGTCCACTAGGAAGTCTGTGTTTACTACTTGCATTATGTTGACATTCACTTCGTGAAACATTTCGTGGGGATCTGGTGGAAAAAGATTTTTCCGCTCTGCATCGTCCGTTTCTACTACACTTGTGTCTGGTACGTGTTCTACAGTGAAGTCGTACAACTGTAGGAGCAATGCACACTGGGTAAATTTGCTGCATGATTCTTTCATTGTGTGTAACCAGACAAGACACGTATTATCTGTTCTGAGGGTAAAATGCTGACATTCCAAATGTGGCTGGTACTTCTCGACAGTCTATACGACTGCTAATATCTCCCGCTTGTTAACATCATAGCGTCTTTCTACCTGGCCAAGTTTGGTGCTTGCAAAATCGATAATTCATTTGGTGCTGTCCTCTGCACACTGATACAGTATGGTACCCAGCCCCTCCTGGCTAGCATCTGTCTGTAGATATAAGTGATTGCCTGGATTGTACCTCACGAGCTTAGGAAAGGAATGGAAATGTAACATGGTCTCCTTAAATGCCTTTTTTTCCGTATCACCCCGCACAAACTGTTTTTGCGGAGAAAGATCCATGAAGGGTGCGGTCACTACTGCAATAATCCTTAATAAATTCCCAGAGCCGATTTACAAGTCCAAAAAATTTGCTCAGGTGTTTTCGAGTGCATGGTGCAGGGTAATTTTCTAATAACGGCAGCTGCTCGGGATTAGGTGTGTTTCAGTTCTCGTCTATGACGTGCCCTAACAACTGTAGCTTGCTTTTTCCTACACGGCACTTGTTCACGGCACATTTGAGGCCATTTATGGCGAGTCACTCGAGTACCATTGACATGTGGTGAACATGGTCTTCCCATCTACTGGATAATATAAATTACTTTGTCCAAGTAGGCTAACGTGAAATCACCGATGAGTCTGTCCAGGACCCGGACTATCATTGATTGGAAGATTGCGGGCGCTCTCTTTAATCCAAATGGCATCGCACAAAAATGGTACCTTCGGCCATCTGGTGTGTATGCGGTTTTCCCGCTAACTTCCGACTTTACAGGAATTTGCTAATACCCACTGTGGAGGTCAAGGGGCATCATCACGGTAGCTTTCCCCAACGAGGCAAGGGCATCTTTGACACTTCTGTAAGGTGGTAGGCCATTACAGGTCGATTGGTTTACAGGGCGAAAATCGTCACAAATGCACCAGCTCCTGGCTTTCTTCAGTGCCAATGTTATTGCCGAGTTGTATTTGCTATGCTTATGCTCTATAACTCCGTCAGCTAGTTTTTCCCTGACATGCTCGCACATGATTTTAGTCTGATGTGTCATATAACTCTGTGGATTGGCATAGATTGGCACCTCCTGTGAGAGCTTTATCTAGTGCTCGGCCACAGTTGTTCTTCGGAGCACATCGACTTTTGCAAACACTTATTTATGCTCGTCTACTATATGTTGGAATGCTGCCTGGTGTTGTGGCTGAATGTCATGATCAAACTTTGCGAGTATAACAGGGGTAGGTTGTCTGCAAAAGTTTTATCTATGTTATATACTGTGCGCCTTTTATTCGCACTGAAATGGATTTGTCTGGCAGCAGGCTCTACTACAGTATTCTGCTCATGCAGCCAGCACATGCCCAAAATCGCATCCTCCCTTATCTCTGGTGTTACAATGGCACTAGTTATCATTTCCAAATCCCTTACTTTGACAGTAACTATAGCTTGGCCCAACGCTCCACTACTCAGTTGGCCAGTAGCAAGATTAATTATGTGACTCGTGGGGGTTACATCTTTAGAATTTACAAAGCGGGGTTGTACGAAGTTATGTGACACTGCCATGTCGATAAGCATGTAGCATGGCTTTCCGTTCACATACACTAGGTTCCAAATAAAATGTGCATGGCTCCCGCTCACCTGTTGAATCAGTGCTTTTTGCAGTGTGTTCCTAATGTCTGTAGTTGTTACTGGGGTGGAAAGAGTATAAGGCCCCTTCTCCTTTACAATAAATTTCCCTGCTTATTGGATGTGGGCCCTTTGTAGTTATTCAAATGCGGATGGTTGGGGCACCTGCTGTACCAGTGGAATACCTCTGCTGGCCTACAATAATGGCAGAGTTTTGTGGGTTTTTGGGCCTTGTCCAGCCTAACTCGCATTTGCCTGACATCCTTACTCGCACTTTCACCTGTGAGCTTATTACCATTGCATGCACTTTTGCTTTGCTATAGCTCACACTGTTGTTCTATTCTCTGTACAAAATGTTTTGGGTAGCTGTCTACCTATTCCATTGCACGATCCTGTCTTCTGCACGCGACCCAAATCGCCATTGTGCAGCGCCACTTTTGCGGCGTGTTGTGCCCACATTGCGTTCGAGAACGATAGCAGCTTTCAAGATCTCCTCTATGCTGCTATTTAAGAAGGCCAGTAGTGCTGCACAGTACTCCAGCAATGCCGTCTCCATGAGGATCTCCAGGGCTTCCCTGTCTGGCAATTGCAGTTGAAAGTGCTTGATAACATGCACATTCTGGGTGATTAAGGTGGGAAATTGCTCACCTGGCTGCTGTTCCTGCCAGAGCAGATTTCTTTGTGCCTGTAGGGACTTGAAGACACTTCTGTACTGGCACTGGAAGGAGTGCACAAACTTCTACTATCCCATGCCATAGTAGTTCACATAATACCACCATTTGTCTGCTTCTCCTTGCAGTTGATTGCCAATGCAACTGGCCCACTCGTCCTCCCACATGTCATAATGTTTTAAGCACGACGTACACTCTTTCAAGAAGGCACTGGGGTCCTCACTCGCAGTGTTAGTGAACGTTGACAGATTCTGAAAGCATGCCAGAGTACATTTTAGGCCGCTGTCCATGCTCAGATTGCTGTTGGTCTTCTGTTCTCTTTGTGGTTCCTTCTCCACTGGTCAAATAGGGGCTGTGTTGACCTTGCAGCTGTGCGCGGTAAGCTAGGTAATCGGTGTGGGTGTTGGGATAGTTGCTGGGAAAATTGTAGGTATTGTTTGTGGAAACATATGTGGAGGATGGTAGGTAGAGAATTGTGGTAGGTACGGTGTTATTGGCTGGAGTGGTAGAAGTAGTAGTGGAAGTGCTGGCACTGGTTGTGAAAACTGCTCCCTCGGTGCTGGACGGCTGTCAGCTGTCACAGGTATGTCTTGGGCAGGTGACATGTTGCTTTCAACGTCCATGCCCTTGCAGTACATTTTCACATGCTGCACTCTGCGAGTGTCTGACCTCTCACTCTCTGCAAGTTCCAGTTCCGGTAACATTTCGGTGCAATCCTTGTCCACCTGATACTATTGTGTTGCTTCCCCCTTGGCTGTCCTTTTGTTGACACTAATGTAAACGAGGTTTTGTTTCCATGAGTAAATTGTAATTCTTTTGGATCATTTGTGGTCTTAAATGTTCGCTGCAGTCATCACAAATATATTGCATACCATTTATGGTGCTTTCTTGTGTGTTGCTCAGGCATTCCCGGTGCACTTACACTTGGCACTGTCCACAACTGATAGGGGCGGTTCCCGAACCAGCATATAACAATCTTGCACACAAAGGATTTGAAGAAAATTTGGTAAAATTATTGAAGTTTTATTGTCCGAATAATGTTCCTCGACTTTTCCTTGAAGAGCATTCCCGTGGTTGCTCACGACTTGGTGGGTTGCTGGGCTGGTATTAAAATTGTATTTACTAAGTATGTGCCCATATCATACTTATTTACCACATCTGTTGTTACTGGGTATAAACACTGCAAACATGCTTGCGCCAATGCACCACAGGGTATTGGCCCACTATGGTTGTTGGTAAACAATATCATGTGCTCGTGGGAGTATCGCGGTGCAGCATGGGCGAAAGCGTGTCGATGACGCGATACGGCTGTCCCTAGTTGGCACAGTGCAGGGGTAAACGACCGGCGGACCCACAGCTGACGTGCGACGCAGGTTGTCTGTTGGTCGCTGGTGTTCGGAGAGCATGGGAGAAGAGGGAGGAACTTCGCAATGTTCGTTTCTCCTTCTCTTTGTTTCGCCCAGCTCCTTGGCACAGCGCTGGTGGAGGGGGTCGATACGTGGCGACTCACACATCACGCATTGTGTGTGCAGGATTTTAAGTACACGATACTTTAACTGATATTTATGTTGCACTGAGTGTAGTTATTTCATGGCGCATCAAGTAAACACAGCCTTTCGCTGGCCAGGCAAGCGACATGGAACGATAGCTAGGTGGTTCTTAGTCGTGTGTCTGGGCTGCTTTCTCAACGTAATTCACTCAGACCCTTCCTTTAGATGGCAGATTTAGCGGAATGTTTAGAATGCAACACAATAATGACTAGACTTTAACAGGACTTTAAATGAGGCAAACTGACATTTAAACAATACAGTACTATCCCCATTAAAAGTAACCTTTACAGTACAAAAGCAGCACCTAATGTTAACTTCTGCTTAATCAAGGAAAACGTATTTTAAAAAGTCTGAAATCGTTCATTTCAAAGTTAGCGAGAACCATAATGTATTTTACAAAAATGTAAGCGCACACCTCTATCAATAAGTTTAGACTGTTTTCTCATTGTCTCAATAGACTGGGCTGAAACGTCTCAGATTTTCATACATATTTATTTACTAGGAGCTTATTTAAATTTTCCCGACTTACAAACTCACACAAAAAGTAAAAAATTCTGAAATATTTAGTTTTTTTTTGTAAACATTTAAATGTTTGATATGAAAATATGTAAGAAAGGTTAAACCTTCCCTTTCTTGAAAAAGGCTTAAATCATCTTTTGTTCGGCGACAGAATTGAAGTTTTTGTTTATAACACACCATGCTCAAATTGTTTTATTATTTCTAACTTTTCCACGGTAGTTTAAACTGTCCTTTTACACTTTGTTGACATTGCGAAAATGCCACTACAAACACTACAGTGTACAGTGGAATGATTTGGGTCCCAGGCCGGCAATCGATAAACTGGCAAGACGTTGTTGTGCTTATAAAGAGGGTGGGAGAGGGGGGTTACTGAGGCCATGTCCGAAATCGAAATGGCAAATTCGTAGTTTTGTAATTTCGTAAGTTTCACTTCGGAAGTTGTCGATAGTCACTTGTTTAGCCCTCGTGTTGGTGCATTTTTTCATTAACAGTGAAATATATTTTTATTATAATTTAATATTTAAAACGAATGTAATATTTATATAATCATCATTGGAATGCTGTGCATACATTAATAAATAAGAAAATTAGCTATGCAATAATAACTTAAAAATAATTTGTTGCGAAATATATTAACAAAGCACAACAACTACTTACTTTATAAAACATGCCTAGTGTATTTTATAAATAATTTTTTGTTTTAGAAAACAATCACGCATGTGTTCAATTTATACTTTTGTTAACATCTGGTGCTAAATAGAAAATACGAAATACCAAAATTCCAAATATGTTACCATTTTGTATACAAAATCGGGTCACTTGATCATATTGCCAACAAATTCTGCCATTGCGGAGATGGCCTGAGATGAATTGAGTCAGACGAGCCACAATGAATGGAAATGGATGTCTCATGCGGGTCTCTGTGACAGGCTGACATTTTAAAGATAAACATCAGCTTATGCGGCGCAGCATTAGACGATGTAGAGTATCGCTGCTTGTTAAAAGACATACTTTACAGCATCACCATACTGCTGTACATATAAGCCGAAAACTGGTTAAGTGAAGCACGAATAAGCTGCAGTGTAGGTACTATATTTGCCCGGCTGTCTGTCTTGTTCCATGATCCACAATGGCAGTGTTCGGGGATGGCGGTTAAACTGGCCCGAATGTAATTTTAATTATTTGAAATCTTTTTACAGGCATACTTCGGCAGAGTACATTATACATACATAGTCCATATACAAAATGTTCCCCTTAAACATAGTCGGGTGTAAATATGTGAAAACAGTTATTCTGAACGACACGTGATGTACACACAATTGTCGAGGCAAAAGGCTAAAGTTACTCTCAAATATCCTGTGATGCAGACATGCGAAGGCAATGTTTACTGGATTGCGAAGTTATTCTGAATGTTGTGATATGTAAACTAATATTGTTATTGGTATAGAGATTGCACTTGAACATCCTGGGATGTGAATAATTGAAAACAAATTTCTCTGAATGTCGTGGGATGTTATTAAATGACACATAATTTAAACTGAAACATCGTGAGATGTAAGCTTGGGAAACAAAGTTACACATGACTGTTTTGGGACATATGCAAATGAACATTTTTCTAGTTCACTGCACTTGTACTCGCACATTTGTTCACTGTTCTTGTCGAAGCCCCACATCATGGGAAAACCATATGTCAAGGAGGGTGTTCCAGGGGTTGTGATATGTCCACACCTTAACTTATGAGACTAAGGGGTTTGACTGATGAATTGCTTGGCGCCATAACTCAGTGAACACGAGTTAGTTGAGGGTCGTGTGAAGTGGAGACCTCTGCAGGTATGCTATAGCTGTAGATGGTGCATTTAATCCAGTATGCCTGCCTTGTTTTCACCAATATGTTGGTGAGGTTGTGATCCACTTCGTACTCTTTTACCTACTTGTGATGTGTTGAAAGGGGGTGAAGTGCCCTATTAACCCAGATGGTGTTAAAACAAGTTAAAAGCCAGTGTGGGCTTAAAATGTTTACTTTGTACCCCTCAGCACAAAGAAAAGAAAGTGTACTGGTATAATACGTTACTATGTAATTTAAGTGGTTACAGAAAAGTTTGAATGTGCCAAGGAAGTCCACATGGAGCAAAACTCCCATACTGCTGGCCGGTCCTAGTGCTTAAGTCAGACTGGTATCATGGTGTCGGCTTCCACCAGGGGTGACTGTAGCTTGCATCAAATATTCGTCGAAAATACACTGAGCCCTCTTATGACTAAACAAAATTAAGACCAGTTTAGGAAGTCCTCTGGAAATGATAATACATATTTACTTTCATACATTTGAATAAAATAAATAATGAAAATGAATAAAATATGTGTTTGAAAATTGGCTGTACCACTTCCAGAAAATCTCACGAATGGGCGAGTCCAAGTGTCCCAGTCTGAGGGTGGGCAGGGGGTTGGACGAGTCAGTTCCTCAAAGGGGGTGTGAGTAGCCATGCTTTATTTAATACTTCATAAAGAAATGGAACTGAATTAGTTAGATACGTTGTTCGAAGGGTCTGAAGAGATTTCATGACTTCTGTCGGACTGGCCAGGCCCGACACAGCTCGTGGATTACCATCCTGAGAAAACCACCAGGACAAGAGTCTTCATCACAACCAATGTCCGACTTCTCCTCCCGAAATGGAATCAGACCAACCAGTGCAAGCACCACAATGCTCCAACAAGATGCAACAGAGTCCAAGCAAATTATACGATAAGCCCCACAATACCTCTGCAGATAGGACTCAAGAGACAAAACTCCTGGACTTGGACCTACCTAAAGACTAGTCTTTACATAAAAGTTGTATGTATGAAGTACACATCTACATACATGTACATACACTCCTAAACACTGAATGAAGAGGGAACCCAAATAACAGTATTACGATTTACATGACAATGAAAAACTTTTCGAAATGATCATGAGAATACATCTTATAAACTACGTGACCATGAAAACCCTAATGAAATGAGCATGAATTGGAGAACATATTTCCCTGGTCTTCCCCCACAAGAAAAAAAAAACAAAAACAAAATGACCTACTAAGATCATACACAAAATGAATGATTACGAGATGAATTCCAAAGTACGTACTATTACAAAAAACACATTTTACAATTTTAAATACCTTACAAAACATTATAATAACTACAAATTCCTCAATTTCAATCCAGCGGTTCTGGGAGCCAACATTCCTCTATGAAGAGGTGCGTAGTTTTACCTGTGATACATGAGCCTTAATAAAACTCCCCAGGTAATTCTCTTCCTCTAACAGCAATGTGACAGGAGAAAGAAATCACTTTATCCTAAAATGACCCGAAAAATTGGGTGTCAATTTGGCACTAATTTGAGCAGCTTTATTGCTCAAAAAGTGGGTTTCAAGATAGACTTTGTCCCCCACACTTGACGAAACAGATCCACTATGGTAAGTATTTCTAGATCCTAACCTGGAATGATATTTATTAAGATTCTGAGAGGCCTCCCCCCATATTTTCTTAAGATCTTTCCGATCTATGGTATCCCAATAAAACTATTGAAGACTCCAGGAATGAATTAAAGGATGGAAAAGCCTTCCAAAAAATAATCCTGATGGTATTTTCTTGGTGGCAGTAATTACTATATCATTAAAGGCCAAAGATAATTGGTATAGAACTGTATCGCAGTCGTTATGGGAACTGGTCTGGAATGCCCTTAAGGCTGCCTTCAGATTCCGCTTATATTGTTCAACCAAATTCGCCTGTGGATAATAAGGTGGTGTTTTTATCAACTTTATCCCCCATGAAAAAGCTAATTTTTTAGTTTCAGTACTGACTAAATATGTGGCATTGTCAGTCACCAAATGTACTGGTGACTCGAAAATCGGGAAGAACCTTTGACTATGTAGTTTACATACTTCACTTGACTTCATGGACTGCAGCAGAAAAATAAACACATTTTAGGGAAATTATCAACGGCTACAAGTATAGAAGAAAAACCTGATGTGGTCCTGGGTAAAGGTCGAAAGACATCCAAATAAAGTTGTTACCAAGGAAAGCTGGCTGCAGTGACACTGTAAGGATGCCTCATATTTACTTTTCGAAGTTTTGCCTTTTGGCCATCCTCACATTGTCCCTCTAGCTCTTCTACCTCTTTTGCCAAATCTGGCCAAAAAAGAACGTTTTCTTTGTACGATCAACTGTCTTGTCATGACCCAAATAACCACCAAAATATGTATTATGGTAATAGTGGAACATTGGTCCATGCAATACTTGAGGTACAAAGAAATTAAACCTATGAGTCTTGGGATTCACATGACTGGCATACACTACTGCCTTTGCGAACTTCATAAGGCCCTCCCTTGCCAGCATCAATACCTGCCTTTAATCTGACACATTCTGGGTCACTTCCTTGATGATATTGTAGCTCCAGGTAAACTTGAGGAAAGTCATTCAAAACCTTAATTTGATTATTATTATTTTCTTTTGCTACAGAATTAAGATTAATGCCATTATTATCTACTTGGACCTGCTGGTCTACCAAATTAAACAATTCTCAAATCTGCTTATTTGCTAAATTATAATCCACTTGAATCGACTGAGCGACAAAATTAGTAGCATCATCTTGAACCACTCCAACCTCCTCAGGAGTGTCAATGGAAAATTCTTCAACATCGAATATACCAGATAAAGCATCTGCGATGCCATTATCTACTTCTTTGATATGCTTGACATTAAATTTAAACCAGGTTAGACGTACCAGCCATCTGGCTAACGTACCTGCAGATTTATTGGATGCCAAAAACCAGCTAAGAGCCTGGTTGTCAGTGTGTAATTCGAACTCGCCACTTTCTAAGTAGTCACAAAATTTTCCCTTGCCAAATATGGCCATGAGCACCTCTTTTTCGTATGCTGAGAGCTTTTTCTCAGCAGAAGTAAGAAATCTACTGGCATACACTACTGGATCTAAGCTGATATCCTTTGATAGAGTACTGCTCCCAATGCCTTGGAACTGGCATCTACTTGAAGGAAAAAAGGACTTTCAAAGTGGGGTAAATGTAATACTGGAGGGGTTACTAATTTCTCTTTTACTGGAGAAAGCCTGGTCCTCTTTCTCTCTCTATACAAAATCAACTCCTTTGGGTTTAGGGCATTTACAATTTCAGATAATTTTGTGAAACCTGAAATAATTTTGAAATATAACCCCACCATCCCTAAGGAAAACTGCAACCCTTTCAGACTATTTCGCACAGGGAAATTCACTATGGGTCAGATCTTTTCCAGATCCATGATCAATTTCCCATCAGAAATTACAAAGCTTAGGTACCTTACATAGGCATTCGCCCATGCCACCTTTTCTGGTTTGACTGTTAGTCCAGCTTCCCTTAGGGAGGACAGAAAAAGATGGAGATGTTCAACATGCTACTGTAAACACACACATCATTGATGTAAGTAAAAAGGAAGTCATACTGAAATTTTCTTACAACCTGAAATAAGTGTGTGTGACATTTCCTGAGGCCCACAGTTCACTCACATAGGCAGCCTCTGTCGTTGGTATTGTCCCCACAGCCAAAATTTTGCGGGACTCCAGGTGCAACTTACACTTTAGGAATGCTGAATTTAAATCGAATGCCAAAAAATACTTTGCCTTTCCCACATCCTGGAAAACAGATTCAATAGTTGATAATGGATAAGGATCTACAAAAATTACTTTATTTACCTGTCGGTAATCGCAAATCACATGATGCTGGCCAGGAACCTTTTTCGGCAATAAAAAGGCCAGACTGGAATAAACACTTGACTCCTAGCTGGGATCAGCGTGTGTGAAGCGCAAGTACTGGCGTGCCGATTCAGCGCTAATGGGTTTGATATAGTGCCGCGAGTGCAATCAGTAATTATTTTATGGGCATCAGCTAACCTCCGATGAGAATCTGCTTGGGTTAACACAAGACTCTTTAGGTGGGCCATCGTCGAAAAGCCCAGGCTAATGAACCTGTGCTTCCTAGTGTCTACTTGTAAGTGGTGAAAACACTCTGCCAAACATAAATGCTCTTGGACTGGGATATCCCGGCTCCCCAGCAAGGCATTACTGAACACACTGAATACTTTCGACTTACATGTATCACACATGCTGGGATATACAGGTTCCTCAGCACACCTTACCAATATTGAAAGACTCGACGTCAAAGATAGACATTCAAATGCTCTGAGTATATGGTCGGCAACACGTGTTGCTTCCGAAAAAAAAATTATGTTGCCGCAAATTTAATACTTGCCTCGCAAGCGAGAATAATGTAGTTGGAGTCGTTTTAATTCAGTAAAATCACTGATTATTCAGAAAGCACATAGATGGTACAAATTAAAGTCACGATTGAGCAGGCATGCAGCACGAAGCCTCGCACTGAGTAAAGCTGTGAAATGCCATAAGCGTTAAAAATATTAAAATACAAAATTAACTGGAGGGGCAGCGAGTCTGGTATACTCAGAGGTGCACTAATGATCGAAAAAGGTTCCAGAATTATAAGTCTTTTGCAGTTACTGATTAGTTACAAAATTGCTTCACCTCTCAGCTGCAATGTCGCGACTTATCCTGATGCCCGATGAACCAAGTCTAAAGATGGTGGTTTGGCGTCGGCGTCGTGGCCGAAATCATACCAACTACAAAAATCCCTCGCGGGAAAACATGAAATGGATGATACGAAACACAAAAATGCATGAAATACATATTGATTGGCACCTTAACCCTACCACTTGCATAGGAAAATATAACAGGCTGTAAAAATTACATCACAGTAATTTTTATAAAAGAGATTAAGAAAGCTGTTTAATGCTGCAGGCATTTTTGGAAAAGCTTGAAGACATGATTACACCTTAAATTAAGTAATAATTGCTGAGTTTTCATTTGAATTACATCAACCAAATATTAATATTAAAATAAAATATAAAAGGAATGTTGTTCTGCTCGGTTCCAGAGTGCTGCTTCGCACTAGCAGTGTCAAAATATCAATATAAACATTTTACTTCTTTATGGGAATAAATTGGCCCTTATATGGCTCTTAACTAATTTAATTATGCTGAGCACGATGTGCTAATCAGTTTTCCATACTACTGTGAGATGGCTGTGTTCTGAACACCCACGTGCATCGACGTTGGGAAATGTATTATTCGGTTACATTTCGTGGGATTTTGTTACATTCATTTGTAGTGTGCTATTATTTAATGGTGTTAGTTTTACACATAGTCGTACTGTAAATAAAGCTTTACTAAGAATGATACCCCTTGTGCACATTTACAAACACTGCACTGATTCATGCCATGCTGTTGGTGTTGCTGGCCTTCGGTAGGGTGCTCCATAGCCAGCGATCTACCCCCATCATCTTGCTTATCTTCGTCCAGAGATAGTGCACAGGTGGACAAGGGCTGTCGTCGCATGAGCCGCGGATGGCGTCAAACGCCCCCCTCCCATTTGTGAGCTCTTTCGACCCGTGCCTCAGGTCGTTCTGCAGCAATGTCGCCCCCATCTGGGACATGGCCGCAGCTGGTACTGACGATTGGAGTCTGGACGCTGGAGTTGTGGCGCCATGTTGTCTCTTTGCCATTGGTTGGTAGTACTGCCTTGGCAGCACCAGTACCTCAACGGGATGCTCTGATGGCGCTGTGGTCTTCGCGGTGGGATGCCAGATGCGTCGCTGCTGTATCTGTCACTGTCGTAGTCTGCTTTGCTGTTCCTCATCTAGTTGTTTGCGTCGGTAGCAGGTGGCGAAGGTACCGCACTACCCATTGTGTCCTCACATTGCACTTCACTGTCTGACACCTTTTCCCTATTGGATGTGTTTGCACCAGGCCAAGGTATAGTCACGAGAGTTACGTATGGCTGTGTTGTTTTTAGCTGTAACATCATGCTGACTTGGCGGCAGAGGTGCCACGGTCGAAAATTCCCCACCGTCTTGTGTTGCTGACAATGAGCCTGTCTGGGGCGGTCGGGCGTTGGTGTAGTAGACTGTCTCAGGATTGAGTCGTCTGTCTGAGCTCTGGGCACGCTAGTGCTCGTGGATCTTGCTATGTGGATGGGCAGTGCTGCAGCCATTGGTAGCTTACCCCACGCTTCTTCCAATTGTTCTAACTGGTCCCTATTGGGCGTCTAAACACCGGGCATCAGTTGAGAGCAAATTTATGACTTTAGCAGCGATGTACGAACTGATGTTGTTGTTGTTGCCATGACAGCAGTTATGTTTTCATCATCTTCCATCTGATTCCTATTGAGCGTCGAGACACAGGGCATCGGTTGTAAAATTGACGTAACCAGAAATGTGCTAGGTGTGTTTGTTTTGATTTGCATGTCCATCTCCTAATCTGCTTCCTTGCTAGAGGGTGTTCGATCTGTATTGGGCGTCGTGACGTTGGGCATCGAAACACTGTTCCCAACTCCTGTAGCATCTGAAATAACTTTTTGACTTTCCTCAAAATCTGTAGATGGTGGGATGAGGAAGGGAGGATGTCATGTAGTCCTTCGCCTGTCCCCCTAATGTCACCATGGTGTAATGATACACTCCTCCTCACACTGATTCTTACCATGTAGGTAGTGTTGCCTAGTTTGCTATTAATAGGGTAAGGTTGACTCCACTTAGCCACTCTGCCTGCCCAAAAATTTTTATTTCCTGCCGATTGTGGGTGCTCATGTATGTAAACAAGATCTCCTACTTCAAGTTCATGTGGTGGGTTCTGTGTTTTAGGGAGCCATGACTTAATATAGCGGTCGTGCTGTTCACGTACTAGTTGCATAATTTATTGTCGTCCTTCCTGTCTGTATTCTTTTACAGTTACAATGCCAGGGAAAGTTAGTTCTCCTGGTCGCGCGAGATTTCTTCCCTGTAGGATCTCGACTGGAGTTTTTTTTCCCATAGTTGCATTAACATGTGTTCGTAAACAAAACAAAGCTGCCTGCAGAGGGGGTGACCATATTGTGTGGTCTGTCCCTGTTATTGTGTTTTGATGTTGTTTGACATTAATTTGACAGCACTGTAATGGGTACAAAGTCCCACATTCCATTTATTATGGGTGTCAAAGTTACTATGGAGCTGTTATTAACCTTTACGTGTCCAGTCACATCCTACCTCAACACTTCACTAACCTGCATGTCCTTATTGCTCCGTTGATATGCCGGATAGTCTCTGGTTGGTGTATACAGCAGTTCCTGATGACTCGTTGGTATTGGGTTCTCCATAATGCTGGTGCAGTGTAGCAGATCTCCACACAAGAACACATCCTGGCACTCGTTCAAGATGTTTTGCACTGCACTTTGGTATTCTTCTGGCTCTGTATGGTCGAAGATACTCTACTTGATTTCTTCCAACATGGTTGTGGTCCCATTGATGTGTCCGTTAACTGCACTCATAGCAAGCTGGACTGTTTGTTTACACTTATTAAATTGCTTTTGATCCACTTATGTTCCATTGATGAAATTGTGCGATGCTGCGGTGTCGATTAATGCGACAGTGGAAATAATGTTGACAATAATGGTGATGCATAACAAACTGTCATAGTTCTGGTAGATCTGGCCCAAGTAGCTGAATGCTGTTGTTGTTTCGGGGATAAGGGTGTGGTCTCTCTATCCCTGCACTCATTTTCCGAACCTGTGTTTGGTTTTTGGCAGGTCGGACAGTGTCGGTGCCAATGCATCTGTTCACTGGGGCAGTACCTGCATGGAGTGTATGGTGGCCATTCCGTTCTGTCACTTCCCCATGTCAGTTGCGTGTTGCTTTTGTGCTCCGGTCTGCTTGCCCCTGGCACTGCCGCTTCGTTCAGGTGTTAGGCGGGTGGCTGGCCTCCAGGGGCCCTGATGTTATTGTTTTGATGATTGGTGGGTGTGGCAATGTTTACATTCGGCAGACCACATGGTGGTGCTCCCCACTGACATAGCTCTGTTGTCATGTGCGATGCCAGCAGGTGTTCTGATGGAATTTTCAAAGCCATGGTGTATTGCTGATTGTAGAGCTGTCCAGTGTTCTGGTTGCACTGCTTCTGTCACTGCTTCTAATACATCAGCTGTAGCAACATGATGGTAAAAACGTGTCACTAGATTCACTTTGTGTCTCAAAAATATTTCTAAATCTTCATGCAGCCGTTGTTTTTCGGTAGAAATGCTAACCTCTGTTTGTATAGTGGTATTTGGTAATGAATTTTTCCCAGGCCATCTCTGATACTTCGCCACAGCTCTCCACTAAATTCTCGCATCACCTGTCAACTGTCTTCCTACCACACTCGGCCATTCTTCCATTGCTAGACCATATTGTTGCAACCTCTGGGCACACTCCTCGATAAGCGCCCTTGGATCCTCTGTGCCATGTCCCATAAAATTAGGAACGATTTGGAATTTTGCATGTGTTTTGTACGGGATGATGTAGGGATATGGGGGTGGGTGTGGTTCAAGTGGTGAGGATGTTGCGGCAGGTTGTTGGATTGGTAAGCGTAACACATTACGAATAGGTCGTGGTAAGGTAATGGTTTGCTTTTGTCTGATTGGCTCGAACACTGTCGTTTGTGCTAGTAGTTGTTTCGCTATGTTTATCAGTCCATTCAGCAGCCTCGTACAAGTTTGACACTGAGATGGTTGTTTCGGTGTTATCCCCTACTCACACGTAGCACTTACCTGAGATTCCTGTCCCTGATGGCATTCGTCCTGGATGTTAGTGGTCCTGTTGGTCTGCTTGCACAAACCTCATGCTGTGTAGTCCCATGCCATGATGTTGTCCACTGGTGTTGAATGGTTACTACGGTTTCTTGCTAGGGCTAGGCAACACTGGTAGCACACAAACTGTCCCAAACACCCACTTATCCTCTCTGCTGTATTTAGTGTGCTCTCCGACTGTCTGTTCCAGCAACATATGCAGGACGACAGACCTCGCTCTTATCCCTTACGCCGCAGTCGAAATACTGTCTTGGCGCATGAGTGTCCCACTGGTTGGTCGCACTGATTTGTTGTGTATGTCACCGAAACATGTTGTGGTGGGCATCTGCAAATATTTTCCAAGGGTTCATACTTAACGAACGGACCACTGTATGTTATTTTCTTGCAATTTATGTACACCACTGCTTGCCAACACTCCATCGCGGCAACATGTACACGTCGCAGTTGACCGTCGCCGTTGACCATTGCGGTTGTGCAGCTGCACGGATATCTTCATGGGGCTACGGCACTCCTGCTCGTGTATTTGTCCCATGCCTGTGGACAATGTTTCTCCTCTTAGTTGGTCGCGGTTGTTATCGGGGTAGGGCGAATATGTGCTCAGCTCCCCAGTGCGCGATGCGGACGACCGAGGTAGTTCGTGAAACAGTGGATGGTTGGAAACATGTACCATTACCGTTCCAGGAATGCCAGTGGGGGCTGCCTCCTCGCATTATACGTTCGCCAACATTGTAAAATGGCAGTTCTATGCTTGGTCAACCATGTGGCCATGACGTTTTGCCACACGAATTGGTCGCCATTTGACGCCTACTGGGGATCGGTGTGTGTGGAGCCCAAGTACGGGCATGCCGATTCAGTGCTAACCAGTTTGACACAGGGCCGCGAGTGCAAACAGTAATTATTTTATGGACGCCAGCTATCCACCGAGGGGAATACGCTCGGGTTAATGAGATACTGAGGGCCTCGAGGTTTACTGAGGCTATAAAGTTGAGATTTGGCTAGATGAATAATAAGTTTACTCTGGCCTTATATAAGGGAGGAGAGGTGTATTGCAGGCAGTGCGGCAACATGCCAGAGACAACAGGGCATATTTTAGGTGCTTGCTCTTATACCAAGGATTTGTGCATCAACAGACACTATGAGGGTGTAATATTTTAGCCCAGGAATGAACCGAGCAGAGAATAGAAGGAATTGTAGTGGAGGAACCCACCCTTGAAGTGGCCAGGAATAAATATAAACCCGAATTAGTTCTGGCAACAAATAGGGAGGTGTTCACCGTAGAAGTAACGGTGGGGTATGAAAAAGGTAATAGCTTGTCAGAAGTTGGTCAAGAGAAGATTGAGAAATAATAGGTCCTGGAAGAGGAGGTTGGAAAGAAGTTTTGTGGAAAGAGGTACAGAGGGGTTGTCCCAGTCACTTTGTTAGCGAGAGGGGTAGTTCCATCGGAAACAATTAAAAATTAGAGGGAATAGGAATTGGCTCAAAAAATTTGTACTGGAGACTGAGTTTGAATGTTTTGAGGAGTTCGTTGGAAATCTGCGCAGGTTTTATTGGTGGTAAGATAAGAAATGAAGATGTTTTAGTTAGTTTTCAGCTCGGTCCATTGTGGGTTTAGTTTTAAGGATAGGTTTTAGTTGTTTTTTTAATTTTATGACGATTTTATAAAAAATATTTTAGGCTGTATTTGACCACGTATATATTGAAATGGTTGGGTTTTAATTGTTAGGTTTTACTATGTTAATGACGATTTTATGTAAAATGAATATAATATGTATGTTTATTATATGTACATTTTAAGAGTATGTGTTGTATAATTTAATATTTCTGTTTTTTTTATATTAAATATTGACTAGAAGTTAGTCTTTTTGTTTTGACAATTTAAATTAATTTTTTTTATTAATCTTAAGGGTAATGGTTTCTTTAAATTTTATTATTGGATCATATTATGTGTTATATTCTATAATTGACAAAAATTGTCATTTGGTTTAGATGAGTCTTATAACAATTGTAATATGGAATGTAAGAAATTTTTAAGAAGTAAATTTTGGTTTCTGTTTTCTTTTTGTTTAGAGATTTATTATTGTTTCATTGTTTTAATATGTTAATGATTGTATACATTTTCTGTGGAGTAATGTAAAATTATCTCTTTGTATTGTTTTAAATTAATACAATGTTTTGTGTTCTGGTTTGGATAAATAATTTAAGGATATTTTATTTGGAGTAATGTTATAATAATTATTTTAATTTTTTAATTTTAATTTTAAATGTGTGCTTCTTTGGTATTATAATGAGAACTTTATTTTTGTAAAATATTCTCCAATGTATCAAATTTTAATGTTTAACTAATTATAAGTGTTAATAATACACAATGCATGTTGGAAAGGGATTATTTACTCTTCTTGGGCCATGGTCGAAAAGCCCAGGCTAATGATCCTGTGCAGTTACTGCAGTTACTGATTAGTTACAAAGTTGCTTCATCGCTAAGCTGTGTCGTCGTGATATACCCTGTTGCCCATTGAACCAAGACTAAAGATGGTGGTTTGGCGTCGGCGACGCCTCATGGCTGACGTCATACCAACTACAAAAATCCCTCCCAGGAAAACATGAAATGGATGATATGGAACACAAAACTGCATGAAATAGGCCTACACATTGATTGACACCTTAACCCTAGCACTTGCATACAAAAATATAACAGGCTGTAAATTT
This sequence comes from Dryococelus australis, assembly GCA_029891345.1. Taxonomy (NCBI): domain Eukaryota; kingdom Metazoa; phylum Arthropoda; class Insecta; order Phasmatodea; family Phasmatidae; genus Dryococelus; species Dryococelus australis. Next base: position 66,877,578 of record CM057009.1, on the reverse strand, counting down.
ATGCCTCAGTAATTTTTATAAAAAATATTAAGAATGCCAGTTAATGCTATGGGAGTTTTTGGAAAAGCGTGAAGACATGACAACACTTTAAATTAAATAATAAATGCTCAGTATTAATTTGGATTACATCGACCACACATTAATATTTAAAATAAAATATAAAAGGAATTTTGTTCTGCTTGGTTTGAGCATGCCGCTCTGCATTAGCAATATCAACATGTCAATATCAACATTTCACTACTTTATGGTAATAAATTGGCCCTTTTATGGCTCGTAACTAATTTAATTATGCTGATCACGATGTGCTAATCAGTTTTCCATAATATTGTAGGATGGCTGAGTTCTGAACACCCACATGTTTCGATGTTGGCACATGTATTATTTTGTTATGGTTCAAGGGATTTGGTCGCATTCATTTGTAGCATGCTATTATTTAATGGGGTTAATTTTACACATAGTGGCATTGCAAATAAAGGTTTAGTAAGAATTATACAGCTTGTGCGCAGTTACAAACACTGCACTGATTCGCATCATGCAGTTGGTGTTGATCGCCTTCGGCAGGGCACTGCATGGCCAGTGCTCTGCCCTGCCACGTTGCTTTCCTTCCTCCAGAGATAGCGCATGTGTCGACAAGAGTTGTCGTCGCACAAGCTGCGGATGGCGTCACACTAACAGAAGGCTCTACAATATTTTCTGCTTTCAACTCGCAAACAATATCCTTAAATACCTTCAATTTTGGTGGAGATAGCCAATACCTGAAAAGACAGGTTCCTTATCCTTTACTTTTCAAAAGGATGAAGGTTGCTTAATATAGTGTCCTAGCATCTTTGTGACAACATCAGAAAATTCCATGTGTAACTCTTCTAACTGCCTATCTTAATCTCGAATTTGTTTCTGTACAGCAATAACCTGATAATTTAACCTCCTAGAATGAATGAATACTGGTCGGTTTTTACAAAATGCACAGCCTAGTTCTTTCTTCGCGACATTAATACAAGCTTGCGCCTTTCGTAGTAATTATACTGCTAATAATATTTCATGGCTCAAATCAGGGAGAATTCTAAATTCAAACCTCCAAGTAAAACCGTCAGTTTTAATTTTAAAGGTGGCAATACCTTGAGAACTTAATACCACACCATTGGCTAAAGAGAAACCAATTCCCTTCTGTGTTTGCACCTTAATAAGGCCCTTCGGCTTGTTTTTCAAAAGGTAGTTGTAAAACTCATGATTTATTAAAGAAAAAGTAGCCCCTTAATCCAAAAGGGCGGCTACCTTTATCTGATCAGAAATAATAACAGGGCTATAGAGCAAAGTATATTTACATTCCAAGCCTAAGCTATTTATGGAATGATACACTATTACGTTCCCTTTCTGTGGGCAATGTGCTTTTATGTGCCCCTTTTGTTGGTAAAGTTAACAAACAATATCCTTCCTCGTATCCTCTTTAGATTTATTTCCATTAACCTTTCCTGTCTGAGAGTACCACACCCAAGACTGTTTCCTGCCATTAGTTAAGCTCTCCTCCCGGGCTACCAAAAACACAGATTTCCTATGAAAAAATGATCTGGCCATATGATTACTCTTTCCTCAAATGATGCAAAACATTGTAGTTCCCTTCTTATTGTCTTCCTTTGGGACAGTTTTTACCGCACCACTCCCCAGTCTTGAAGAACAGTCCTGCATTGTGCGTTCTATGCCATTTACTAAACTCAAAAGTTTTTTAAAGGTTTAGGCTGTGCAGCAAAAGCAAAAAATCGGCTACTCTTTGGAAGCAAGTTAAAAACATCAGTTGGGTAAAGTAATCCTCCGCACATGGGTACCAAGAACCCCTACTTAACCCATAATTTCCTTCACGAAACTTTGCATACTTTGGTTCGGTAGTTGTCTTTTTTTCGTCAATTTCATGAGCGATTTCATGACAGCAACCTCACTCGAAACTTGTTTAATGTATGATTTTACTAAACCCTCAAAATTCCCATTTGCGTCCCTTGCCTGGCAAAAAAATTGGTCGGAACTCTTCTGGTACTTTAAAAGTGACAGTGGCATACACTGCTTGCTTACAGCATACATTTAAGGCAATAACTGATTGTAATGCAACAAAAAATAAAACAACTGCCTCCAAGGTGGTATTAACTAGAACTGGCAATCTTGCCGATAACTTCGATGGTACGTATTTTAACAACTTGAAAACAGGATTACGCTCACTCGCTGCAGCACTGGTGATATTTTCCCCTTCTTCATTACTCCGAACCAGAGCATGTGCCTTAAGCCTCAAATCAATGACTCTTATCACCCTCGGCTACTGCCTCCCCTGTTTTCGCCAGAAGCTGGGAAAGTGCGGCCTTACTTAGCTTTTGGATCCACCCTGTCGACATATTTGAAATTAGTAAACAAGAAGTAAACAAAAAAAAAGACCTACCCAAACCACTGGACTAAAAGTGGTAATTTTCTAAGTGAAAACATTACTTGCACCTCAAAGTAATTCCTGTGTGTACTCAAAAACCATCTTTGTATGCCAGAAATCAGAAAAACTTTGTGCAAAAACAACAGCAGAGTGCAGAGGGATTCTCCTGCGACACCTTTCTCAAAGAGCATGGCAGAGGGGGACTTATACACAGCCCAGCAATTCAAAATACAAAACTTCAAAAACATATGTTTAAACAAAAGACGAAATGTAAGGATTCCTGGCACAAAACATTAAAAAAACCACACATGAATTATCTTGTGTATAATTTGACTAACTTATTAATTTTTACAAGTACACATCAATATTCTCAAATATATGCAAAAAACTTTTAGCATTTATGGAAGTAGATAATATTTTCCTTATCACACCTGTTTTCACACCAAGTAAAGATATTGACTGGATATTATACAATGAAATGGGCATATAAAATTGTGCCTTTTTAATGATGTAAATATAAACGCTGTAAGTTTAGATTATGGCAAGATTCCTAGAAAAAACTGTATACGATATAACCTAGGGTAAAATTCTCAACTCCACTAGAATTCCTCTATGAACATGGAGCGAGAGAGAGATGCTCTTTTAAAAATACCTGGTTTTGACTAGATAATGTTCTTTGTCTTTTACAACCAGAAGAATCTGTGTCTTAACATCTGTGTTAAACTGTGTCATAAATGCACATTCCGAGAATATTCTGAATTGACTTGTTCTAGAAAAAAATATATATATTTAAATTTTTGTTCCATAACCAAAAACTGTGTCTAGTCATGTATTGGTACATTTCTTATGCACAGTCTGGGAAAATCTTAACTTGACAATTTTTGTAATTATTTTCACAATCAGGAAACTATCTTTAAACACATTTTGTATGTGTTTCCAAAACACCTTCTAAAATTGCTGTGACTTGCAATTTCTAAAGACATTTATTTCTATTAAAAATCCTACCATGGCTAAAAAGGTTTTTATTTTTCCTAAAAACTGTAAAACAATTTCAATTATCTTTACAGAAATTTGATATTTACAATATTTTCTACATTGCTTTGTTTGCTTTGTACTATTTTAAAGTGACACTTCAGGTCAGCCACTACGTTGAGACTTCATTAACTTTGACTAAAAACAATTATTAAAACTGTAATAATTTAAACTCTTTTTCATGGCCTCAAAATCGGCTGTAATTTAAAAACATTTCATATAATTGAAACAGCCGTCTATAGTACAGACAATTTCTATCTTCTTGTTGGAAAAGTTCTAACTATACTGATGGGCAAATGCGCCATATTTTCTACACAGACCAAAAATGTCCTAAATTCTGAATAACAGCATGTCTGAATACTTAGCTGGTGATGGATTCCAGGAATAAGCTTGTCTCTGAGAATACGACCACCTCCAGACCCATTTATATTCCTAGATCGGGTAGTTTGCATCTGTCAAAAAAGGAAATATTTAAAACCTGGCCAATCACGGCGCACAAAAAGTTCTTTACTATTCTTGTTACTTCGAAAACTTTCTCTTCCGGCGCTGGACTTCCTGCCACGTTCGCACACTTCCTGCACTACATCATCGCAGCGCTACTAGCGACCACACGAACTCCGCTTCATGGCTACCCCAGCCAGTGCCCATGTGAGGCTCGACGTAGCCGATGGCTTTGCCGGTTTGTGGTGCTGTGTCGATTCTTAGCTGGTCACATCACCTTGTCGTAACAAGGCAAATCACTGCAGACCATCCAGCATATACATAATTTCAGGTAGAAGTCACTTGTAGAAATAAGTCCTTCAGCACAGAATTTGAAGGTATTTTTGTGATGGAAATAGCAGGCAGGCGCTACGCAGTTTTTCCTCCACTACACGTAGGCTGGCAGCACTCATTCACATGGGCGGTCAAAGGCAGCGGGCAGAAACTGCATAAAGGGGAGACATGACTCCTGTAGTGTACTCTAGCAGACTAAAAGATAACTAACATGGCTGACAACAGGAGCACACTCCGGCAGACGATGAGAGAACCATCATGGCAGATGGAAAACAAATAGAGCACACAAGATAGTAGATTGAAATAAGATGGCAAATGAAAAAATATGGCATATGAAGAAATATGGTGTCTGGAAAAAATATGGCAGACAGAAACAATGTGTGAGATGAAAACAATATAGCGACCAGAAACACAAGATGGTGTATATCCCAAGGTTAAGGTCACAAGATGGCCGCCAAAACATCATCCTAGATGACTGACAACACCGAGGCATTGCAACCTCCATCCTTTGCGCTGGACATACTATTTCCATCAACTGGGGAACACATTCACAGTATTATTAAACACTATGTTCAAATCTGATTGTATTACTCTGTCCTGGCGAGGCATAAATGGGCAGCATTTTGATACACTGCAGACCTAGTGAAAACTGTACACCCACTGTTTCTGTTGATGTGAAATTGAGCAAGAGAATTTTGATGTGAGTGATAAAAAATTGTATAAATAAAGCTACTCCTCTACATCTTCCTCTGCCTCCTGCTATATCCCACTTATATGTGGTGTTGCCTTAGGATAAAATGGGTCTCGTCTAACCCCACGATTTTAATTTTCTGTCGAGACAAGTAGTCAGTTTATTCGGCCCTTTTGTTGCGTAAACCTCGCTTACCATATTTCAGAATAGTATGGTTCGTGCGTATTTCGGTTGTAGCATGGTTGCGTTATTGCAAGTTTGCAGAATGGCCAAAATTGTTGACAAGCTACAACAAAAATGCTTTGTTCGTCGTTATTATATTTTAGATTGGCATCTCGTCGTTTGTCAAATTGATGGTCAGATGGCAAACTGGCCGTAATATATTAATCAACTCTGGATGCTGGCAGACTTGGGAGTCACTGCAATTTGCAGTCTGGACTGCCTGCATAATGTCGTTTTGGTTGGGAGCGACAGGTGCTGTCTCCATGAGAGCCATAAGTGAACTGGCAGGCTAATTAATTTTTATCTAACCTACCTAAAAATGAAGAGACTCGGACATTCTGGGTAGGGATAGGACCTAAGTGCATCTGGGCCTCCTACACCTAGGGACACAGGAAAAATTCTAACTTTAGGACACTTGCTCACATCTTTACTGGGATTTGGCAAATATAACAGCGATTTGGGCCGTGGTTACCTCCAGTAATAACTAGCTAACCTGAGAGTAGTACCTAAATGTAAGGCCAAGGATTGATCATGTCTCATATAATTAAAACATTTATCTAAAAATTAAAATCCAAAATACTTAATTAACTTCATAAACATATCTACCCTAAACAATTAAATTAAACATGTTTTCGTTGCAGAATTTAAAACATTCACTCATAACATAAATTTAACATTTAAATGTAATAACTTTACACTCATATAAAATTACAAAATATAGTTACAAATGAAATTTGCAAATACATTTTTGTGAATGAATTTATTTTGAAATTTACTATAAATACTTCTAACAATTGTCGACAAAAAGTTTGGATTCATTAACTATTTTAATAATAATTAATTTCTATGTATTTGATTACATTATAAAACAGATTTTAAAGCTATAATTAATTCGTAAATTAATTATATTAATAAAATTTTCCATTTAAATAATGTAATAAACTATTTGTATACCTATATACAGATTCTGATGGGTTTGGTAATTGTGAAAATTCATCATTTATCATTCTTGGTTGTTTTCTTTGAAAACCACATGCATGTTATTGAAAATAACATATTTTTTATCAAAAATTATAAATGTTTGCTATTCAATTAATTTAAAACATTATTTAATTCGTAGTTAAGATTTATTCTGGTAGAAGCTAACAACATTAGAAATCCCTGAAGAATTTTAAAACTTTTGTAATCAACCACATATATTATATAATCATTATAATAACTTTTCCACTAAATGTCTTACATAGATATGAAAACTGTTAAAAGCTTTCAGTTAAACTCATTTGCAAACAAGATCACCCTGAAGGTTCCATCGCAGGGACATGTAACTGGGTACAGGCACAAGAAATAGTTGTGCATACAGAAATCATCAAAGTATTGTGCTATTCGAACATGCATTGCAGAAGACCAATACTTCTAGGATTCACTTAGTTTGATATTGTACCACCTGTAACTCGGATACAGTCGGATATTTGGTCGAGCATGGATGCATACAGATAACGGATGTTCTCCTGAGGAAGTTCCTTCCACGTATTGTGCAACTGAACCTCCAAATCCGCAGTATTTGCTGCTGACCTCATTTGGTGTTCAATCTGGTCCCAAATGCTTTCGATGGGTGAGATTTCTGGAGAACTTGCTATCCAAGGAAACACATTGACATCACGAATACAAGTCAGAGATACCCATGTTGTGTGAGGCCGGGTATTATCCTGCTTGAAGATGGGATTGTCGTGTTGCACCCGGAAGGGGAAAACACATGGCTGCATAATTTCTTGGATGTATCGCCGCACCGGCAGTGTTCCTTCAATCACCACCAGTTGGGTGCAGAAATCGTAGGAAATGTCACCCTACACCATGGCACCTTTCGTTGGTGTGTTGTGCCGGTCTACAATGCAGTGTGGGCCATAATACTGGCCAGGACATCTCCAGAATCGAATTCGGTGGTCGCCTGTATCCAGACAGAAAAGTGATTTGTCTCTGAATACCACTCCTCGCCTGTCTGCAAGCTATCATGCTGTTCATTCCTGGCAGAATGTAACACATGCTCAGCGATGCTCAAGATGTAATTATGGACATCGTAAGGGACGCCGCGACAACATATCCTGGTCATGAGCTACCTTGATATGGTATTTGTGAACACAGGCGTATCCCTAGCTGTGGTGTCATGTCCCTGGATGGTGCGCGGCTACGCCCGTGTAGTGCTTACATCCTGTCGTAGAATGAAACGATTCTCCATTCTGGTTGTCTGTCGGGGTTGATCTGAGCCTTCTCGACAGGTGTGGGTACCCTACTATTTTTACTGCTCCCAATACTGACTCATAGTGTAGCCATAGCAGTTGAAGAGGCAAGAAGTGCATCGAAACGTTCGACTTGCCTCTCGGAGGCCAACGATAAGGCCTCTCTCAAAGTAATCCAGTTAGTTGAATGCGCCGTCGGGGCATGCTGCATGTTCACTGAACTTGGCTCTGTGGATGACACTTCTCACACTGCTACTAAGGCCATATTTGGTGCCTTGTAACTATGATTGATAGAGGGACATGGTTATGCCTGAGTGGCACACCCATGCAAGTTATCCTCATTAAATGCAAATGGGACACATGTCGGGCTATAACGAAAATGTGTGGCAACCTTAGTTGTACTTGCGCGATTCGTTCATGATGATATTTATTTTGCATATGGGTGTATACTAACCAGTCTGTTAATAGAAATGGTTCATTATTGATGATGTCATTTTTAGATTTGTATTCAATCATATTTACTGTAAAATTGGGCGAATTTGGTACTTCAGGGTGTGTGAACTTAAGTGCTGGGAAATTATCTTTTAATTGTTTTCATATATAATTTGTAAATTTTCATCAATTTTCATTATCAATCTGTAGGCACATTATTGATGGTCATTTTTAAATATAGGAATACATTTTCCAAATGAAAAAAAAATACTTTTTCTGGATTTTTACTATCATAAGAAAATTTTAAATTTTTATGTTTGTTATAAACTGTGAAATTAATTATTTTTTTATATAATACTGTTATTGCTTAGTGCAAGAAGGATACGAATCTTCATATTTAGCACCACATCTAAGTTTATTTATCAATTTATAATTTTATTCACTTAATGAACTAACTATTTTCAACTTACACCATTTATGATGTATTTTTAATGCATTGACATATGCTGTTTGATTAGTTTTCGATGATAACTTGTCATAAATATTTAAAAACCAACATGTATTTACATGCGATTGAAAACAGCCGTTATAATTACAATGGAAAATTAACCAAAATAATCTAATTATCTGTAGAAAGGGCCATTAAAATGACTTTATAACAATGAAACATTGTTTATATTATGTGTTTGGATTGCAATAATATATTTATTATTGAAAACAATATATTAAATTTAATTGCAAATGCTAAAAAATAATAGATGAAGGTCGAGTAAAATAAAAAAATATATTTAAATTATTAACAAATAACATTTACATTATTTTTAATAAAAGGAATTAACCCATATAAATGGGTTGCCAATTAGTTTAAAATTGCGAACAACTACCAGAAAATAAAAGTGATTAATCCACAACATTAAATGATACAAACATCACAGATTTATATATAAATATTTCAAATATTTCAATTTTTATTTATTTTTGATATTATATTGAATGTAAGATAAAATGTCAAACATTTGTTTGACAATTTTCGTTAAACTTGTTACAAAAATTAAATTTGATCCTGTTTATTATAATTCTACATCACATTTGGCAGAGTCCGCTTCTTTAATAGAAACAGGCCAAAATTTATAATTAATAATAGTTCACTAAATATATATAAAATTTATGAAAAATGAATAATAAGTGAATATCAGTGATTCCACATGTACATGCGATTGAAAATAACTGTTATATTTATGATGAACTATTAGGCAAAATAATATTATCTGAAAGAAAAAAGCCATTGAAAAAGGATTTTATAACTCTAAAAATTATTTATTCTATGTGTTTGGGTTGTAATAATTTATGTGGTTGGGCTTTAAGTAATTAATATTGCAAAAAAAAAAGTATTTGTTTATGAAACTTTCAGAATCACAACAACAATATTTTATAGTTATCCGACGATGATAAATATGGTTATACATTTATTGTTGATTTGTAGAATCCAAACTAGTTACACAATAATTAGTTGTTGATTTGGAAATTCCACAGATTTTTAGTGTTGAAACTGGAGATTTTTATGAAGATATGAAAATTAATTTGTAATTTTTTATCCTTTCGATTACAAAATTATTTGCATACCGTACCTTAAGAAAGTAAACAATATGGCAGTAGTATTAAAAGCTGAATATTTAGGAAAATAAATACAAAAACTTGTTGGTATAAGATAAATAATTTTCACACATTTAGGATAATGATGAAGGAAAGAAAAATCAGAAAGTATGTAAAGGCATCAGAAAATGTAATGTCGAAAAAGTTAAATTTGAAATGTGTATGAAATATTTATTGACCGAACCATTTTATGGAATTATTTTTCAAAATATTTCAAATTATAAATAGTCTAGTTAGTGAAGAGATCTGGGTGTTTCTTAAATTAAGGTCTTGAGTGCCGATGAGGGTGAAGCGAGATAAGTATGGATCAGCACCGAAATTAGGGGAGGGGGGAAGCAGGAAGTCCCTGCTGACCAGTGGCATTCGGCACGATTACCACTTGTGAAGATCCATGAGCAGCACCTCTGGGAATCGAATCCAGATTGCCTAGGTGGGAAACAAGTAGCTAGTACAACAACTACACAGTGACCCCTATATACGGCCAAAGTAAAGAAAACATTATCATTACCATACAATGAAAAATTATATTTAATTGATAATGGAATCTTATTACCATATGATATGCCACTGAAATGCCAACTTTCGAAATAAAAATTTTAATCACTTAAAATAAATTGCCAATACGATTATTTAAAATCTAAAGATAAATAATAATCTTAAGCATATTCCTCATTTAGTTCAAAATCCCAACTATCGTTGCAATCTAAATTGAAAACATATTCTTTAAAAGCCAAAAAATTGATAAAACTCCAATGATTTCTATAAATATTTAAAACATTTTCTAAATAAACATCATATATACATGTTGTACCTTTTATAATTTTATAATATATAATCCAAGATTCTAAAAGTTCAGTGATTTTATCCATTTAATAAAGAAAATATTTTATATTTTTCACTTCTTAAATCACTTTATCAGAACCTTCGAAATCGATTAAATGTCCATTTTGTCTCTTATTTTTAAAAAATAAAATTAATAATTTGAGTATTTATTTTATACAATAATTGATAAGAAGGTTATAAGCATATGAATGACGAAATCCAAGCATTGTTTTTGGTCTAAAACTAGTAATAACAACATCTGTTTCTAAGTAGGCCTGCTTAATTTCGTCATATTTGATAAACATACCATAGGCAAATTTGCAGTAATAAATGTTTATGGTTTAGAATAATTTTAAATTCAAACTTGTTTTACCATCTTAATTTTTAATTCTTCTATCTCTTTCAAACCCCAAAATATCTGATAATCGACCATACAACTTCATATCGAATTAACTCTGGACATTATTCTGCTTGTTACATTATTTAATGGCAAAACAATGTTATCTGTTAAAAAAATACTCATAAAAATTTAATTTTTTTTGTAATGAATTGCAATAGGTTTAACCTCTCGAAATAATTGTATGTTTATTTGTGTCAGTCAAGTCTGCTTTATCTGCCACCTAATCAAATATGATAGTATTGTTATCTATGTTTGATGATAAATTTGTTATATTAAATCGAATTACATTAATAGAATTTTCAACATGAAGTATATCACAATGAATTATTTTTTCTTCAATACAGGATTATTGCTAGCTAACTTGAAAACTTCACTCATTTTTAGAAAAGTTATCTATTTGTTCAATGAATATTGATTGGTGCAATGGTGCTTTATCAAAAAACAAAAATAATGGCGAACTTTTACCAGAAAATACCCGTGCAATTATTGTTGACCCAAGTAACTGTAGAAAAACTAATTTTATGATTATTTAAAAACAAAAAACTGTTTGGGAAAATTGTAGCAAATTACATGTTTTGTTCGAAGTGAGTTTAATATAAAAATATTTAATGTTGTCAAAACATTTAAATGGGATATATTTTAATTATTTGGATGAAATGATTCGGTTACATGAATATAAAAAATAATTCTTTAGTTAGATTTGACGATATTATTTCAGATAACCAAGTTACAATACGCGAATATATTTTACTTGAGGAATACATAAAATATTAGTTGATTTTATAAAGCTAAAACTTATCCCAAAGTTTTAGTTATCAAAAGACAGTGCAAAACTTGTATGTATATTTAGACAAGATTATAATTATACCAACTTGAAACATATTTATAATGAGTTTGTTAGTGGAGATCCCATACAGCACAACAATGTTATAGCAACATTGCACTAAAGTTTTCTTAACATTGCTAGAATGTTGCTGATGGTTTTCACAACATTGCTACAATGTAGCTGCAACATCGAGATGTCCGAATTTTGCATTATTACTGGCGGTCATTGCTGCAACATTGCTGGGGGCAATTGCTGCAATGTTGCTGGGGGCAATTGCTGCAACATTGCTGGGGGCAATTGCTGCAACATTGCTGGAAGCTATTGCTGCAATGTTGCTGGGCGCTGTTGCTGGGCACTGTTGAGGCAGTGTTTCGAGGTGCCACAGCTGTAATGTTGCTAGGTGCCATTGCTGCAATGTTGCTGGGCACCATTTCTGCAATGCTGTGGGAGGATGTGGCTGCAATGTTGCAGGTTGTATCATGGCTGCTGGACGTAGTAGGATGGCATTCCATCAACTTTACATCACACCTATTTTTATGAACTGCCGTGAAAGCTCTTTGTACCAATTTCTTAATTGATTGACCTAGACAAACATGCTTTACAAGAACTCAGTCGAGTAGGTTTATTTCTAAAAAAAATTATGTAGTGGGATTGAATTAACATTTACTGGACAAATATTTCTACTTGCAGAAAATGAAAAGTAAAATCCATAAGTAAAATTTTTATTGTTTAAATGTCGCACATTGACCATTTTTCCCGGTGGGAATTGTATGTATTCTTTCTCTGTGCCCCTCAGCAAATAATACTCTGACAAAAGGTTTGTTGAATCATTGACCACTAACATGTGATACATAGGAACATGATGACCAAGTGTACAGTATTTGACTATATGCATAATCATCTCTGCCATTGAGAAAGTGTAGTCAATGTTCTGTTTCACAGCTAAGGCAAAGCAAAAAAGGTATGTAACTCCTGTGTCAACACTGCCTAAAAACTGCTAATAATTTTATTTTAAATCAAACATATTGGTAGGATCATTACAAGAAAATAACACAACAATAATTCATAAATTATGTTCCAAAGGATCACAAAATACACAAACACTTATTCTTGTTTATCTCAAGTGACAACATTTTGCATTAAAAACATTGAATTTATTCCACGAATGGTATATGGCTACAAGAAAATTGGGAAGAATAAGAAAAAAGAGGTTCTACCTCATTTCGAATTTTAAAACACAAATGCTTATACATTATGTCTTCTTGAAACTACTAGTGCTGCCAAAATCAATGATGGGCTGTAAAACACATGTTGAAATTCCTTTACCAAAACTAATGCCCACAGTAGCCATTGGACAATTAATCTAGAATGAAGCAAAAATCTTAGGTTTTGTGAAGAATAGTGAGAAGCCTACAATGAATGAAAATATTAACTCCAAGGGGCTAAAAGAATTTCAAGTGCAATATTTACATAATCATTTGTTTCAATATGATTTGAAAATATTTATAATTTTATGCTTGATTTGTGTTTTTAATTCTAATACAGTACCTCCAATACAAACCTCAAGGAATCAGAATGTTTTCAGTTAGTAAGAATAAGGTTTTTATTAACAAGCATCTGTGATAATTATTGAAAACAAAAAAAGTTTACTCTGATTTAGCATATTGGAAAATAAGACATTCATTATTACTGGCATAACTTCTTTTTACCAGTGGACTTAGCAATACTTTACAAATTAACAAATATTTTCACTAAGCATACACATTAATTAACATTAAATCCCTGTACTCATTCCAAGGAGAATGAAGGAACTTGATATGTATTAAAGAAATATAGTTTTAATAAAATTTTTAACAGTATCACTATAAACTCATAACCACCTTTTTTCTAATCCATCTATTGCAGTGTATTTCATTACAGTACTCAAAAATTTTATTGCAGTAAATCTGAATTATAAATATATGTTTGTCGTCTTATGAAAGTGTACCTGCTACAAAAGACTGATGTAAGTTGTTTTTGTAAAATTTTAATTGTAATTTTTTTCAATTTAATGTTCGTAGCTAAATTAATTTCCCTATATGATTAAGATAGGAGAATTTTGGCACTGGAGTAATTTTGATTCTCACTGTTAAACAGTTCCTTCTGAAATTCAATTTTTTTAACACTGCGACCTTCCACCAACAAAAAATTACTCTTAAGCTAAAATGTCATGTTTTCACAGCTCATCAGCCCATAATTGAAGTATTGTGCTACACATTTCACTTCCGCAACTATAGATCATAAGCATAGTTTTTTTTATAGTAAAATTGAAGTACAAACAAAAAATTAAATACCGGTACTACCTTTTTATGTAGGCCTAAATGTTATCAACAGCTGAAAGTTGAGTAAGTTTTGCCTGCAAAAATATTTGAAATGTAAAAGTTAATTTTGAGGGTTGACTACATTTAGATGCCCCAGAAAATAGTTGCTAATTGCCAAATGAAGAATATATTTTCTCAAACAGGTGTTTAGTCTTTTACATTTCTTTAGCAAAACATTTTTGCACCAAAGTGAAGGGCATAAATATATGGCATAACTTCACATAACACACCAAACTGGCAAAATTGAAAATGTGGCAAAAACTAATATCTAGCATCTCATTTATTATTTTTATATACTGGTTCCTGAAAAACAAGACTTCAGTAAATGTTAATTTAGGACCCTTGTGCTGTTAAATGTGGCAATTTATGCTTCACAAGGACATTGGCATGTATACATATGCATACACATGTACTACTTCTGACATGGCTGTGTCCATACACCCCAACTGATATCTCTTGTTAACGTTGTATTTAGTTAAATGCCTCCAGATAAATTATTAGCAGCAAGTGAGCAAAAGTTTGAAAATAGTAACATAGTGATAAAAAGTATCACATTAAAAGTTACAGAGAGCAAAATAAATTTGCTACCTATGAGCAGAATAAGCAGCGAACGCTATTATTTCATTGTTCTACATTTTCTCACAATGTTTTGTTTCCTTCCTATAACAATGCTAGTACATTTCATTGCCTGTATAGAGCATCATAACTTTAGTTCTTAAACTTAACCTCAATGATAACAACACAGTAGCTATGCAACTGCATCGAAAGTATAATTGAGAGAAGACAACATTATCTGTAAGGGTGTACATGTTACCTAGTCGTCAATGATGGCAGGATAATTAAAAACTGTTACAAATTATCCTCCTACAAAAATTATTATTCCACATATTTTATACTTTTTTTTTGTGTACATCAGATGTCATATTTACGAAAAATATTGGAAAGTTTAACCACATCACATTTTAAAATATTATAAATTGGGGTGCTCTATCGATTGACCATTCCCTTTTCTCTGTTTCGTTTATATTTAAGATATTGTAACATATGCGATGGTTAGGCTGAATTGAATTTTACTTAATTCACATTTGAATTCATTAAATTAATTTAATTTAATTAATTAATTTTAATTAATTTCAGTGGTGATGATAGTGAACCAACAGCAGGTAAGTGCAAGCATCAGTATGCTCTTAATTCTGCATATTCATATCTATGCTATGCATTACCTGATGCTGTAATCTCATTAGCAATTCAGACTGTTTTTGACATTTGTGGAACATGTGTCGAATCTTATAAGAATGAATATACTGGGAAACCTAAAACTTAAATTCTCTTGACTCACCCCCCAGGCATGTCATACATCCTGAACACATACGAACTTTGTTAAACGTTAAGGCAGTGTACCCAACCGGAAAATTCTTATGGCAAACGGAGGATTATTTGAATGTAATAAGAAACTAAACAAAACATATGATACACACAAACAATTGTTTTGCGCATAAACTTTGATATTATAATTTGCTCCATATATTCTAATTATTATGACCACACTTTAGTTTTCAGAGCAAGTGCGAGTAAAACGAACCCGAAGTACTGACACGATGCTCACATGGACCAATTATTAAATTTAAGTTTTTTTTTTAAATATATGCCTGTAAAAGTATGTTAATTCTTGTTAATAAAGTTTTCCTGCATGCAACACATTTCTGCACACTCCCAACAAATTGTTGTAACTTATTACGTGATTCTACTGCACTACTAATATACACCATACTACCAGATTAATATGTAGACATGGGCTTTAAAGGTGATATACAGAAAGCAATTACACTGGGTATCAAAACGAAAATAATCTCAAATTGCATCCATTTATTTAATGTATATTAATATATTTAACTTTTATTATTTTATTAACAGTGCTCTACCAATGATAATGGGCTATGGGTAGACATGCTCTACACAATAAATGAACATACATACAAACATTTAACAGTAATTATACGGCATAACTACACCAAGTGTTGCGCAGTGTGACAATAACAGTAACAGGTGTTTACCACAATTTTGCTCAAAACTGTCCGACTTATTCAGTTAAAGCTTCTTTCCTGTAACAAAAAAAACTTAAAGGTAAATTTGATAATGTTAACTTTCACATAAATGCCATTCCATATGAAATCATTTAAATTTGTTAAAAAATGAAGCTACACCATTTTAGATTTTGATAAAAAATTTCCTCCCATGTTATCTATCTTCAAGTTGAAAGAAAAATGTTAATTTAAAATTTTACCTACAAGAGGATGATGGCAGCCATTTTTCATACATACTGTAAGCAAATTTCACAAATTTTGGAGGTTTACGCAACTAGCCGTAACTTTTTTAATAAGTCATGTATTGTGGAGTTTTTAGTATCATTTAAAAGCTTATCCTGTATAATTATTTTGTAAAATAAATTTTGTATTTTCAAGATGGCTGCCATTTGCTTTCAGCTTTCAGATTACTGTTTTATTCCCCTTTATACCCTACCCTGCTTCACCAGAGTTGCATTTAGAGACCTAAATTTTAGCGTGCTTAGTGTCTAAATGTAGAACAGTGTGCAACATCAAAGTTAATTGAGTTGAAGACTTCCTTCCTAGAAATTTTTTTTTCTCAAACCTGGGAATGATCATTGACTGTCATTCGCCTGTTGAGATGTTAGCGTAGGGTTGTGTGTGATGGACGAGATCTATGCATATTTTATATAATGCAACAGCTTGATAGATATGTTCTGTAGCGAAAGATAAAATTGATATTCGAAAGGGTTGTATGGATACCCTCGTGGGCTACCATATTAGGTGAATGTGATCTGGTCGGATGGTGACGAACAAATGTCTTGTCGTCGACACGCACCTTACCTAGCGGCAATGTTGGAATAGTGTCGCCCTCCCCTAACATTCACCATCATCTCATTTGCAAGTTGGTCGGCCGTGCTCGCATCTACTGTTCGAGAGATCTAACCTTTCGAGAGATTTTCTAGATATGTGAATCATGTCTCTCTTGTTTTTAAAATTATTATATATGATGACATGGATATATTCATTGGTTGATTGGTTTTTTGGTGTGTCTTTGCTTGTTTGGCATATCAGTATGTTAGTAGCGATGTCTGAAATGTGTTATTTGGACACTGTAGTAGTTTTTTGGGTTTATTGTGGGGAGAGTTTTTGACAATAGCTTTGTCTCTGAGTGTGATGTGTCTGTACGGCTGTTAAACAGGAGGGCAGGATGTATTATGACAGGTGTGATGGTAAGTATAGAAGGTAGAAATACATGGCTTGAATATTATGTTGGTTAGTCTGATAATGTGAATTGTATATAGGCTCATCATTGGTAGATGTATTTTAGAATGATTGGACTGTATGACCTCTCTGTGTGTTTGTTATAGTTAGCTTGTGTTGGTAATATGTTTAGTTGGTATGCCTTACTATTATTTTTCTGTTGGTATGGTCTCTTAGACTGGTTGAAATGGATGGAGTAACATGATAGTTTGTCTGCCGGTGTGGGCTGCCTGTATGGTTTGGTTTTTTTATGGCTTGTACATCTTGATGGTATAACCTATCGGTATGACTTGGTTGTACAGTTAGTCTACTTGTATGTTTGGTATAGCCATTATGTTGATTGGTATGACCTGATCACATATTCGGCTTGTTTTAGCAGCATGACAAAAGTGTAGCTTCGATTGTGTGGGGAGAATTGTTTAATTGTGTAATTAGTTTGTAAGAGTGGAATGGTTTGATGAGATATTTAATTAGTATGAGAGGGACAGAATGCTTAGCTGGTATGGTTGGTTGGCATGATTGGATGGTATTATATGGTATCTGGGAATTAAGACAGTATGGGTGACATCGGTCGTTAAATTAATAGTATTTATCATATAATAGCATGGTTGGAGCTTATGACTGGAATATTTGATTGGCTCGGCTGCTGGTAAGGCTTGTTTATTTGTGTAACTTGTGAAGTTACATGGGCTGAAATATTAGTCAATACAGCTGACACTTATGATTGATCAGTAAGTCTGATGTATAGGGATTTGTTGTGGATCTGTATTTTTAATAGCACGACTTATATATGCTCGGGTTAGAGCAAATTATATGGTTTGGGCTGAATGTCTTTGTTGTTATTGTTACCTGCTGTGGTGGTTCGTTGATTTGTTCATATGGTATAGATGTTGGTATACTGGGTTGTACGGCTTTCGAGATTGCATGACTGAGGCAAGCTAATGTCATGGTAAAAGTTATTATAGATCTGTTTTAGTACTCAGTACCAATGGGTTATCAATATGGTTGTTAAAGTATGTTGGAGGTATGTTACCTGGTAGGTTTTGGTGGAGCAGCTATTAGTATTGATGACTGGCATAATTAACTGGTTTATAGGCTGATAGAGTGATTTATATTAATGTCTGGTATTATATTTGGCTGGTGTCTGATGGTAATGATGCTCTGATAGACATGCTGGAGTTACGATTTTTTGGTGTATTTTTGGTGGTAGGAAAATTTTGGTATTGCTTTTGTTGGCTGAATGGTTAAGGTATGCTTGAGTTATAGTGTTTGGTGCATGTTGACCATTGCGGGGAAATTTATGGATCATTTTGGGGTCATTTTTGGTTCATAAGTGTCATTTGGGGTCATTTTGGTGTCCATGGAATCATTTTGGCATCATTATGGGACATTGCGGGCCATTTAGAAGTCACTATGGGTTATTTAGAAGTCACTATGGGTTATTTAGAAGTCACTATGGGTTATTTAGGGGTAATTGTGGGACATTATGTGTCATTTTGGGGTCATTAGGGTTGATTAGGGTTCATTTAGGTGTCATTTAAGGGTCATTAGGGGTTACTCAGGGGAGGTGGCGGAGGAGGTGGATAAATTGGCAGTTAAGATGGAATGGGTGTTAGGTTATAGGCTGGTCTCAACTGTAAATTTGCTCGATATGCGTGACTTATGATGGATAGTATGATTGATGTGTTGTGTGGTATGATTGAATTGAGTGTTTATTTGGTTATAGGTGATAGTATGTTGGTTGGTCTGGTATCAGTCCGTAATAATGGTTTAACAGATTGTTAGAATGTTTGCACTGCAGGTTGGCCAGAACTATAAAATTTGCATGGTACGCTTGACTTATCATATATGGTATGTTGGTTGATATATTTTCCAGAATATCTGTCTTGCGATTGTTTGTGAATGTTGAATGGTGAGTACAGTACGTGTGTGTGTGGGCGAGTCCTGTAATACTAAGGCATGAATGTGTTAAAAGTATGGAGAATGGCTAGTCAGTTTATTTTGACTAGTGTTAGCCAGCATGGTGGATGGTATGAGAATAATTTGATGTGTCATTGGTATAGGCTGTATGTTTGCTTGGTATGGTCTGTGTGGACGAATGGTGTTGGTTGGTAGAAATGTAGAATGGGTGTTAGGTTATGGGCTGGCCTCAGCTGTATAGTTGCTCAAATTATGATGTATATTGTGCTTGTTGTATTGGGTGGTGTGGTTCAATTTAATTTTTTCTTTGGTAATAGATTGGGTTTTGGGTGATCTGGTATGACATGTGATATAATGCATGGTTGGTTGATATAGTGACTAGTATATATTTGGCTTATGTCGCCCAATAGAGCAGAAAGTATAAGCAGTAAGTACATTTTTGGTAAGGTCAGTGAGAGTAACAAAGCTCCTTCATGTAAATAAAATACTTACAAATTATATAAGTTAATCTGAATAATAAATAAAAGAAATTTTGAAAATAAGTCTGGGATAGGAAAAAAAAAATTATATGTAAGTTAGAAATATATATCTACTTAAAATGTTAAACTAAAAAAAAAGACATATTGCTGGCCTATGTAATTATTGTGTTGATTGGTAGAAGAGATGGCATGAGTTACATGAAGAGTTACATTTGATGAGACTGGGTTCAGTTTATGGAGATGTTTGACAGTGACAGTCGTGAAACTTTGTTGTGAAGAAGGGTTCCAGTCGTCGAATGCGAGGAAGGCAGCGAGAAAGTGGTTGACTCGACACAAGTCGCGAGCAGTGCCGTGACTAATCCCCTCCCCTTTTTGCACGCCGTAAAGTTAGCTTTTGTGCATTATCTACATCCCGTTTATCGCATGCTTCGTAACTCCCCTCCTGTGAAGAAATACAATTCTTTCAGCAGGTGTGAACAACATAAATTCGTTTGTGTCCGCCCGGCCTTCACTCCCTTCTGTTTGTAGTTGATGTAGATGTACAGTTTAGTGTAAGTTTATAATGAGATAATGAATATTATATAGTGCAGAACGAGATTGCGATCACTTTTACATTATTACTGTCCAGTTTCTAACCTCCGCTGTTTGAAGTCTTATCTGTGAGCCACCATGAAGCAGAAACGTCTAACGCATGTGATGCTACTTCATGTCCACAAAGAGAGAACTAGTGTACTAAATCTTAATGATATAATGAGAGAATTTATTTCCCGCAAAGACGAAAGAAAGGCCTTATTTGGGAAAGTAGTGGAGTAAATATTCAGTGTATTTATTGAACACTTGTAATATGTTTTTAGGTTGATGCCATGTGATGTTTTAAGTAAACATGCCACTGTTATATGTAATAATGCTTCAAACACACACAGATATATATATATAATATGTTGCAATTTAAAATTACAAAAATCTATTAACGAAACAATGAACAATGTACATTTAGGTGCACATGCTCAACATATCTTTACATATTACAAATATTGTTTTATTATTATTACCATTATTGTATGTAATTTTTTTTTCATGAGAAATTACTTGTAAACTTTGTTAATTGTTATAATATTCCACATAGTGTTCTTGAAAAAAAAATCATATGTCAAACATATTGCAGCTCGTTTGAAATGAAATGAACTTTAGACATTGTGCGTATAAATTATGTAAAATCTACTTCAGTCTTCAATGTACTCTTGGCTATGAGGTGTTTCAGTTATTAACAATCTGAGAGAGGAAAAAAAATGTTTAAAATCGTTGTGTACATTAACTTCCCATGAAGTAACACAGATAATAATGTGCGACATGTAATTAGTGGAGAAAAAAAAATAGTCGTTCAGAAAAAATAGATTAGTTTCTTTGCCCCCCCCCCCCCCCCCCGCCTGTCAAAACCATCCATCTTAACTCAAAAGTTTGCTCCGGCGCGCCTGATTGTGTGGGAAAAAAATTACTGATTATGTTTTTATGTTTGTAGCCTGAAGTATGTAAATATATTATGATATAAATAAAAATTCTTTAATTCTCGTCAGTGTTGAATTTTCGTCAGTGTTTGCACCCTGCCTACTTTCCTGATATAGAGCATTTGATTGTACTTGGTTTAGTCATATATATATACACATTCAATAAACGCCAAGTATGATAGTTATGCCTACAAACACATTCGAGGCAGTGAATAATAAACAGCGTGTAGTATATAGTTTTGAAGAGAGGAGATCTGAAATGAAGCTGAGAGAATGTTTTTCTGCGCTCTTAATTCAATTAAATTACAACTTTTAAACATTTAATTTAATTAATTTTAAAAATTAAATAATAAATACAGATTTTTTATTTCTCATTAAACCTCTGCCATAAGGTAACCAGTCTGTTATAAACATATCTCGTTAAAAAAAGCAAAACATTATTTTAAGCTAATATAATTATTGTTATACTGGGCTTAAAGATGCAACCTTGGAGATAGAAATGTTGCATGTAAACTGATATTTCGCGATCCTGCCTCCTAAGAAATCGCAAATTATATTCGCATATGCATGTACATATTTGCTTGCTTACGATCCCAACTTGCTACATAATTATTTAAATAGGATATATAGAAATACTTCAATGTGGGTATATTCGCATACTCTAATTTAATATTCATACCCTGACTGAAAAAAAAAATGACGAGATGTTATAACACAGTACATCGCTTGCCTTTAAATACACAAAACCAACCTATAATATAAGTGTTCATAAGCCATATATATATATATATATAAACTGATTGAAAAATAACAAAATGTGTAATACATAAACGAAATTTTTACTAGGGGAATGCATATTCAATACTTATATACAACTTTTAAGCACAACTGTTTATGTGGACACAGTGTAGCCAAGTGGTCCGCCCTCATAGCTCAGGGCCGACTTGTAGTCGGAGGGTCGCGGGTTCGCGCCCCGCCGCCCCGACGTGGCAGATGCTCAGCTCGATTGTCGCACTGGGAATTTGTCAACAAGTCGGTCTCACTAGAGCTTCGTCAACGTCAAAAATGTCACAACAACGTCAAATGAAGGTAAAAAAAAAATGGTTGAAGCACTTAGCTCCAAACCTAAAGTTCTCGAGTTCGAACCCCATCCAAGAATTATAAATTTTTAAATTTTACCAGCTGTCATGTCAAGTGTGAAATTTAAATAATTTAAATTTTTTTTACCGATTTTAAATCAAAATTCATTTTATATACATTTTACTGTATTTTTAAAAGATTTTTTGGCAGTTTTTCAAGTGTTTAATAAATTAATTAGAATAATTCTACTTATTTATAAATGCATAGCTTCACAGAGAATATATATCTGATTGACAAGGATGGCCAGCAGCATGAGCGGCTGCAGTCATTGGCGGCTTGCCTCTTTGTTTTCGTCCATGCTAACTCAATCGCTTTCAGGTTGCATATATATGGCAGTAGTCTGAGAACCGTGGACCGTGAGCTGATAGTTATGCTTCTATCTTAAATTATTTGTGTTTGTTTTATTTTTCATTTCAAAAAGTTTATATAAGTCAACTTTGTTCATAGATACATCACAATGTACACCTTTCTTCTGTAGCAATGATATCATATTATACTTCGAAGAAAATATATTTAGGTGTTTTCTCTAATTGCATGGAGTGGTGTGGTGCATTCGCCATTACTAAAACGGAATTTTCTGGCATATTTGGAAGCAGATGTTTACCACCCACTTTCAAAATTTATTTGGGTTATTGACCATGGTAGTCCCCATTAACAGATCCGGCAGTGTACATGCAATGGGAAGAAAGCCATCCCTGTTTCCTGCATGTACTACAATAAGTCTTTTACCCACACCAATGTTCACATGTACACCAAATTCTTTGTCATGCTGAAAACACTTATTGCTCTCAACCCAGCTTTGTCCGAGGAAACTATATCACGGCCAGTTTCATTGAAGTGTATTATTTTAACTGAATAGTCACCCTGCCAAGTTATTTTATGGCGATCACAAACATTTTTGTAATAAACCACAAAATAATATATAGTGACCATTAAAGTTTATAATTTTTTCAGTGAAATACAGGTTTCTTAATTAACTTTTCAGTGCTTTCTTTTCCATGGAAAAAGTAATTTTACTTCTTATTACTGGTATTAAATTCGCTATTGTTAGCGATTTCTTTTTGCGTACATTAAAAATCACAATAGTTTTTCGAATTACACATCAATCAGAGTCGTACAGAAACTACAGTTTGCTGTGGTCTGTTTACTCGTTTCTTTCCAGGAGTGGATAATGGTTTGTTTGGGTCCGAATCATTGTATTTTGTTTTCCGTACATGTGTATTGTATTGTTGTTTCACTGACCCCGATATAAACCGCTATGCGGCGAGTCGCTTGTTTTGCCAAAACAGAAAATAATCGTTACTTGAGACTTCATATTTTCCTATAACATCAATTATTACCTTTATGTACTTCACTACGAATAACTTTGTTCTTCTTTGGAGGCAACATTTTACATTCCTGACTATTTCCAAACAACGGCAATAGAAGAAAAACTACAAACGACTCTTGTAGAGCAAAGTGTCGTTGAAAACTCACTACGCCCTCCACGCGAACGATTCTTTCAGGATGGATACTGCAGGGCATCTGCTGTCCAGAACCCATTAGCAGCGAGACTCTTTATCTGTCGCCATACCCTCTTCACCCGGCCGAGCCTCTTGTCACACAACCCCACCCTATTTATGCCCAGGGGTGGGAGAGCTGAGACCCTCGCAGTATCTTGCATATAATGATTTTATAAATTCTGAAAGAAAAACTCCTACAAATTATATAAACCATGAATTTTATTTCGAACCAGTCTAAAATTACATTGTTAAACATAACTATTATTCTTATTTTGTTAGAAAACCTTTATACATAATTTATTGTAGTTATAGAAAACAATGATTGTTAAGGCTGAAACAAATATCAATTAAGTGTTGATTTCAATAAAGCAATTCCAGAGCATACAAAATTACAATGTGGTGTTGATTAGTAAAATAGACCTTATTTATGATTGTAAGGAGGAAATATTACTGAAGATGTATTTCTTTTTATATTTAAACGGATAAATTGAACAATGAATCAACAAAATATGTTAATAATTTTCAATGTTGTATTAATAAAATATTGATTCGAATAAAGTGTTTTTCTTCTAAATATTTTTTTCATATCGAATATATTTAACTGTATTTGAACAAACTTAACAACATGTATAAAAAAAAACTGAGTGTATAAGAACCTGGACATTATTTGTTTACAAATATTGATTCTATATGAACTTTTTATTGTTATAAAATGTTTGTTGAATTAAATAACATTGTTACAGTTCTCTCTAAGTCAGCGGGCTTAGCCAGGTTATTTAAGGGACGGAGATCTTAAGTAAATAAAAAGAGGTCATTAAAATTTCTTAATTTATTTACTATAACTACATTAAAATACTCCCGACTCAATATCTCACAATGAAATGCTGTCTCTTGCGATTCACAATTCATCAATTCTATCAATATAACTAACCATCATCTCAAAGAAATTAATGAAATTTATCTCTACAATCAGTCCCAATAACAGTGCATCAAAACCTATTGAATTATGTTTATAAATTATGTGTCCATATTTGACAGTTCTCATATTTATAATAAAGTCTGTATCATATGTCCATACAGCCCTACCTTAGTTCAGTCCAGATGCCACCAGTCCGAAGTGTTTTAAAGATCTCCAAGTGCCCTCATGCACAGTAGCCTTCAACTCGTCGTATACCACGCACTTTCCTCCACCTACACTGCAGAAACACTCGTCCGCCGTCGCCTCGTATCCCCGTCGTCACCCGCCCTCTTCGCTGATGTCCCTCGCTGCACCAGACTTCGCCCGATTACCGCACTTCAAACAGATGGCGTCCACTAAACTCAGGCTCTCTAGCTGCGCTGGGGTATCTATTGTGCCGTTGGCTGTAGTCCAGGATCTTCTCTAAATGCCACGTTGTGCCAAACAAAAGCTTACCACAAAATTCTTTCTTAACCTCTATGTCGTCGACTCCTCCAGAAGGGGGAAGAGGGGCTGTGACGCTAGCCAGGGTAGCTGTTAATCATTCCCCCTGTCGATGGGCGTCAGAGCAGTGAGTGGGTATGACTGTGGTGAGGAGAGGGTCCAAGTGGGTCACCCCTACAGTGCCGGATCGCGCATAATGAGGTAACACGGATGCGGGCTTTGCGTGCAACAATATGTTTAATGTGGGCTTACCAAGAAGATATAATCAAATCATTTCTGAAGAATTTGGATTCATAATTGGATTATATACAGTATACCATCGCAAAAAGATTGGTAAAAGTTAATTATTTAGCTCACTGCTTTTTTCTGCTGGAAAATTGAATAAGATTGGTTTTTATCCATTACTGTCGAGATCTGTTTATAATTATTGAAATATAGACAATAAACATGTTTAACTTTACTCTCTCCATTGTCTCTTGTATTTTCTCTCACAATCTTTGCAAGTAAGATAATCACCTGATGCTTTATGAACACGAAATAGATTATGATATTTTATCTCATTACATTTAGTAGATATTTTTCTTCCACTTTCTTTGTTCGGAACTAAATAATCGCGATTTTTTTTCTAAATGTTTTGAGAGATATATTTTTGAAATAAACATTCCACAACTGCTTAAACTTTATAATCGTGATTTCGATAATTGTATAATTTTAATATTTGTTTTTCATGTTCTTGGTTGTTTTGTGTTGTTTGTTTTGTCTAGATTGAATAAGATTATTTATTAAGTACCTAATTAAAAATATGTAAATTTAGTTTGACAAAATTTTATTAGTAGGTGTGTATTAGACGAATATTGGACCACTTTAAATATTATAAAACATTTATAAAAATATTCTAAGATATATTAAATTATCTATTAAAAATTATTTTCCAAAACTATTTACTTAAAAAATTATTTCGAATGTGAATTCATAAAGGAAACCTACACCATGAATGAAAATAATAATAGTCTTAGCATACCCCATGAATAGTTACAAAAGAAATTTACAAATTTTAGTTATAAATTAAACTTAAAAGTGCCTATTACCATTGTTTTTTAATTCAGCGATTTTGAAGTCACAACCCTAAAACTTATTTTAATTAAAATATTTAATTTGTAAATTACATATATTTAATTAAAGTTATGTAAATATTTTAATTTTATGAGAAATAGCACAATCTAGCCATGCACTATAAAAGGAGGGGTTAAAATGGAATTGGCACTGTGAAACTACTCGACAGGTAAGAATGTAATGTTGAATTCAATTTATAAAGCATAAAAATTTATTTACTAGAAACAGAGGGATGGTAAGGATATCTTTGTTATAAGGGCTATGGAAATATAGAAGAGATAGTTTCATCAGGAGGAATTCCTTTCATTTGACTCAGCTGGTTTAATTTTGACCATAGCTGTAGGCGGAACCACTTTCCAGGCGGAGGGGGGAATGTGCAAAAAGGACGCCATACAGCATAGTGCACCCCCTTTCCCTCTTGGAGGGTGACTTGACATTGTTGCACGAAAACTTGAATCTTCTCCACTTTGAAATGGTTTCTTTATCTGTACGGCGTTGTGTTTTAAATACTTAGGCGATGTCGTGGCATTTTGTAATACAGTGCCATATATGTTTGTTTTCCACTACGGCTTGTAACTGTTATTTAGCGAAATAAAATAGAACACAGTTACTACATATCTTACTTTTTTATGCCATTTAAATTACTTATTAATAAATTATGTAAATTATACACCTTTTTATAATTGGCAATGTCTAACATCCATTTATCTCGGTGTAATATTGTCACCTTACAAGTCCTGTTTTTATGCAGGTTTGCAGTCATACTTGGTGAGTTACCTGTTTAATGGATTAACAACAAGTTGTCCTTTAAATAAATAACACAACAAACAAATATATTTAAAAACTATAACAAATAATATCAACAGTCTATCATGAATTATTCAACCAAAGTTCTTGTTATTTGTATGGGGTACCCCGCATGCAATCAAGGAACAAAACGTGTTATACGTAAAAATGTTGAATTATATTTATCAAAACTTGCCATTAATTATAAATGTTGTACTGCAACAAAACATTATAGTTCGTATCACTATATAATTTTTAGTTTTATCTCATTTTTCCATGGGCCGGGCACGAAATGCCAAGTACCAGTTTGCCAGAAGAGCTGTGCTACAAAAGCAGTACGTTGCTATAAGGCCAGGACTCTACTACAAAGGCAGGCATATTGTAGAGTAGGAACACCAGATATATCGCCCTTACTCGCCGATCACCTATTTAGATAAAGTCAAAAAGTTTTTAAAGTTGGGTTAAGGCAAATAAACAGGATGGAGCGAGTGATAACAACAAATTACCATAAGTACTTAAACAAAGGGGGTAAAAAATTAAAACTACCCCATAAACCGCGGTGATTTTTGGAAAACGGTTTAAGCAAGAAGTTCACGACATGGCTGCTTTTAAAAAAGTACCCAAAAAGGCTTATTTTGCACATTCCAAAAGTGATCAATGTTTAACATGCATGATTGCAATGAATAAGACGCACCACCTACATATGCATGCACTAGTATCAAACACAGACACTTACACCTTGCGTACTAAGTTACACTAAGTTTACACTGTTTTATGGAAATTTTCAAAGTTGAAAACGCTGCGTTTTCTTTCGTGATAAAAGTAATTAACCATAATGATAATTGTTAACTTTTGTTTTATTCTGACAGGAGATTTTATACCCGCAAAAGAAAATCTTAACTTAGTCATACAATAAGTTCTTTCACAAATGTCACCAATGCGTCAATATTAAATTTGTCATACAATAAGTTCAATTGAAAATGTCAGTAAAACTGTTTCCTTGGTATAAACATGCTAAAATTACATATATATTTATTAAATTACTTGTTGATACAGCTTCATAATCATTTAATTTAGAAAGTACTCTACAATTTAGATTTTATGTAAATATATTCTGGAATAAAATAGAGTGGTTGTGTACGACAACTATTTTGTTACATAAATGAGAGCAGGACAGGGAACTGGCTAGCTCCACAAAATAAAGCCATTAACAGTAACAAGGCTTGAGGGTGTACACAAATCTAGGAAGATATGTGATTCCAAAGCTTTTGTGGTAGAAATAGAATCTGCTTTATTGAGTGAAATTAACCAGACAGACTTCGAAAATTAATCAGTACAAACTAACAACATGCTGTGTCCTGATTTTTTTCTGGGTAATAGATAGAGTTACCAGATGTGTGGTATTAAAAAAAATGGACACACAAAAGTAGTAGTGGAGCGGCGGGATTCTAGGGGCACTAAGCGAGGAACAATGTCCTGGACAATATTTTAACGATAACCCCAATGATAAAATTGTACGACAGAATGCAGTGTCACAAGATTAGCCTGGGAAATATCTCGGACAGGAGGATACAAACTTGCTATAGCTCCACCTGCTCCACCCCAACCTCCTCATTCACCTCCACATCCACATTTACCTCCGCAATCTGCTTGCTATCAACCCCGATGCCATCAATTATGAGTTAAGCCCTTTTGTAAATATACTCATAATTTCTGAACTGTTTCTCTGTTCCCTCCTTATGCCGGTTCCACTACCACCCCTCTCCTCCCCTGTTCGCACTTCACCCACCACCTCCCCCTTAACCACCTCCTCCTTCCCCTTCCTCAAACCAGCCTCCTTCACAACGAGCTATACTGTGGTTATCTACACCTGATTCATTAACAACACACTCCACCCCCTCACCACATCATCCTCCTTCACAACGAACTATAGTGTGATTACTTCTGGAATGCATGCTGAGAGCCCGCACACACTATTCCCCTCTGGTTATTTATTATGGATGCCTGTATCCCCACATCACCCCTCTATGGTGATTGATCACCTTCCTCCCCCAACCTCCTCCCACATCAATTTATTCCCATACGAGGTAAGTTGTGTTCAGTTCCAGACTTGACAGCGCTAGATGGCACACAAATTCGATGAATCGATTATGTTTATTGCCTGCTAGAGAGCGCGTGAGTCGCTCGCCCTCCAAGAGCCAATGTCCCTTAATGCTATTATTTGTTACTACGAGCTCTGAGGTTGGCTGTAAGCTTAAGAATACATTAGTACATTATAAAAATCATTGAATTCTGGTGCTTTTGAACTCTGAACCCGTAGGTCCTAGGTCGGCTGACTGATGCCTTTAACCACTCAGCCACAAGAGCTTGGATCCCAATGGAAGTTTTAATTAAGTAAAAAAAAGGCACACCTACAAACTTGTACATTCAAAACGGAGTTATAATATATATCATGATTGAACAATCGATTAGTTAAACCGTAATTTTATAAAAAAAAAATTAATGTATTTATGTTATATATGTCTATACATATTAAAATTTTCAAACATAAATGTATGAAGCGACATGTTTACGAACTCATATTTAAAGGAGAAATCGTTTATGGCTTCACAACTACCAAATTTTCAAAGCATAATTTTAGTAAGCATAGAAGCGATATTTTTTCATTATTTCATTAAATATGTAATCACTCAGAGCATCAAATACAACTCATCGCCTACCTCACATCAAGTCATTTAGGCCCGAAACCCTTTCTGGCATGGCCAATTACACATTTCAGTGGTTTTGTAAATATAGTAATGATTTCTGAACCATCGATTCTATAGTGATCAAATTCATAGCATAGACGCCGTGTGCGACATACACTATAATGGTAAGATCATTTAGACCCTAAACCATTTCTGGCAAGGTCAATTATGAGTTATGTCCTTTTATAAGAATAGTTATTTATAATATCCGAACAGTTAATGCTACAGTGGTCGAATATAACATGCACATCACTCTCGAAAACCAACAAGACCACAGGATCAAACACATCTAAAACCCTTTTGTTAGCATAGTTAGGCATAAACTTACCAAGTGCATAGTTACCAAGTACACACTTACCAAGTGCACGCTTACCAAGTTCATACTTACCAAACACACACCTACCAAGTGCATACTTACCCATGTATTATTTTATTTTCGATTTTAAACAGATTTTATTTGGGAGTTGGGTAGGTGCTAGACTTACTAAATATAATGTTAAATTCGAATTTAGGTACAATTCTCGATCAAGGCACATAATATTATTTTATTTCCGATTTTACCCAATTTTATTTGTGAGTTGGATACCTGCTTAGAGCAATTAATGTAATTGTGGTTTTGGATTGTCGAGTTCAAGTATCGGTCATATTATTTTGTATCCGAATTTAACAAAAATTTTGTTTTGCTTTGTATTCCTGCTTATAGTAATTCATGTAATGTTATTTTTAAATTACCGAGATCGATTCCCAGGCAACTCACTTAATATCAAAATATCTGGGAAATGCAATCTTACGCATTCACTTACGCTCGCTGTCTACCGCATTAACTGATCGGTATCTACTGCTCAACTAACATGTTAAATGTTCGATCTCAACTGTTGAAGCTCAAGAATGGCGGAGGAAAATTCAGTTATATAGTGTAATTGGGTAATGATGTAATTGTGTATTTCATTTAATTGTGCAAATCCATACTTGCATAAACATGCAATTAATATTTACTAGGTATGCACCTCAACACATGAATAATTAACATTAAAAATTCATCAAAGTAATATGTCCTGTCAGCAAAACAGCCAGACATCAACTGTCATATATTTTCATTTGTTTTAGAAATTGTAATTAGTATTATTATTATTATTATAGGTGGAAGGTATTACACTTACACTATGCTAGCATTTAATATATACACTTATCAAGTATGCGCATTATATGTAGAGAGACATATGTAAGCTCCCGAGGAACGACAGCTCAAGACTAAAGCTTTACCATAAATATGATGTTCATAGGAATTTTCAAGTGAGAATACTTCCTGATCTATTTCTGTCAGGTCAACGAACCCTATCAGGACAAACAATCGTGTATGCGGCCTCAAGATGTACCAACACCCACAGAAAGAATATTTCCAATGATCTACTCTGATAAAACATTTCATCATATAATAGCAAAACACACACCCATGCACGCACACATACACACAACTATGAACACACATACAAACACAATGCTACTTCACACACATATACATACAAATACACAAACACACAATCTACACACACTAATACGTATTATAACATGCAAACCCAACATACACACATATACACACAAACTCACACAATGCGCACACACTCTCACATATGCAGTATAAAACACAAACACACACATGCACACACTCACACATCTCATTTGCACAGACCATACAAGGAAATTGCAAAACCCCTAACATCAAACATAACAAGCAAAATTATATACTTATAAACTAAATAAAAACTATCACACAATACAAATAAACAAATCTCCAACATCTGTCATCCAATAAACATTATCACAGATATTAAATTTAAATTATAATGATATACAAAAAAGTTAAACACCTTTTAAAGAGTTGCTCTTTCTAATTTTCCCTACAACATAATTTAAAGCAAAATTTGGATCCAAATTAAACACTTGTCTCACTCAAATCGTATTATCCCATACTACATATAGCAATCAAAAAAATATTTTTTTTTCATAAAAATACTTAATAAAATAATTCTTTTAGGATCTGTTCTTTTTAACTATTAATTCGATCCTTCTAATATATTTAGATCTTATCTGCATAACAAGTATTTACACAATTAAACATCTTCTTTCATTTCACAAGAAGCTTAAATATTGTTTAAATGTTACCATACTTATCTACTTCGAAAAGCATCAAAATTGAAGCATACATACTGATTTAGTCAATTCTTCAACCTAAATGTAGGCTATTACAGTTATAATAACATGCTCTTTGTTTCATTTCCCAATGAGGTAAATATGCGTATATGTAATACTATGTGCGATAAAACCCACTCGTCTTAAACATTAAATATTTCTTAAAATTAACGTTCTTTTTATCTATCATTAGATTAAAGACATACTAATTTAATATAGTGTAATGACACACATGCTAAGTACTCATTATGCAACAAACATCAACTTTACGTAATGTAAATCGATGCATTACCTAACATAACATATCATAACAAAGACATTTTAATATTTTTAATTACCCTAGGAAGACTGTTTTGTGAATGGCTGACAAATTCCCGCAAGCTTCTCGAAGAACACCATGTTTAATTTTTATCTATACAGCATAATCGTTTGATTGATAAAACACTTAAACAATGTTCTGAGAAAAAAGAGTGTCGTTCATGTACATCAGGAGAGTTTAGCACACTCATTATCAATTATCAATATTCATTCGCACAACAAACCTGTATGGTTCTTGAATTGCTATGTATATACTACTTATATGTAAATATTCTCACTAAATATTTAGCGAGAATATTTACATATAAGTAGTATATACATAGCAATTCAAAAACCATATAGGATAAGTAGATATTTCTTTTAATCACTTATCAAGTAAATTAACCGAAGTTTTGGTGTAATAAATATCAAACTGCAAGTAGTATGGATGTAAGGAGATGAAACCAAATACCCATCAAACGATGAAAAACAACGAACAAGAAAGTAACACAACTATAGGTTTGCGAACATACTCATTGCTTCATTGCAAATCAAACTCACCTTTTAGCACTAGTATTTACATATTGAATAACTAACAAGATGAATTTCACTCTAAGTATACGACTTGCCATTACTAAAACTAACATCCGACTAACATATGTTTGATATTATGCATAACATATATACATGATATCTTGCAACACACTACACAACAAACATCTAAACAATATGCCTTTGCAATCTCTCACACTCTATATTCAACTCGTGCAGCATTCACCAGCTCTCTACACCATCCTATCACAGCTCATCGACAACAAATAACTACCTATACACACCCTCACAGGTCTCCAGCAGTCCAACATCATCTCTGGAAGGAGAACAACAGTCTAGCGGAAAAGCTGCAAGTGAATGCTTTATCTAGGAAGACTACACAATCACAAACTGGAAAACAGATATATGTAATTAAATCATACTCTTATAAACATTTTTTTTTCTTCGAAAATTCGTACACTTTAGAAATGACATATTCAACACAAGCATGTATTAAATTACTACTCTACATATCAATCCTTAATCCTTAAGCCTCAAAAATCATTCCTTATTCCTCAAACATCATTCATTATTACTCAAAATCATTCCTCATTCCTTAAAAATCATTCATTACTCCTTAAAGAACATATATAACAAAATATCACAATACAAGAAAACATACATAGATCTATTCCAACACACACACACAATAACACACACTCACACATAAAGAACCTAAATATTCCAATTGGCAAACCTGCTCCACCTAAGACTTGCTCCTAATGAACGAAATTAACCGATAATGGTAAAGCTATCTCGTTTCCTACACACTGTTCACTTAAACTTCATTTTAAAAACACATGTTATAATGTAAATGTTTGATGCATTCATTAATTTTTTCACACTTATATATAGTAATTTATTTTGTCACACATCACGATCATATCATTACTTCATTTATAGAAACAGAAAGCTCACCATATTATTAATTAAATATATTGTACAGCTTTTACATCGCCCAATCATAATTTCATGAGATATCAACCAAATATATAGCTCAATCCTGCATATATCCATCGAAAAATGTTAAAAATAACTCATAACTTAATGTCATATCATACTCGCTGCTAAAAAAACAGACGAAACATCCATTTCTACGAATTATACCATCCAGGACAACAAAATAACCAAATAAGCATTCCTATGAAATATTCCAGCGAATTACTCAGATAAACCACATCATATCATCACATCATCATCATTATCATCATGCAGACTTAAACTTTATCATTAGTCAGATACAATCTCCCAAAATAGTGTGAAAACAATTGCTACTGAATGTGATAACATATCCTATCTCACATTAATTAAGAGAAGATTTATCTTTCTTTATTCACAGATGGTTCTTTACTTGAAAAATAGTTTCATCAAAATGTATTGATGTCTCTTCTTATAATTTGCATTTAAATTGCCAGAGAAATCCCTCTCAATAGCTACACAAAACCCGCATATATATAATGTTATAATGTACTCATATCCTCAGAGCATATTTAATTATAAAATACATTTTATCTTTATTTCACAGATTTGTCAAAAATACATAGTATTACTTACATAAAATCAATCATATTCTCATTTCAACAAAAGTATTTATGCTTTACTGTAATTTTATGCTACAAATCGTATTGTTACAACTCAAGGTTTCCTTATTCGCATATACAGCATTACACCTAACACATGTATAGGTCTTATAGCTAACAGCAAATGGTAAGTTACTATCTTTATGCTATCGAGCGCTTAACATAGTCATGAATATATTGTTGCAATACTAGCACTGGATTTCCGATGATCAACAAACACTACCATTACACTTATATTTATGTATATATAGGATATCTCTGTGAGTAAACACGATATAACACTTATCACAGAGGAACGACTGTCGACAAACACTATCTTTACACTTCTTCTTATGTTTATATATATAATATAGGATATCATTACGAGTAAACACAATATCACACTTATTACAGTGGAACAAGTGGTATGCTGAACTGAAGAAACAATGACTACATTCATATCAACATGCATAACAACTTGTAGTAAAAGTATTTCCGCAATAACATTATTGTTTTTGTATTTCTTCTAGAGACTTCAGAAACCGTTGCTGACGGTGTGTGTGCTCAACACTCCTGATGTACATGATCGATCCTTTTTTTTCTCAAAACATTGTTTAGGTGTATTATCAATCAACAAACTGTATAGATAAGAATTAATTATGGTGTTCTTCGGAAGCTTGCGAGAATTTGTCAGGTATTCACAAAACAGTTTTCCTAAAATAACTAAAAAGATGAATATTTATTTGGTTATATGTATATTAGGCAATGCATTGACTTGCTTTATGTAAAGTTCATGTTTGTTGTGTGATAACTACATAGGGTTTGTGTTATTACACTATATTAAATTAGCATGTCTTTAACCTAAATATAGTTTTAAAGTATGTTAATTTTAAAGGATAATTTAATATTTAATATTTAAGATGAGTGGGATTAAAAAAATATCGCATTTTGTAATTCATATACACGTATTTGCCTCGCTGGGAATTGAAACAAAGAGTATGTTGGCATAGCTGTAAATGCCTATGTTTAGGTTAAAGTATTGACTAAATCAGTATTTATGCTAAAATTTTGATGTGTGTGTGTATATATATATATATATATATATATATTTCCATTCACAACTGGAACAAACTTTCTTGGAACTTTCCTACTCTCATTTATAAGCAATATATTAAAAAAAATACGTTAAAACATTCAAACTATATTCTCTCTCCGTGCTGCCAATCTAATTGTATCCATGCCAGTCACTGTTTGTAGTAACGATGCATGCAGCTGAAGACTAAGGTGTTCTTCAAAAGTCTGTTCCAGTCGTGAACTCTCTCTCTCTCTCTCTCTCTCTCTCTCTCTCTCTCTCTCTCTCTCTCTCTCTCTATATATATATATATATATATATATATATATATATATATATATACATATACATAAACAATTCTTAATCTTCTTGTGAGATGACAGAAGGTTTAATTGTCTAAAAACATGTTTTGCAGATAAGATCTAAGTATCCCAGAAGGATCAAACCAATAGTTAGAAAGATCAGATCTTAAGAAACATTCTTTGATTAAGAGATTTTTATGAAATAAACAATTTTTTATTGCTGTATGTAGTATGGGATAACAAAATTTGAGTGAGATGAGTGTTTTATTTGGATCCTAATATTGTTTTAAATAATGTTATATAGTAAATTAGGAAAAGGAACTCGTGAAAAGGTGTTTAACTTTTTTGGATATCATTATACTTTAAATTTAATATATGTTAAAATGTTTATTGGATGACAGATGTTGGAGATTTGTTTATTTGTGTTGTGTGATAGATTTTATTTAGTTTATAAGTATATAATTTTGCTTGTAAAGTTTGATGTTAAAGGGATTTTGCAATTGCCTTGTATGGTCTGTGTAAATGAGACGTGTGAGAGTGTGTGTGTATTGTGTGTTTTTGTGTGTGTGTGTGTTTTCTACTACATGATTAAATGTTTTATTGGAGTAAGTCATTGGAAATAACCTTTCTGGGGGTGTTGGTATATATTGAAGTCACATATACTATTGTTTTTCCTGTTAGAGTTCTTTGACCTAACAGGAATAAAGCAGATAGTGTTCTCGCTTAAAAATATCCTATGGAGATCATATTTATGGTTTATTTAGCTGCCATTCCTCGGGAGCATACGTATGTCTCTCTACATATAATGTGTATGCTTGATAAGTGTGTATAGCGAATGCTTGAATTGTGTAAGAGTAATACCTTCCACCTATAATAATAATAATTATTACAAATTCTGAAACAAATGAAAAGGGTTATGATAGTTGACATCTGGCTGTTTTGCTGGCAGGGCAATTACTTTGGTGAATGTTTAGTTGTTAATTATTCATGTGTAGAGGTGCATACCTAGTAAGTATTCATTTCACGTTTATGCAAATATTAATTTCCACAAATACGTTAATTACACAATTACATCATTACCCGATTACACTATATAAATTAATTCCCCTCCACCATTCTCAAACTTCAACAGTTGACATCGAACATATATGTAACACATTAGTTGGGCAGTATACGCCGATCAGGTAATATGATAGAAAACAAGTGTAAGTGAATGCGTAAGATTGCATTTTCCAGATTTTTTTTATATTAAGTGAGTTGCCTGGGAATCGATCACGGTAATTTAAAAATAACATTACAATAATTACTATAAGCAGGAATACAAAGCCAAACTAATTTTTTTTTAAATTCGGATATAAAATAATATTAGATTTTCTGACCGAGACTCGAACTTGATAATCCAAAAATTCCATTTCATTAATTGATCTAAGCAGGTATCCAACTCACAAATATAATTGGGTAAAATCGGAAATAAAATAATATTACATGCCTTGATCAATAATAGAACCTTAATCTGAAATTAACATTATATTAGATAAGTCTAGCACCTATCTAACGCCCATATAAGATCTGCTTAAAATCTAAAATTAAATAATACTTGGGTAAGTCTGCACCTGGTAGGTGTGTATTTGGTAAGTAAGCATTTGGTAAGTTTGTGCTTGGTAAGTGTGCACTCAGTAAGTGTGCACATGGTAAATGTGCACTTGGTAAGTATGCACTTGGTAAGTGTATGCCTAACTATGCTTAATAAAGGGTTTTAGGTTTGTTTGATCCTGTGGTCTTATTTGTTTTGGGGGTTGATGTGTATGTTATGAATTTGATCACTATGGCATTAACTGTTCGGAAATTATCAGTAACTATGCTATTAAGAGGACATAACTCATAATTGACATTGCCAGAAAGGGTTTAGGGTCTAAATGACTTTATGTAATGTAAGCAATGAGTTGAATTTGATGTTTGGAGTGATAATATAATTAATTTAAAAATAAAAATAATCACTTCTATGCTTACTAAAATACACTTTGAATAATTGGTAGTTGTGAAACCAGAAACTTAATCTCCTTCGTAAATATGTCGCTTCATACATTTATGTTTGAAAATTTTAATGTGTATATACATATATTTCATAAATACATAACTTTTTAAAATAAAATTATGGTCTAACTAATTGATTGTTCAATCATGATATGTACTACAACTCTGTTTTGAATGTGCGAGTTTGTAAGTGTTCCTTTTTTTATTTATACATGATCAAAATTTACATTGGGAACTATGCTCTCATGGCCGAGTGGTTAAAAGCATCAGTCAGCCGACTTAGGACCTAGGGGTTCCCGGTTCATAACCACCAGTCGATCTCAGAGCTCGTAGTAACAGATAATAGTATTATGCAACATCGGCTCTTGGAGGGCGAGTGACTCGCGCGCTCTCTTGCAGGTGATGTGAGAAATAAATGTAATCGATTAATCGATTTTGCGCATCATCTAGCGAGTAATTCTACAACTAAGATGGTGGCCGATGTCGACAGCATGGCCTTTCTAGCTGTCAAGTCTGGAACTGAACACAGCTTACCTCGTATTGAAGTGAATCACAGTAGTGGGTGGTATGGGGAGGGTGGGTTGACAGTGTCTCAGGCATCCAGAATAAATAACCGGAGGAGAATGTGCGGACTAGCAGCACGCATCCAATTAATTCCAGAAGTAATCACAGTATAGCTCGTGGTGAAGGAGGATGGTGTGGTGAGGTGGTGGTGTGTGAAGGGAGGAGAGGGGTGGTAGTGGAACACGAATAAGAACTAGATAACCATATGAGCGGAGGGAAAAGAGCAACGGTTCCTAAATCATGACTACATTTACAAAAGGGCTTAAATCATAACTGATGCTCTGTCTCAACCAAAGACCAATCGCAGCATCGGGTGAGAGGTTGTGTGAGGGGCGTAAGGATCAGGCATCAGGGTAGATAGCTAGCAGATTGCGGAGGTAAATGTTGATGTGGATGTGGAGGTGAATTAGGAGGTTGAGTTGGATCAAGTGGATCAGATGGAGATATACCAAGTTGGTATCCTATTGTCCGAGATATTTCCCAGGTTAATCGTATGGCACTATGTTCTGTCGTACAATTTTATGATCGGGGTTATTGATGAAGATTGTCCAGGACATAGTCCCTCGTTTAGTGCACCAGAATCCCTCCTCTCCACTACTCACAAAGTAACTAGTATTAAAAAAAAGGACAACTGCAAGAAAATGACACAAGGAAAGAGGACACATAATTTTACAATGGGAATAACACAAAATTAGTTCATCATATCGCAGGTAAGTGGAAAAAAATATAACATGCACATTGTGTACTTCATTCACGTTTACCTCACATTTTTCGTAAGCTCTGCAAAAGTTCTACTTCTAGGATATTCATCCATCTCATGCAAACAAAGCCTAACTGAGTCTATAAATTTACACTAAAGGGACAATGCCCCACATTCGTGTGCACTCGTTGTAATAAAATTTACATAAGCACTATTTATAACTAGGCATTACCAACACAGCTAATTTTTCCCAGTTTTATACGAATTATAATTGAAGTATTATAATTTATATATAAAATATAAGTAAGAGTTCAATTTGCAAAAAAAAAAAACGGCACTTCTCTGTTAACACAAGTAGAACACACTTGTGATACACGACGTACATAGGAAACAACCAAACACAACATACATGAGTTGATTTTTAATGGTTTGATTCAAAAAGTGTGAATAAACTTCTAACGGAATATATCCCAAATTATGTTCCATGTAACATTTTTTTGTTTACTGACAGTTAATCACTGTCACACAGATCAGGTTCAGATACATTTCTATCGTGTTTATTTTACGATTTTATTGTTCTAACTGGTTTCTAATTCCTAGCAAATAATTGTGAAATTTTGAATAGATTTGTCACTTATTGACTTAGACGTGTAAAAACAACAGCCAGGAAAAAATATGAGTATCGATAAATTCAAAAGAACCACGTAATAGTGTCCAAAATGTTTCCACTTTTGCAGGAGGTTCGTTGGCACCATTAATAAGTGCTTAACGACATTAAAAAGACTACAAAATTGTAAGACTTTGATATCTTTCACTTTTATTAAGAAGATATCATTTCCATTTTTTTTTTTTAACTGTCCAAACAATTTACAAGGCCTCAAAGAGAAAAATTGTCCTGGTAAAAGAGGACATCTGGTAACCCTAGCAATGGGCTAACAAAGTCGAAAAATAATTTTTGCTTCGGTTTGTCGTCAACTTCAGTAGCAAATAGACCCAAATGTTTATATTGTGACAGTTTGCTTAGAGCACATAATGAACATTTTTTGATTCGCTCTGCAATATCACTGTCCATGCCATCCCAAATAAATTGCTCTTGACAGCTTCAGTAGTTTTATAAATGTCGAAATGACCATTAGTTGTTAAGAAATGGTAGTACTCAATTACCATAAAGTAAGCTGGTAAAACCACAGTTTATTGATTATCTTTAGTTTTGCAAACATAAAACACCATCTGCCAAAAATAAGGGTGAGTGAGTGAAGAGATTTGGGCGGCTCTTAACACCGAGTTCTTGAGAGCCGATGTGGGTGAAGCGAGTTGAGGATGGAGCAGCATCGGAATTAATGGGCGGGGGAAATGGGAAATCCCGCCGACCAGCGGCATTGTCGGCAAAGATTCCCAAACCAGGAATCGAACCTAGTTCTCCTATGCGGCAAGCGAGCAGTCTAACCACTACTCCATCGTAGCCCCCCAAAAGTAAGGTTTCTGTTCAACACCAGAATGTAAGTTTGCTATAATTTCAGACAATTATTTATCTTGAAGTTGATGCTCTTTAATTTGTGTAAATGCCAAACGAAATTCAGACAAAAAATTACAAGTAAAATCATTATCGGTTGGTCTGCCTTCAAACGTAATGTGGAAAAACATCTGCAACCACATTTTATGTACATTTTATATGTTGTATTTGAAACCTTAAAGGAGAAATACGAATTAACCACTGTCAAATCTTGCTCAACTATCGGGTATGCGCCAGAAACTAGGACAAGGTTTGGTTGTCTGTTTCCAAAAGAGATACAGAATGTTCTAAATACTGCCTACATTTATCAATACCAAAAACTGCTGCTAAATATTCAAGTTCATAAACTGTGTATTTTTTCGTATGTAGGGTAGAGTGCATAAAACAAAAGTGATGGGTTGGTGGACATCAGCTACCTTTGTTAAGACACGAAACGCCAAGGACGAACTGGCCAGAAAATCTCTGCAACAAAAGCAGTACTCTGCTACAAGGGCTGGACTCTGCTATAAGGGCAGGACTCTGCTACAAAGGCAAGACTCTGCTACAAAGGCAGGCACATTGTAGCGTAGGATCACCAGAGGTATCGCCTGTTCTCGCCAACTGCCTATTTAGACAAAGTCCAAAAGATTTTAAAATTAGGTTAAGGTACATAAACAGGCCAGCACGAGGGACAACAATTACCAAAAGGTACTTACCAAAACAGGTCTTAAAAGTGAAACTACATCAAAATTTATGGTGATTTCTGCGAAATGGTTTAAGCAAGAAGTTCATAACATGGTTGCTTTTTAAAAAAAGGACCCAGCCCATTCAAAACTTTATAAAAGATTAATATGCATGATTGCAATTGATAATACATATACATTTACTAGTATCAAACAGGGAAACTTACACCTTGTACACAAAGTTGCTCTAAGTTTACACTACTTTATGAAAATCTGCAAAAATGAAAATGCTGCATTTTATTTCGTGACTGATATAATTAACTATAATAATAGTTGTCAACTTTTGTTTTACTTTGACAGGAGATTTTATAACCACAAAAGAAAATTAACTTAGTCATACAATAAGTTCCTCCACAAATGTCGCCAATGCTGACTAGAAAGGCTGTGTATGACAACCATTTTGTTACATAAATGAGAGCAAGAAAGCAGATTGGCCAGCTCCACAAACACACTACCAGTAAAGAAAAATTTAACACTGAAAAAGAGGGAAATACACAAATAAAAGTACCCTAACACGTGGCTAAAATGACATACAACTAGCAAAGAACTAAAAAGACTCGAAACCAAAAAGCTCCCATGTTAAATGATCCGTCTCTTAAATACTTCCATAAATACTGACATGAGTGTCATCCTGTGTTTATGAAAAATGCGTTATTGCGGTGGAAAAAGCTCGTCTGTGGCGATCACATTTGTAAGACATTCGCTACCATCCGTCGCATAGTACGCACACCGCGCAACCTCTGGGCGTGGTCCTGACTTACTCTTTTCATACTACACTCTCACGCCATGGGCTTATGCAATGTATTCTAGCACATTCAATGACCACCATAACCCAGAAACTCACTCAACTAGCTTCCCAGAATTGTCGGCATTGGAGAGTGCACATTTCTCACATACCAAATGCGGGGATTGTGAGACAGACCGATGATAGTATAAACAACTAAACGTTAATGGTCAGACCCGGGAAATGTCGCAATTACTGGCGCTACGTAACATAGGTGTTTCATTAACACAAAAACAATTTCAATAATACAATTCTTTTAAATACAAATATATACATATATTTGTTTTCAATACAAATTCTAATACATTATTTTTGGATAGCTCTTATTTTTGAAGTTTTTTTACAGTGATCATCATTGTATGAATATGGCACCAAGACTAGGTCTAATTGTACCTCTCCCAAGAAAAAGCATCAGCAATTAAAAGACGAGGCATGGCAAAAAAAAATGTAACCAAATTAATGTAAATAAATAAGTAATTAGTGCAACAACCCAAATGTAGTAAAACTATTTCGTTTAAGAAAAATATTTACCTTCAACAATCATTTATTCTCTTCTCTTTTTTGGTTTTTACCCATTTCCAAGTTTCATTGCCAGTA
Source organism: Dryococelus australis (assembly GCA_029891345.1). Lineage (NCBI taxonomy): Eukaryota > Metazoa > Arthropoda > Insecta > Phasmatodea > Phasmatidae > Dryococelus > Dryococelus australis. Next base: position 66,834,901 of record CM057009.1, on the reverse strand, counting down.
TCATTATCTCATTTTCCTTCTTAACTTTAAACTAAGAAACCATTATCCGATTCTTAGCTGTCATAGGTAAATGAGAGCAAGCCTAAATCGAGTCTGGGCAAGGTGCCCTGTCTTGTCCAAAATCGCCGCCGAGGTGAACAGGACAGGGTAAGTCGACCAGTAGTGAGATATAGCTTTCATGGTTCTTCAAAGGGCCAAGAATCTCCGAAGTCGATCCACTCCCCAGGTTCGCCGAAACCATTCCTCGCACACTTCAGCTGGAAAAATCGTTTTGACAATAAATTGACAGTCATATAATAACAAGATTGTAATTGAACATACTAAAATAACACAGTTACAAAAAAATAATTTTACAATTTGGCAACAAAAACACTCAGTGCAACTCAAGAAACAGCTCGCACACACTAGAATTAATATATAAATACATAATTACCAAAACACAATAAAACCTAGCACTACATAATCCCTTTGTGTTCACTCCCATATGAACGAGCAGAATATCCAACATGAATAGGAGGGATGCATATAGGAATTTTGGTTAAGTAGATATGGAAAGAGATGCTCAGATGTAGTCTTTACTTGACTGTGATTTCACTGGAGCCAAGATGCACGTAAGTCCATTGGGGTTTCCACAGTTCCACACATTCATGTGAGTCCAACTTCAGTTTCGTATCTCACACAATGAGAATTGGGCCACGGCCACATCAACAATGCCCCCCCTCCCCCCCATAGCCTCTGTGGCTTGGGTTTACTGTAGTGCAGCAGGCAATAGTCAATCCTTGAAGAGCAAAACAGCTGGCATCCCTGTTAAACAGTGTGCATGGAGATACTTTGGGGTTAAATAATTCCACAATCACCAACTGGTTCTCATATTGGTTGACTGTCCTAAAGGCATGTCATGGGTCAAGATATGTCGTGGAACTGACCGAGACCGTACGCATCAAAACTGAGCCACCAAAGAATAAACTTTCTTCGCATGCAATGCTTTTTCCACTTTTTGTCTCTTCTCTGCAGCAACATCAAGATAGTTGTCGATGTAACACAAGAGGGTCCACGACTATGATTAAAGTGTCTTTATTGCACTCGGCCTTGGGAAGGCATCCTGCACAATTTCGAACTAAATTACACTGAGCAAAAGTCTATAATGTCAAATGTCCACCAAGATGTAATTCGATGGAGGAGTACATTGCAAAAGATCGAACATTTCATGATCTTCAGCATGTTGATCTTCAATGCCATGTAGAATGTATCCTTAGGTGTAATATTAGCATCTGACATCTCAAAGGATAGAGAATAGGAAGGAAAAAGAGGATGGGAGGGGCAATAAAAAAGGGAGGCCTCCATTTTTCGCATTACATATAGTACTAAACATAGTAAAAAGCTAATGGACGTTACTTAATTGGAGAACATATTAGTGCCATTAAAGAATAGTTTCATAAGCATCTGAGCACACTGTCTTTCGCGCACGAAAAACGTGCATCTACTGTAACTATTATCAGCTACATAGCAGACATTAGGTAGACACATCATGAGAAGTCACAGTTACAATATAGATTTTTTAAGTGTACAGCAAAGAGAACCAACCAGTGTAAACACATCACCTGACGATTAGCATCATTCAGCTGTTATTTTTCGTTTACAGATACTTCAGTATGGGCTGTATCATTTACAGATACATCATTAGGGGGCTGTAAATTCAAATACACTACTCTTTTATATCAGTTTTCACCTCTAAAGTTTGCTCTAACGTAACCCTCTTTGTTTAAAAGCTCAGATATGTGAGAAATTGATGCACACGTATCCGAGGGATAAGAATTAGCTGTTAAATAATATCCCCACAGCAAATATAACACATAAACTAGAACCATGACCAATGAAACTAATATAACCCATAGCATACATAATCGTATTGTCTAGAGTAGCCACCTGAGATAAAGATCTAATCCCCAAAATATAGGGATTCCTTATTACTGCAATAAAGAAAGGGCGGACTTCAAGGAGAGCAAAACAGTCGAGAGAGAAATGCTGAGACCAAAACTAGAGGAAACCAGAGGATCCTTTATTTAGAGAGGTGCAATCCTATCGATAGCTCTTTCTACTGATGTATTTAAATAGGGAAATAAGTTTGGCCAGTCTGATTCCAAACAATCATCTAAAGTAGGGAACATAGTTTGGGTAGATGTATGTGGTGAAAAATGCAATTTATTGAACTTTGATCAGGCTGCAGGGATAACATGTATCAACTCAAACTTAGCCTTTGCATAGCAATAACATGGATAAATTTCGCCAACAGTCCAATTCCCTTGCGAAAACCACTAAGAGTCACAAGGAACCGAAATATCAACGGCTCCATGATGATTATATCCACTTACTTGCAAAGTTCTATTCGAACTACAAAAACATCTTTATTTTAACATTTTTACAAAGTGTAAAAATCTAGTGTACACAGCAATTGTTCCTTTCAGGAATACAGTAACTAGGTGATACCTTTCAGAGAAGCCTAAGAAATGGCCCTATACTTCAATTTAAGGCAGACAAAGGGGGCATGATGCACTGGCAATCGCTTCGATGTCGGAGCTGCAGACTGGACATCTATAACCGGCCTGTATCAGTGCCTTACTAGTTTTAGAAAACTAAATGTTGATAGAAAATATTATTTAGGTATAAAGTAGGGAGTTAACATGTGTCGCGACCCTCTTTCCTTACCTCGTTCGTCCCACTGCAACATTGCAGTTTAGATGTGCCCTCTACTGGGGGCAGTCGGCCCGAATGCTGCGTTCACCACCTCCACGACTCCTACACCGGCGACGTGCACTGGGGTGCACCACCCCTCTGCGACTATCTCGGTACTGCCGGAGTCAGGTGACCGTCCCGCTTTCATGCCCTTAAAATATATCTTTGAGGGCATGATAATTCGGGCCGACCAGTACTGCCAAGAGACGTCCATAGTAAGAATACCGCCGAGCAAGTGACTGCAGCGAGGGGGACACAGTGGTTACAGTTTTCACAAAACCCCTCGTATACACCCTCATTTCACTGTTTCTGTCCCTGTGTGTGTGTTGTGTGTGTAGTATGAGAGTGTAAAGTATTTAGTAATTTTTGGTCTGTAATAAAATGTAAACCAACCCCGTATTTTTGCGCCCCAGTAAAAGGGGGATTTGTAAAACACGTATTCGAAAGAGACAGTCTCGTGGCATATTAGAATTATATTGCGTACCTATCAAATTGATTAACAATTCAATTTATTTTATGCTCAATTTGGCTCACACAAACTAATAATGTAAAGTGATATTGTATTTTAGTGATCTGTAAGTGTTTTTGTATGTATTTGTTTTCCCAGTAAATGTGCCAGTGAATTTTTTTGATACACTTGGTGTGCTTTCGAGCAGGGATCCCCAGTGGGCCTGCCATGCTCGGCCAGTTGGTCCTGCATTCGCTGAGAGTGTGAAAGTAAGCCTCGCGCCTCCGGACACTTCAACATCTTGTATTGGTCGTTAGCATATCAATAGTTATTTATTTCAGTCTAGAATTTAATTCACTTTATTTCTTTGCTTAGCACAGGGGCATTGCTGCTCTCAGCCCTGACAGTCCGAAACTTGCCGGGGGTTTGATTCACTTAATTGTTTTCATTGACCACGTGCCTCTTTGTCAGTGTTTGTTGCCAGCATGCCTCAATGCGGGAATCCTGTAAGTGCTTAATACGAGTGAATAAAAAGTGAGTGTAAAACAGTGCAAGTGATCTCTTGTTTTTATTCCACTATCGGCCTGCTAATAACAGCATAATGTAACTTTAGGTCTTCTACTTACAGGTGCACTGCACTCTCGATCATTATATTTATGGTGTTTTTGGCATGTGAGATGGCCACGCAACAGTCTCTCGTAATAATTGGAGGCGTATGAGGGGGCCTACACCCTCGTAGGTAGGTATAGTCAGGGCTTAACAACTTTACCGACGATTTCACCTAGTCAGGTGGGGTGAGCTCAGGAGAATCCACATGGGCGATTGGCCCATCCCTGGATGAGAATCTCGTGCTCTGAAGCCCTTTTACCATTCGTACAAGTACCACAACATCTGTACCATAACTTAACCACACTTTTCCCTGCTTGAGAGACCACGACAACCTGTCATAGTAAAATAAGCTTAACTAACCTAGCCTTTTCATTCCCTATTTATTCTTTTTGAGTCGAACCTGAAAACATATGTCAAAAATTGTCGTAGAGCAATATAAATGTATCGGACTGAAGAATTCTAATACACAGTCATAGAATATCAATATTGCCACACACATTTTTGAAAGAAGCTGAAAATGGTAATTTTGATCTTATATCAGTCCTCTTCATTAAACATTTCAGACTGCCATTTTATCACCGCGAACCCACACAGAAACCTAGTTATTGTGCGTACAACTAGGTGTCATGTCGAGACCACTATTGTAAAAGTGCTATAACTCCTAGCGGTGTGAAACATTAACATATTAATTACTGAATTACAACTTGACGATACGATGCAGATATACTTATAATTCACTGATTGTATTTTATTGGTCCAGATTCTTATGTGAATTAAAAAAATAAACTATATCCCAGTAAAAACTTACAGTAAAACCGCAGTTATTTAAGTTAATTATTATGTTTAGGTATCACACAAAACTAACGGCACACTGTGTACTGCTTAATGCTACAAAAACTTTGAAAACTTGTTTAATATTTGTTGTTTGAATATTGCAGTGATTCTCTTTAATGATTGTAGTTCGAATGTAATGCAAGGCATTTATACAGATATACATACAAATAATGACAGTTTTGATTATTTACGACAGAGTAATATTTTATTTACTGTACTGTTTTAGGTGTAATATCACAGCAGTTGAAGGCAAGAAGAAAACATGTACAATTCGAAACTGATTTTGCTGAAGTATCTAGCATTGTTAACGAAAGAACTGACTGGCGCAAGGATGCAAGATACAAAAGAATATTACTACTGCTAAAAGAAACTTTTATTAACTGTGGTAAAGACAGTTTTGAAAAAGGTAAGATGCTGCAAGTTCCTTATGTGACATAACTGTATGTGTCAAGATTTCATTGCAACAGTAGAATGTAGAAGTCGTAACTTATATAGGAGACGTTTAATAAAACAAGCTAGGGGCAGTTAGGAATTGATCAAGTGGCTATTCTATCCCAGATAGCATGTAAGCTTATGGCAAGCCTGATTCACTACAGGATTTTGTTTTGGCGAGCATGTATCTCATAAGTATCAGTTATGATTCTAGCTTGGGTTAATCAACATTTAAACAACTAGCACATACTTGCTAATGCCAATCATTCCGATATGACTTGAATTACATTTGTATGATTGTCAAGGCAAGTATATAACAAGTTCTACAAGTCAAACTTGTTGTAAGCTTGTCCCATGAAAACTATTTATCAATTGTCGTTCTTGATCGAAGCTTGTAGTTACAATCTTGATTCAAGTTTCAACAAATATTTCTCTAAAATAATTCATAAAATACCTAAAATGTTAGTTTACTGCTATTATTAGAAATATCTGCCACCTTGATTCTTGCAAATATTAAGACCACTATAGTGCGTAATGCAAGCTCGAAGGAAAAATATAGTATGTAGAATCTAGAAAGTTGTGAACAATTTTACACCAGAGATTCATTGATAAATGTATGTAGTTACTCCACTGAGTATTAAATTCGTTGTACGAGATGTGTTTTATATAAGTTGTTGCTACAGAACCTCTAAAACTCTTGTATTCCAATGTTGTTCTAATAGCTTTACGAATTTCTAAACCTACCCTATATCTAAGTATTGGGCTAGGCGTGCGCCCGCTGTAGGACAGGAGCTAAATGTGTCTCAAGGCTGCGCCCCATATGTCTAAAAGAATGGGAAATTCATGCAAGGAGGTGTGCATTTTGGGCAAGAGGGGTTGGGCAGCCTTGGCCGGCAATTGGGGTCATGACTACCTCCCTAAGTGTACCTAGAGCTGAAACTATATACTATAAAGGGGGGGGGGAGGTAAACCCACACAGGCACTGTAAAAGTCCTCCCGACAGAAAATAAAAACTTGTGGGATCATTACTGAAAATGCTACGGGAAATAGAAGGCGTGGAATCAATTTGGTTTAATATGATGGTGAAGAACTAGAAGAGAGGGGGCGGGGCTTGTGGGTGAATGCTTTGGGCACATACACCCTTGAGGTGGAACCTCTATCCATATTCCTGCGCAGGCTGCCTGCACAAAATTATCGACAGCAGCAGTTGAGTACAGGGACCCTTGCTTCTCGTCGACATGGCTTTACGAAAATCCGATGCATAAACTCATATAATTTATTATCTGTGTAATCCAGTGATGAATTTTAAAATGCATGCAGCTAAATCGTGTTCAAGCAAACCTTCGTCAGTCTGAATTCTTTTCAAAATAAAGTAAGTGTTTCGGAGTTATTGGTACATTTATATGGAAATGTGACGAGTTTGGCGAGCAAAGCAACCTCATTGAGGAAAAAACTTCCTTGGAGCCCAGTGCAGGGAGTTCTTCTGTCCGTCGCTAGATTTCACTACTGCATGCGAATGAGAGAGCTAGACAATTCTCAATGTCTGGTTCCAACCCACAATGTACACAAAACCTTTCTTTACTGAAGAGTGGGTTTGTTATGACCATCTCTTCCGTAATTTTATTTTCAGCGAAGCTAAAGCACGGTGGTTATTGAATTTAGTTTCATCCCATAAGCGAAGTGGTTTCTTCTTTGTCATTTTCAACTTAAAAAACATGGGAAGGATAATAAATGGGATTAGCAAGGAACTGAGGAAACAGTCAAAAGGAATTCTAAAATTTCACATAGCGTCCATTACTGCAAATAATATTGCAGTAAGTTGGCGATTTTGAAAAACTCAATTTCCAAAATGCTCTCCTCATTACCATGTAATTGTAAATAGTTCGAATTACAATAAAATGAGGAATATTATAATACGAGGAATGAACATACACAGGTGTGGTAGAAATATGTGGTTTTGCCAGGCTGACAACTCGTTTATAGAGCCAGGAGGTGGGGGGGGGGATGAGGAATTGATGCATTTCGGGGTGGTCGCAGGGTCTCTGAGATAGATGTAAATGTCCGGAGGGCTACTGCTAACCAGTTATAAGGATCCGCCCGGGTCAGCACAAGACTCTTGAGGTGGGCCGTGGTCGAAAAACTTGGGCTAAATGACCCTGCACTCTGCACCTTAATAAGATTGTGTGAGAAGTTAAAGGCCGGCAGCTGAATATGCAGCGATACTTGTACAAAGGGTTAAATTAATTGAAATGGTTATTTGTTTAATAGAAAAAGTTAAGTGTTCAAAGGGTTAAATTTGCATGAAAGGATTGATTGTTCAATCAAAATTGCTAATGTCTGAAGCGTTAAATTTTCATTAAAACGTTAATTGTTTGATTGAAGGGGTTAAGTGTATGAAGGGTTAAATTTGCATGAAGTGTTAATTGTTTAATTGAAAGGGTTAAATGCGTTGAAAGGGTTGAGTACTCAGAGGGTAGATGTTGCCTTTTCGGAGTCTGGCGGTCGATTGAGCTATGAGGGGTGCGAGCAGCAGCATATATATATATGTTGACCTCGGAGCAAGATTGGCATAAGTGATGCATGTTGCCTCTTCGAAGTCTGAGATTGGAATAATCTCTGCAGCTGGGGGAGGGTTGGGAGGGAGAGAGAGCAGCAGAGGTCCATCCTCTTCGAAGTCTGAGGACTGAATGAGCGGGAGCAGGAGCAGCAGAGGTCTGTTCTGGTCGGAAGTCAATGGAGGTATAAGCTGGGATGGTGGATGAAAGGAGAGAGGGAGGGGGAGAGAGCATCAGAGTGTGCCTGTCGTCTCCAAAGTCTGAGGACAGAATGAACTGGGAAAACATCTTCATTGGATTAGCACTGAAAAGTGGCGAAGGTTTCAGAAGTAAACAATGACAAGAACAACTATGTATTCATTAATGACCCAAATGAGCTGTTGTAAAGGATGCAACTGCAGGTTGGAAATTAATCCCAATTCAATGAGATAGTTTCATTCATTGAAAATCTGAATGAGGGAGCCTACATATAATGAATCAGTTGGGAATCGCCAATTATCTGCATGCTGCTGCCAGGTGTAACTACCACCACTGTAAGGTGGTATTATGTGGGATGAACGACCTATTTCAAGCCAATATCATGAAGATGATATCAAATGATCAGGTCAACAAGGCCTACAAATACTAGTTAATCATCATTGGTGCATACATCAAATTCACCTGGCCCAGGCCTCTCAAATAAAAGAATACATACAGTGACGCCAAGACCATGACAGACTTATTGTGCGAAGGAATCATCTCGACTAATCGACAAACCATAAAGGGCAAAGAATTTTACAATGCTAAGTTCAAGGCCTGATGAAGAAACATGACAAATATTTATCCCATGTACAGTAATCTCAAAGTATCTAACAACAAGAGATTCAATCGGATTCTGAAGGGCAAGATGTGGAGGCATTTCACTGTGAATGGCAGTGGTGGGATATACTCAAAAATGTCATACACATTATATAACTCTACAGTTCACTCGAACACATGGATGAAGCTCGAACATGTGAAAAACAACTCCTTCCTTCGAACCATATACACTATCTGAAGATAAGGGATCCTTGCAAACCTAAATCCAAGGTTGGTGATCTGGTGCGCATCTCCAAACAGAAAGGTGTCTTAGAGAATAGGTTCACAGTGAATTGGAGCCCCGAACTCATTTGTGTGCACTCTATACAAGACTTTGCTCCAAGAACCTACTTTTTCGAGGATCTAAATAAAGTTTTCATCCATGGTGCTTTCTATGCAGAGGTGATCGAGCATTCAAAGTTTACAAATGTGTATTTGGTCTAGAAGATGCTGAAATGGTATAATGTACGTTCGTATGTTAGGTGCTGGGGTTTCCCAGCCCACAATTTCTCAGTTGGCTATGCGGACATCGAGTAGTGAACACTAAAGGTTACAGTTAATATATTTGTGCATATTAATTTTTTTCAATTGTGTTTTATTGTGCATTACATTAACAAATAAAATAATTTTTTAGATGTATGCTGTGTTTACTTCTTTTTTTTAAGGCACTGATGATAAAAACTACCTGCTTTAATATAACAAATCTTTCAATAAAAATAATTATACTGAAAATAAAACAAAAATTAAATATGACCATTTAAATACTTTGCAGGAATGGACATTGTGCCCATCCAGTAGATATCGATAGCACTTTTGGAAACAGTAAATTATAACTGGTTGCTGATGTCCGAAACATAAGTTTCCAGTGAACTATAGTGGGCGATACAGAAAAAAAGGTGACAGTAGATGTAGTACAGTGAGAATTAGGGAAGGAAGGGAGCCATCTAAATAACCAATAAAATATAGTCTTGGCAGTCGAACAAACTTGAGTAATCGATGGAGCAAAGGTGACAGAGTATGAATAACCGGTGGAGCATAGGTGACAGAGTGGTGTAGGTTTGGCGAATTAATTGCCAATAACAATTGGCGAGGGTCGTTTGTCTGCTGGATGTGGTGCTGGGCAACCTCAATAAATTAGATTTTTTAAATGAAATTTTAAGATGCATTTTTATAAATCATTTATAATTTTCTAGGATTTATTTACAATGTTTTGCTTCTATGTAGTTCAGCATTATTCAAGATCATGAACACAGTTGTGAGGTCAAGGTCAAGGTCACCTGGATCCTATTTGATTTAGGGTGCTGTCACAACATGTCATCTTCAGCATTTATACTGCACTAATTATGTATAAGAATTATTCTATATAATATTAGCTTTTTAAAGTTTTATTATGCTTTTGTATTGTGCAAACTTTTCTGTTGTACTGGTTAGTGTTTGTAATGACTTCCATACATGAATGTTTACAGGTAGTAAATAATATAATTCATTTTGTAGGTTATGACGAACTGTAGTGTAGCACAAATATCTGCCAGACCTGCTGGATACAGAATGCCTGGAAGTAGTTCTCACACTCACTACAGCTCAAGTTCACAGAGCTATGGGAATTCCTATGACACTTCTTGGAAAAACTACAGGTCATCTTCAAGGCCTTTGGTATCCCGTACATCTTCTAACATCACAGATTACAAATCCAGTTATTTACCAGCACCAAGGTTAGTTTGTTTTTGTAAATTTTTGCGAATTTTCACTAGCTAAATTTTTTATAACATCAAAGTAGGGTAAAATAATTATATTCTGTAATCTAACCAACTTTTCTTATCCTTGTTATGTTGAAGTGACTTGCATTGCATTAAATGCCCTCTTAAATTGCTTGGAAAATAATGATTTCTCATTTGACAGTATAATTGCTATAATATTTATGTTTATGTATCCAAGAAAATTTTACTACAGAAGTAGAGATATTTAAAAATGAATGTCTCATTTTAAGTTCTAAAATAAAGTTCATATATTCAAACTTTTTCACAACTTATTATTGTAAATGGTATTTTATTATTTTTGCCATGGGCTAATTTTATGTGTTTTAACTTTTTTAATCGAATTCGATTTTATGCAAAACTGGGCGATTGTAACATGAAGCAGGTTGAAATTTTATACACAGATTCCTGTACCCATTTCCATTTGGATTTGTTTTTATCTATTTAAATTTTGTAATTGTGCTAGCCTAGTTACGGCTCTGAAAGGTAAACGGACTGAATGTAAGGTTGCTGTACATGTGGACAACTAAGGATTATGCATCCCTGCATCCATTATATTTGTGCATGTTAATGGTTACATTCAACACAATGTCAGGTCTGTGTCAGCCATCAAGGCAGAATGGAGAAATACTTGTGACACTAAGGGGAAATAAGCTGGAGCATTACTGGGGGACTGTCCACTCCCAGCATTAACCTGGTTGTAGCCACAGTATCTCAGGGGGTGTCTTCGGTTTGGAGTGGCTGTTCCCCCTTGGTAGCATTACAAGTGTGGGTGGCATATAAGGTAATTCACAGCGACAGAGGACCTGACTTGCTTCTTATCTCCATTGTTATAAGCCAAGAAGCATGCCTTTTCTCTTATGCCGAGACACTGGTGTTGCCCGACACACTTATGGGAAATGGTAGTTGATGCATGGATTCACTTCACTGATACTTATTCAGCAAGCTGGTACACATCAGCAATATAAATATGTGGCTGCTCAGCAGACTGCAATTCACTGAGAAAACACATTAATTCGTCATACATTGTGATACAAGGAGCACAAAATAAAAATACAAATGATACACCTACATACTTGCGTGCATAGCGTGCAAGACAGAGAACAAAACTTGTAGTTCTGATGGCATAGTCAGCAATAACATTCTGGTGAAGTGGTGTCGGATGCTTAGTCTGTAAATGTTGAACTTAAACCTCTCGTTCCTTGAGTTGCATAAGGGAATGACTGAGAGAGACATGGAAAAAAAATTTGATAACGATCTGGATAAATTACAAAACAGTCAGTTTACACACAATGCTGAAGTTCGTGTACATGCAGATATACGTTATCTCCCAGGCGTGGTCAGGATCAGGTACCGGCCATGTGAGACGTTTATGTTCAGACACTATTGCATGAAAACACATGTGAAAAAGTCAGAAAACCTTATATTTAAATTAGAACATGTGGACCACATGAATGTTGGAGCATCATGAAATAGCACTGTGAGAAAATGTGAAATAGTTGTATACAAAATAAAGTTTCTTAAAACTAAGTCAACACTGCTGAGGTTAAAACCAGCAATTTGGAAATGAGGAAGACGAGACATATACACAGGCCTGATAAACAATTGAATAAATATTAAAACTGGCATGTACAACAAATGGAACAGTTGTGCGCTAGTTAGAATATTCATTACTTCCGGCATTAGTCTTGTGCCCTCAGCACAGAAAACACTTAAAATATAAAAGTAAACAACCAGCCCAATATACAGTTTGTAAATCCTGTTCTACATTTAGGAAGCACAGTCTGCCCACGGTAGGACTGAACTTGGTGTAAATAATCATGTGAGAATATTATGTTACCACTGCAGTTTGCAAGGGAGTTGGACTAACGAACATGACCCAGGATTTCCAATCAATATTGAATTTAATGTCTAGTCGAACTCGCAAGCATGTGTTAATTTAAAACCTTTTGTTTATTACAATCGCCATGTGATGTAACTAGATAGCCAGTTGGGACCTTTTATACATGGCCAACGATTGGTTGAACAAAATGCATTTGACTTTCCACCTTTACTACTGTACCATTTTTGGGAAATGCAGGGGTATAAGTTAACATTTACTTTTACTGATTTTACTTATACTTTAATTCTGACCAATGGCTTCATGTTGTCGGACCAAATTATTATTTTTTAACATTTTCCCCCATTTATCACATGCCTTTCACAGTGTAAGTGGATTGTAATTTCTATGCGTGTTTACTCTTTATGGTTGCCCTTGTTAGGCGGAGTGTGGCAGTGGCACGGTTGTCCTGTCATCCATCATTGTTCCCCACCTGTCAAGCGGAATCTATTTCTGTGTACAATGCCTCTTATAGTGACACTAGCTACTACTAATGAAAATATTTATACACATATATTACAACTCCTTTCATCATTGTTGGCTAAGTAACCAGAGAGATGTGCCTATACTGCTGTATTTGATCCTTTCCCCCCAACTACTGGACCTTCCATTCGCAGATGTATTCTCATGTCTAAAGTACGGTTTTGCTCTGAGTCTTCTTTAACGAGGCCAATTTCTCTTAATACGATACTTCCGTAGAAGTTTCACTGTCTTTTTCCGTATTTATGTCTCCAGTTTCGTCATCCTCGATCTTTGCAATGTCTTCATCACTGTGCCCCTACCCCTCCCGGGCAAGGGCTCTCTGCTTTAACCAGGTACCTATTGGCTGTACCTTAATAAAGTTTATTCTGATGTTTCATCGAAAATCTCTGTTTTTTTTTAGTGGGTCCTCTCCTACTACTAGGTTTCTATAGCAGTTATACTGTGTTACTTCCGGGAATAATAGTCTAATACAGGACAACCATGTCTTGGTTTTGAATTAACCATTCATCAATAATCTTCAAACTTTTGGTCACCAGATTTGCAGTCTGTAAACGTCTTCACTTTTTCTTTACAATTAATAATATTTATGGTGTCAATATTTTCACCTTACATTATTCTAAGTTCCATTTTCAGTTAGATTCTTATATCTTAAATTTTGTGACATTATGACACCACATGCTTGACATTATCTTTTGTTTCACAAATTACACAGTTAAGTGGTTCAAACAAATTGAACTTGTAAAATTTTGCTTTAATTTTCCATATCCTGAAAACTGTTACAGGGATTATACAATCTATCTTTTACATTCGGATATACATTATATGTTATTCTGTTTCTGTCGAAATGTTTCCATATATCCTACCACACGAGTATTACTTGTACTCTCTTCTCCATCTTCAACTGGAGTGATGCTTTTCTACCTTCAGGTGACATTCATTATGTCACTTCTTTCTCTTATGAAAATATCCTGGGGTATTGCTGCAGATATCACTTGAAGAGCTTCTGTGAATGTTGTTCTATAGCTGCAAAATGCACTGCTCTCTGTCTCTTATAAATTAACTTTTTCATCTGTACCTGTGATGCTGTTCTGTACCACACTGCTGCTCCATACATGTCAATCGTTGTGAAGATGCCTTTATATAGTGCCATCATAGTTTTGTAGCCAATTACCCAGGAGACTGTAGACAAATATTTCATCCTGCTGTAGATGGATACAACAGTATCATTGGGTATTTTATTTGGCCATGGAATTGTAATTTACTCACCACAACCACTCCAAGATACGTGACTTTGGCTTTCAGCTTGATAAGCCTGCTTCGAAATCATATTATTGGTCATCTCTGAGATTGCCCTTCATAAGCATGGCATTTGTCTTGTCTACTGCAAATTTAAGCTTCACCCCCACTCTTCTACATTATTTAGTATTTCCTCAGTTTTTTGCTTCTAGGTTTCTTTTGCTCCATGCCAGTGTGATGACTAGGGCATCATCTGCATAGGGAAAAATCTCACAATCAGCTGGTATGGTGAACAGCAGTAAACTGTTGGGAAGGACATTCCTTAGGAGAGGCCATAGGACTGAGCCATGTGGGCATCCCCTCGTCAAAGTGTGGAATCTTCTTGAGCCCACAGACTTTTGCTATTTATATAACAACACTTTTTAGGGACGGAAACCAATACTTTATTTAAAACGCTGATGTAAGCTCATGAAAGGAACTTTACAATAGCAAACACAATCAAAAATCTGTACAGTTTATTTCCCTTAAATCCCACAAAATATAAAAATACTCAAACACAAATATTTCATAAATATTGCCATATGGAAATTTCCAGTTAATTACAAGTATGAAAAAAAAGCAAAGCTTTAAGGCTGCTCGAAACAGTGTTCCAATGTTAAGTGTCTTGGCTACAAAAATACGACTCTACTAAATTACCAACGGAGAAGGTGTATTCTCTTGACAACTGTTATGGAGTTATTTAAACTCATTAATTCTCTGCAATCAGACACAATTACACACGTCACTCAGAGTATGCATATAACACTCAAACTATTTGTGTTACCATTATGCCATTGACTTCATGACAATACATTGAACAAAATCTAAACTGCAATAAACTAAAATTACTGAGGACAAATGCAAGTACGAACACTCGCCAGCTCGGCGCACCCATTTGGGCCAATCAAAGGCCGAGAAGTAAAGATAATTAAAAAGAATACCAAAAAGGGAAATGGGGATGTGCACCTACTCAAGGCCGATCAAAAGCATCCGAACAATTCTTAATAAAAGACAAGGATATTTACATTAAAATACAAAATTACCATTGCAAAGCATGCTCCCAACATAGAGGGAATCCAAAATACCATGCTATAAAAAAACGAGTAAAGGAACCACACATTGGCTCAACCCTATCTTAATTGACTTTTAAATGTTAACCTAAAATGTGCCTACAAAATTATGATTCATGTCTGAAACTTTTGGGTATCCCACGATCAATAATCGAGGCGTAGTTTGGTATCTGGACGATGCATGAGATAGCAGTCAAAAGTTCCCTCAATCCTAAAGCTCTACAAACCTCAAACCAAACCATAAGTCGGGAGGATTTATCAAACAGCATTATATTCAACATGTCGGCAATGCAAACCAAAACAAAGTGAAGATAAGGAAAATGTTAAAGGTTCAAAAATATTTAACAGAAACTAATCCAAAAAGAATTATGAACAGGCAATCTAAACTAAATTTAACTATTAAATAAATTTAAAGTTACTTTAGCCCTAAATCAACCATGGCGAATCCCTTCACATTAATTAACTTGAACACTGTCAGTTGTCAAACCAACCTGTCTCGTAACGAACATCGCTCGATATCGTGCAAAGCATGATCACACACCACACCCGCCTAAGAGTTAAGTTCTCTTACCGAAGCCTCAGTAGGGAATATACCGAGCTTACACTTGCTCCGACGAACTTACAAAATGAAGGGAGGGGATAGATGGCTAGTGCGCATGCGCTGGGGGGAGGGTAGTAAGAAAAGATAAGAGGTGATGAGAAAGGACAGGAATACCGAAGTCGGACCAGTGGAATGCGAAGCGAAATCTGGTAGAGCACGATGCCTGCCAGCGCAGGTCGCGCAAACGTTTGCCTGAATTCTATCGATATATCTTGAAATATACTTATTTTTTCTTCGAAGTAGCTTAGTATTAGTCCATTATGTTACTTGGACACGCTTTATTTTTTAGCTGCAATCATATTTCTCGTTATAATGTGTGGTCAAATGCTGCTCTTATGTCTAGGAAAATTCCAAGCACATACATATGTGGTGATAGTTTTACCTCCATAACTTCAATGGCTGCTCCCTCTGTACCACTGCCTTTCCTGAAGCCATACTTTCGCTGTTGTAGTCCATTTGTAGCATCCGTGAAGTATATCAGTCGTTTATTGAACAGTGGCGAAATCATTTTGCCCATCACTGGTAATAATATTAGTGGTCGATACGATTAGGGACTTTTAGGAACTTTTTCTCCACCTTTGTAGAGTTCTCTTAGAATGCTCTTTTTTCCATATTCTCTGGAAATATCATCGTTCCAGTCTATTGCCGATTATGTTCAACAGGTCTTGTCTTATTCCAGGACTCTTTGAACAATTTCTTTTGTTATATCATTGTGCCCTGGAGCTTCCTTTAGTTTCTTATATTTTTTACCTGGTTGAGTTCATCCATTGTAAATTTAAATGTCAATTAAGTTTCTGGCATTATTTTCATGGCATTATTTTTCTCTTGATGCAGTGCATCTTCATTTTCAATGTTTGTCTCTGTCAGAAGAGACCTTACTAGTTCTGAATTTTCTTCCATATATGTGATAGTTTTGCCATAATCATGTAGGCTCTTCATGGCCTGTTTAACTTTCAGTTTGCAGGCTAGGATATTATAGAATGTGTCTGTAAAACACGGGGACAAACTTTGGCAGTGTATTCCTGACGAAAATATAAGACTGAAATTAAAGTACCACTTTTCTCGTTAAATCATTATTAAAGGAACTGCGCGCCCCTATAAAAATCCTCATTTAAATTGCCTTACTATGTATTGTGTTTTGCTTACCTAATATGCAACATATGTCCTGTTGTGAATGCTCAACACAAATTATCTCACAAATGGTTCATCTGAGAGTGTTACAACAATATGGCATTTTTTTGTTAATTTAGATGTGCTGATACACCGGTTGTCTACAAATAGTATTACAAATTTAAGTGAAAATAGGGTGCCAGCAGCAATTTCCTAAAGCAAGTGGGATAATACATATTACCGTCCGCATTTTTAGAGGCGTAAGATCTCCTTTATACAAAACACCATTTGTTGCTAATTTGTTGCTTAATCACAAATGGTTTATGATATTTATAACTATACACATTTTAAACTCAAATTTCTGGGGCGCATTGTTCCCTTAACAAACACATCAGGGGATAAGTTGTACATATATTATCGTCTTATATTTTCGTAAGGAATTGCCTGCCGAAGTTTGTCCCCATGTTTTACAATCACATGAGATATAAGTCTCATGAGATAGAGGTCTTTATTCCCCTTCTGTTCTAATAAATGTCTCCAAGATTTCTTCTTTTCTTTTATTATAGTCTTATAATGTTTTTTATTTTGTAATTATCTGCTATTACTCTTATTCTGTCTTCTTATCGCCATCGTTAAAGATTTGCCGTCCTGTCCCCCTTTATAAATTTTTCTAATTTACCATCCCACCGATATGTTTGTGGGACTCCTGGGTTTAGTTTTGGCTGCTATGTGTTCAATCTCGCCTCCTCACAGCGTAGGCAGCTGGTCGGGCGGAAATTTGGTGCATTGCGCCAGGAATTCAGCAACTGCGTCAAGTGTACACATCTTGTGTCATGTTCAGGCTAAGATGTTAAGGCGATAAGACACATTAAGCCAGGTGAGTGGTGGTATATGACATCAGTCTGCAGTGTTGGATACCAGTCTTCCTGCTCTATCATTTCGGTCATGCATGAGCCATCATGGATTCCGCCATATTGCTAGCCAGTATACAACCATCTTTGTTGCCAGTATGCCGCCACCTTGTACCACCAACTTTGTAGCCAGTACACCGCCATCTTGGACCACCATCTTTCCTTCTCCCTTCTTTACTTCTCTCTCATTCTCTTTTTCCCTCTTCTTATTTCTAATTCTATCTTTCTCTCTTTTTTGTTTACATCAGCTTTTACTGGAGGCCGCCATTTTGGTTGCTGGAGGCTGCCATCTTTGTTTACGTTTCCATGGAGGCTGCCATCTTGGTTTTTGTTTGCAATGTGTTTCCCCCTTTTAGTTTTGGCTTTCGCAACTAGGAACATCACCATATTGGTTCTGGCACTGACAGCTAGGAGCGCTGGTGTCGCTCTCGTTCGATTAGTCTATCTTGCACGCACTCGGCCGTTATATTGGTTCTGGAATTGGCCGATAAGTGCGCTGTTTTTTTTAGAACTCAAAATACCATCTGGAATAGAGCGGGATCGAACTGCCAAACCTATGCCTTAGACAACTCTGCTATCGCGACATGTGATGGGACAATAGTTTATAAGTACTATATAGCTTGTAGCCGAATAAATAATATCTTGCTGATCATTTAATATGTTATATTTGTATTTTTTTAAATAATTTTTAAATGTTTCATTTATGTATAAATAATTTTTATAAGTATCTTAAATTAATTTTAGGTATTTTAAATTAATAATATTTTACTAATCATATTTTTAATTTTTAATATTTTAATATTTTGGTATAACTTAAATATATTTTATTTAGATATAAAAAGTATCTATTTTTATTACATTATTATTATTTTATTTTGGTTCAACTTACATATATTAGTTAAGATTTAACTTGTATATTTTTTTTAAAGTATTTCTAAGTATATTTTATTATACTTTAAAGTGTATCGAGTGACAAGTCTACAGATTCATATTTGTCAGGCTGTTAAGAATATGTCAACAGAATATATGATTACAAGACTATGACAAGAGCCATATTGAATTTTTTATGAACATATATATAACTGTTTTAGTAATTATATGCCAAGGGTTCTATATTATGTACATTGATTATTCGCATTTTTATTTACATATAATAATTTTTTTAAAAATATTCCAGATGTAAGTATGTAGGGACATCTAGGTCGAACTTGGAAAAAACTTTATTTCCTACTGCTATGTAATATAATACTTGTAAATTTCACACCACCCCATAATCAAACTGTTGAGTATCCACTCAACCTAACCTAAGATAACCTAACCTTACTTCACCTAACCTAACTTTATCTAACCTAAGATAACCTAACCCAATCATCATGTAAGAACTCTGAATATATATATATATATATATATATATATATATATATATATATATATATATATATATATATATATATATATATATATATATATAGTTTTTCTTGACATTCAACCATCACACTCTAGTTATCACCAGACCTCTCTTTACCTCCTCTCCTTTAAGATTTACTTAACAACCATATCGAATTGTACTGAATACCAAAACATATATAGTACCTTTCATCATGACATTAGCTTGCCTCATTCATGCTATTAACAAAACAGTCCATATCCACCACCATACCTCAGACTTACTGATTAAAAGTAAAAGTTAACTATATTGACTACCATTTAGGCCCCATCTAACTTTGCCTATTACACATATAATCAAGCCATACCAGGTGCCGAACCAATCAAATATTCCAAACATGCTATCATAAGATCAATAATATAAATGTAACCATCTACGACACCCATATCGTCTTAATTCCCATCAAACCATTCCGCTCTTACTAACCAACCATACCAGCTAAGCATTCTGCCCATCTCATACTAACTAAACAAAACACGAATCACACATTTAAACCATTCTTCCCACACAATCTATGCTATACTTTTTTTAATACTGCCAAAATCACCGAACATGTGATCAGGTCATACCAATCAACCATACATGCAAACTAACTATACAACCAAGTCATACTTGTATGTGTTCAACCCCATGTCAGGACTTTGAATATATTTTATATCTCTCGACATACACTTAATCTACTCACCAGCACATTTAGCCATGCACATAAGAACTTAGAACATATTTTCATATTGTGTAGGACACACAATATTTTTAACTTAGTCATGCCCATCCTACCCCATGCCAGGACTTTGAAAGACATGTTAATCTAACCTAACCACCGCAATCTAGTCATGTACGTTAAAACTTGGAATAATTTTTAACTACATTTTTAAAAATATAATGGAAATGAGGCCCTATGGAGCTATGGAGGAATTATGGAGCTATGGAGCAATTATGGAGCTATGGAGAGATTAGGGAATTATGGAGTGATTATCGCCCTATGGAGCGATTATGGAGCTATGGAAATGTGTACCTATGGAGCTATGGAGACATTTTGGAATTTTTTGGAGTCATTTTGGAGACATTTGGAGTAATGTTGGGGTCATGTTGGGGTCATTTTGGAGTCAGAGAGTCAAGGATTAAAGAGTCAAGAGTCAAATAATCAGTCCTGTGAGTGGCAGGTCTGACATAGTCAACTTTATGAGTTCTAGCTGAGAGAAGACAATGCTAGGACGAAATATATTTTCACATTAAAAATAACTTATTCACTGGCAACGATGATAAGCTAGCGGCATTTAGAACGAGTACTATAGCCCTCCTATGGCATGTACTCACATAAATTTTGATGTAAAATGAATTAATTAGTGTTTCAGAGAAGCAGATGCACATATTACCATGAATTTATATAAATTTTGATTCACAAATACATATATTCAATATTCTTTTGCATTCTTTTGCAGAATGTCTACTCTACTAACCAACACCAAACTAAAATTTTACTCATACCTCAAACTAGAAGTCATGTAGACTACAGACCAGACATCTTGAACAAACCATTGCTAGATTTAAGCTCACCACGACCCCTTCATTTTTAACCGAAAACCAGCTGACCTTGCAAATGTCAAGAGCAGGTCTGTACCTGCATGGTAACTGGAGTCTGTACGTGCCTCCTGGCTGTTTTCGCACCTGAATGATGCCAGATAGCCTTAGTCAGCACATAGCATTTCTGCCCCCCTTGTTGTCTGGTAACTCGAGTCTGTATGTGCTTACAAGTCATTTTTACACATGAATGGTGTCGGATGGCCATGTGCATGGGAATAGCTGTGTTAACATTTCTGCAACTACTCGGCATCTGGTAAATAAAGAGAATGAGTCAGTAGGCTTCATGAGCAAGTACAAGCCTGCAGCTTCACAGATCTAGCTATCTCCAACCTAATATTGCATATAAGGACAGGCAAGAATAAAATGAATCCAAAGTAAAGTAAAAACACACTTTTATTAAATAAAATCCATGTACACATCACCCGCTTATAAAAAAACATTGCTAAGTCCTACTTCAGAATGTCTTTCTCATATACCCAGGAGTCTTCACGCTTCGAGTGTCCGAGTCACCTTACATACACATGTCTATTATGTTGTTTCAGCACCTTTTCCACCAAATACACATTTGGAAACTTCGTAGGCTGGATCTCCTCTGCGCAAAAGCCTCCGACGATGGGTTCGCCTCGTAGGTCCTCCAAGTAATACATGCGCCGATACCAATGTCGTATGCGAACTACCTTGAACCATTCCGCATACCAGTTGTGATTGAAACCTTTGTGGGAAATACTACGCTGTTTGGAAATGTGCATAAGATCACCAATCTTGGCATTAGGCTTGTGCGTATCCCTCCTCGTCAGAATAGTATAAACGGGCTGAGGCATGGAGTCGTCCTCGACATCTTAAGGTTTCATGTAAGTGATAGAATGAACAGTAGAATTATACTTGCGAACGAGTTTTCTAGCCACTTGTAGTTTCCATTCGCTGTGAAATGTCTCCACAATTTGCCCTTCATAGACTGGTGAAAATGCTCGACGATGCTAGCCTTGACTCCAGAGTTTCTCGTAGTTATTTATGTCGTTCTTTTTCATCAGTGCACGGAAAGTAGCATTAAACTATTCTTTACCATCATAGGTATGGAGATTTTTTGGCATATGCCCTTTGCTCAGCACATCTGTCATGGTCTCAGTGACATCACATGCATTCTTCGACTTGAGCAGCCTGGGCCAGACATACTGGGAAAATGTGTCTATTATGGCAAACTCTATTGGTGGCCTTTATTCACATGAGCAAACTCTTGCATTTCGGTCAGATCGGATTGGAAAGTATCGTCCAGCCCTTTCATGACATACTTTCTTTGAGGGTAATTCCTTCGAGCTGATGTGTGCAATTCGCCGGAAACTGCATATTTCGTCATCGCACGATGTAACCAGCTTCGATGTGTTCTTCGATTATGGATATAATCTCGTTGGTGAGCAACTGATTGCCAGCAGACTGTAAAGCGACCAGTAGTAGCAGTCTTCCAACAAGTTAGTTTGGATTGTCCCAATACACATAGTCTATCTTCCATTTGGAATCGATATTCTGCAGCAGCAGACCCGATCCAGTAGCTTTGGCCAGTCGTGTAATCAGTCTTGCAATACTGCCAAATTTTGCATGAGTCGTGTCATAAATCATAACATTGAAGGGTTATCATTCGCATAATGAGCATGAGTGGACTGTAGCAGACGATGGTACTTCTGCAAATCTGATTAGGTGTAGAGTCCGGGATGCCTACAAACAAAAGTTCGCACAGACCATGTGTCATTTTCACCTTGCACTTGCCGATCTGCATTTCATCTCCTGGAATAAACATCACTTCCTTGTTTCCGAGAAACCATTTTTCATAGCGGTGTCACAGGCCATACGTCTTGTAGCTGTTCTGATCGAAGTGGGAAACGATGTAGTGCCCGACCAGCATGCCTACCTCGGGTCTGCGCTCTCGTGCTTGTTTTGGTTCCTGTGCATGCAGCAAATCGATCAAGGGCAGATTATCTTCGTCGCTAGTGATGCCACCATCCGATTCGAGCAATTCCGGGCTTCTTTTCCATTTACATGTCGGGGTCGAGCCTTCCACCTTGATTTCAGGTTTGATATTTGACCGAGGCAAGGCTTCCTCCTGGCATTGTCGACCAAGTTCATCGATATGGCTGGTTATCGGCTTGTAAGCCTCTTACCTTCGATTCTCGAGAGCCAGTTTGTAACTATTCGCGACTAAATATTTCTTGCGAACATCTTCGATGGCTTGCTGCAGCTCAGTCATCAGTTTGGTTCGGCCCATCATCATTGTCATTCACAGAATTGAATAAACACACAACTACACAGGTATATATACATAAATTCACTCTCGAGTTGTGGAAAGTAAATCTTCGATCCTTCCCAGTCAGTCGATGCACACATTCAGCACCTTTTTGCTAGGCCTCGCAACATCAGTTTTGACAGCCAGTTTGGACGTTAACATATTTCGAAGACAGTTCAATTCTTCCTGTCTCTGTGCATTCGACACCTTGATTAGGTCTATTATCCGTGCCTCCACGCCCCCTATGTGCCAGTCGATAGCCACCATATCTTCCACCACTTTATTTTTCACACTTGATATTTTGACACAAGAAGCGACTGATCGTGTTACTATTGATGAAATGTGGGACATGGGCATAACCACCACCTTAAAAAACTACCTCTTGCTCACACCTAACGATCTCGACATTATAAAAATGGCAGGTTGGGGAATGGAAGATGGCTACAAAGTTCTCATCTTTGCAGAAGGCAAGTTCGAGGCGAGTGTGCCACTATCGACGCTACTTGGTTTTGCCGAGGATTATAGGAAGATAATAATAGGAGCGAAGCAAGAACAGGTGATAATGCTAGCCACCTCACATCTCGATGCAGTGTTGGGAGTCTGATAAAATCCACAGCCCGTCGCATTAACCCTGGCCAACATGGACTGGTTTTTTCCCATGTGACTCCGAGTATGTGCGAACACGTGAAGCTACTGAATTATGCCAAGAAAGAAAAAATCCTCTACATAACCTTTAGAAGTTAGAGTTCGGTTACGTGTCGAGTCCTGTCATCTGCCACGAGGAACCACTGGGTTGAGAAGACGTCTTCAAGCATGGAAAAACGACATTATGTCCTACTGACATTTCAAACGAACAAGCAACACAACATCTCGGCAGACAAATCGACTTTCGGCCACTGCAAAGTCCAGAACGTAAATATATTTTTGAATAGTGAAAGCTATCCATACATAGATTGGAACACCATCTTCGATCAAGAACGATTTACGTTGGCATATTATCTGTATACTCAGTTTCAAGCTTCCTACTATGGACGCGAGTCCTACCATGTCCTGAGCCCAGAAAGATTCCTTGGAATGGCGCCATTGCTGGTCTTCAACACGTCCAAACAAATGAGCGAGTTCAAAACGATCTGGTGTATTGTCGTATATAAATTATTTCCAAGGAAAATGTGCCTATGAACACTGCTGCCTACTTTTTGATATTACATGTCAGAATAGTGAGCTACGACTGCTTTTCGGGACTGGTGAACATGGTGAGCTAAGCATATATCTACAGGATGATCACTGCTTCTCACTTCAGTTTGTATCAGGATGTACTGTAATCTGCAAGGCTTCCGGAGCCAGAGCGACTATGTGCTCAAGGAGATCGTAGTGATCTATGACGACGATGGCAAAACGTGCACGTGCTCCTTCCGCCCACCTTATTCTTGGAAACTCTTGGACGAGAAAAGCAAGAAGACAAACGACTGGCTGACCAAGTACCACCACGGACTGGAGTGGGACAAAGGCAGTATTCTTTACCATCAGGTGGGAAATGTGTTGCACGACTTGCTGATGCATTATCCACAAGGACTGATTTACGTGGCAGTGCCCAAGCAGAAGAAATGGCTAACCGACGTGTACACAAACAAAGTTGAAATCATCGACGTGCAGTGCAAGTATGGCTGCCCTTCCCTGTGCAAGCTGGCAAAACTTTGCAACGACCAGCACCGACACATCTGTGACAGGTTAGAACCTGTCTGGACACACACATTGAGAAATTCACAGCTGGTGCAATAATGACGTGCTTCGTCTTTGGACTGCGAATCGACAAGTTACGACTAGACACAAAGTCACCGAAAATGTATAATAATTTTAGTTTTTGGTGTGGTGGCACACCTGTTCATCCTGATTATATTCATAATAGTGTATGTAAATGTATTTTAGTGTTTTATTTATTTCTTCCTTGTATCATTGATTCCATTCTGTCCTTTGAACAGTTATACAAATGCCAAGTCTGGCTATGAAACTACAAGAATTAATTTTCTAAAAATTATAAATGTGTTTTGTATTGATTGTGTTCGTAACAAATAGGATATGAAAATGTATTTTAATGTTTAATTTATTTCTTCCTTGTATCATTTCTTTGCAATATAATTAATTTTATTTTCTGGTAAATTATTTCTTTGTAGTAAAATAGAATAATAATTCTTATAATCCTTTTAATTACTTTAATTTTTTTATCGTAGTTAATATACAATCAATTGTTATGGGGTCGCTTTCCTGGATTTACGAGCAGGAAGAAGTAGCAGGTTTTGTTGTTGATGTCCTAGCTATGTATTGTGCAATTAATTACTGATGTTCTGAGAATTACTACTACAGACGCATTACCCTATCAAGGTGTAGTGACACACACACACACACACACAGTGACCACTGACAGCAAAATTAATTCACCTATAAGGTGAATTGTAGGGACAATACGCCCTTGTGGTGTGTTGTTGTTGTAATTTAATTATTTGTTTTCAGAAAAAAAGACAAACCAAGGTATAGTCTCTCTCTCACACACACACCTAAAAAGATTGACCACTGACAGCAAAATGTATTCACCTATAAGGAGAATCATAGGGACAATACACCCTTGTGGTGTATTGTCGTTGTAATTTAATTATTTGTTTTCAGAAAAAAAAGACAAATGAAGGTATAGTCCCTCTCTCACACACACATTCGTAAAAATACTGACTACTGACAGGAAAATTTATTCACCTATAAAGTGAACTGTAGGACAATACACCCTTGTGGCGTGTTGTCAATGTAATTTAATTATTTGTTTTCAGAAAAAAAATGGAAAAGCAAAAAAGTGTTTGTTACTCAATGACTCGATTAGAACATGTAAACTAAGTCCTCCACAACCATTTGCAAAGTACTGTGTCGAGGCGAGTGGTTGCTGGAGTAGAAGAAAAATAGTAGTTATTTTCGTATAATTATATCAGTCTTGTTTAAGTATTTATGGCCAAAATACAGGCTTTTTGCCTGCATTTTGGATCTTAAATCAACTGTTCGATAACACTCTGCATATCACCACAAGGGTGATATGCCCCTAGTGAGTTCCCTGCCGGAACTTGTATCACTGTCGATTGTCACAGATGTGTGGGTTATTCAGTGGGGGTGTATGTATATCTGTGGAAATACCTATGTTAAAAAATATGATAATAATCATCATAATTTTGAATATAAATATTTTAAAAATTTGTATTTTAAATATAAATATTTTTGATATTACGACCAATATAGATTTATTTCTTATGAATTAAAACATAATTTCGGTATGGAATTTTTCCAGTAGTATCGACCAACTTATTATATAACCATGTTCGAACCCCAATCCCTAACTTAATATTAATCCGAGATAACAGCACAAGAGTAAAGTACATACTAATCATTTGAAGGGTGTCCCCCACTTAGCTGTTGAGAACATTGAAGAGATGCATGCATCGTAAGGTAATTTTCCCATCCATATATGAGATTTTCCACTATGCTGTACATGAATTTTATTCCAGAATGTGGTAAATTTACCTTACCTGTAAGAAAAACTATGTATCTACCCCACATGTTTGCGAATATTACCTTACACTTGTCCAGTTTTTTTCCCTTTTATTTTTGACAGTGTATAATTTGAAATGAGACAGATTTATAAAGTGCTCACTTTACCGTGAATAGGCTATAGTTGTGTGCTCAGTACGGTTGTATATTTCAGCCGCGGTGTTTACTCGCGCGGTAAGATCTTCCTCAGATGTTACTGGAGTCCCCCACACCATATTTTTTTCTATTGCCACTAACAAAATAGTCAAGGCGCGTAAGATCTGGCGAGGGTGGTAGCCACGGAACATGCTCACATCCATGGATGTGGACGCGTGACGTCCAGGTGTCCCGCACATTTCTGTCGAAATACAAACTTTGAAGTTAAGCACATTGTCCGGGGTCTTTCTTACACAGTTATCATAATAAGCTTTGAATTTTACACAAGATAATATGACAACTACGGACCAATATTTTTCTGGCAATCTTACACTTCCACTTACAATTATCTTCCATTACTACTCCGAGAATAATAAATGCACCGAATATCAAACAATACAAGAAGGCGTTAGCTATTCTTTGTACCGTGTGCAAAAAATGAGCTGTCTCCCCATCCTGTCGATGCCAATTCACACCACGTAATTCCACTTCTGCATGCTCAACAGTTCTGTGCTCGAACCAGGCTAGCATGAACAATTATTTTTCTCGAAACAAAGACACGCCAAGTTTGCTAGTCTTATTCCGATATTACCAATTTGTGTAATGTTTTGGTGTGGACCAACAGCATTAGTAGTTCCGTAGTGAATGCTTGTAAATATACAGATATCAACGTACCATTAAGTGCTTTAATTGTATTTCGACAAGCCTCTGTGCGTAAAATGGGGCCATGGTAATGCAGTGGTTAAACTACTCGCCTTCCATCTAGGCGAACCAGGTTCGATTCCCGCTGCAGTCGCTCCTCGGATTTTCGCATGTTTGAATTGTGCCTGACGATTTCACTGGTAGGCGGGTTTTTTGTCTTTCCCCCGCCCTTTCATTCCGGTGCTGCTCCATTCTTACCTCACTTCACCCTCATCGGCTTTCAAGACCTCGTTAACTTACACATTATATGGCCTTCTCTAGTACAAATCACTAGTATTCTCCAACACGTCAAATGAGAATAAATTTACTCGGAATAATATTTTAAGAGCCGCACAACTTCTTTATACATATTTCCTAATTATTAATTGTTAATCCCAAATGGAACTGAAAGATTTGGGAGAAGTGGGTTTAATATCTTATGTGGGGGCAGAATTTTATGGTTTGAAATTGTAAAGCACATACTTTTTTTTTATTATTTAACACATAAATCTTACTTGTCTGCAAATATTATGTACACATTCATTGCTACTTCAAACATTTTCTGAAGCCCTGCTAAAGTTATATATCCAGGATATTCCTCCACCTAGTGCAAACCAGAGCTGAGAATATTACATGAAGTTTTATTTCATGTTAGCTCAGAACAGCTTCAGACACTGTCATGATTTAATTGCTGGATTTAGCAGTGTCACCTCTTCTGTTACATAAGCTATGCCTCTCCCACACACGCAGTGAAATTTCAAACGGGGCATAGTTATGTTCTGATACACCATATTTCTCGCCAGTATCTCTGGCACAGGAACATCAATAGAAGTGTAATTTAGTAGGTTTTGGAACAGCTGTCAGGTGCAAGCACCGCCATTTTGGATTACGATTTTTCCGGCTGCCATTTTGGATTTTCGGAATTACTGCTCTGTTATTCCTGTCATGTGACTGCCATCTTGAATTGTCATATTAGGTCGCCATCATGTTAGCCAGTACACCAATATCTTGGTAGCCAGTGTGTCAGTTTTCATGATCTACCATTCCATGTTGCCTCTATAATTACGAGCGTTTTATCCGAGTGCTCCCATTTTTTCATGTACTTACACTCCAGTCATGCGACCACCATTTTATTTTTTCACTTCATGCTCTATCATTCCATTCATGCGTCTTCCATCTTTGATTCACAGACTTCCTGGTATATCATTCCACCTTGACATCCACCATCTTAGATTACATTTCTTCATGCTCTATCATTCCAGTCATACGACCGCCATATTGGATTCCCGGACATCCGGCTATATAATTCCAGTAATGCGATCATCACGTTGGATTCGGCCATTTTGGATTCCGCCATCTTGTTACTCACATTCGTTCGATTAGTCGCATTCGCTCCACTGCCATTTTGTTTTTACACTTTATGCTCTATCATTCCATGTCGCCTCTATTGCATCCCAAGGGTTTTCTCCGAGTGCTCCCATATTTTTCTATATTGTATTATTTCTCTTTCTTTCCTCTTTTCCTTTTTCTGTCTCTTCCTCTCACCTTTGTTCGATTAATTACTCACCACCATCCTGTAAATTTACCACCAAAAGAATTCCAGCAAAGCCATATTGGATTTACATTAATTCCGCTATCCAACTTTGTAGTAATTTTTTTCTGCTCCACCTCTCTCATATGACTCTTTATCGATGGCCATGCAGGTTTGGACAGGTTCGTCATGGTCCAGGTCGCCAGTACTAAATGACGTCACAAACTCATACTTGTTTATCAGTGTGCAGGTTCGGACAGATTCGTCACGACCCAGACTTCCTGGCGCCACTAGCCTATCGTGACTTACATGTCGTTTTGTACACCTGTCGGTATAGGTCCACACCATATTTGTTCAAAAAATATTTACAAGTAACCAGAATGTTTATAAGGGCATATTTTTCAAAATCTTTAAAGGTCGTAAATGTGCTTTTAATGAGTATTGAAAGTTTTAATATCAACCAGAGGGCTTTAAAGTGTATCAAGAGTTTCTAATAGCAACTTTATTTTTTTTAAAACCTTAACCCTATTTAATAAGCATGGCAGTAATAATTTTAAAATTAAAATTCTTCAAACAATATATTCAAATTTATATTGTAATGAAATATTCTCAAACAATAATTTTTAAAACCAGAAAACTTCACACAGTATATATATATATATATATATATATATATATATATATATATATATATATATACTTATCTACCTTATGAGCACTAGCTTGCTATTTGTAAAATTATGTTTGGAACCGACGAGATTCGAACTCGCATTACCCAGCCTTTCAACTAGATGATTTGCCTTTAAGCTACGGCCCCAGACACACAAACTCACGTGTTGATATGCTATATGAATGAAACTTTGTTACCCACTCGTTCAAAAACTAGATACATATCAGTGCGTACAGGTCCATACCATATTCGCTAAAAAAAATATGTAAAAGTAACCAGGAGGTCTATAAGGATATTTTTTTCAAAACCTTTGAAGGTCGTAAATGTGCTTTTAATGTTTCTTGAAAGTTTCTAATATCAACCAAAGTACTTTTAAAGTGAATGAAAAGTTTTTAATAGCAACTTTATCGTTTTTTAAAAAACATAAACACCATTTAAAAAGCATGGGAGTAATTATTTTAAAACCAAAATTCTTCAAATAATATATTCAAAATTATATTTTAAGGAAATATTCTCACATAATATATTTTAAAACCAAAATCGTCACCATATATATATATATATGTATATATATATATATATATATATATATATATATATATATATATATATATATATATATATATATATATATATATATATATATATTCCGATCGACCTTATGAACATCATAGGATCTACAAGCAACAATAAAACACAAAGTATAAGGAACAAAAAAAATGTTTTTATTGTATGTAAATTACAAACTCATGTCTATAGCTGCGGTTCATGTCCACCACATATAATATTATTAACAAAACAACACATTTCTTTAACGTTCATTTTGTATCATTTATGTAGCAAGGGTCTTATGCAGCTCACGCAGCTTCTGTACAACACCATCAATCATAGTAGCTTACTCTTCCATCACATGCCTCATGTAACATATTTCTGGGTTATAGGGGTACCTGGCAGGACTTCTTGGTGTTGACTGGCGAGTGATTTCCACGTACAGCATACAGCACTGTTGTTCAATGGTGGCGGTGTCCACGATGTCGAATCTCCAGTGGGTAGGTCTTCAGGTGTATGTAGTCGATCCGAAGGCTTAAGCAAGATATTTGAGACAATGATTCAAATGTTGAAGATTATGTCAATGGTGAATTTGTTGCGGTCTCTGCTTCTGCGCTATCCAACTTGGCTTAGGAACTGAGTTAGCTCTCCATCAAAAACCTTTCCTTGTTATGGACACAAAAATCACATGAAATAACTGCCCCAGCTATCTTACCACTCCAGCAACAGTCAGCTCAAAGGCCAAACTTAAAGCTACTTGTTCGTAATGTCTTTCATACCCACCCAGCTGTCTTTATATTTACCTATCATACCAGTATTTTTCCTTTCTTGTGACGTAAGACTTTCTCAACCAAATATGTATCTGGAAATTTCGTGACCTTTATTACTTCCGAGTGATCCATATCTTCCAAATAATATGTGCGAGGATAGTAATGCCATATGTGAACAACACGAAAGAGCTCTGTAGACCAGTTCTCTACATATCCCTTGGTAAATACACCTTTATGTCTGCTTATGCACACAACATCACCAAATTTAGCTTTTGGTTTACAAGGATCCAAAACTTTTTCAACTTTATACACTGTTTTAGCAGTGAGTTGTCTTTCACGTCCTTGGGTCTCATGCCTATTGTTCGATGAATAGAGGAATTATAGTCATCCTCCGGTGTATATATATATATATATATATATATATAATATATATATATATATATATATATATATATATATATATATATATATTCACATACGTCACACAACAAAAATAAAACCAGAAACCTTACATTTTCCCACACCTTTCATGTAGAGTATTTACACCAGCATGCTAACTTTTCACCTAGGGAATATAATCTGCTTATATGCAGCTCAAGACAGTCTATGCTAGCAAGTGCCCAACCAGAGCACTTGACCATATATTCTTCTTCACGACAAAGTTTCACGACTGCCACTGTCAAACTAAGCTTCCTAACTGAAACCTGGCTGCTTACATAGGTACCAAACCAGCATATGTAAATCATTAACACCAATTGCTCTACCAACCAATATCATACTAAATATACTCATCAATCATATAATAATTCAAGCATATCTTAGCTTATGCCCACTAAAATATACTAAAATAGTAACATTAACATGTTTGTCAATGCCATCATACACCAGTCAAATATATACAGAAAAATATATAACCCAACATACCATTCATGTTAACCCAAGCATACCAAGCCAACTCACAATGCAAACATTCTTACCATCTGTCAAACCATAATTACTGACTGATACCAGACCAACCAACATACCAGCACCTATAACCAAAGAAAATCTCAATTCTATCCCCCACCCAACACACCAAGCATAATATCTATCATAACTCTAGCAACTCTACAGCTGAGACCAGCCCATAACCAAACACCCATTATATTTGTTCTACAAATCTACATAACCTATACCTAACAGCAATATCACTCACTATAACTCTAGCATACCTCAACCATTCATTCACACAGGCCATACAAAGTGAACATACAATTCTTACCAGTGACACAATCAACCATCCACCATGCTTACTGACAATTGTCAAAATACACTCACCACCCATATCAAATACATTCTTTAACTCAAGTACACCTTAGCCTTTTAGGACTTGTCGACACTTACATACTGTCCCCACCATTAGACATATACCAACAATCACAAGACAGATATACTGGAAAACCTATCACGCAACATACCATCCATGATAACCCAAGCATAAAAGGATATATATATATATATAAGAACAACCTACAACACAAACAATCCAACCATCTGCCAAACCATCATTACTTACTGTTACCAGACCATAAAACTTACCACCACCTATAACCAAAGAAAAACTCAATTCAACCATACCACCCAACACATCAAATGCACTATCCATTATAACTCAAGTTTACAGAAAATATAGAGTTAAGACCAACCAAAACACAATCATCCCTGCCATCTGCCCTTCCAACTAATACCAGACTAAATATACTCTTACTATAAGTCGAACTAATCTCAGCGCACACTGAGCATATAAAGCAAACGTAAAGCCCATACCAGTGACAAAATCAAGTTCTTCTCATACCATCCACAATGCTGACTGAAATCAATCAAAATACATTGACTAATCATACCTAACAATATTTAACTCACTCATACCTTAGATTATAGGACTCACCAGCACACACATAATGTCCACACTATTCATCATGTACCAGCAATCACAAGATATATATACTGGAAAACATATCACCCAAACATACCACCCTTGATAACCCAAGTGTACCAAGAAAATTTATAGACCAGACCAACAGTCTTTACTGACTGATACCAGACAAAACCTACTTACCATCACCTATAACCAAAGAAAAATTCAATTTAACCATACCACCCATACCATCTGCTCTACCAACAATCATCAGATTAAATATACACACCACTCAAACCAGAATTCAAGCACATCTTAGCCCACACTCACTAAAATATACCAAAATTCGTAACTCCAAAATATTTGTCACAGCTCCAGACACCAGCCAAAATATCATTCCAGACATTAATATGAATTGTTCTATCAACCATCCATACCAATAAAAATGCTGACCATCACACCTCAAGCATACAAAAACAAAATATGAGTAACCCTGCTGACCAGGAGTACTGGGTACTAAAGCAACCATAACCCAGAATACTTCAGTCATACCACACATATTACAATGTATATGCAACATAAGAACTACCCATTTCATACCACCACACACCATCCATTAACAACTATATAATACCAGGTTACATACCTCCAGCATAATTAACAATCATATCGATTGCGTATTGGTGCTGAATACCAAAACGAATATAATACCATTCAAGATGACATTAGCTTGCCTCAGCCACGCATCGTCAGAAGGCATACAACCGAGTACACCTACAAACTATGCCATCTGATTATATCACCAAACCACCACAGCAGGTAACCATATCAACCAAAACATACAGCCCCAAACCATATCATTGACTCTAACCCCAAGCATACCTCATTCATGCTGTTAATGATAAAGACCATATTAACCGCCATACCTCAGACATACTACTCAATCATAGCAGTCCACTAGACAGACTGCCATTTCGACCCATCTAACAACACCAGTTACACATATAAACAAGCCACACCAGCAGCTGAGCAAATAAAAATATTCCAACGGTAAGCTCCAACCATGCTATCATAAGATCAGTTCTAATAATTTAAGCATCTATGACATCCATACAGTCATAATTCCCATATGCCATCCAATCAAACTTACAAACCATTACAGCTAAGCATTCTGACATCTCATACTAACTTATCGATCATTTCTGCCCTTACAAACTAATCACACAATCGAACTATTCTCCCCACACACCATCGAAGCTACACATTTAGCATTCTGCCAAAACAACCGAACATTGATCAAGTCATACCAATCAACATAATGGCTATACCAAACATACAAGAAACTAACTGTATAGCGTTGCCATACCGATAGGTTATACCATCAAGATGTACCAGTCATAAAAAACCAAACCATACAGGCAGCCTACACCAGCAGATAATAATATCATGTTACGCCATCCATTTCAGTTATTCCAAGATTCCATAGCAACCAAATAAAACTCACTAGTCAGTTATACTACCAAAACATATTACCGAAACAAGCTACCTATAACATCCATGCAGAGAGGCCATACAGTACAAACATTCTAAAGAACCTCTACCAATGATGAGCCTACACACAATTCATATTATCAGACTGAACAACAATGTAGCAGTGACGACCTTGTCACTCCGACTGCTTCTCGACTCTGTCATAGTATATGCATTTTAGTCTAATGAGATGTACATTGCTCGGTGCTTGCATATTTTGTGTTGTTTGGTAGTGGAATTCGTGTGTCTCTGTACTGTAGTTAAACCTGGTCGCAGGCTGTACGTGGGGAAATCATTTGCTGTTCTGCTGTACTAACCAAGGCTACCACATTAGTTTTCCGATGTCTGTCTTGTATAGCAGCGACTGATGTGATGTACAGTGATTGTTGCTTGTGCAACTCGCATTGTTTGGTAGGCGTTTATAGCAGTGCCATCGTCTCTTACATAACCACCGGTTTAAATTGTGCCAGTTGAATTGGCACAGCTTCAATTTTTTTTGGTTACTATTAATTAAATAAGTACTTCATTAATTACTTTTTCACCAAAAAATATTGGTTTAGTTAAAATGTGCTCCAGTTATATTTATTGATTTGTTTATGCAATGCAAAATGTAAAACATTGAGAATCTATCTAAATTATTTTACTGTTGCCCTGGTCTTGTTATCTTGAAGTGGCAAATTATTTGATGTCAATTTAAATAATTTTACTATGCGATATATATATATATATATATGTGTTGTGTCCAAAACTAAATTTTATTTAATAATTTAATCAGTATTTAGTATTTGCAAGATGCAAATACAATTTAAACTAACCTAATGAAATAATTGTTAGTTATCTCTGTTTTATACACCTTTATAAATATTGTATTATGTATCGATTAGTCACACCAAACTGGACTTCTGAGCACGATCGATTTCATATATATTCCTGCTCGCGATATTATCGCCTCCTTGTTGAACTTAACCATACAGCATGTAGTTGTTCTACGAATATTTATCTACTTGTCTATATTCCCCTTGGGACTAGGGCATCCATGGTAGTGGCAAGATTTCAGCTAGTGTACTATATAACTAGGTTAAGTGTGTTATTTTATTTTCTTGTGTGTAGATTTTTTTAAAAGTGTATTTACCCCTCTTAATGGCATTTTTCATTGTTCCTGAACGGTTACTTAAGTATGAGTGTGCATAAGAGTGCACCATCAGGGGTGCACAAGTATCAGAAAATACTGCAGCTGCATATATAAATGCATTACGAGCTGCATTAAATAATAATGCCCCCATTTCATTTGACTTTTTAGCTGATATGAATTATGAAAATGATAATCGTGCTTGCACTAGAAAAATCATAGCATTTCCACAGATTTACAATAATCTCACAGAATAAGTTTCTGGTTCTTACCCCGGGGTAAAAAATAGGTTGATGTATCTAAAAAAAAGTGCTAATAACCTTCTAGCTATGTTTGTTGAACAGTTGTCTGAGACTCCAGTGAAATCCCTTCAGAGCATTGTAGCTCAAACACAGTCACTGTTTAAGGATGATACTAGTATGGAGTCACTCTACATCATATATAATATAAGTGCAGACCTCCCAACAATCACCATTACATCAATCACTCAAAAACTGGCTAGCATTAATGTCACTTCAACTTCACAAGTACCTGTACTTTCCACTCGCTATCGTTTACAACACAACGCCCATCTAAACTTCCTATTCCTTCCATCTCACCGCAGTTTCCAGTACACCCATCCAAATTTCCCACTCACAAGCATCCACATATTCATCTGTTTTTGGCAAAATAACTCACCCCCTTGAAAATATGCTTCGTGATTTCCCAGCTACTGATGGATTGTGTGTACCCAAGTTTTTGTAATTTCTTAAGGTCATAGTCATACTACAACAAAGCAAAATAGTGCCAGAGGCACAAATTGTTGAGGTTATTTTCACCTTTACTCAAGGTCGCTTGAGTGAGTGAATTAGTCCAGCAATACCTCAACACATGTCATTTTACGCATACCATGCGGACATTTTCAATTTTTTATTCCCTCAAGGTTGCGTGCCCAGTTGCAATTGAGAATGTTTAATAGATTGAAAGAGCCTGAGGAAGCATTTTCATTTTATGTTAGCAGTGTCAAAAAGGCCGCAATCATCCTACGTTTAAATTTTCCTGAAACTGAAGTTGTTAACACAATACTGGATGGCCTGGAACCTGAAGAGCGTTCACGTTTATTATTTTTTCAAGCCCAACACATTTGCGGAATTGGGTCAGGCTTGTATTCATTCTTAAAACATACGTTATGCTGACCAAAAGAAGCAACAAATTTTTAAGACACACCAGTCACTTCGTGGGACAGATAGCAAGAAAACACCAAATGATTCCCCCACCCATGCTGTCGCTGTAAGAAAAGAACAGTCATAGTGTACTAAGGATGTCAATTCCCTTTCTACCTCTGACACTCTAGCAAGGGAAAAACCTTAATGTAGGTACTGTAAGAGAGTAGGCCACAGCATTGACCAGTGTCGTATTCTTGAACAAAAAAACAAGGGATGCGAGGACAACAAGTGAGCTGTTATCCTCGATATCCAGGCAAGTTTGCTAATACTCAATATAATGCTCACCTGTTTCATCATGTAAAATGTTTCCAGACGTTTCAACTGTTGTTTGGTCCTTATGACCATGCAAAATAGATTAAGTTTGAAGTATGCCATGTTAAGCACCCTAATATTGTGGGAATTTAAAAGACCAGAACACCACATGATGAGGTAAATTTTGGGCCGTTACCTGTTAGAGATCTTGTTGATTCTGGATCTGCTCGCAATTTTATTTCTGTAAGACTTTTTAAAAGTTAAAGCAATTGAATTTAGTTAAATCAGTAGAACTGTCAGATGTGCACTGTTACACAGCTTCTAGACAGGCCTTGCAAATTTATTGTTGTGCTACTATTAAGTTAAAAATTGACAATTTCACTTGGATTCATAAATATCTAGAGTCTGAACATTTAGGTTTGGACTTTATTTTGGGCGCTGAATTCATGGCTGTTACTGGCCTAATACTTGATATTCAAGACGAAAACTTTTTTTTATAGCTTTCTCCAAAAATAAAAATTCCTTACGTGGGCTCTATAACTAAGAAAAATAGTTCCTATGTTGATAAAGCAGAGGCCAACTAAGTCATTGATTCCTTTGGACATCTTAATGAACAGCAGCGTGCTGCTACTGAGAACTTATGCAAAAATTTCCCTAAGGTCCTTACAACAGAGTTAGGCCTAACAAAAATATCGAATATCAAATTTAATTACTCAACAAAGAAAACGTCAAGTGTCGTCCTTACAAGTTAGCACCTCCTCAAATGCAAATATTGAGGAAACATGTAAATGAGTTATTAGACAAAGGAGTTATAGAGCAGTCTAATTCCCAATATGCTAGTCCCGCCTTTTTGGTACCAAAACCTAATGGGAAACATCGTATGGTTGTGGACTACCGTAAACTTAATAAAAACATTAAAACTGAATCTGTACCTCTTGCTAATCTCCATTTGGCTTTCAATTGGTTTGGAAAGGAAAACAATTTTATCAACATTGATTTAAATGCGGCCTACCATCAAATTCCCTTGACAGAAGATTCCAAACCAATTACTAGCTTTTGTGTTCCGTGGAACTTATATCAGTTTACCCGTGTGCCGTTTGGTTTGGCCACAGGTGCCCAAATACTTACCAGATTGGTAGATATGATTTTTCATGATGTGAAATTCAAATTCGTGTACACTTATCTGGATGATCTTTTCATTTACTCTGACACTTTTGAGCAACATTTAGACCACTTACTGGAAGTACTCTCTCGTTTGGAAAAGGCAGGTCTAACTGTTAACCCCTCTAAAGTTAGGTTTGCAGTGCAAGAGATTTCATTTTTAGGACATAGAATTTCCTCCAGTGTAATTTCCATTGACCCTGATAGAACTAAGTCCATTAGAGATTTTCCGCCCCCACGCGATGTGAAAGGCATTGGTATGGTACAATTTTTTGGTAAATTTATTCCTAATTTAGTTGATAAGGCAGGACCACTGAATAAACTTAGAAAGAAATCTGTTGCATTTGAATGGGGTGAAGAACAGCAAACGGCCTTTGAAACACTTAACAATTACATCATACATCCTCCTGTATTATGCATGACAGACATTAGTAAAGAGTTTATTCTACAAACAGATGATTCTAGTCAAGCTATTGGAGCGGTCCTGACTCAGGAAATTGATGGCTCTCGTCAGCCAATTGCCTTTGCATCTCATACTCTTACTCCCCAAGAATATTAATCTTCTACAATTTATAAATTGGGATGTTTGGCTGTAGTTTTTGATATTGATAAATTTAGGCAATATCTTGAATATGCCGAATTTCTTCTGAAAACAACAACCAGGCTTTGTCGTGGCTTTTGGCTGATCCCCGGCAATTAGGTAAAATTGTTAGATGGGTTGTAAAATTTTCGTCCCTGAAATTTACAGTACAACATATTAAAGGTACGCAAAATATTGTAGCAGATGCATTAT
This sequence comes from Dryococelus australis, assembly GCA_029891345.1. Classification (NCBI taxonomy): domain Eukaryota; kingdom Metazoa; phylum Arthropoda; class Insecta; order Phasmatodea; family Phasmatidae; genus Dryococelus; species Dryococelus australis. Next base: position 66,796,179 of record CM057009.1, on the reverse strand, counting down.
CTCATATGTTTGATGGTACCATTATAGATCCTAAAGTTCTTCCAAATTGTATTGTTTTGTCAAGTTTCCCATTAGCATTTACCAAGGAAAAGACAACAATTTGAAACTAAAAAAAAAGAAGAATTTATGGTTACTCTGTTTATTAGTGAGTTCACTTCTAAAGTTTGTAAAAAAAAGAAAAATCGTAAAATAAAAAATTTACGCAATTTTAAAGGCTTCAGTAATAAAAAAAATCGTTTGGCGATTCAACCTAACTCAAATAAAATAACCCACGAACAGCCAGTCACCTCTACTATGATGTTTTTTTTTTTCTTTCAAATTTCTTCCGTTCGATTTTCAAATTTATAAAAAAAAAAAAAAAAAAAAAACCATTTAACAGTTTTTGTGAGCATTAGCTCGGAAACAATCTACGACGCCTGAAAAAAAACCATTGAACAGTCCACGAAAAATTACGTTCACCTTATTGTTGGTCTATTTCGTCAGCCTTTCATATCCTGTATCTATTTAAATATTACGGCAGCCAAAATCCAACAAAACAATGTCTCGTCAAAAGTAAAAGTTCTCTCTACTTTGTGTAGCGTCATATGGCGACGCTACCAAACCTTAGGTAGAGCGCACTATGGATTATAGCTGGGCGGGTTTGTTTTACAAACATGCCTTAGATCGCCCGGCTATATAAGAGGCCTGGAGGCCCCCCCCCCCCCCCCCGGCTGACCACGAGAATTTGACGAGTATTGAGTGTGTGTGTGTGATCGAGGCTGAATAGGAGAGTATCTACCTACCCCTGAGCAGAGGGGTTCCGAGGCCAACTGAAGCAGAAAATAAAGGCTGAGCATAATTCGCGTAGCGGTAGGGACCAATGCTGGTGTCGAGACATCGTCCCCATTCCCCCTTTTGTAATAATTAATATTATTGGCAAGGACAGGGATTAGCTGCGTCGTGGTTATCAGAGTTACCATAGTGTGATTGAATCATAACGTAGTCTGCTAGTCTGTAATATGTAAAATTCTTGAGAGTTGTAAGAATTGATATCCCGTTGTGTTCTTCTAATTGTTGCTTGTTGTTCATTGTGATTAGTTGTTGTTCATTGAATATATATTTTTATAATTCCCTCTATCATTCAGCTACCTTTGAGCCATCCCTTTAAACACCCCTTACAACCACTTAAGGTGAAGAGAGTAACTGTGAAGGAAGGAGAAAGGGCATTTTATAAACAGGAGACATGGAGCGGTTTCATTTGTAATCACACAACTACCGCCACCTACTAGCGTGACTGAACTACAGGTGGTAAGGTTGCCGTGCCTGCCGCTATGAGCGCATCATCACAGCTTTGACACTGTGCTACACGAAGTTACCATCAAATAAAAACAACAAACCACTTCATGATGTAGTCTTTTCTGCGTTGACTTATTAAACCAAACTTTCTGCCTCAAAACGAGTGGTAAAACAATTTCCTGACCTACAAATACTAAAAAAAAAAAAATCTGTGCATTCTAATGCGTAAAACGACGTGAAATTGTAAACTAACAACATGCACAAAACAAAAGTAACTTCCCTGCTATAAAACACAACACTGAAACACTAAACTTTAATTATTACTCCTCCAAAGGGCTACTAATTGGCTGCAAAATTACTTACTCAAAACAGATGACCTACTTATACACTTTCTGCAACAAACTTGATAACTACTTAATTTATATGTCTACAAGTCATTCCATGATTCCAACAACAATACTAACCTTTTTCTAATGGGTTCCCAGTAGTACATCTGCGGCTAAGTAAAATGCAAAATAGACATAAAAAATTACATAAAAACAATGCAACTGATTATCCGATCAACGAAACTAATTAACAAAAAATATTACTTCATTATGTACATAAGTGAAACCCGCATTCTGCTGGCTAGTATAGGCTAGGAAAAAAATTAATTTAGAAAAAGTTCAAAACACTTTAAAAATAAATTTTGAAAATAATTCTAGTCCGAAATTACTACTAACCGGCGCCTCCACCAAATGTGGCTGGTTTTGAGGGCGGTGGGGTGAGGGGGTCGATAAGGGAGAATTAGAACACAAACAACATGACCAACAATTAAAACTCGCCGACTTTTAGGGGAGGGAGATGTAAAGAAACACACTGCGACCAAACCCCCAAACACACTATCAAGAGGAAAAAATCTACAGTTTTGAGATACCCTCTCTTAACTCCGCATCAACACAAGTAAACACCAGCTCATCTTTAGCGGCAAATAAACACCAATAAAACACTGCAGAACTCAAAATGTCTCAATCCTACATCTCCGACTTATCTTCGCAGCTATAAGGGGTCATCCACTACAAAGCATTTTTTGTAAGGGACTGCCTTGACTCTCAAAAACCACTTCGCAACAATACAGTAGCAGTTATAACGGGACATTATTGGAGTGCCATGACCAGTAGGGACATCTCAAATATAATTCCATGAACATTTTGACCTTAATAACCCAACATATTTATCATCTTTGTAAGTTTTAACTTGCAGTTTTTTTAAAAATAAATCTCTATATTATCTATTAATGGTTTCGATGCTGTACTACTTCCAATATTAAGTCGCAATTTTTTGTATTTATTATTCATATTGTAAACAGATTCTATTAAATTATGAATTATGATCTATATTTGTATTTGGATAAGTTATTACTCTTATAAGCATACATTTATTAACCTTAATTTTTGAATGCAAATTCCAACTCCAACATAATATAGGTGCGAAATATATTTACAAGTAGATGATTATTTAAAACAATCATATCGTTTTTTAACTTAACATTTTAGTGTAAAATGATGCAACATACTGTATTAGAGCCCATGTCGTCACAAACTTTGTTCTATATGATCCTTGAAGTTTCGTGAATAAAAAAATTTTGAAATAATTTTCCTCTGCATGATCCAAACATTTTTATTGAATCCCAGCTTTTTCATAACAAATTTAACAAAAAAATTTCAGAATAAATTTTGAACTGCTAGTTTTTTTTTATTTCACAAAATCATCTTATATACCTATTTTAAACAATGAGGTTTCCTAGTTTGTTCTGGAGGATTAGCTGCTTATTTCTTCTCAGTCACCCAACTTTAATATTATTCAATTTTTTTTATTTTACAAATTAATTAATACATATTTTTACTACCCCACATTGTTTTCTCTGCGGTTTTGCAATTATCACTTTTTATTTCTATCTGATTACGATTAATTATTACCCTTTTAGTGTATGCCGATGGTTAATTTTTATTTATTGATGCTCGCTATCATAGTTTCCCTTATAAATACAAAGTCTGTTCACTCTTTCTGGCCTGGTAGCATGTTTGAATGCTGAGTATGTTGATGTGTAACACTGGCTCAGCTACAAACATTTCAGTATTTGAGCAGGTACTTTGTTTTGGTCAGTTGAGTGTCTGCATGTTACAGCAAAGCACAAATACGTATTTACATAATAATTTTATTGTGCACACATGAGTATTAATGTGAACACGAAGTCTGCATGACAACCATTTGCTTATTATATGTGATTTTATATATTCGTTCATATTTATTTCAAATTTAAATATTGGTTTCTTAAAATATCATTCGTACCTTTCAACATATTTGAGTAGAGAGAGCATGTATGTTCTGGCCCACCTAGTGCAAGAGTGACCTAGGTTGAATTTAGTGCAAGAGTGGACTAAGTGTCAAATTATGATATGCAAATTAGATTAAATAATTGTTTGATCATTTGAATAATTAATAAGATTAATTAACCGATTAATTAAATTGATTAATTCGATTAATTTATTCATAAAGCATGTTTTGGTATCAATTTTTATATAAAATAATTCTGTGGTATCAAAGAATGTTATTAATTTATTGGTGTCATAAGGGTCATATTGGTAGAGCAGCATCGGTGTGTACTCTGTGAGGTCTTGGGGCCGACTGACCAGAGGAGTGGGTTGTAATTGTATATATAGGAGTTAATATTGGTGTAAGAGTGGTATAAGGGGCATTTTTGATTTTTCTTGTTTGTGACTGACATGCGGAGCATGCTACATGGCCAGGTCGAATATCTTGAGACATACTGAGTATTTAAATAAATGTTTTCGGCTAAGAAAATATTTTTGTATGAAAAGAGACATTGACATAGGTTACTGAACGACTTACTTTAATACCTCCTCGAATAGTATAAAAGGAATGAACTATTTCGGCGAAGCAAATAAAATAAGTACACATCATTAACTAAAAGACTTGAAACAAATTTGCTAAACCGATTTTAATTATGCGATTACAGAATGAAGCAGTTTTCCTGAGAAAAGTAACTGATCTCCACTTCAATTACATTATCGACAGAAGCAAACACTTATTCATTAAACAGACTTTAATAGTGCGATTACAGAATGAAACACAATACTTACTTAAATTAAACAAACACCCAGCTAATATAAAATTACTGCACACTCCTCCCCTCCCAACAAAAAAAAAATACATACTTCACCCTCATCTGCTCTGAAAACACACATTGTAACCAAACAAACTGGTTCATTAATTAACTTACCCCAAGGTTGCAGAGCCAATTGCGCTACTGTGTGAGGAGCTAAGTGAGGTGCTATTTGAATAGCTAACTGAGGAGTCAATTGCGGAGCCAATTGCAGAGCATGTGGTGTTAAAGTGTGATTTAAGCATGGGGGGAGGAGGACGAGGAGGAGGAGGATGAGGAAGAGGAGCAAGTATAGACTTAGTCTTGCAAATTTGATAAGGTCTCTTAAAGGTGTTGTTGAAAAAAAAAAATTTCAATATTAAAAAATAAGTGTGTATAACATCCATTCCAGCATATAGTTGATGAATAATATCTCTTCACAGCAGACATCAACATGTTGATTCAAAGTCGTATTAAAATCATAATTTTTTCGAATCAATTTATTTAAATGATTCTATTTCCTTGGAAACTGGTTTAAAGTACTTTGGTTAGTTATAAGACAAAGTCGATGCCAGCTAGTGAGGCTCGCCATTCTTTAACCTTGCTCTGCGGGGCAAGGATATATTTACCTGGAGTTGTCCCAACCCACTTTCCCTTCCAACAACCTTGCCTTGTTTCGCCATTGTGTGTTTTACAAGTTCAGCTAGCCTTTCAAACTCCTCCCTCATTCACAAGATTTTCTCAAGATACTCACACATTCCATTACTTTTCAAAGTTCATTCATTTTCATACTTCCATTTCCATACTTCTTGGTGTAAAAACATTACAACTCACCCACAAATTACTGAAACTTAAAAAAATATATATATAAATGTGACAAAAGGAAATTAAAGTACTAATTAACAAGTCATATTATTTCCTTATACCATTAAAATTTAATTTTAACAAATCATTAAAAACTACATTTACAAACATTTGAACAAAATACTTTATACAACATAGTTAAGACACAAATTCTTATAACTATGTTGTACAAGACTTAATATTTACTCAAAACAAAGGACTTTATAGAACACAATTTAACCCACAAATTCTTATAACTTCTTTGTACATTACTTCATATTTTACCAAAACATGAACACACACATTCATACAAATTAACATCTCACATTACAAAACAAGAACAAAGATATTTACAGAAACATACATATTATTTAAAAAAATTACATTTCGTCGCACATTAGGCATCCATCAATGAACCTAAAATAATACACTATATAACAAACTGCGATTCGGGGTGTCTGTTGCAGCATTATGGGTTAACATCCGGTATGTCATATCTGGGTATATAAGTTGCCAGACACACTTACACACCAACACCTACAATGACACCACACACACATACATTGCTTCAAGATAACTTGTATATTCGTAGATTAAAAATAATGCGATGCCAATTTGAAAAGAGTAATTCCTGGGTTACATAAAGGACAACAGGGGTATTTGGTCGATGTTAAAAGCAGTTAGGGCAAAGCAGTAGCTTTGAAGAAATATAACGAATGATGTTGATACAGTAGGTTTGAAGACAACTGTGACACAGAGTGCATTGCAGAGCAGGGTGTGGTGTTGGGTGCAGTGCTGGCAGTGGTGATGGCAGCCCTATATTTAAAATGATGCTAAAACTAAAGTTGGGGAAGAAAAAAATACTTTGGAATACTGTAGTGCCCCTAGGGTAAAGTCAATACTCCATCCGGCTCATTGAAGCGCTTATCGTCTAAACCTGATAACACTACTTTGGTCACTCATTCGATGTAAATCTCGTGATCATGCGAACGGGAAGTGGTATTGGGTCCCCAGAACCCTGGTGCAATTATATAGGTAATCCTGATAATCCTCGTATCGGAGGGATTGCAGCACACTAGTTTTGACACAATTTTCCTTATGTATACACTGCTCATTCGAAACAATGTATGCTTAAAGATTGGGATGTAAACCTACAAAGTGTGTGATGTGCGGCCGGCACATTCATATTTCACCATTCGCATACAGCCTTTGTTGTCGGGCGAGAATCCTTGCGGGTTATCGAGCACATAGATAGATGTATCAAAACACATCTTTAAATCCAGGGAAAATACTTCATAATCATCTCTACAGGCAAATTCATAGATGAGGTTGTCAGTATCGCAATATAAAAGGTTTACTTCAGTCCTCGAAGCTGCACAGCACATCTGATAACAAAGCATTGGCTGCTTCAAATATGCAGTAATTAGGGTCTGCCTCCAGTTCGTTCACTTTTATCATTTGCAAAACATTCTTGCATAAATTTTACTGTAACTCGAGAGAGTTTGGTAAATAGATTATAATTACTAGTATAATTGAAGTTAATTTAGTTAGTATTGTTTCCAAGTCCAAGTAATTGTTATATATATATATATATATATATATATATATATATATATATATATATATATATATATATATATATATATCAGTGCAAATCGTAATTACACAATGCTAGTAAGCAAAATTCCTTGATTATTTCTTCACTTCTGTTTTTAAAAACACAGATCCCACGACGAACAAGGCAGTTCGCTGTTGGGTCGCATGTTATTAACCACACTCTCTTGTAACCTGGAGTAATACTGGAGTATGTCTGCTCTGGATTGAATGTCTCCATTTGAAAGTTTTTACACAGGTTTGAACATGTAACAAACCAATTTTCTGAACTATTATCTTTATGTGTAGGTAGAGTACTGGTACAAACATTTTCTTAAGGTTTTGCTTTTACATTGCGAATAGAACATTTTTTATCACAATGATTAGTGTTGTAGCATTTTACTAGCGAATTAATGCTTGAACAGTCATGATATCTTCTGATGTTTACAATTTCTGTATTACTGAGGCTTATTTTTTAAATATCTTTCTGGATATTTCCCAACATGGATACAGGGTATTATTCGAGAAGTGCATCACTCACGTACTGGAAATGGTCATCATAAGCTATGTCACCAGAGTCCCATTTCAAACCGTGTATTTCATACGATTGGTGTCCGAAACTAATTTTTAATTCCTGATTTTAGGTAGACCAAGGTCTCGGAGCTTTGAAAGATAACACTTTTGTTTCATTGCCTTCAGTTGCATAAGAAATTGCGAGTTCTTTAATTACAAAAGAATATTCTTGATAATGTTCGAAAACTTCCACGAAGCACATCGTGATTGTAAATTACAAGTTTGAATCACAGAGTTTTAACAAGACTAATTTTGTTTACAAAAGTTTAGCTGTGGCTTCCGAATCAATTCCATCAATACAGGAATCGTATTTTAGTAAAACAGGATGATTAGCGAGTTCCATTACGTTTCACCATCTTCGCATTATGCAATATATCCTCAAATGGATTGTGTTTGGTGCATGTAAGAAAGCCAGTGTACCATACGGACAATCTTCATCACAAGGAAAATACGAAACTATGTCCTCATCACCTCTTAAATCCTCTGAAAGGAATGGATAGACATGTCGAATTTCGTGTCCCACAAACTTTAGTAGAAATTCTTTAGGTAGCAGCAAGAGGTTCTCGATGCATAGCTTAAAAGTATCTTGCTAATATGCTAAAATGGCATAAAACACTCTAACACAATCTTCATCGCAATGTTCGCAGCAGTGCCTGTTTTGCACATTACCTGTTGTTGAAGCTTGTAGATTGATGAACATATTGGAGAAATCTGTTAATTAATGCACCCACTCAGTGTTACACTACCAACATGATCTGACTTACATAGCTGCTGACTTATGATTGAAAGAAAAAATATTTTATTGTTAATTATATACTATATGAATTAAAAATGACCACAGTCTTGTGCTGAAATCGCATGAAATGGGACCTTTTGGAAAAACGATTGAAATATCGGCGATTTGGAATTTTAAAACATGATCCAGCCTGAAATCGCATTATTTTCATACACAGTTGTCCAAAATATACACATTTCTGATATATTTGAGTGCTAGGAATTATAAAATAAACTTATTACAGAAACAATTTGTGTTTCGTGGAAAATATATATGTTCATAAGCTTCCAAAAATCCTATCGGGTTCGAAATGCGGTAATTCCCAAAAATATATACATTTATGCTAATATTGGTTGGTTGGTCGCCTTTGTAAAATAAACTTCTTAATTATGAAGCATGATTTAGTTTTGTAAAGAATATGTGTTTACAGAATATATATGTATGTCAAGAAATGTTAGGTAGCAAAATGTTTGGATAGGAAAAAATTTTAATACCAACTTGTTTGGTATAAGAACATTAGCTAGCAAAAATGTTTGTGTAACAGTTTCCTGAACTTGAAATATTATTATGTGGTTCACTGTAGACGTGAAGGGAGTATTTTTCTTTAAATCCCATCAGTAGTGTTTCAAATTTTCCTGGTTGGGGAAGCCTGCCTAGAAAGGCTTGGGTCAGCAGGCATGCGCAGGTCGGGAGACGTGCTCCCCACTGCCAGCAAAGTTACCTGGTCGCCGCCCTCCTCCTGTCTCGGCTTGAGAAATGGTGGTGTATTCTTTGTGAGTGCTGGTGTCGTGCGGTGGGGTGGTGTGAGGGTGGATCGCAGTGGTTTTGTTGAGTGGGCGACAGCGAATACTGTATTATCGGCTGCGCGACATGACTTGATGGGGCGAGGAGTCCTTGAAAGGATCAGGGTGGGGGAAACCATAACTCTCAGGACAACGTTTAGCTCAGGCATCTGTGCTGGGAAAGGGGGTGAGGTATTGGAGGAATGTGCATGCGCAGTAGAATTCTGTGGGGAAAGTCGGGGACGGTCTCCGATAGCTGACACTTTCTACATGTAGCGGAAGAAAGTGTAAACTCATTCCCCCTCCTTGTCCTGCATTGTCTCTGCGCTGCTCGAGGCAGAATAATGTATTGTTTTTTGGTGGTGTGGGGTGAGAAGCTTGTCATTGTCGAGTATGCTTTGTAGAAGTTGGGGGTGAAGCTGCAAAATAGGTGGTCTCGAGCATCATGAGAAGTTGAGGCGATTTCCTTGACTGTGTCGTGCACACGGAAGGGAAGGTGGCACGGGCAGAGACATTTTTTGGGGAATGAGAGCTGGCCTGCCTCGTAGTGTAACACAAGACATTGAACGTTTCATAGCCAATACACTTCTCAATTCATTTATTGAGGTCTCGCATGTTCGGATAAATGCTTCGGTTTTTATTTGCTTATCGGATCGTTGAGAGTTACGCGACTATCGGAAAACTTTTTGAGGTATTGCTGCAACTTTAATGAGCAATAAGAGGGAAGCTAATTTATTAGATAGTTGTGTGAGGTTGAATTAATTTCTTAGTGTAGCCATTCTATTTTGTAAGGCTTTATGTGGAATATCGTTCGTCTGGTTTCGATGCATGTTTTCAGAGCATTGAGGGTGTAGTACATATTTAAATTCTTGTGTAGGCGGGGGGAGGGGGTGTGGAGTAATTTTATATTAGCTGGGTATTTGTTTAATTTAAGTAAATTTTGTGTTTCATTCGATAATCACATTATTAAAGTCGGTTTAATGAATACATTTTTGCTTCTGTAGATTACGTAATTGAAGTGGAGATCAGTTACTTTGCTAAGGAAATCAGTTTCATTCTGTAATCACATTATTAAAGTTGGTTTAATGAATAATTTTTTGCTTTTGTCGATTATGTAATTGATGTAGAGATCAGTTACTTTGCTCAGGTAAACAGCTTTATTATTTAATCGCATGATTAAAATAGGTTTAACGAATTTGTTTCAAGTCTTTTAGTTAATGATTTGTACTTATTTCATTTGCTTCGCCGAAATAGTTCATTCCTTTTATACTATTCGAGGAGTTATTAAAGTAAGTCGTTCGGAAACCTATTTCAATGTCTCTTTTTATTAAAAAATATTTACTTTGCTGAAAACATTTATTTAAATACTCAGTATGCCTCCAGACATTCGACCAGGCCGTGTAGTCCGCTCCACATATGTCACAAACAAAAAAAAAAGCCCCTTATACCACTTTTCCACCAACATTAACTCCTATATAAACAATTACAACCCACTCCTCTGGTCAGTCGGCCTTAGGACTTTACAGAGTACACACCAATGCTGCTCGGCTAATATCACCCTTATGACACCAATAAATTAATAACATTCTTTGATATCAAATCATTATTTAATATAAAATTGATATTAAAATATTCTTTAATTAATATATTCATTGAATTAATCAATTTAATTAATCGGTTAATTATTATTTAATTATTCAATTAATCAAACAATTGTTTAATCTCATTTGCATATCATAATTTGACACTTTGACCACTCTTGCACCAAAGGCAACTTAGGTCACTCTTGCACTAGGTGGGTCAGAACATACATGTTCCTTCTACTTATATGTATTATGAGAAAACATTCAATGACTAGATTTTTAGGTACATCAATATAATAGGACTTATGGGCCTACCTTCTGTTTACATTATTTTATTTGACTGTACTGTGCTTGTATGACCCAGGGGGGAACCAGTGTCTTGTGTATTCCTTTTTTAAAATATAACTAGGGCAAATATGTGCATTGGTTAGCAGGACATTTACTGTGTCCCTGACTCAGTGCAGACTGGTCAGAATTGGACCGCATCTATTGGCTGGAGAAGATGCTTCTACTTTAGAGTGGCAAATCTGTGTAATCTTGTGATATTTTTGTATGACTTTCTGTTAAGGTGCGTACACAGTAAGCGAGCAGAGCATACTGTGTAATGTAATGTTCTCTTCTCTTTGCTCGCATCGAGCGCGCCGGAATGATTGATCGGTCAATTCAAATAGGCTACACCACGAACAAGGAGTGTCTTTACTTCAGTCCTCGAAGCTACACAGCCCATCTGATAACGAAGCATTGGCTGCTTTAATTATATGCAGTAATTAGGGTCTGCCTCCAGTTCGTTCACTTTTATCGTTTGCAAAACATTCTTGCATAAATTTTACTGTAATTTGACAGAGGTTGGTAAATAGATTATAATTAGTAGTTTAATTGCAGTTAATTTAGTTAGTATTGTTTCCAAGTCCAAGTAATTATTTTATGTATTTCAGTGCAAATCTTAATTACACAATGCTAGTAAGCAAAATTTAAGAAAAATTTCAACAAATAGGCATAAATTTAAATAATAGTAGACAAAAATTTTACGCTGGGAAAAATATATCCAACATATCCTCTGGTATGTTTTAACTTTGTATGAATACAACACACTATGATTATAAGCTTATAACTTTTTATTGGAATACTAAATTTTATGCTATTCCCCAATTTAATTTTCTCTGTATGGCTCACCCATTTTCCAATTTATTATACAGTTACATATTTTTAGAAATAACATAGAGACTTTTATTTATTTTCAACCAAATGCATTTAGCTTCAAACTTAATTTTTCCTCTTTTCGGTGGATTATTTCTTATTAAAATATTTACCTTTTTCTCTTCCTATTAACATTCTTTCTTTGGTGTTCTCCCTTTTGTAGGATGCGAGCAAACAAACTATGTTCCTTTTGCATACATATGTGGTTCTTCGCACAGAAGCAGATATTTCCGTCTAAGATTTTTCATTCAGGTATTTTTAAAAGTAATTCTTGTGACATGGGTCCCATAGAAAAACTTGAGTCCTTTACAATTATATTAAATGCAACGCAGATTCTTCTGCCTACTACCCAGTTCTCCATGCTTGCGAATATTTCATTGTGCGTTGAACTTCTAATGTTCACGTCCCAACTACACCTGCAAATCTCTTTGTGTTCGTTGGAAAACCGACAGCCTGCCGGATCAATGCGATCAGTTCGCGAGCCGCTCACAGCGCGTTAGTCGCACGCTCGCAGAACTACCCCAACTACGTGAACATGTTATATTAAGCCATGTCTGCCACAGTTGTAACATATCACCATATCTGTATCACAACGTGTTACACGATAATTATACAGATTTTTAAAATTAAGACACAGATCTGTATCTTCTATGCATAGCAGTCAGTTTTCCACTCACCAGTCTCATATCGTTTGGTGAGTGAGTGAAGTGACAATGTCTCTCCAGCTCCAGTTGGATGCTGTTAGCTGTATTTTCATTCATTACGTATTAAAACGAAGTTGTGAAGGTCACGAAGATGCTGCGCATGAAAAGTGTGTTCGTCACCAGAGAAAGTCATGGCATGGGGGTTCATATTTATTGTGCGAATTTGAGTTCCAAAGTGGAAAGCATATAAACTTCACCTAAATATCACCGACTGAATTTTAATTACTGTTAACCAATATTGGAAAGCAGATTACGATACATGACACAGCATTATGAGAATCGATCCCAATGCAGGGAATGTTGGCCATTACCTTGCTCTTCTTTGTAACATAATTTTCAGCGGATTAAATGGCGTGGCTTCTTCAGGTTCCACATTCTAAACCTGAATCATTGAGCATTTCATTTTAACTTTGAAGTTTAATGGTGATGGGGAGGTCATGTTATATGATGGCATTGTTACCATTCCTCAAAGGCCAGTGAGCTAAACTAGGTTCGTTAAGGAATAGAAGTCATAATTAAGTTAAATAATCAAATTGATGTTGTAATTTTATTTACAAAAGCTACAAACAAAATTCTCTTGACCCAACATCTCACAATAAATTTATATCACTTTCCGTCCACTATTAATGAATTTAATAAATACAATTTACTATTACCTCAAAGAAATTATTGTAATTAAGTAATTAAACATGACTCCCAATAGACAGTGTTTCAAAATATATTAAATTATTTTATAAACAATATGCATATATTTGAGAGTTCCAATATTTACAGTAAAGTTCGTATCACATGTCCACTCTGCCCTACCTCAGTTTAGTCCAGTTCCCACCAGTCCGTAATGTTCTAGAAATCTCCGAGCGCCCTCATGCACATTAGTCTTCACTCTTCGGTTATCATACCCTCTCGTCCATTCCCACCACGAACCCATTCGTCCGCCATCGCCTCGAAATTTCCCGCCGTCGTCTATCCCGTTCGCCGATGTCCTTCACTGCACCATGCGTTGCTCAATTTTCGCACTCAGCCAATTGGCTTCCACAGAAAGACTGCCGACACTTGGACCGCTGTAACATATTATAGGGTCGTAGACTATCGCCCAGTAATTTCTCTGAATTCCGCATTGCGCCTGGGGTCCTAGTTCCCCGAATAATCTTGCGCATACTCTAAATTCGTCGGCATTTCCAGCATGGGGGAAGGAGGAGGTGTTGTAACATCATCCAGGTCTCTGCTGCCAATCATCCCCCTCCCCAGGCGAGAGATGGAGCAATGAACAGGTCAGCCTGGGGAGGATCGAGGTGAGTTCCCCCCACAGAGCTGGACTGTGCATGAAGCTCGTGTCAGCTCGTAACACTGCACTCTCATTAAGTCTGTTTGTCCCGAACAGACTCTCCATCATCAGGACCATCGTACCACGTTAGTCGGTCGATTTGGACAAACATAGGCTTCGCTCGAGAGCCTTCGACAAATCCAGTAGATCATATTATATATTTGGTTCAAGATCCTGTATGGGCCTTCCCAACATTTCTGTTGCTTCACGCGATATCCCTTCCGCCTCTGAGATTTTTACAACAACATCAGCTCTTCTTCTACAAAACTATCTTCAGGCATTCTCCTGTCATATCTTGTTTCGATTATGCCTCTATTAATTTTAATGTGCCACCAGGCAAACTCATGAATGTTGACTATATTTTGACATAGTTTAATGGCATATTTTGGGGTAGCTCCTTATTCTTCCACTGGACGTCTTAACAGCAGGTCACCAGGGAGGCGGAACTCTCTCCCAAAGGGAATCCTTGGTGTTACACTTGTAGACTCGTGGACAGCCGAGCGATATGCCAGGAGACATTAGGGTACCATGGAGTCCCAATCTTTCTGGTTCTCTTCTACCAAGACCACCATTTACTGTTCCTGCGATTTAGCCTCTCGAACATTCCATCCGACTAACGGTGTTATGCTGTGGTATGAGTTTTCTTCATTCCTTAAATCCTTGTTGCATCTTGGAAAAATTTGCTTTAAAATTTCGTCCTTGATCAGAATGAAGCGCAAGTGGCACTACAAACCTGGAGAAAACATGTTCTACAAGTGCATCAGCTACCATGCCAGTCTTATGGTTTGGCACCAGTTGGACCTCAGGCCACTTTGTGAAATATTCTCGTGCTATCAGAAGGTACCAATTCATCCTCTTAGTGACTAGTAGTGGCCCGAGAAAGTCCACTGCCATCCTCTCAAATGGATTCTTAACATTGTGTTTCTGAAAGGGACTTTGTCCCATAACACTCAGACCCTTCCTCGCAGTACATGCATCACACAGATTGCACCACTTCTCAACATTCTCCCGACAATGCAGCCAATAGAATCTTATTCTATATCTGTCATGGGACTCATTTACAAAGTGGTCATCTGCTGCTGTGTCGTTAAGTTTTCTTAGAACGTCTGGGATTTGGCACTCTGGTAGGACCAATTGTAAGTGACTTTGTTTCCCATCATTTCTTTCCCAATTTCTATAAAGCACGCCAATATTATTAACAAGAAAATTGCATTGGGCCCAGAATGTCTTGACTGTTATTCCTAGGCTAGATATCTCCTCCTATTTTGGTCGATGCCCGGCTTCCTTCAACTCTAATATTGGATGCAATATTATCTTATCATTTCTTATGTTCTTATTGTCCTGTGTAGGTGCCCCATTGAAAAATACAGGGCCTTGAATTCTTGTCCTCCTTGCTTTCCACAATACACCACCTATTTTCTCCTCGCATTCACTGTGATAACAAAATGGTTCGCATGGTCTCCTGGAAAGTGCATCTGCATTACATTACTTTGAAAGCACCTGTAATGTATTTCGAAGTCATATTATTGGGGCTGTGTATCTACCAGGCTATTTTAACATTAAGGTCCTTGAAATTTAGTAGGCAGTGTAAAGAAGCACGACCAGTTCTAAGAATTATGTGTCTGCCATAAAGATAGGAGTGAATTTGTACAATTGCCTTCACCGTTGCCAGAAGCTACCTGTGTGTCAGACAGTAATTCCTCTCATGCTTGTGTAGCACCTTATGTGAGGTATTCAAATCGGCTCTCCTTTCCATCCTGATTCTGATATAAAACATACCCGATAGCTACTTCACTATCATTAGTATCTAGAATGAATTCATCCTGTCTACTCGGGAAGCCCAGTACTGTGGGAGATATCGGAATTTCCTTTAGTCTATTAAAAGTGTTTTCTCACTCCAGGGTCCAATAAAATTTTCTTTTTGCCCCAGTCAATACATGGAGAGGCTTGGCGATCGTGGCGAATCTGGGCAAAAATCGGCGGCAGTAATCTATGGGCCGAGGACACTTCGCATTTCAGTTTTATCATTTGGTAGAGGCCAATCTCCTATTGCTCTAATTTTCTCAGGGTCTGTTTCAATTCCTTGGGCCTACACAGCACGGCCCAAGAAATTAATTGTCTTTTGGAAAAGGTAGCATTTCCTAGAAACCAATTTCAGGTTGTTTGCAGAAACATTTTTAAACACAGAATGTAAGCATGACAGGTTCTCTTCAAATGTTCTTACCATGACCACAATGTCGTCTAGGTACACCTGGCAAATATCTAAGGGCAGAACATTCTCCATCAGTCGTTCGAAGGTGACAAGGGCATTGCCATAACCCAAAGGGCATAACATTGAATTGCCAGGTTCCTTTCCTTGGACACGAAATGCAGTCCTTTCTTTGTTTTCTGGGGCCACCTCGCACTGCCAATAGCTGCTTTTCATGTTTAAAGTAGAAAACCCCTGTCATCCTGCTAAGTGATTCAATGTGTCATCTATTTTAGGGAGTGGTAATAATCTTTCTTGTGCACATTATTTAGTTGGCGATAATCAACACAAAAGCTAATAAAGCCATATTTCTTACTAACAAGCACAATGTCAGAATATCAGGGACAGGCTGATGGCTCTATTACGTAAAAACCTTTTATCTATTTCAGAATACCTACAACCACCTCTTGTAAAGTTAGCAGTAGTTGCCTTTGTGGCTGCTTCTCCTGTGTCGATGTGGTGGCATGCAACATTAGTTCGGCCAAGCTCATTCGGCTCACATGAGAAGGTACCTCTATTTCTCTGCAGTAATTCTGAGACAGCCTTCTCTTGTCGCAAGTTGAGGTTTCTCATGTTATTGTCAGCAGTTCTCTCAGAGCATCTGGTAGAGGACATTAGCTATTTTGTGGCAACGAAGCTTCTGGAACATTTGAAAATACCTGTGAGACCTGCTTGCAATCACATATTGTAGCTGCCTTCTAAATATGGATAGTACGATCATATAAATTAATTATCCTTATTGGCAAAGAATCCGATTTTGAAGAAATCAAAGTCCTTGCTTCAATCACACCTTCTGGTAAAACACCAACTTTCTGGGCTAGTGCGATAATAGTCAATTGCCTGACATTTTCCCTGACATGTGCCTGTAATTACAATATCGCTAGAAGCAGGGATCACAGTCGTCTGATTACATACTACTGGGCAGCTCATTGGCGAAGATAAGTCTCGTCATGCTGACACTACCATCTCGGTATTACCTGTCCGTTACATCCCCAGTCGAGTATTGATACAGGACCCAAGCTTACGTAATACATCAAGACCCAAAATTCATTCGTCCTCTATTTCTGCTATGTAGATATCATGCTCTATGTTAAAGTTACCAGGCTGTAGCAATACACTTCTCTTGCCTATGATTAGGGTGGTCCCGTCTGTTACTGTACTTAAATAGAGGTGATCCATGTTCTAATCGGATGTTCACTGGGGGAAGGCCCCAGAATTTCCGTTCTTACCACTATTATGGTCGCCCCTGTGTGATCGACCATCTGACAAGAAACATCATCTAGGCTCCCCTCCATCAATATGGCATCCAAGTCCTGTTTCATTGAACATATCTGCAAAAACATCAGGGACTTTCCTCCAGAAATACCCGACCTTTACTACTCAAGACCAGTTTTTACAAGTTCCTCAAAGATGTTGCACTCTCACTTGCCTCTCGCTGACTGCTCTCTGGTTGCTGCTGCTGTTGCTGCCGCTGAAGACAGTTGTCTCCCAGGTACCCTGGTTGTCCATACGACCAACATTCAGGGCGTTTGGGTGGGGGACTGCAAATCTCCATAGCACAGACCATGGAAGCGATGTCCCTCATGGTCGTCTGCAATTCTTTCAGCATACTCTTGATGCTGTCGTCTTCCTCTTCGGTCAGTATCACTGCCTGCACCGGAGGCTGGGGTACTGATGCCTGCATTACTAACTCCATCTTTAGTGCTTGGGCCAGGGCATCCTACATTGTATCAGGCGTAGCCAGGTGTACAGCTTGCCGCATCTTCAGCGATAGCGTCCACGAAGAAACCGACTGCGATAATATCCCGAACTTCCTCAAAGCACCCCTCCAGAGACAGGTGTGACAGCCTCACAATGTCCTGCCACAGCTCCAGCAGTGGTTGCCCTGATCTCTGTATGCGGCTTCGAAGTTGGGCATGGTGGGCGTGTCGCAGGTACCGGTCTCTGAATCGCAGTTCCAAAGCTGACACCAATGTGGAGTATTCCAGTGGATGTCGTTCTCGCAGCGACTGTAGTATGCTCATTGCAGGTCCCCAAGTACAGTGGCCAGGTAGTACGACCACTGCTCTTCCATCCAACCATTCAGGGTGGCAACGATCTTGAACTGCTGCCGGTATTCGCACCAAGTTGACTGTCCATCGTAGGGTGCGGGCTTTATTGTGACGCCTTTACCGTCCACCACTGGCTGAGGTATACTCACATTGCAGAATGGCTGGGCATTTTCTTCGTTGGATGTATTGGCGACAACCAATACCTTTTACTCGCTGACTACATTCGCTGGCTCAGTTGGGGTCGATCTCAGCTCCTCCTCAGCCGTTGTATGTTTTCTGTTTTGCTGCTGCAGGAATTCCTGCCATTCCGTCTTGAGGGCACTCAATTCATGTTTCATTTCCTGCTCAACACTGTCCATCCTTTCATTCATGTTGTCCATTCTCTCGCTCACACTGCCAATTTTCTTGTCCACACAGTCTATTTTACCGCTCACAAATTTGCTTACACCGTCTATCTTTCGGTCTGCAATTTCGTTCACACTGTTAATTTTCTATCCACACTTTCGTTCACACTATCTGTTTACCTGTCTACCTGTTCACTTACAAAACTTATTTGTTTCTTTAGATTTTACAACACTAGTAATTCGGCTACACAGTCCTTTAATCAAAGCTCATGGAGGATGGGGGATTCTATCTCTGCCGACATTTTCCTAGTTTACATTCCCAAACAGATGTCTAAATTATTTCTGGGCCTATTTTTTACACCTATTGTTATAATCACAATCTAACAAGTTTTTATTCCACTGTAATTTTAATTATAATAATTTATTTTTCTTCTTTCCTTTTTAAAAATAAAATGCCTCCATCCCACTACTGACACCAATGTTACAATTTCTCAAAAGTCAGTGAGGTAAAACAGATTCGTTAAGGGATGAAGGTCTTTATTTATTAAATAAATAAGTAATTAAAATGTCCTAATTTTATTTACAATAACTACGAACAAAATCCTCTCGACACAAAATCTCATCACGTGCTGTTCACATTTTATGAATTTAATCAACACCATTTTCAATAAACTCAAAGAAATTCATGTAATTAGGTGATTAAAATCAGTACAAATAGACGGTTTATCAACATCTATTCAATTATTTTATAAAGTACCAGCTGACCCGTGCGACTTCGTCCGTATGATTTTTTTTTAAGTTATTAAAATAAAGCCCACCATAGTTTCATTAACGTTTTATGTTTAAAATACTAATAGTTCTTCTTTCAGGTTTAATGGAGTTATTAAATTACACCCTGTCATCGCTTCGCACATGTTTTATGTTAGCATGATATTTAGGACTTTGAATTGATCTAGCCACTTTTTTAATTCGGTTTTCTAGCCACTGAGCTACTGCAGCCCAATTTTTGGGTGCTCTAGCCACTGAGATAATGCTGCCTCACTATTGGGTTCTCTAGACTCTGACAAGCTGTGGCCCCACTATTGGGTTATCTAGCTACTGAGCTACTGCGGCCCCACTATTGGGTGCTCTAGTCCCTGACCAGCTGTGGCCCCACTATTGGGTTCTCTACCCACTGAGTTTCTGCGGCTCCACTATTGGGTTCTCTACCCACTGAGCTACTGCGGCCCCACTATTGTGTGCTCTAGTCCCTGACCAGCTGCGGCCACACTGTTGGGTTCTCAAGCCACTCTGACACTGCGGCGCCCTTATTAGGTGCTATAGTCACTGAGCTACTTCGGCCCCACTATTTGGTGCTCTAGCCCCTGACCAGTTGCTGCCCCACTTGACATAAAGGCTACCTGTCCACTAGGTCACTGCGGCCCCACTTGGAATAACTCTAGCCACTACGGATTTTTGGAAGGAAGGGTTTACAGCCAGCATACAAAAAATAAAGGAGATATGACGAAAACATTTTTAACAATGCTTTTTTTTATGCAGTACTCTTAAGAAAAACTTTATCCATTTCCTATTTACTTACCTGATCATCATTTTTTCTGGAACCGTTTGAGATATCTCGATGAAACAAAGACTAAGTTGGTCCTGGGGTTATTATCTATATACTATGTAAATTTGATGTCAGTACATTTAGTGGTTTTTGAGTTAAAATCGTTTGGACAGACAGACGAGCACAAAAAAAATTACATACGATATGGCTTAGTTATCAATTATACTATATGAAAAATAACTGAAAGTGAAAAATTCGAAAATCACAGACAAATACTTCTATTTTATTTAGTAGTATAGATATGTTTATATTTGAGAGTTCCAATATTTACAATAAAGTCCGTATCCAATGTGTATTCAGTCCCTTCTCAGTTTATCCCACAAGTCTGCAATTTTCTAGAGTTCTCTGAGTGCCTTCATACACATTAGTCTTCACTCGTCGGGTATCACGCCTTCTCGTACATTCACACCACAAACACCTGGTCCGCCGTCACCTCGCAATATCCAATCATCACCCGTCCTCTTCTCCGATGTCTTTCGCTGCACCATTCGTTGCTCAGTTTTCGCACTCAGCCAATTGGCTTCCACAGAAAGACTGCCAACACTTGGACTGCTGCAATATTTATAGTGTCGTAGGCCAACGCCCAGAAATTCTTCTAAATGTCGCGTTGTGCCGGGGATCGTAGTTCCTAGAATATTCTTGTCTATCCTCTTAACTTATCGTCTTCTCCAGCAAGGGGGAGAAGGAGGAGGTGTGACGCCAGCCAGGTCTCCGCTGTCAATCATTCAGCCCGGGCGAGTGACGGTCCAACGAGTAGGTCTGTCTGGGGGAGGGTAGGATCAAAGTAGGTTACCTCCCACATAGCTGGACCGCGCATAGAGCTCGCGTCAGCTCGTAACAATATTATTGGACTGTGTCCTTTGCCGACCATGAGACCAAATAAAAATCACACACACACAGGACTCAGCACGGCAAAAAACGAATAAACCTTTTTATTTGTCTATTCTCTATTGACAAGGAAACAGCTTTTCCTAATTTTCTGGGTGGTTGTAAAAATTTTTCTTTTGTTTGTTGCGCCCTATGTGTGCGCGATTTTTATTTAGTCTCATGGTAGGAAATGGACACAGTCCAATCTTATCATCATATGATGAAAATTTAAATGATCAGTTAACAATACCTGACTGTTTCAACAGTCACTTCAGTGAATTTAGCTGATGAATTAGTGAAAAATGCTGATTTTCCTTCACTTAATGATTTAGTGACATTTTCCACTGATTTGTCAACAATTTTCTTCACTATTTTCAGAGGTTTTATTTTGACTGTTGGATCAGATAAACAACATTTACAAAATGGTCGATAAATAATGTGTATAAAAATGAAATAACAACGCACAAATTAACAACATCAGTAAAACTACTTACTAAAATGTGAGTTTTGTTTTTCTTAACACAATTTTACGAAATAACATGATAATCAAGTATTTCATTCCGTTTTTTATGTCTTTCATATTGTTTCCATGTAATCATCAAGGTGCTCCGTTTGAAGGTTTTCACTGGATTAACTGTAGTGAAGTGAGTACATTCATACGCACTATTTGTTTTAACAATCCTAACAACACCATTTACACTAAAAACGAAAAGAAAGGACATACAATTTAAAATTACACATTTTCGATGAATATCTATAGGCCTAACACATATATTTTCCCATTTATCGTCAACGATGACTTCTTAGTTTCGATGGTAATAAGATGGACTAATAAAGCTGAATCGGAATGGTTTGGCTTCAATCCCGAGCACTAGCAAGTTTTTTTTCACCTTTTTTAAATTACGGTAAATTGCTGAATATAATTAGTAACAGTATAGGATATGGAGCATTGTCACGCAAGGGGATCCGGGATCGAAGCAGGAGCTGCGGGAGTCGCCATATTGTTATGACACCCGACCGCAATCTTGGATGTCGTTGACCTTTTGTGACCTTTGTCCTTGACCACGAGGACCTTTGACCTTAAAAAACAGTAAAAAAACTTTTAAAAATTCCAAAAACTCATCAAAATATTTCATAAAATTATAAAAATTTCTATAAAAACTTCGACAAAATTTACTATCAAAGATTATAGAAAATTATTAAAAAATTAATAAAACAATTATTAAAAGGATTTTTTTAGAAATAGCCCATTTCTTCCAGAAATGCTGACAGGGATCAGCTAATCCAGTTATTGGGATCAGTGAATCCGAGCCAGGCGACCAGGTTCAGGACAATTAACCTTTGACTTTAAAAATGTAAAAATACTAACAAATCTAAAAAAGAAAATTTAAAAATTCACGAAAAATTTAAATAATCCATTAAAAAATTTAAAAAATTACTACTTAAAAATTCAATTTAAAATTTATTTTAAATATTTAAAAAATCGTTTTAAAGTTTTTTTTATAAACTTTTGTTTTAAAAATTTCTTCATTAACAGTTCATTAACAGTTATTAACCCCAACGGCCATTTTTCGTTTTTTCCCTTTGAATTTCCATTTTTCCCTAAAAAAAATTGCCTTAAAAATATTTATAACAAATTTAATAAAAAAAAAAAAAAAACATTTCATGAGGTCGCCCCCCATACCACCAATAACTCACCTCTGTCGAATCCAGCAAACGACTGACTACCTCGCATCCACTCCCCTCACCTATACTCATTCTGCCATCTTGTTTTTCTCGTTCGCCATTTGTTTACATGCTACTGGAGGCAGCCAATTTTATTTATATGTTACATGTTACTGGAGGCGTCTATCTTGCTTTTTTCGTTCGTCATTTGTTTACATTCTACTCGAGGCAGCCAACTTTGTTTATATGTTACTGAAGGCAGCCATTTTTGTTTATATGCTACTGGAGGCCTCCATATTTATGTGTACGTTACTGGAGGCGTTCATCTTGCTTTTTTCGTTCATTTGTTTACATGCTACAGGGGGCATCCATATTTGTCTATATTTTACTGGAGGCAGCCATTTTTGTTTACATGCTACTGGGATCAGGCATCTTTGTGTATATGTTACTGGAGGCGGCCATCTTTATTTTTTCATTAGACATTTGTTTTTGTGCTACTGGAGGCAGCCATATTTGTTTATGTTACTGGATGCCGTCATATTTGTTTTTCGGTCGTCATTTGTTTATACATTAATGGAGACCACCAACTTGGTAGGCGACCACCATCTTGGTAGGCATTGTCCTTCCTCCATATTGAAAGCCAATGACCATGACCCCATGAACTTCAATTACCTTGAAAACCAATATTCGAGAAAAATGCATAAATGTCAACAAGTATAATATATTACAGACTACTGCCGTCATATTGGATGCAGAATAACTTTACCTTGGCCCCATGACCCTGAATGACCTTGAAAACAAAAGTTTGAAAATAAATTCGTAAAAGTAAGCATGCAGGGTGCCAAGCAAGCTGTCGGCCCTTATATATATATATATATATATATATATATATATATATATATATATATATATATATATATATATATATATAGGCTTAAAAAGACTTGAAAATTTCCACCCTATTTAAGACAGATGTTTCCAATCAACAGTATACCTACAAGCATAATGCGAGACTTCGATGATATGCATAATTTATTAAATATGTATTTGGTATTTAAAATTTAAAGTTATTTAATATAAAAACATTTTCATTTAATTCTATATTTGCACATATCGTATAATAATATATATTTTATATCTCTACCTTATTTAAATTTGAATTATTTTCTGACAATGTAGGAAAACATGAAATAAAACGCAATTTTATTCATAGGAATTTCTCTATCAATTAAATTATTACAGTTGCTAACCCCCTCAAAAAATTACAATATTCCTTAAGTAAACTGTCGCTACGGCTGATCTGCTTACCACACCTGTCACACGAACATAACATGCAACAACGATTTTTGTTGAATTAAAGAACTCATTTCGCCGACCATTGCTGTTGCGCATTAAGGTCTTTTCACAGAATCGACGCTCATAATGTTGGAATGGTTCAGCAGATGTGGTTGGCCATACAGATGCTGCTGGAACAGAGGCCGATAGTCCAGTTGGCGATGCCAATGGAACTGCTGTAGGAAGCCCGCTCATAGAAGTCGATGGCACTGTCAACGTCATGCCTGAAGACATCGATGGCTGAACTGCTGTAGGTGACCCACCCGAAGAAGTCGACGGTGCTATCAGCGCCATGCCTGAAGAAGTCGACGGTACTGTACTGGTGGAAGTATATGCTGTTAGTGATGTAGCCATCGCAGCCGAAGAAGTAGGTGGCGAGAAACCATTGATTGGCAATATCCACTCAATTTTAATGTAACTAGCCATGGATGACCTGGTTTATAAGCTAGCCGAGATGCTCCACCTTTCACTACAAACACTGTCGAACAGTACCTTTCGGCTGACCTCCCGACCGCATATATACGAGTATGCAAGCCCTATGACGTCGTATCGACTTTGAACCAATCATATTATGCCACTAATATATTGTGTAGACACCGGCAAGTCAATCAGCGAGTTACCACATGATTGCAGCTGGCCAATCACATGCATGCACTGAGACATCACACACTCACATATGCAGGTAGGCAGGCTTTAGATGCTAGTTCCTTTATCACATTACCATGAAGTTGTATCTTCAATAGTTTCTTCCAGACAAGTTATTCGCTCACTTATAAATCATGGTCACACTTAAAGTAGACAACTAACTTCTGTTGTCGGACGGAACCTTTAAAATGATTGGCCCCATGACCTTATTTCGCTATGACCGCATGATCCATTGACCCCATGGCCCATTGACACCATGACCCATTGACCACACGACTCATTGACCAATTGACCCATTGACCCATGACTCCTTGAGCTTTTATCATCCCTGATTGAGGTGCTGACCCCTAATAACCCCAAAATGACCCCTAAATGATGCTTCTGGCATGAGAGAATGGTTTGTACAATGAACCTTTTTCGTGTGTTCCGTCAGCTGGAGTCAGTCTTTCCATCAGTCGCAATCGCAATCTTTCCATCAACCTCCAAACCCATAAAGATTCACACACGCACACCATTCCCAATCTTAATACCAAACCCAATCCATCGATCAATCTTTAGCAATCACCACCACCGCCGTCGCCGCTGCAGTAATGGGTCATTAGAGGTCATTTAGGAGCCTTTTGGGGCCATTTTGGGGCCATTAGAGGTCAGCACTGCAAGTAGGGGTCATAAAGGTTCAATGGGTTATGTGTCAATGGGGTTAGTGGGTCAATGGGTCATGTGGTCATGGTGTAAATATGTCATGGGGTAAATGTGTCATGGGGCAATGGGTAATGGGGTCAATGGATCATGGGGTCATAGCGCAAATAGGTCATGGGGCTAGTCATTTGAAGGTTACATCCGACAACAGAAGTTAGTTGTCTACTTTAAGTGTGACCATGATTTATAAGTGAGCGAATAACTTGTCTGGAAGAAACTGTTGAAGATACAACTTCATGGTAATGTGATAAAGGAACTAGCATCTAAAGCCTGCCTACCTGCATATGTGAGTGTGTGATGTCTTAGTGCATGCATGTGATTGGCCAGCTGCAATCATGTGGTAACTCGCTGATTGACTTGCCAGTGTCTACACAATATATTAGTGGCGTAATATGATTGGTTCAAAGTCGATACGACGTCATAGGGCTTGCATACTCGTATATATGCGGTCGGGAGGTCAGCCGAAAGGTACTGTTCGACAGTGTTGGTAGTGAAAGGTGGAACATCTCGGCTAGCTTATAAACCAGGTCATCCATGGCTAGTTACATTAAAATTGAGTGGATATTGCCATTCAATGGTTTCTCGCCACCGACTTCTTCGGCTGCGATGGCTACATCACTAACAGCATATACTTCCACCAGTACAGTACCGTCGACTTCTTCAGGCATGGCGCTGACAGCACCGTCGACTTCTTCGGGTGGGCCACCTACAGCAGTTCAGCCATCGATGTCTTCAGGCAAGACGTTGACAGTGCCATCGACTTCTATGAGCGGGCTTCCTACAGCAGCTCCATTGGCATCGCCAACTGGACTATTGGCCTCTGTTCCTGCAGCATCTGTATGGTCAACCCCATCTGCTGAACCATTCCGACGTTATGAGCGTCGATTCTGTGAAAAGACCTTCATGTGCAACAGCAATGCTCGGCGAAATGAGTTCTTTAATTCAACTAAAAATCGTTGTTGCATGTCATGTTTGTGTGACAGGTGCGGTAAACAGATCAGCCGTAGCAACAGTTTACTTAAACATGTTAAGGAATTTTGTAATTTTTTGAGGGTGTTAGCAGCTCTAATAATTTAATTGAATAAAGAAATTCCTGTGAATAAAATTGCGTTTTATTTCATGTTCTCCTACATTGTCAGAAAATAATTCAAATTTAAATAAGGTAGAGATATAAAATAAATGTTATTAAATGTATTGTACGATATGTGCAAATATATGATTAAATTAAAATGTTTTTAAATTAAATAACATAAAATTTTAAATACCAAACATATATTTAATAAATTATGCAAGTAGTATGATTTGGTTCCTTGATAGACAAGGGGAGCGGGGATACGATTTTTGATTCGGGGGAGCCGCCATCTAGTTACGTCACCCGTCCGCCATCCTTTTCAATTTTTTTACATTAAAATTTCCCATTTCCCCTCAAAATCGACCAAAATACCCTAAAAATTTCTCCTTTACCCTAAAATTTTCCTTTTTTTTCCCAAAAAAAAATTCCTTTTTTTTCCAGAGCAGGCACAAGGAATTAGTAACCCCAGGGTCAGGGATCAACGACTCCGGTGACAGGTATCAGTAACTCTGAAATAGCTGACCGGGATCAGTGCCTATGACATTTGACCTTAACTTTTGACCTTGAAAATGCAAAAATTCTAAAAAAAATTCGAAATTTTTTTATAACGAAACATTACATTAAAACATAATTTAAAAATTTTAAATTCTATTCAAAAATTTATAAAAAAATGTATTATTTAAACATTTAATTTAAAAATAGTTTAGAAATTTATAAAAAATCGTTTTAAAAATTATTTTTTTAGAATTTTTATTTAAAAAACTTCTTAATCAAAAAGTCTTTAACCCCGGTGGCCATTTCCCCCTCGAAATTCCCCTTTTTCTCTAAAAAAATTTCCCTTAAAATATTAAATTTAATAACTTACATTTCGTAGCACTGCCATTAGTCACTTCGTTCCATCCCCAACATACGACTGACTCTCTCACCTCCACTCCCCTCACATATACTCATTCCCCCATCTTGATTTTTTATTTGTCATATGTTTACGTGCTACTGGAGGCCGCCATATTTGTGTATATGTTACTGGAGGCGGTCATATTGGTTTTTTCGTACATTATTTGTTTATATATGTTACTGGAGGCGGCCATAATTGTTTTTTCTGTACTTCATTTGTTTATATATGTAACTGGAGGTTGCCATGTTGGGAGGCAGCCATTTTGGTAGGTGCAGTCCTCCATGTTTTTTATTGTCATTTGTTTAAAGTTTGTTTCCCGCTTTTGTGCGACAACCCGATTATGCC
Source organism: Dryococelus australis (assembly GCA_029891345.1). Classification (NCBI taxonomy): domain Eukaryota; kingdom Metazoa; phylum Arthropoda; class Insecta; order Phasmatodea; family Phasmatidae; genus Dryococelus; species Dryococelus australis. The sequence goes on along the minus strand of CM057009.1, from coordinate 66,768,613 downwards.
ACCTGATATAGGGCAGTACCGAATGGTGACATTGACCATTCCTTCAAAGTACTTAAATTGATTAATAATTTTTTGTTCTCATATATAAAGCGGGAAAGGTTTTTTGTTTTAAAATAAAAAGCATATATTTTTTACATAAAATTTACTGTACACATAGTAAAATATACAGGTTTATTAATCTTCTTCGACGTTCACCACTCGATGTCCGCCTCGGCGATGCAGGAATTGTAGTTAGCAGGGAAACCCCACCACTTAAATCAGGCAATGTTCGAAGACGAGTAAACTGTTATGGTGTACGAACAGTTAACTGCGCTCATGACAGTATTTTGATGTTTCTGTCTCGACAGTTGTAAGATACTAGCCGGTCGTGAAGTATAAAGCAAAATGCATATGTGTTGGCAGGAATATTTCCATGTGTAGTGAATTCGATCCTTCAGTCGATCACATTGGTGGTAATTTGCTCGTCCTGTTTACTCAAATTGAATACCATGAGCGGGGCCAAACTCTTGAACATATCAGGGCTCAATATCGGTGATTGGGTGCGTACATAATATGCAGGTTGGAATTGAGCGTTCATCTAATATGCCAGCAGGTACTGGCCATTTACAAAGTTCGTGTTCATGTCTATGTACGGGTAGCATTCGCTATTCAAAAATATTTCGTCATTATCTATTTGGCAAATGTCGAACTGTGAACGGTTCACTCTTACATTATGCTGTCTTCCAGTCTGTAGACCAACAATAATGTAACTCGGTTTCTCAGAAGCAAAGTTGGCCTTCACCATCCAGTTAATGCACTGGCTTGCTGGCAATCCGGGGTGTGTCTCCAGACTTGACGACCTGAAAGCCACAGCGATGATTTTCCCATCTTCCCAATTCTGCAACATGTGTAGGCGTTCTGCAGTGCTCAACTGCACATGAGGCAACGTCCATTCGATAGACTGTAGGTCCAGGTCCACTGCTTCCAGGTTTTCTCCCATACCCACTATGGTATCCAACTGCTTATTGTTGAGTATTATCACCAACTCCTGCTTCGAATTGAAGATAATTCGTCTGTATTCTTCGGAAAATCCCAATAGCATGAAGAGTGGAACACATACTGCGAACCTTTCTTAGGCATAAATGGGAACACTGTAGCCATCTTCAATTCCCCAACCTGCCATCTTGGCTGCAGGCAGCTCAATTGGCTTGAGCAAAAGGTAATTTTTGATCGTTGAGGTTATACCCACATATCGCGACTGTTCCACCTCGGCACCGGTGAGAAAGTAGGCGATGCGATCGATCAGGTGAAGAATTCCATTGCTAATAATTTTCGTCGATGTTGGATTGGTCCCATCTTCTTTCGTCAGAGTCTCCCTGATTCGCAAGAAAGACTGGCAAGCAAGAGTGCAGATATCTTGGTGTTGGACTGCTATCCGAACCTCCGATGGTAGTGTGTACGGCCCGATCATGAATTGCTGGTACGCATGAAGTTCCACCTTCGTTATGCTGTCTTCGAAAATGGTTGGCTCTTCGTAGTTTAGGAAATCTTCCATGGCAATCGACCTCATAGCCGAGACTGCAGAGGATAATCTCGCTAGCACGTGTTAACTCCTTGGAGACTTGTGACATATTGATGGTAGGTTTTGCACGTGTGAACTCCTTGGAGACTTGTGATGTACTGGTAGTAGGGTTTGCACGACACGTTCTTTTATAGCGTCTGGTCGGCATAAATCTTATACCCATCTTCTCAAATGCAGGCATAAGGTGATTTCTTCGTTTCGAAAGTTCACCATTTCTCACCGTTGGTCGACGACTGTCACGACCATCTCATGTGCTCTCTTCACGACGACCAGAACGTAAGTTATGCTCTGCGGTGCCACAACCAGTTTATAACCTGGAAGGACCATATTCGAAAATTCGTGCTGTGTATTGCTTGGCCTGCCATTGAGGCATGTGCCAATCGCCAAATTGTAGGTTATTCAGATCACATTAACTGGCAAAATATTTACAGGCTGTGACGACACGTGAGTTTTGTAAGCTTCATAGATGCGCGGCTCGAACCCCAGAATCGGTCCAATGGTATCCGGTTTCGTAGAGTCGATATCTTTGTTGTATCTGATAACACTCTTCAGAGTTATAGGATTCCCACGTAGTTCGAATTCAGTGTCGTGGAGCAGCAAATATTCAATGTAGCTTGCAATATAGTCTATTTCACAAGAACCAATGGGCAGCGAAACTTCATGGGAAACATTACCACTTTTTACGAAGTACAGCGTGCAGTTTTTTCATCAATGTTCGGTATCGCATTGTAGGTTTGAAAATCGACAAGGCCTATGCTCCATTCCCCCTCAAGTTCGAGTGGCGGAAAATGTATTGCACGCAACTTGGAGCTACGACCCGTCAAGTAAAGCATTATAGACATGACTGATGGTTTCCTTGCGGTGTACAGCCTTTTTATACAATTACTTGTACGAGCGAAACAGGGAGTGAAGGCACAGTTGTTCGCAGTTGTACGTGTTAGGCAGCTGCTCCGTTTCCTAATTGTAAGTTAGATGACAATTTTTCATGTACTTGTGCAATTCGGGCGGAGGATGCAAATTCCCAAAAATATCATAATAGTCTGTGTGTTTACCCTTTTTGACGTAGGCTACCCAGTGTGTGCCGGGCCCTGCTGTCGTATCCAGATTAGTTAAGATGTATTCTTCTCTCTTGGGTTTAGTAGGAAACCCATCTCTCATAAACACTCTGTGAAAATTAGATATTTTCAATTTGCGTGCAAACAGTTCCAAATCCTCATTCGTGAGTGCTCGTTTCGGTAGAGATTTCATTACTGTTTCTTCCTGCTGCGCCCCTTTTGCACACTTCCGCCTCCTACTGTGTATGGCCTTAGGTAGAGGCTTTGCACGTTTCTTTTACTCATGGAGATAGCTGCCATACTCTCATTGTGTCTTTGTGCCTCTGTCAACTGCTTCCGTTCGTTAGATGCTGTGTTAACAGCTCGGGCGATACCACTCGTGACTCCAATTAGGCCTCCAAGGGCTACGAGTGCGGGCAAAAGCAATGGAAAAAATTCACTGGTAGATATTTTCTTAGACTTGGTCAATTTTCTCCTTTTTGTAACTCCTTTTCTTTTCATTTGTGCCTTTATTTTGCTCTTATCATCTATGCCCATCTTCACTTTGGCATTCATCAAGTTGGAAACACCCCACGCTGCTATTTTTTCGCCGAACCCAGCATCTGATGATTTTCTTATTTCACCCACCTTCTGTGCAAGTGTCTTGTGTTCCCGGTGTGTGGTTTGCAGATCCTTGTGCTGGGAATAGACGATGCCGTGCTGCGTGTATGCCTCGTTCAGGGCGTTTATGCCTGTCTCGTTGCGTTACAGACTTCTAGCTTGGTTCCTGGCTCGCAGAAACTGTATCCAGAAATGTGCAGCTCGAACGGTAGATTGTTGATCAGCGTATCGACGACCTCGCTTCCAGCTGCGGTCTTACCTCTTCGAGACATCGTGGCGAACTGAGCGAGAAAAGCATAAAAACGCTTCTTTTATATTTTTTCGTTTCAGTATCAGTGTAGACTTGGAACAGTACAGACGTATCACATATTCCAATATGACATTTCGCTACGAATTATGTCAGAAGCTGTTTTCTCGACGCGAAACTTTAAATAGACATAAAAATATTTGCAGCATTTTTTCTCCACCACCATCACCGCCGCCACTGCCTCTGCCAACGTCGCCACCGTCACCATCGCCGCCCCCTGGCGCCGCCACCATCGCCACCCCCTGCAGCCACCACCGCCGTTACCGCTACCACTGCTGCCGCTGCTGACACCGTCACCAGAATATTTCAGTGGTAATATGCATATTATCAAGCAAGATGTTACTCTACCCATACGCATTCACGCCGAAGATGATGATATCCCCCACGAATCGTGGCATGGAATCCTATTTCCGAATACAGTGAGGTGCATCATCGCGGGCCCATCAAATTGCGGGAAAACATGCGTCCTATTCAGCCTGCTGGAAGAAGAGAACGGTCTCCGGTTCGAGAACGTATACCTTTACTCAAAATCGCTCCAGCAATTGAAATACCGGCGATTGGCCCGTGTACTGCTGGCCGTGGAAGGCATGGGTGATAATGCAGTGATAATGAAGCTGTTGTACCTCCGAACGAAGCACTGCGAAACTCGATATTTGTCTTCGATAACATTGCCTGAAAAAAACCAACTTTTATTCGATAGTACTTCATCATGGGACGTCATGCATGCGTGGATTGCGTGTACCTCGACCAGACTTATTCGTGCATATCCAAACAGAAGCTTCTCGATAATGCTAATATGTTGGTGCTGTTTCGCATGTACGACACGAATTTGCGACATGTCTACGATGATAATGTAAACACGGACATGACGCTATGAGATTTCAAACATATGTGTACTTTGTGCTGGAAAGACAAATACGGATGTATGACAATCGTAAAGGACTGGCCTCTATATAATGGGAAGTACAGGCGTGGGTTCAATCAGTTCATCGTCAGTCATAGAGAATGAGTTACAGCATATCGGAATTCGGGCAGAGTAGCCTCAAGACAACGATGGTGGTTGTTTCGTACCAGGAGATGATGGAACTTGTAATGCTGGTAGAAGAATAATTCCAAACTTTGGTGAACCTGAACAATCTGGGGATGCTGCTACTAAACATTTCGTCCTCGAAGCTGGTAATTACATCATATCGGAACTGCGCAGAATGTTGGCTGAACAAATGGAATTCTTTCGAAACTACCTGTCCGAGCTCGAAGAGGAGATGGGGTGTGTGAAACAGAGATCATCCGCGATATGGTGGCCATGGACGAGCACGTGACGAGTGTTCAAAGGCAAATTATTGACAGATTGAATGTAGTATCTGCACAAAATGAAGAGAATCTGAAAAACCTGGAAGGATATATGACACATATGTTTGATAACTCGATTTCCCACCTCGCCACGAAAACAGATATTCAAAATTACAGCGAACGTCTGAGCAAGATCGAAATTATTTTGGCGGAGACTCACGACTAGACCTATAAAAGACAGCGACTGTGAGAATTTTTATTCAGTATGATGGCGGACATTGCTAGCGAACTACATCGGGTGATTCAGTCTGTCCGCTCAAAGTATTTGCTTGCCAAGAAAGCCAAAATTTCACGCGACCATATAAATGAAGAAATTTTCAATTTCGTTGCTAATCGTCTCGATGTACTCGGGGAGAGCTATGGAGCACCCGTAGCTCTAAAATCCGAAATATACAATACCGCTAAGCCTTTGCAGAAGCGGAAGCATGGTGAAGTACAGTTAGACCAGGACGATGGATCGGATGTGGATTTGCCACACAAGAAGAAAGTATGGAGGAGAGCCCTGAAATCTAATGCTTTGGGTTGACGGTACTTACGATCGAACACATCTCGTAATAATGATACGACGCACGGTGTATACAGGTATAATGATAAATGGTTTCCTCGGTGCTGATGAAATAGAGTTTATACCAGGTGGGAGCATCCGAGTTGGCAACTACACGGTCCGTGGAACCCCGGGACTATACGAACTTCCATTTCGCAAAGAGCCCAGGGAGTTTACAGAATCTGACCTCCTGGAATACAAGACTTTGTTCGAACTCACGCACACACCTTACCAAGTCAACGATCCTGAGACAGGTGTTTATAAGGACGAAGATCACGAAAAAATCAACATTCTAGAAGAACTCTTCATCGACCTAGCACTGAAAAGCGGCGAAGGTATGAAGAAGATAGACGATGGCAAGAACATTGGCTACATATTCTGGGACGACCCGAACGAGCTGGTGGATAGGCTGCAGCTACTGCTTGCTTTGCAAAGTGTTGGAAATTACTCCCACACCAACGAGATAGTTTCAACCATCGAAGAACTTAAGGAAGTGGGCTACATACGATGAGTCGATTGGTCATTGCCAGCTTCAAGTGGTGAGGTTTCCCTGCCCGCTACAATTCCTGCGTCGCCGAGGCGGACATCGAGTGGTGAACGTCGAGGAAGATTAATAAACCTCTATATTGTATTATGTGTACAATAAATTTTATGTAAAATTTATATGCTTTTTATTTCAATCAAAAAACATTTCCCACGTTATATATAAGAACAAATAATAATTAATCAATTTAAGTACTTTGCAGGAATGATCAATGTCACAATTCGGTACAGGCCTATATCAAGTGGCATAATCGGGTTGTCGAACAAAGGTGAGACACAAACTATAAAACAAATGAAAATATAAAAAACATGGAGGACTGCACCCAGCAAGTTGGCTACCTCCCAACATGGCAGCCTCCAGTAATATTTATAAACAAATTATGTACGGAAAAAACAAATATGGCCACCTCCAGTAACATATATAAACAAATGATGTACGAAAAAGCAAATATGGCCGTCTCCAGTAACATAAACACAAATATAGAAGCATCCAGTAGCATGTAAACATATGACGAATGAAAAATCAAGACGGCGGAATGAGTATATGTAAGCTGATTGGAGGCGAGGAAGTCTGTCGTCTGCTGGGGATGGAACGAATGTGACTAATAGTGGTGCTGGGAAATGTAATTTTTTAAATTAATTTTTTTATAAATTTTTAAGGAAAATTTTTAAATATTTTTTATAAATTTCTTAATCGATTTTCACTATTTAAATTAATTTTAATTATAATTTTCGTTATAAATTTGTAAAGAATTTTCTTAGAATTTTTGCATTTTTGATGGTTTTTTAGAAATTTTTAAATCTATTTTTAATTTATATTTTTAAATATTTTTTTAATAAATTTCTTAATCGATTTTCACTTTTTAAAATTATTTTAATTACATTTTTCGTTATAAAATTTTAAAGAATTTTTTTTTAGAATTTTTTGCATTTCAAGGTCAAAGGTCAAAGTCAAAGGACATAGGTACTGATACCAGTCACCTGGGTCGGAGTCACTGATCCCTGTCACCGGAGTCCCTGACGCCTGACCCTGAAGTTACTAATACCTCTTACTTGCTCTGGGTAAAAGGGAAATTTTTAGTGTATTTTGGTCCTTTTTGAGGGAAATAAGGAAATTTTAATGGAAAAAAGGGGGAAAATATGGCGTACGGGTGACGTAACAGGATGGCACCTCCCCCGAATCCGAATCCGATCCCCGATCCCCTTATATTTCAAGGAATCAAATCATACCACTTATGCATGTCATCAAAGTCTCGCATTATGCTTGTAGGTGTAGGGCTACTGCTGATTGGAAACATCTGTTTTAAATAGAGTGGAAATTTTCAAGTGTTTTAATGCCAATAAATATAAGGGCCGACAGCTCGCTTGGCATCCACCATGCTTATTTTTACGAATTTATTCTCGAGCTATTGTTTTCAAGATTATTCAGGGTCATGGGGCCAAGGTAAAGGTATTCTGCATCCGATATGATGGTGGTAGTCTGTAATGTATCATGCTTGTTTACTTTTATGCATTTTTCTAGCGTTAGGGTTTACAAGGTCATTGAATATCATGGGGTCAAGGTCATGGTCATTGTCATTCAATATGGAGGGTGGATGATGCCTACCAAGATTGTGGTCGCCTACCAAGATGGCGGTCTCCAGTAATGTATAATCAAATGACGAACGAAAAAAACAAATATGGCGGCCTCCAGTAACATTTAAACAAAGATGGCTACCTCCAGTAGCATGTAGTAGGAGTGCATAGGTTGCAGTGACGTGCAACACAGCAGGGCCCTCTACGACTCCGGAGCACACATGGTGATTATTCAACATGATGATCAGAGAAACTATTCCATTCACACTGTTCGTGTATGTGTCACGTTTCTTTCGTTTGATGCGATGGAAAAAGAGCGACTGCTGGTGGGAACAGCCTCGATCCGCTCAACGGGTCATATGAATAAAGTTGAGCATGTGCTTAAATGTTAAAACACGTAAGCAGGTATCCGCGTTCGTATAAATAAATCAGGACATGCTCACTGACTTGACTAAGTACCTGCCCACAGTCGATCGGCTATTTCTATTCATATCAAACTGAGGACGTGCTCATGCTGTGAGTACGTCCTCAGCTTGCTCAACTAGCACCTCCTCAAAATAATCTGCTCAACTTTATTCATACCACCCATTGTATCAATCATGATACGTACCCATGATACTGAACTCTGTTTTCGTAGGCCGATCATGATAACAATCTTGGTACAGATATGGTGATACGATACATTTATGGATTCGGCTGCACACATAATAATTCTAGGTTTGCCTAGCGTGTACACGCCTTTATTCTTTATTAGTAGAAAATATGTTTAATTTTTCTTTACAGATACACAATAATCAACATATATTTAGTCACATAACTCTATTTCTGATCAGAATATATTACTTCTTAGTAGTGGTAATTTTAAAGTATCAAGTGCAAAGTTATTGCTTTTTTTTTTTTTTTGCTTACGTAAATATTATCTATACTGAAAGTGTTCAACAGATTGGCTGAGTGTTTTTTTTTCTCTGTTTGTTGCATGTTTGTTACATCATCTGCTATTATGATTGTCATCTAAACCTTCAAGAACTTCATCCGTGCCTCTTTCAGTTCAAGCTGGTTTATTGAAGCATAATTTGGGCACAAAATATTCATATCCTTCCACATTTTCAAGAGAAAGGCGCGAAGGAAGTGAATCTTCGAGTGTAAACGCCACTTCCAGGCTTCTCAAAGAAACAAACACAGCTGCAGTGTCAGCTCTCAATGGCTACGCAAAATACCTAGAAGGCAGACATACTAATGTAGTGAATTCGACATCTGTAGGAGACATTACAAAGTTTTCGCCAAAATATCACAAATATAACCTGAACACTTTACCACTGAGATCCAATGTTGGGAAGACGCCACTTCGCTCTGTGTCTTCGTCTTTGTTTGACTTGGAAAACCCAACTGTGAGAAGAACTAGCATGTCTTATGCCAGTTCAGAGAACCGTTCTTCCCAAATTGATTCATTGTCAGAGTACTATGACAAAACTTCGTCCCTTAATTTGGGCAATTATACTTCACGAATGGCTGTTGAAAGAAAGATTTCTAAACCGACTTCTGTGGATGGTTTAAGCACTATCTCTGTGCCGTCGTCTTTTAAGGAGGTAATATCGTAGTGATTTGGTGTGTAAATTGTTTGAGAGTTCGCATTTGTTATATTGCTGTCTATTATTTTAGCTTTTATTTCCTGCATGGTAACGAGTTTTATCATAGACGAGAATACTGACATATTTAGTGGCTTGTATTTTGCTTTTTTTATTTTATGTGCGTGCAAATTGAATTTTACCATTTTGCATATACATCTGAAATCTGCACTTTTTTTTCTGGTAAGTATTACATTAACCTCGAAATATTTTAGTAGTATAGTAGTTATGTTATAATTTTTAATTTTTGGCTTGGCCACGTATGTACACTGGAACATTTACGTTTTATTTCAAATGTCGCTGATTAATATCTTCTATGGCTTATGAAATAAAAATATTTTATAAATATACTTATAGCTAAGATATATCAATAGACAGATGAATAAAACTTATAGAATTCTTTAAAATGTCTAATTACATATGGCAGACTTTAATTATATATGTGTTTAAAAATACAATGAAAAAAGTCTACGAATATATGTTGATTTATAATACTTTATCTTGTAACCAGTCAGTTCAGTGCAGAGTAGTGAGAATCTGAGTGAGAATCACACAATCACGGCACATGTGGTTTCAGAAACATATATTTATTAGGAAATTATTCACCATAATTTTTTTTTTCTTCAGTTTAAAGTTATTATACCATACATTCAATGCGAAGACGAGAGATGGACTCTTCATTTGCCAGAGAGAAGTAGACATTTTAAAGCTAAAAAAAAAAAACAAATAAACTCATTCACGTAACTGACAGTAGCATGTACCACGAACTTCTGATGTGAACAGGATTGTGATTTAACTATTAAGTATACTTTTCTGTACACAAGTATGCAAGTAATATTAATGAAGTACTCAGAAACTCGTATGTTAGGATCTCGTGTTCAAAAATAACTTGGTAGAAGAAAATTTCCTGCTCATTAGATGGTAAACTGTTGAGTAGTTATTGGAATACAATGTAGGCTTGTTATAAAAATTCTAACAGTACATTCGAAAACGCGGACGAGTTGTTAAACGACATTTGTGTAACTATTTCAGCACACAAATACTTATAAAATCTGATTTAATGTAACCAAAGACACGACTTATAATACTAAGAATAATAAAGCAATTCTGAAAACGAACATTATAAAAGCACTGCTCGATATGGAAATCACCACACCAGTAAAGTGTAATCCATTTGCAATAAAATATAGACCTTATACCATACCGATCGCGCAATGCAAATTGTTAAATGACGTTCTAGACGTATCACTGTAATATGTGATATACAGAGCAATTGTGGCTAGTACACAGTGCATAAAATGGTCATATAACAGGCTGGATAGCAAGAAGAATGATTTTTAAGAGGCCCCAGTATGCCACGACTGTAGTATAAAAATTTTTGTTTTGGGCAAAAGGCAGGGGTAACGGAACCCTTAGCTATTCATGCTCTGTCATTCCGGTCGGCCATCTGCCATATTGTCCTGCATGTTATCGACAAAATGACTTGTTTCACCCCAAAAAATTACTTTAAAAATTTATTATTTTCTCCAAAATCCACTTTAAAAAAATCCAAACAATTGGAAAAATGCCCCGATTGAATCCTGAAATGAGCAAAGCGGATTCGAAGCTCTTAGCAGAATGAGCCAGTTAATTCTTAGAGCAGTAAAAGAGAACTCGATGCTCCGAACCAGGTCCAGCGGATCGGGCGGATCAGCAGATATGACAGCCTCCCCAACCACCACTCTGCACCTACTACATCATCACCCCTACCCCCACTTCTCTCCCTTCACAAAACCCTTGCCATGCTCACATCACACCCTCCCCACCCCACCAACTCCAATTTATAAAAATAATTTTTAAAATGCCATTAAAATGATTTTAAAATCTGGGTAAAATTATATTAGTTAGGCTGCTTATTCTGCCACATTGGATATCCGTGAACTTAATTTTGACCCTAGATGATCTTTAATTCGAAAAAAAAAATAGAAAAATAAGAAAAATATTTTAAAAATCCAAAAATTGGGCAGAAATTACATTATTGATACTAATTGCCATCTTGGATATCCGCTATGTAAACCTCGGCCCCAAATCCGTGTCCCTGACCCCATGTTCTTGAACTGAAAGTAAACAAAATAAATGTTGAACAAATTTCTAAAAAAGTTAAAAATTAAACATTTTGAAAAATATTATTTTAAAAGATATATAAAAGCTTACGTGCAGGAGTCCGGGGCTCGATGGTAGGTGGATCGGCGAGCGACTAAGTTCCTGACATGAAGACTAGCAGAAGACTGACCACCAACACCAAACACCCCTTTTTCTATTGGCCGATTATAAAAAATTTCGTTTAACCCCTGTGCCGCCTTGGGGCACACGCTTTTGTGTTCTGTACTTGTGATGGTTCGTGTTCCCTTTCTGGGAATATTTTCTCTCGGCAAAACCTTTTTTTTTTGGGGTTTCCAGCATCTATTTTTTTTTTTTTTAATTTTGTTTTGCATGGTAAATATTGGGTCACTGTTAAGTGCTTTCGAGTCAATGTTCCGGTGACTTAGTTCTTTCCTAGTACTTGTTTATGTAACTTATTTAATTTAATGATAATAATGTTAAATCTGTTATTAATTCTGGGATTCTGGAATTTTACTTATTAGAAGCATAGTAATTTAGTGCTTCCACAAACTTTGTTGTTGCTAAACAAAGACTAAACTGTTTGTAACTTATGATGTTCCAGTAAAGATACTGTGTAATAATTTTAATACTTTCATAATTAATTCGTGTTTTACAACATATGGTGTCAATGCACTATATTTTAAATATTTGGGATTTATGGACGAAAAAATTAAATTAAAGTGTTTTCCTTAATTATTTCGTTACAAACATATTTGTTAATTTGTGTAACTGTCATTATATTACTCGTTATTAATTGTATGAAACACAGCTGGTGTTTTAAGCTTATTTATTAGGTGTTCTATGTATAACATAATATTTGCTAATTAAAGTTTTGTTCATACTAATTTGCGTGTGACAATTTGTAATTCTCATAATTATTTATTTTTTAAAGAAATCGTGAAATGAGACGTATCGATTAATCGTTTGGGTTGGCTATTCTCCGAATCGGCTATTGGTCGCATCGATTTCCCCAGGCTTCTTTTCCGACTTTCTCCAAGAACTCAATATGATATGAACAGTTCTAAAATGTCTGCTCTTCTGTAATCATCAGTCATCTGATGTAGTTTCTTTGTAATCCCACTAAGGGTAAGTGTTTATTGTTGTTTAATTTTTTTTGCCACGCGATGCTATATGTTTTTTGGACGATGTTCAAGTTTTCATGTTTTATTTAACTTTTAATTTAGCGGTGCGGGTATACACCGATACAAGCATGGGCCATTCCTTTGTCGCCCGATCGTGATGTCCTGATACAGGCCTTTGGTACAGAATGTGGTGTTGATTACTGCATTGCATTATCGCTGAGCAGAGCACCAAGGAAATGTCGTTATGGGCATCGTTTCCTCGGCTGAACAACAACAGGCCAAAATTAACTTTGAATTTATTTTGCTTGTGCATGCTGTAGGCTTAAACATGCCCTGAACTTTCGAAACTTCTCAAAATCAATTAGATTCCCAATCAGGAAAACACCAAAAAAAATTATAATTAATTTTTTTTTAAATTCTTTTTTTTTTTAACGAAGATGCGAAGTGGTAATCTAACATAATCGGCCATATGCAAGGGTGGTTTTTGCAAATAATTTTGTGTAAATACTTTTGTTCATGCTATTACTTAAAGGTTATATTGGGGATCCCGAATTCTTCTCTAAAATTTAGTAAACCAATTACATGAACCTATGATATTATATTAATCATACTGAGAATAAGGTTATGTTTTTTGTTGAAAAGAGTAAAATAAATAGTTATTGTTGCGCCATCCGATTCCTTTGTACTTCTTTTTATTATCTTTAAAATTAAATTATTATTTTTTTACTTATTACATGAGTGAATAATTTTTTATATAAAATTCCATATTACTCTATAAATTTTTAAAATCTAAATTTCAGTATTGAAGGGGGAGTTTATGCTCTCAATCTCTAACTAAGTTACCTTTGTGCTAGATGTTTGGCACCCAATGAAAGGTTCGGCCATTGTTTCTTTACAAATAAAGCTTTCGTTATTAGTGTATGCATGCTGGATGCAGCCTGGTCCACGAGTTTCGTGTCTGTGCTGGCATTGTTTGGGGACTACTGGCTTTGTGTTATGTTTATTCGTTTGCCATTTTTCCATGCTCCTAATTTAATGCTGGTGCAGCTCAAAATGTTAGCAGAGAGTTGGGTGGTTGTTTAGCGTGCATACTTGTGCATGTTTTTTACATGCCTGTTGCCCCCCTTCATTGATGCGAGCCCTGGTTTCTTTTCTGGCCTCCCGAACACTTGAGTGCACACCTTATTTTGTAGTGTTAGCATGAGTAATTTAAGTATTGGGTTATAATTTTTTTTCGAAGGTTTCACTGTGTTGTGTTTTGTGTGGCTTTGTGGTATTTCTTGTGTAAATTGCAAACATGGCGACGATTGTTCCCGAGCACTTAGTGAAAGATAGTTGTGTTACGAGTGTGCCATTACGAGAGTTAAATCTCCCGAACAAAAGTTATGGCACCCCGAAGTAGTTTGCGCGCTGCAATCAATACTAAAACAGCTGATGACCTTGAGTACCTGGCGTCCATTAATGCGAACACCGAGTACTCGGTGTGTGCATCCAAAATTATTTATCCTAAACAGATTTACGAGAATCTTGATGACGATTTTTCCTCACTGAAATATCACTGGTTCAAAACCCGGTTATATCACCGTATTAAAAATAGGGTGAACAACCTTCTCACCATGAGCACTGCTCCTCTCTCTGATTTACAAACTCAATCTTTAAAAATTGGCACAGACTCTGTTATTCGTTTGCCAAGCTTCAATTTCCCTAAATTAATGCTAGTGCAGCACACACCCTCCACCCTGCCATAACATTTGATTGGCTCTCCTTGACGCTCTCTGCAACCCCAATCATTGCCATTTTGTATTAGCAGTTCAATTGTCCCCATTTCCCAGCCCCCCCCCCCCCCCATCAGACATTTTAATATTTTTACATCAAACCCGAACCCCTGCCATCGTTCCTCTCTTATTATTTTCTCATACTTTCGCTCTAAACACACTATATCCTCAAGGCAAACCTCTCCCCTCTCACCCATCAATTAAGCTTGTTCTTTGTTCTTCATTTGGTATTTAATTTGTTGCCTCTCGCCCCACCACTGTGAGTGAGTGAAGAGTTTTGGGCGGTCTTAACAGCGAGTTCTTGAGAGCCGACAAGGGTAATTGAAGTGAGTTTGGAGCGGTGCCGGAATAAAGGGGAGGGGGAAATGGTAGATCCCCGAGGAAACCCGCCGACCAACGGCATCGTCCGGCACGATTCCCACGTGCGAAAATCCGCTGACCCGGCCGGGAATTGTACTCGATACGCCTTGGTGGGAGGCGAGCGTTCTAATCGCTTAGCCACTGTATCCTCCCCCCCCGGCCCAAATGTAGTCTAACCAGTTAATCACCCTCACTTAATCCCTTACCACTAACGCTCTTCTTTTCTGAATTGACCACCAGACTGCAATAGTCTGGGGAAAGTACCATCGCTGACTCCAACAGAGTTGCCTATGTCGTTGTCGATGTTATTGGCAAACCATTAGGTTAGGATACTTGGGACTTGGAATGTATGGGCCTTACTCGTGTAAAAGACAGTCTTAAATTCTGTGATCTTCTAAGCCATCATTTCACCATTCCATAAATCTTTAAATATTTCAATAATCTATCCAAACGAGCATACAACCAGGCTAAGCAAACATCTGAAACACCCAGACCAACCAACCACTTGGCAATTATTCCTATAAAAGCATATCTTGAAAATCATATCACAAATTCATACCTCAAAAAGCATATCTTGAAAATCATATCAAATTCATACGTCAAAAGCATACCTCAAAAACATAAATCAAATATCACACCTCAAAAAATGCCCCATAAACATACCTCAAAATGATACCTGAAAACCATACTTCAAATATATACCTCAAAAATAATACCGCAAGAATCATACCGCAAAATTCGTGCCAGAAAACCATACCTAAAAAATATACCTAAAATAATACCACAAAAATCATACCTCTTATATCGTACTTAAAATACCATAGCACATATCATAACTCGAAAACATACCTGACAAACCTAACTAAATTAAAAATCATACCTCCAATGCATACCTTTATTGTCATACTTCTAATTTCAAGTAAGTCTTTAAATGTTATTTTCAAAATGTTTCGAAATTTTTAATTTTTTTTCTAGAAATTTATTTTAAGTCCTGTTTGATTTTTGCATTCAAGGTTATCCAGGTCATGGGTTCAAGGACATGGATGAGGTGCGAAGGTCAAAGTATTGGATTAACAATATGTCAGTAAGTGTCAATAATTTAATTTCTCCAGAAATCTTTGGAATTTTCTTTTGTTATTTTTCTATATTTTTGGACTAAAGGTCACCTAGGTTCAAGGTTAAAATAATGGACATCCAATATGGTATAGTGGGGACAAAATTTAACTTTTCTCTGTTTTTAAAATTTTAAGGAATCTTTGTGATTTTTTATTATTTTTATGATTTAGTTGAGGAAGGATGTGGATGGTGTGATGCGAGTGTGACGAGGGTTGGAGTGATTGGGGTAGGGTTGTGGTAAGAGGGTGAGGACATGGCAGGTGCTGGATGGTGGTTAAAAGGGGGGGGGGGTGCTATGTATGCTGATCCACCCGATCTTCTATACCTGGTTCGGGGACTCGAATCCTCTTTTCTTGTCTGAGGATTAAGAGTCTCATTCTTCTACGAGCCGCAAATCCGCTTTACCTATTTGAAGACTCGATCGGGACATTTGTCCATTTTATGGAAATGTCTCTGTGGAAAAAAAAAGTTATTTTGTCGATAACATGGTGGACAATATGGCCGGCGGCCGACAGAAATGACAGAGCATGAGCAGTTCGGGGCTCCATAATTTCCGCCCTTGGCCGAAAACATACATTTTTGTACTACTCTCTACTCTTGTAGCATACTGGTGCCTTTTAAAAATCAATTTTCTTCCTATCCAGTCTCTTATATTACCCTTTTAAGAACTGTATGCTTGTCACAATAGCCCCTATATCACATATTACAGTGATTCTTCTGCGACGTCACTTTAACAATTGGCATTGCGCAATCGATACTGTATATGATCTTTATTTTATTGCAAATGGACTACACTTTACTGTTGTGACGATTTCCTTAGCCCATAACATACATTTCATACTACTCACGATATTCTGATCTCCAAGAAAATTTCCGCCCAAACCTATTTAAACGGGAGTGTACGGTCTGACTGCACGAAACCGGATGTTCGGCTCGTTCTATTGCCATTTATCTTGGCCGTCAAGTCACCAGTCACACAATGTGTACAGGCATGAGTGCATAGAGGTCGAACATTAGACAGAGTAGGTAACGGTCCTGATATGTGGATTACAGATATAGAATATATTAGTACCCACCGACGTGCAGTAGCAGTACGTGGCACCACACTCAGAGAGATCCTACAGTATGTGAGGCCTGCACTGTATTTGTCGGCCCCATCAAGAATCACACCGTGGTTTGAGTGAGGCTAGCCTACAGGCATGCCGTCCACTGCTTCATTTGCCTTTGACCATCTGCATCGTGCAGCATGCTGCTAATGGCGCCAGGAATGCCAACAATGGACAGAAGAATGGCTACACATTGTGTTCTCTGGTGAGTTAAGCTTCAATCTTAATGAAGATAACGATCGCAGCAGGATTTGGCACCACAGTGGGTAAAGTAACGATCCTTCACTTACTTGAGAATGCAATATGTCCCAGACACCTGATGTTATGGTATGGGGTGCAAT
Source organism: Dryococelus australis (assembly GCA_029891345.1). Lineage (NCBI taxonomy): Eukaryota > Metazoa > Arthropoda > Insecta > Phasmatodea > Phasmatidae > Dryococelus > Dryococelus australis. The sequence continues at coordinate 66,751,531 of CM057009.1, read as the reverse complement.
CAGTTGTCATAACTGATTGCACCCAATACCATAACATCTGTCACTACTGTGGTTGTTGGAGACGCATATACAGAACAGCGATTTATCAGTGAGGTCCTACAGTGCCACGTTTTGCATTTGTTGTGCAGCATATCCACCATTACCATGCAAAACGACATAATGCTCGCTCCCACACAGTTAACGTCGCCCAACAGGTTCTACTATGTATAGATACCATTACTTGGCCTACCAGGTCTCCAGATTTTTCCCTTACTGGGCATATATAGGATACGATGGAGCAATGTTTGCGACACCATGAACCAATTTCCTAATAACTGACTGATCTATGTGTACAGATGCAGGAAGGTCGGTGGCATAAGTATCAGGAGACTATGCGCTACCTGTATTATGGATTACCTCGCCGCATCTCTGCTTGTATATAGCCGCAAGAAAAGGCTCTTTCGCATATTTAATGTGTGCTTTGCTAATTTTTTTTATTTCGGTTTTTTTTCCATGGTTGCAAAATGTTTTTGTTAAACAGAAATGACGATAAATTTTATTGTTGTTTGAATTAACAACGACCAAATAATATGAAGGCTTTCCTGTTATGAGAGGTGCTACCGAGAGCCAGTTCCACTGCCATCGGGCTGGAGGAAGTAAAGTGTAAGTTGCATCTTTAGTTTGTCAAAAGCGATGACTGCTCAGTAGGTCAGCTAGTAGATCATGGCTGGGAGGTTTGCCAACGACTTGTACCGCACTAAACATACAATTTTAAAGACAAGAATGAAGTTTCTTCTCACAATAATACTGTTACACGCGCGACCCTTCGCCTCGGATGCGATCTCCCATTAAGAACACGCTAGCACTGCGAGAGGGCTGACTCCCTCGAGCCTCCTATTTTCCTCAGGCTGCATGCCACATCGCTTCGCTCGGCAGTGGGGGAAATGGTTGACAGTTGACCTGGCTGGCGTCACAGTTCCTCCTACCTCCCTGCCGGAGGAGACAGCGACTTTAGAGGGCGAGCAAGAATATTCTGCGAACTATGATCCTCGGTGTAACGCGGTATTTTGAGAAATTTTCGGCTATTACGACGACGCTATAAATACAGCTACAGCTGGGCGGTCGGCAGTCTGTCGGTAGAAGTCTTAAGCTGAGTGCGGTAACCGAGTGAAGTCTAATGCGGCGAGGGACGGACGACGTTGGGAGATTGCGAGATGGCGGCAGATGAGGAGTTTTTGGTGTGAATGGATGAGTGGCTACTGTGTATGAGGGCGCTCGAGAATCTCTAGAATATTGTGGACTTGTGTGACCTGGACTAAAATGAGGTGAAGTTGTATGAACATGTGATGCGGACTTTATTGTAAATATTGAAACTGTTAAATAGTTACATATAATATATAAAGTAATTCATTATGTTTTGATATACCATTTATTGAGAATGATTTTAATTATTTAACTACGTTAAATTCTTTGAGGTAATTGTAAATGGCATGGATTGGTTAAATGAATTGTAAAAACGCTACTTGTAACAATTTATTGAGAGGTACTGAGTCGAGAGAATTTTATTTGTAGTTATTGCAAATAAATTAGGAAACTCTGATTAACTATGTTATTTAATTAAGACCACCATTCTTAACGAACCTGGTTTAGCCCATTTACTTTGAGAATTGTAACACTGGTATCAGCAGTGTTATAGAGGCAATTTTACAAAATTAAAATATCTGTAATTAGAATTACAGTAGAAAATTAACTAGAAGTGCAAATTCGTAATTATAATAGTTATATTAATTGGCCATTAATAAGAAATTTGTGAATGCTAAACAGGAAAATGTCTATAGACATTAAATCATTTCGCGCCTTAATCGAAGGACTGAGTAGCCAAATAAGTAATGTTAACAACGGAATAAACAGTATTAGAAAAAATGTTAACGAGAATGTAAATCGTAAAATAGATATGGTCAATGAAAATGTAAATAGTAAAATAGATAGTGTTGGTGAATATGTTAGTGGTGTTAGCGAATTAGCAGACAAGATAATAAACAGCGTGAATGAGACTGTAGACCGAAAGATAGAAGGTGTAAGTGAGTTAGTGAAAAATAAAATAGACTGTGTTGACAAGGAAATAGACAGTATGAGCTAGAGAATGGACAGTTGAATGAAATGATGGATAGTGTGAATGAGAGGCTCGAAAGCATGATGGAAAGACGGACAATGTTAATGAGAGGATGGGCAGCGTTGAGCAAGAAATGAAACAGGAAGTGAGCGCCCTCCAGAAGGAATGGCAGGAATTCCTGCAGCAGCAGGGGAGAAAACAGGCAGTGGCTTAGGAGGTGCTGGGATCGACCCCCACCGAGCTGACGAAGGTAGGCAACGAGGATAAAGTATCGGTCGCCGCCAATACAGCCATCAGCGATGAAGCCTAGCAGTTTTTCTGTGTGGGTACGCCTCAGACAGGGATAGGTACTTAAAGGCCTCGCAGTAAAACCGGCCCCTTACGATAAACAGGCACCTTGGCGTGAATACCGGCACCAGTTCGAGATCGTTGCCACTCTGAATGGCAGGATTGACGAGCAGTGGGTGTTCTACCTGGCAGTTGTACTGAGAGGACATGTACTGAGTATACTGCAGTCCCTGCCAGAACAACATCGACTGGAGTATTCCACATTGGCGTCAACCTTGGTGCTGCGATATGGCGACCGAGACCTGCGACAAGACCACCATGCCCATCTATGAAACCACATTCAGCGACCAGAGGAACCACTGCAGAAGCTGTGGCAGGACATCGTGAGGCTGTCACGCATGTCGGTGCAAGGGTCACCCAAGGAGGCAAGTATACCACCGCAGTCGAATTTTTCATGGATCCTACTGTCGATGTGGATGTGCGTAGAGCTGTACCACTCTCATCGCCACACGGCATACAGGATGCCCTGGCCCGAGCATTGGAGGTGGAATCAACGAAGCAGGAGACAATGGTCCAGCATACAGTATATGTATTTACACCATGTAATGACGACGATGGAGATAGCATCCTGGATGTCTTGAGGAAGCCGGAGACTACCATGAAAGATATTGCTGCTAGAGTATGTTATACGAATCCCAGCTTTTTGTCCACATAAGTGTCGGGAATTTTGGGAGTGTGGCCAGACATATAACTTAAGAATCCAGTGCCCAGAATAGAACTGCAGGACCCGGCAGCCAAACGTGATTACGACAGAGAGCTAGTTGAGAAGACTGGAGATGGTGGTAGGAGAACTTCTGAACTCCATAGAGGCTGCAACACCTATACCTTGTCGACAGATGCGACGAGAATGCTGGAACTATGAAAAGGAGGGATACTTGCGAGCCTGGTGTCCAGGGATGTCACCTGACTACTCATCGAGGAACCGGCCAAATGACAGCTTCACAGACAATTGGAATTGATATCCACAGTAATACTTATCCAAACCATAAGCCCATCGAAACTACTAGCAACATCCTAAGGAAGTAGTAGGAAGAGTAGAGGAAGAAATATCGCTATGTGGTTGTAAGAAGAACAAGGTTGCTGGAGTTAGACCACCTAAGAAGTAATACAGTATTTAATGCAGGCGAGGAAATGAGAGTAGCCCAATTAACTGACTAGGTTTGAATGTGCCTTTTCGGGAGGAGGACAGCCAGCAGGCAGGAGACGAACATATTAATTATTAATTGGCATGAATAGGATCACTCGATGTGGTCCCAGATTTGCAGGCGATGCATTCAGGGAAGGAAGACCAGTGCAGCTGTATGAAAGGAAACAACTTTTATGTAACACTTCTCAGTGCCAAGGATGTTGGGAAAGCCCTTGCCAAATTTTGAAGCCGGGAAGTGATACTTTCTTCCAGATATGTCGCCAGGACTCGAAAGAAAAGTGTAAAGTTGTACGCATTGCCCGACTGATGCGCTACGAAGATCAAGATGTTGTAGAGTCTGTTCAGGACGAACAGACTTAAGGAGGGATAGTGTCGCATGCGCTAACTCTCACCTCCGACGCGAGCTCCATTACGCGCAGGCCGGCGCTGTGGAAGGGCTGACCTTCTCGATCATCGTCTTCCCCCCAGGTGGTCTGCCTCATCGCATCACCCCGCAGCCGAGGAACGATTGACAGTCGACGTGCTGGTGTCTCAGCCCCTCCTTCCGCCAACTTGCCGGAGGAGTCGACGACTTTAGAGAATGCGTAAGAATGTTCTGATAACTAGGGCACTCGGCGCAATGTGGTATTTTGAGATATTTATCGGTTATGCCGACGACATTATAAATACAGCCACAGATGGGTGGTGGGTAGTCTGTCGATAGAAGTCTTTAGCTGAGTGCGGTAGTGGATTGAAGTCGAGTACGGCGAGGGACGGACTACGACGGGAGATTGCGACATGGCGGCGGACGAGGGGTATTATGATGTGAATGGACGAGAGGGTGTGAAACTCATCGAGTGAACGCTACTGTGCATGAGGGTGCGTGGAAATCTCTAGTACATTACGGACTGGTGGGACCTGGACTAAACTGAGGTGGGACTGTATAAACATGTGCTACGGATTTTATTGTAAATATTGGAACTGTCAAATATGGACACACAATTTATAAAGTTATTCAATAGGTTTTGATACACTTTGTTGGGACTGACTTTAATTATTTAATTACATTATTTTTCTTTGATGTGATTGTACAATCGTACTTGATTGGATTCAATAATTGTAAACACCAAGTGATAAAACTATATTGTGAGGTATTTATTCGAGAGAATTTTTAGTAGGTATTGTAAATAAACTAGGAAAATCTAACTAACTTTTTATTTAATTAAGACCTCCATCCCTTAACGAACCTGGCTTAGCCCACTGACTTTGTGAAATAGTTACTACACATTAAAACAGGAATGGATAAATGAAAAGGTTATGAAAGACTTGCCAAGAATGGTATATGTAGTTTTTTGCCACATAGCTAAATAAATACAGCAGTACTAAAAAGCTGAGAGTCAATTATGTGGCTTGATTTTCGAGAAGAAAGCAAAAATATCGCGTCAGCACCAAAGTTAATAGCGCAGCAAAGGATAATTCCACCGAGTAGTGGTTCGACAGAAGTACTGTTACTCTTAGTCACAACTACGATTTTAATTACAACTGCAGTTTGACCACAAAGTTGCATGACTAATTTGATTATCATCTTCTGAAGACATGACAGTAGATCATTATTACGTTAATGAAAGTAAATATTACACTCTAGCATAAGGTGTCAACAATCAAGGCAACGTTTATACTCACTATATAATACACGTGCTGCCATCTTTACGCCATTAAACAAAGTACAAAAACAGCAGAGGCTGCAAAGCATCGATAACACTAAGAGTCAAACATATTTCCAAAATTCAAAGTTGAAAAATTACAATATGTTATTATTTAGTAAAAAAATCAATAAACTAATTTTGTGAAACATTAAATCACATATGTCTGAATATTACCATTTTAAAAATTTAAGAGTTTAGAGAAATAAATATTTAGTACTCTTTTTTACAATATTCTGGTTGAAGTTTGAGTACCAAATAAGTAATTTTCTAGAAGATAATTAATAAAAGAAAAGTTAAGGGACGACGAGACTTTCTCTACCAAAAGTCAATTTTACACGAATAAGAGCAAAGTAGCAAAAAAAAAAAAAGTAATGGGCATATGTTAATCACTAATGGTGCCACAAATGGCACAAGACTAATAACTGCTCATTCGTAATATTATCTATAAACTGTTCACGGTAAAATGAGAACTTTTAAAAGCCCGCTTAAGATCTACTTGTATGCACGTTGCGTATTATTACGCCTTATGTAAAATTAACATTGCCATGGGCCTCATCACTTTATTCAAGCGTTGGTTAAGTGAAACTGTAGAGTTATTAGAAAAAAAAATTTCTTACAAATCTGCTAATTTATACACTTCGCTGTATTTAAAAATCAGAAAGGGAAAGAGATCATTTTAATTATTCTCAAATGGTTACCTAGCACTAATTATTTGACGTTAAGATATGGAACTACTTTCCACCCATTGTTACTGACTTTACAAGGCGCATATCACTCAGTGCGCCCATTAAAGTATATACAGGCAGGGTCGGTGACTTTTCTCAAAGGTTGATTTTAAAAGTGCTCACTTTATCGTGAACAGCCTTTATCAGCCTGTGACAGTTCAATAAGGCTTCATGTAAACAATGAGGATTTAGCGATTTCCGTGTACAGCAGTGTATCTAGGTAGCTTTCCAAAGTAGGACTGTCAGCATGCAAATTGTAGTATGATTCTGCTTAGAAGTTACTGAGATATAGTATTTCAATTAAATTTCCCAGTTGATACATTATGTTTTAATATTGCGGATTATAAATTTTGAAATTTGTGTATTCGGATTTAATGTACACAATTACGACTGCCAGAATACCAACTTGGTTTCTAAAGGTTTGATTTTTCCAGAGATAATGTATGTAAACAAAGATTAATCAGGTAGATATTTTGAAAATAAGTACCTTAGCCACTTATAATGCCTGGGTTCTAGCTGTGTGTTACAGTAATTTTGTATCTCAGTTTGTTTGGAATTGGTTTTGGTAGTTCCTAAAATATGGTATATAATCTTTATATTCGCAGTGGCGATATTTTTCAAAATTGGTTGCTAAAGAGGGAACTAATTATTTAATTTAATACTTCTCTAAGTACGTCTAATATACAAACAATTTGTTGAAACAGGCCTAATAGTGCGGTAGATATGACACACTACCATAAACATGACGTATTTATAAAGCAGCAAATTTTAAAATTAAGTACCTAAGCTACAAAAATTACACTAACTCAAGAAGCCTAACCAACATTTTATTATAGTTCAAATTAGAAGGTAATAGGATAAATAGTTCAAGAGAGATTACATAAAATCAATATACAAAATGTTGCAAAAATACAAGTCAGTACTTAGGGGAAACAATCCTCACATATAGAGAAAGAAAAAAATACAAGTCGATACTTAGGGAAACAATAGTCACATCTACAGGAAGAAAAAATCGTTGCATGGACATAAGTCCGGAGAGGTTTCTTTTCTTTGCTGCAGCTCCCATTACATAACAAACGTGGTATGACCTGTGAGCTGGATCATTTTTGTGTTGAATACCATCACAGCTGTAGTGTAACGGCAGCCCCATACTAGACGTGTCGAACCGACCGTTTAATTGGATGCAGTGAACTGTTCAATGTTGCATCAAGTTGGAAGCTACGAGTGCTGCGTGTGCTTTCACGCATGTGCAGATGATTCCTGCGCAATTCCTAATGTTCTGGTGTGTCGTAGTAGTTTATATGGGGCTACGGGGACAATGTAATTTAAATGGGAGTGTGCGGCTTGAGCAGCTGATTGCTGTAAAATAGAGAAGGGGAGGGGAAGCTGTTTCTGGTTCGACTCGGGATTGTTGGCCTACTCAATGGAGCTAAACGGTTATGCACACTAACCCTTCAAGCATATACTGTATGCATGTTTCTAGTAGCCATACTACTTTTATAGGCATACGGTGTGCCAAATCAAATATCTGTATTTATTATCCTAATTAATTTTTTTTTCATCTGACAGCACTCGCATATAAAATATTCACGGTTTACATTTTTTGCTAACTATAATTATCGGATTTATTAAGTCAATTTTTTCTTTAAAAATCTAATCCAACTGGCAGGTAATTTTTTTTAACTAATGAAAAATTAGGCGGTTTGTTTTAGATTTATATGTTTAACGACTTTTCTTTTGCGAAACCATTCGGGAATATGTCTTCCTCTCTCTCTTTTCCTCTCTCTTTTTCCCTCTTTCTCTCCCTCTGTCCGTCTTTCACTTTCTCTCTCTTTCAGCTTCTCCATTCACACCTGTTTGCCATTAAAATCTATAAATATTATTTTAAACATTTTAATTCATCGAGTTGCCTTTCTAAATTCATGACGATTTCCCTCTGTCTCTTTTCCCCTTACTCTCTCATTTCCACTTTCTCTTCCCTCTGTCTCACTCCCTCTGTCCTTCTTTCGTCCTCTTCATTCACACAAGTTCAACATCAAATCTATAAATTTTACTTTAAATGTTTAATTTTCGGGTTGCCTTTTTTAATTCGTGACGAAAACTCCCTACCTCGAATCGCGTTGTAAGGACAGTATGGTTCCCAATGCCATCCAGCTGTCAAGATCTAGATGGTAAACATTAAAAAACGCGAAAGGACAGCACAAACAAATTAAAAAACAAAACATAATAGTCTCAATCGAACTTCTTTTTTTCAATGTAGGAAGCGAAATGTCACAAGCAACCATTGCCCGTAAAAGTAATACCGTCAATTATTTATTTTTAATCCAGAGTGGATATAAGGAGCCATTTGCAAATGCTTTGGGGTTAGCACTACAGTGTAAATCCACACTGAGGAAGTACACGAATGCTTAAGTCTATTTCTCTTTCCCCAGCCTTCTATGCTAGCTTTTCGTGTGTTTTATTAGGAACAAGCAAGGAGCACTTGGTGATGTTTTCTCATACAGGTGTATAGTATAGAATTTGTCGTGTTTTTGAAACCCCCAGCATGAAGTGACTGGGGAGGGTTCAATCTACCTCACTCAGATTGCCAAACAATTATACTAAATCCTCTTCCCCCCTCTTATTGTTTGTCATGAATCTCAATTAAAAAGAAAATCAATATGTGGGAATTATTTCTTTTATGTGTTCTTTTATTTAACTTCTGATTACAGCTGACATTCACTTAACTAGTTAATAAATTCAAAGTTACACAACACTTTTCCTTCAGGCCAGCTGAATGTTAAAATGCGTTTTCACAGTATTAAACTTGGGCGTTAACGGGATTCGCAACATTATTAAAAACAACTTGAGTCATAACGTGCCTCGATTCCAAATGCCACCCCCCCAAAAAAATACGTTGCCAACTCAGTACCTGCAATTTAGCTGAACGTCGACGAGTTCGCAGCTCCGTAGTACGTCCCCACGATCGAGCACAGCTGGTATAGACGTCAGCAGACGGAGACCACCTGCCTGGATATCTGAAATGAACAGCTACTCGGTGACTCCAACGTGACGGCCCACATCAACCATAATGTGCCTCGCCGATGTCCGGCAGCGTTTTTCACCAAAGTAGATTTCAAGCACACCGAACAACCCACAGGTGACAAAATTTAATTTTATCCGGCGGCGATATTTTCAGCAACTCACTCATTTTCAGCAACTGTCCGTTCATCATCAATATTGCCACGTACGTATTTGCATACATCAATCTTATCATAACCCGAGCTTAAGCGGTAGCCCATTCCGCTATGCTACGCACTCGCCGACATTCGCCCGCCGCCACACACAAGTTTCACGGCCAAAAACAGCTGGACGACTCTCTCTCCTGCCTCGCGCTGCCACCGCACCAAGTGGCCAGCGCTGGCATCGCACACGCTCAGCTGGCTTTCAAGAAGACTAAAACTACACAAGACTTAATATAAAAACACATAATAACATATATAAAATTGATATTCACCAGGAATAAATATAAAATAATTACTATGGTTGGAATACATAAAACAATATTGATTATAGCTGGCCAGCCTATAAAAAATGCCTATACGAACACCAATGACAATCATAAAAGTGCCGCCGAAATTTAAATGAGATGGACTAACCATCTCAACCACCCCTCTTTAAAAAAATACTAACCAATAATATTAAAAGAAGTGCCAACAAACATTGTCATTGAAGTAATTATGAGTCATTTTGGAGGGTGGAGCGAATGTTGGGTGGAGCGAGTCTTGGGTGGAGCGAGTCATTATGGGTCATTTTGGAGGGTGGAGCGAATGTTGGGTGGAGAGTCTTGGGTGGAGCGAGTCATTACGAGTCATTTTGGAGTCATGAGTCATTAAGTATTTTTGGAGTCAGTCGGCAGGAGTAAGTCGGTAAATTGAAATATTTCGGGCTCTTTGCGTTGGTGTGTGTAGGTCGCAAGTTAAAGTAAATTCCTCCTGTTTAAAAATAAAATTATATACTCCTACCACCAAACGGTGAAAGGTGAAAATTTTATTTCATAATCTCGCTTAAAAAAGTACATGTCCAGGTCCATCGGGATATTTCATTGCTTTTTGGGTAAACTGTATTTGCACTTTGCAATGAAAGTGCATAGTACTAGAGTAGGCTCCCGCCACGCTTCGCCATTGGTTGATGCACAACGTGGACTTTGTACTGAACAATTCAGCACCATGTCAAGCCAACACCATGCTTCCCAATTGGTCGTCGTGCAAAAATGACTCTTTGTACAGACCACCCTCTCATAACTACGAGCATTTTGAACATAGGTGAAAACTTGATCGCAGAATCGGCATTAACGACAACCAGGTAGCGGTTATGCAGGTCATGGCTCCACGATCGTTGAGGTTAAAAGTATGCCTTTGAATTCGCAATTCAATTTCGTGGTATCACGAGGGAGCACTTCCAAATCGATTATCATCTCGCGTTGTAAGAACATCAACTGTCATTTTTCGATATAAATGTATTTCTTTTAGCAGTAAAGAGCCTAGCTTGTTCCCAAAAAATGCCTTCCAGCATAAAATTTATATGTAAATAAATATAGGAGCACTTTGAAAAAACAGAAATACTCGTTCGCCTTAGAAGAAAACACGGAGGTACTATAATGTATATATGTATATATAAGATAGGAATATACATAGTTATGTATAGAAGATATATATAATATAGGAATATACATAATAATGTATATTAATATATCTATTTATATTTATATAATATATGGATATACATAATTATGTATAGAATAACATATATTTATATAAGATATAAATATACATAGATTTGTATAGAATAAATTTTCTGCCTGCGTGTTTTCTTCATCCACTTCACAATCATATTTCCTCACTAACCCGAGCCAGACATCGTACTTCACATTTTTCATGTGGTACTCGGAAAATTTTGGGTTTCGCAATTCTTCTTTGACCTGGTAACATTCTATTATCTCAATAATATTATCCTGTGAACAGTTACGCAAAGGTTTTCTTGTCGCACTTGCTCTGGGCACTTTCATAGTTCTGTACTCAGCACAAGACCTGGCCACTGTCTACTTGACTGTTGTTCGCCAAATGCTCGCGAAAACGTCCACACCGAGATTGTCCGAGCACATGAATCCCTTTGATGTACCGACTTCGAGCGGATAGCGTTCGCGAGCGTTCGTTGTGTTCGCGGATGCTCGGATCACCGTCCACACCACACGAGCAGTAACGGGGAATCTCAACAATCATTCGCCGAACGTTCGCGAATGCCATGCTCGCCCGGTGTGGACAGACCTTTAAACCTAAAATGATTCAAACGAACTATCCGCCGACCTATTTTACCAATCTGTTTTGGGTGTGTATACAGTCATGTTAACGCTTGATTGTCGGTCATCAAGTCGAACTCTTGGTGTTCGAGTTATGTACTGAATTTTTCTATCCCTCATACACATGCAGGTACCTCTTTTTTTTCATATGCACTTAAATTTCTTTCGTTATCATTCAACAACATACTAGCATACACTATGGCTTTATGTCTTTCACCTTGATCTTGTATTAAAACTGCACCTAGTGCGACAGACGATGCATCAACTTGAAAAATAAAACACAGATTAAAAACCAGGAAAGGCGAGCACCGGAGAATGTGAAATAGCATACTTCATATCATTAAAGGTTTCTCTTGTTGTTCGCCGCACATGAAAGGTATATCTATCTTCTGTACGTTGTTTAGAGGTGCACCTAATTCTGTGTAATTATCAGTAAACTCTGCAAAATAACCTAACATGCCCATAAATAACATGACCCATTTTGCTATGCCTCAGAACATTTACTATTGGGGTAGTTTTTTCTGGATCCATAATCAAATTTCCTCCTGACAAAATGAATCCTAAAAACCTAATTGTAGGTTTAGCCCACGTCACCTTGTCTGGATTGACCGTGAAACCTAGTTGTTGTAGCTTTTCTAGTATTAACTTAATGTGTTCCAAATGCTCCTCTATGTTTTAGAAACAATGCAAATATCATCTAGGAAAAACTTTACGTACTTGAAATGATATTCTTCAAAAGCTTTATGCAGGATCCATGACAAACATTGACCCACAAAATTCACCCCAAGAGGCATGCACGTCCATTCAAAATGTCCCCACGAGGTGACGAATGCGGTATATTTTCTACTATTTTTTGCCAAAACGCAATGATGAAACACAGCATTTAAATCGTTTACACTAAATAGGTTAGCTTTCCCGAAGTGCTGGAGCACGTTTTCGATACTCATCATAGGAAACGGGTCAACACAAATTTTCATATTTATCAACCTGTAATCGACCACCAATCTATATTTCCCTGGTTTTTCTTTGATACCAAAAAAGCTGGAGAAGCATAGAAAGACTTTGATATCCATATATTGTATTGGTCAAGCTAATCTGACGCTATTTCCCTAAAAACCCTCATCTTAGGCGGTGCGTATTAATAACGTTTTAAATGTACTGGTTTTTCATCGCTCACGTCAATCTGATATGGCATCGATTTACAGCAGCCTAAATGTTACATAATTACATCGGAAAACTCATTCAACATTTCCTTCAAATTTCTCTGCTGCACTGTGTTTAATTTGTCCTCTGCATTCTCTAAATTAGACTTTAGGTTTTTCTTTCACAAATTTTATTTCCGGTGCCTGGGGCCAAAATCCAAAAGTTAGCATATTGATCTGAAAATTTATATTAACTCCAGTCTCAGCAAGAAACGGAATCCCGAAAATCATAAAACATATTAAATCTGGTATTATCCAGAATTCCTTCGACCCGGAATAACCTGTCAGTTTAAAATGATGTTGTAACTTCGTTTTCACTTTACAACATTTTCCATTCGCTACCAACAGTTGAAATCTTTCTTCTTTACTTAACTGACTTTTCAGTTTATGATGTTTCTTGACTAACAAACTTGCAAAAGATTGGCAAATAAAATAACTAGTTGCACCTGTATCTAATAAGGCTAAAACCTGGCCCCCCTTTACTTCTACAGGCAATAACAATTTCCTATTATTATTTTTTCTTTTACCTATAATCGCCGCTTCCTCAGTCTGTTTGCCCTTATAAATATGAGCCTTTTTATATTCCCGGGTATAAAGCACCTTATTACCGCAAGAAAAACGTTTAGTAACTTTCTTACTGCTATAAGATTGACGAGCCGGATGCCGCTCTTTCCTGCAAGAAAAATATGTGAGAACTTCTTTCCTGCTTTCCTGCTTTCCTCTTTTCCACATTTAAAGCAAGTATACGAACTCGCGCTATTGCCACCCATAGTATTTACAGCAACATATGCAGTATTACCGGCTACTTTCTTCTCCGCATATAATTTGGCTACTTATATTTTATTTTCAACTTTTACTCCCCACTTGCGCAACTCATTCAAAGTACCAGGGGTATTTTGCACCACACTATGCAGTTTGATATTGGGCGAAAGGTTTTCCAAAATCACTTAAACATTTCTTGCTCATTAAAGCTCACATTCAGCACATTGGCACATCCCACCACAGAGTAAATAAATTCTAGAATACTTTCATTACTTTTCTGGAAATGGTAAACATGTGTTTTGAGCAGGTCTAATTTCACTTTACGAGGGCACAATTCCTCCCACATTCTAACTTTGACCTTCTTTCATTATTCCCCATTAGATATACACATCAATAATATTTGCAAAACCGAACTGGTACATTTACTCATTAAACACTGTAACATATTCGTGACAGATCTAAATATCATCATTTCGCATAATTTATCAGATTGCTGGCAAAATTGCAAGATGTTTTCTGGTTCACAATCACGTATTACTGCTACGGTATTCAGGGAATACATGGCTACTGAACTTTCACAATTTCCTAAAATAAATTGCTGTTACATCTGATCTGAATTTTCCACGTCACCTAGCTTACTCGCTTCCCCCGCCTTGGAAAAGGTCACCATTTTCTTACATAGAACATCAATCCCCCCCGGCTCCTCTCCTCTGCCAGAACATTCGCGGCAGCCAAGTTGGCGAGCAGAGACACTTTATCCAGTTTAATATCCAAGTTGTCATAACGGCACTATAACACAAAAACCAGAGGAACAATTCTCCGCACCAAACAGCAGAGTGGCACAGATTTGAAATCCCCAGCATAAAGCAACTGGGGAGGGTCCATTTTTTCTATTAAAAATACCTATACGAACTCCATTGCCAATCATAAAAGTGCCACCAAAATTTAAACAAGATGGACTAAACATCTCATTTTATGAAATAAAGAAATATATAATATGTATATTATAATAGATTAGATTATAAGTACACTATAGCATAACCAAGTGTAAAAAGATGTTGTAACTGAAGTTTTTTCCAAAAATTTTTATTACAATTACGAGTGTCTTTCTCTTTCTCTCTCTGTCTCTTTCTCTCTCTATCTATCTCTTTCTCTGGGCACGAGCAGAAGTAGGAAGCTGGCATCCAGCAGGGAATCGAGAAACAGCACCTCGGCTATATGTTGTCTGTCCAGTATGACACGACCATCCGATCATGCATGTGCACTCACCCCTTTCTATTATAATATTTGCCTGACTGCTACAGTTTCCATCATTTCTAGCTTAAGTGCGCCAATGGAAGAAAATATTTTATTTATGATGCCACGTTGCTCGTTCGTTTCATTCTAGGCTCTACGGATATGTAAGACGATCAGAATCGTCGAGCTTCTCAGTTCTTCTGATGCATGATCGTCTTCCCTTTCCCGCCTCCTTAGTGATCAGGACAGTAAGTTATTATACGCCACATGCTCACTCGTGGTTGGCTGTTGGTCAAGTGACAATCTGGCTCTATAGGTATATGAGGCAGGCAGAATCGCATATCGTCTCAGTTTTTCCATCCAATGCGACAGGTGACATATCGTTTTTTTCTCTCCTGACCTTCTTAGCGATCATTCTGGTAAGTTATATTGCATTCGGCTCATCCATCACAATAGTTCGCGGGGGTATTTAATTTTGCACCAAAGTATGGTTTGTATGGCTGGTATGTATAGTTTATTTGTATGGCTTGCTTGTGTGGTTGATTCTGATGGTTTAATCGTATGGTTGGTTTGTATAGGTGGTTCATATGACAGGTTGGTATGGTCTGTTCATATGGCTGGTTTTGTTGGTTTGTATGATTCGCTGGGTTCGTTGGTATGGTAGGATTGAGTGGTCGTCTTGTATGGTTATATCATAGTGTTGGTATATACAGTTGGTCTTGCCCAATGGTATGCTCAGTCGTTCTTGCTTGGATATTGGCCTGGTTGATATGAGTGTTTTTACTATTTTTATCTTGATATATCGAGTTGAATGACACCAGGGTCAGCCTCAAAGCCACACACATCCAACATGAAGTTCGAGGTGTGTTGCATAATTTTTTCTTCAATTTTTACAATTTTTTCTCGAACTTTCTAATTCATGTTTACTGCATTCATGATCTCTCTCACACAACATTTTGGCTGGGGTCAGTTTATTGTATAATTACGTCTTATTGACTCCACGATATAGCTGCTATTTCAACAACTTTTGTATCTTCATCCACAATGTGGAGCCAATCAGCTACATTAAGCAACAGGCACTTATCGCACATTTTTGTAAATTTCTATGTGTGTGAGTGTTGCGTGGGGGGGGGGGGGGGGGGGGGCTGCTATTTTAAAGTTGAAACAGGCATTATAAATTTTTAAATAAATACATTTTTTTTAGATTTTTCAAGCCTAAGGTCACCATTGTCAAGATAAAGGCCTTGCACATCGAACATGGCAGTCGGAGTCACTAACATTTTTATTTTTTTATTTTTATGTTTTTATCAATTTTCGAGTTTGAGATCACAGTAGTCAAGTTGGCCCAATCTGACATAGCAGTTGGGGTCAGTACTGTAGTATATTCTTCGATTTGTATGAATTTGTTACATTGTTTACTATGTTTCTTTACATAAGTGTTTATGGTCACTCAGGTCAAGGTCAGGGTCGCTCACATCCATCAGGGCATTTTGAGTTAGTACTGTAATTTTTCCCTAGATTTGTGCGACTTTCATTTTAAATGTTCTTACATTTTTTCTATTTTTTAGTTTAATTTCACTATTGCTTATGTCAAGTTTAGCTACATTCATCATAGTGGTTACTATGTTTTATGTTTCTCTTGATATTTACAGTTAAAGGTCACCAGGGTCAAACTCAAAGTCACCATATCCAAAATTAAGTTTGATGTGAGTAGTGTAATTTTTTTCCCGGTTTTTAGAATTTTTGCTCGATCTTTCGAATTCATGTTTATTGCATTCAATATCCCCCACACCCAACATTTTGGTTGGGGTCAGTATTATTTAAAATTATATGTTATTGACTCCACAATGTAGCTAATGTTTCAACAAATTTTGTGGATCTTCATCCACAATGTGGAGCCTCTAAGTCACATTGAGCAACAATCATTTATGTTTTTTGTTGGAAAAAACAGCCATTTTGGAAAGCTGAATTGGCCATTATGAGGGGGAAACAGATAACTTTGAACCATTAAGCATCTTATGAGGAATCACCGGATGGTGGACAGCTCCTCGGCTCCTCAGCCAGCAGTCAAATTGCTTGGAGCTCCCAAACACATATATTGGTGTCGCAATATTGCAAATGGCCTATATAGGTTATTACTGCAATTGTTCTACATTTAGGATAGTCGAATAAGTGTACCTATTATGTTTTGTGTAGAAATAAATAAAGAAAAAAGACCTATTGTGACTTGGTAGACATGCTACATCTGAAGTACATATAATTACTGGTAATACATAGTGTTACGGGTTGCCTTCTGCCACCTTTATAACGTTAATGATGCAACTCCTTATACTCAATTTCACCTTAGTAAAATAGAGGAAGGTGTTCGCAAATAACTCGGCTTCTACTAAAATGGCCTTTTTATAGGTTAAATCAAACACACCTGACTACGCTCCTCTTACAATAATTGATAGGCAAGCAGGGGAGCTATGTCTCTTAAACACAATTCTGTAATAAGTTAGCAATATACTCTATTCTGTATCAAAGTCTATTTCTCAGAACCTTTTTACCTTATTCGTCAAGATGCGGAAGGCTGCATCCAATCCAGTTTCTGCAGTGGCGATCACGTCACACCCCTCTCTCTGTGTGTGGCCCTTCTTACGGCATGCCCCTCTTCTGTCTTGTGACGACGGTGATGGAGTCCCACAGGCAACTGGCCCTATGCCGAGCTTCGGGCTCTCCTATATAGCGTGTTCTAGCTGTGTTGATTGGCTACTCTTTCGCAATACTGCTCTCTGCCGACTATGTTGCTGGAGTGCCTCAATCGCTCCACAACATTACCTCCCTGCTTTGAAAAAGAGCAGGTCCTCTAGCTCGGAAACCGACACCTGTGGAAGTGGCACTGATGTAGGGCTACTCGACCTCCATCTGCTTCGCGACAGCGGGAAAACGGTGAAGTTGAAGTCGTCTTCAATAGTGGTGTGGAGGGGGGAAGCCAGGGTAGGAGTAATGCCGATGCAAGGGATTGAAGTTATGCAGCTGTCTAGCCTTCACTCTTGAAAGGAATACTGGCATCCTGCCGGTTATAAGTGTACTGCGGCCCATGTTGGCAATAAACAACTCATCGGCTTCCAGGGCTAAGAGCGTGGCAAAGAATGATGGGTGTGCAAACTTCCACTAGGGTGACACGGCAACACAAATGAGATGCGGATGCGCGTGTGTGCAGCCTGCTTAATGCCTAACAACTTACTCACCGCTTAGCAAACATGAAAACAGCATAAAGTTATGGTTGCAACAGAAAAAGGAAACTTTAAAAATACATTAAAATTGAAAATAAGATGTTATGATGTTGAAAAAATGTGAAAATCTCCCCCATAACAATAGGTATTACGGTTAAACAATAAAAAATTAACACCTTGTGAATGTATAAAGGATTTGAAGCTGAAAGAAATGCAAGTAAAATATGTATGGGTAACCAAAACATTGCATATTTAACACGTAGAATGTGTGAAGGATAAGGAGCTGAAAGAAACAATATGAGACATTTATGTATAACATGCACTGACATTTATAAGAATTATATACTAGTAAACTTAAGGTTATGGTACAATTAAGATATTACATAACTGTAGAGTCATACATTTAATGTTAGACTACCTTAATTTATAACTACCATATACCTCTAGGTCATTGGGAAGTAATGGGTAGGAGTGGCATAATGAAACATAGTAATTGCTATAGTGAAATTAAAATAATAGTAGAAAAATGCTTTGTGTAAAGTCAAGTCAATAAACCCCGCCACATTTCATTACTATGGATGGGAGGCAATGGATTGAAATACTTCACTTATAATTTTCTCATGCTTAGACTAGTATATACATATATATATATTATACTGGTGTAAGCAAAATAGACTCTATACAAGGCAACTCTATCATGAAATGTGTAACTCCAATAACAAAATTTATCTAACAACATTGTGACTAAGCACAAGAAAATGAGTGTCCTCACTTGAAAATGGATATTGATAAGTAAATATAGCATGTTTACTTTGTGAAAATAAATACAAGTTGTAAAACTATTCAAATTATACTAAATTCGAAGACAACTTTATATGTGGAAATCATTCGCCTTTGCACAATGCACAGAATGCTATGAGTATAATTTGCACGTTTGTTTACATAAAAAGTATTTCAAAGTGATAACAAGAATATTAACAATTAGGCAATGAATTACATGGTTCATTGAAGTGTAAAACTCAATAGATAAAGTCCGCTTAGGTTAAATTACCAGTAGATTCACAATTTATTGCGTTGCATTAGAGTAATCTGTGTCTGAAATAATTCAATACTCTGCTTGAACTGATGGTTCTCAAATAAGGGAATGAAGGCACCTTGTGTATAATTGTATTCACACATATATATGGAATCTTGTATTCGTGTATAAATGTATAAATTGTGTTCGTGTAATTTACTGGCCAGTATGTCAGTGTTAAGTTCATTTACAGTGTGGGAGAACGTGTATGTAAGTTTGTTTGGTCTGGCAGGACATTGAGAACGTGTGATGGGAAAACATCGTCGCAGCTCAGGCGCCGTGTTGTTCCCTGTAACACTTTTAAATATGATGAGCACTCTGACAAAACAATTCAATGGAATACATGATCCCTTATGAATATTGATTCGTAAAAATGAAAAAAAAGGGGGGGGGGTTGTAAAATTTATTATAGGTATCAAAATACACAATCCTTATAACTGCTGTACATTCAGCCGTGCGTTAAGTTTTGAGTATCGTACTGTTATATCAACTTTCTAGAAAAGTAGACAGAGCTGCCTCACCACACCTGGTTGGCTTACATTATTAATAAATTGCTAAGTAATTATGTTATGGTGTTATGGATATATTGAAACTCTAACTCATATTTTTATCATTAGTACAGAATAATTACTCCATTATGGGTCCCTCACCAATTGCAATACATACGTTTATGTGATAATGTACCTATTCCTGCATTTAAATTACTTTATAATGATCTCAGTCTAACAGTGGAAATATGATAACTGCCTGTATATGGGAACTTACTAAAATGAAACATTTTAGTGGCTACTACGTATTCTTACTAAACATATAAAACTGTTTGAGACTGCCAATGGTACTGCTTCCTACTGCACCAGTTCATGCACTTAGCATGAAAGTGAAGGAGAGGCGAATGAGAAACGAGGCCATGCATGTGCCGTCGCATTTTCGCGATGACGGCGTAATGTGCGCCTTAAGGCCCTGTTGCCATGGACGGAATGACGTGAAGTATGCATGGGGGTTTCCTCTCTCTCGCTTTCTTTGTCGCTGCGGCCAACCGCCGCCAAATGTGATGACATGTGAAAAGTGCACATCCACGTGGACAGGATGAAGAGGTAGTGGGAGGGAGGGCAGTTCCTCGCCTCTGGACGAAACGATGAGCGACGCGATACCATCGCGCACTCGTGGAGCAGGTTATGAGAGGTGGTATGTGGAGGGAAGGTGAAAGCGTCCGCGTATTCGTGACGTGTTGCTTTGAGCATATCGCTACAATGTGACGCTATTTAACTCCCCGCTATTTCCTTTTGTGATGCCCGAGTGGTCTAGGGCTGAGCACAAACACTCAGTAAGAAATAAACAAAGTCAATTTAACACATTTAATAATATAAAACACTGAAATGTCTACACTTGCAATTATGCATTTACTTAGTTGGCGATGTAGAGAGAGTTGACTTGGTACACATTATTATAAATTAAAATGAAATATTGACTGGAAGCAAAAACTTAACGTAGTCATGGTGATGAAGGAGGTGGAGTCTCAGTGCAGCTCAGACGAGTGGTCTCAGATGGTGATGTGCAGTCTCTGGCGTCCTCCTCTGAAGTCTCGCGTCCTTAGACCATGCATGGCATAATAAATCATAAATCAACATGAATATAGTGGGTAGAAGTCTCCCTCCACCAAGAAGTCAGCACATGAGCAGTCTCCCACCAATGAGAAGTCAGGGCGAGAAATGTCGCCAGCCAATAAGAGAGCGACGTTCGGGTGTCAGCAAATTAACTGAAAATTTGCACATGGCCCCAAAGTGTGATATTGAAGTCATGTGACAGGAAAATGTAATGCGTAATACATCGCGTGATTCAGGAGTCATGGGACTGAAATATCGTGTAAAACAGGAGATGTTTCCCATCAAAAAGTGGTTTGAAATCATAGTCACGCAGTGTTGAAATTACCGCAGGCAGTATTAGAGCGGATACAGCTTCCTGCTGCAGGCAGCGCAGAACTTGATAAGTTGCGCAAAAAACTTCATGTAAACGTTCTCTCTCTGCTCTGGAAAGTTGGCGGAGTGCCCGCCGCACTACATCACTCCCTCTTTTAGAAAAGTTTTTTTCAGACTGAGCAAAACTTTGTAAACATATGTTGCTTAGGCTATATGTGAGTCGGCCATCAAAGTGAAGCTGGTTGAAGTATAGAGTCTGGGAGTGTAACTGGTCTATCATAAACTACAGGATGTAGAATCGCCAGCAACGAGAATTTAGGTTTCCGGTCGACCAGCTAGTAGCAGCCATCGGCGTAGCAGCGTTGTTGATACAGGAGTTTCCTTTTCTTGAAACTTTTTGAAATTGATTCCATACATGTGGTCAATTGAATCATAAAAGTTAATTAAAAGGTAATGAAGTTAATCACTATTCCATCAAATAACTTTAAAATTAACTGAATTCAAAATGGGGAGTACCATGTCACCTTCCTCATTATTTAAGTTCGCCTTTGTAACTTTTCAAAGTTCAGCTGAAACATATCACATACATAATATACACATTGGATATACATTAAACATCAACATATATCAAATATTTGTTACAGCTCTGTCTTGCGTACCAAGATTATTAATTTTGTTTAATAGTTCAATCATCATTTATTTGTAATGTTCATGGTATAATTGAACAAAAAAATATTATATTGTGGAATATATTTGTTCATAACACAATGTATTTCGTGTTTATTGGTCAAACTTAATTGTCTCTGGTTTTCTATAATCAAATTTAAAATAGCTAAAAATATTTTCAAACTTGAGTTAAGTTATCTTCATATTAGCAGAAAAAATATTACCATCATTACATTACAATCAAACATTCGAATTAACACATTGGGACATTTTATGTTTGTTGCTCTCTGGAATATCGGATTCCTTGTGTAAAATTGCTTGCTGTAGCACAAAATTTTAAAATTTATGTGCGCTGTACTCTGCTTTTCATTGACTCTACTTTTGCCATTGGGCATTAACACTCAATCACTTCGAAGTATTATGGAATTCTTAAAGCAAGTAGTGGCTGACAACTTCGATGTCGGTTATGGGGCTGGAACTGTGCCCGAAAAAGCACACATCTCCATGGCATCTGTTTTATCCTCGGGAAGTTGGACAGGGTCTGTGGTATCCACCATATTCCGACGTAAGAGGCAGGTGCGTGAACACCTGGCCAATGTCTCACGCAGGTGCTGTTTCAGGAACCAGATGACGAGTACCAGACATCCCATCATAACGAACCCCACCAAGAAGTGACTGTGGCATTCGATGTGTTGATTCATGATCTTCCAGTGTTTCAAATTGTGAATGTCCGATGTGAGATGATTCAACCCTATATCTTCTTCTGTATTTAACTGCGACAGACTAACATTAAAGTCAGTTTTTCATTGATGCAACGAACACTTGTTCACTACTTGTTAATGACTGAACTGGAGAGAATTTGACTTCATTAACTTTGTACTTAGTATATGTTTCTATGTTACTGTGTGGTAACAACTGAATTCTCTCATTAATTATCAGACAACTGCTTACCTGGGTCATGACTTCCTGCGCAGAGATCCTCTCCTCCACCACGCGTGCTTCACTCTTTCATAAGGACACATTTTAGTAACTTTCATCTTTCCTGGTACTGAATAAATCCAACAAGCACCATCAACTGATCTAATATACACTAGTAAGAATAAATTACATAGAACTTATCTTTTACATACCATATTATCGTAACCAGATTGTGACAATATTACATTCACTAGGCAATTCGGAGCCTTTATGGAAAACATCGGGATGTTAGCTGGACAAACTATATTATTTCCGCCTTTACATTGACTCATGTCTGCTTCAGACATTAATACATAAAACTGCCTGTTCTCCGACTGTGTTATATCAGGTGCATCTGGCACTATCTGAACGTATATTTATAAATGTCTTTCAAACATGGTAAAAGGGTGAACTCTATAAATTGTGAAATACCTGTTTGCGGATCTGAAAGGAAACTCAATTATTAACTGTATACTAACAATTATAGCAAGTGAATGTACCATTGTTACTTCATAGTAATTTTAAACTGGATCTAAATTAGTTCCTGCTATCAAAGTCTTGTCCGCTGGTAATTTAAATGCAATACCTTGAACAATTTCTGACAAATTTCCTGGAGTCAATAACGAAGTGGGCAACCTACCAGTCGCTATGATATCCAACACGATTTTTATTTATATTACCTCTTGTTTATAAGTTTGAAGTGTTAACTCTAACTCTTTCAGTAAGCTACTGTATTTAAGTGCTTCCCTAAATTGCTAATCGTAAATCTGTTATTTATTTCAATCAATGAGGTTATTAAAGCATTCCAAGCAGTCAAGTGGTTCAAAGTTTTTGTTACTTTCGCTAACTCTTTTGCTAAAATGCCTACATCTTTCGAGTTTTTCTCTACTCTGGCATTCATCCCTTTCACGAAAGTTAACTGTTTCTCTACTATATGAATCAATTTTTCTTATCTCACCCCCAACTCACTAGTGATTTGGTGGATATGGACATAATCATCATTCGTAAGTGTACCAAATTAAAACTTCAGAATACTGCAACTATCAAACCTCTCTTTTCGCGAGATGATGTGCTGAGTAATATCAAAGTTAATTCATTTACTTCCTCCTCTAATTCTGCAATTACCCTATCAAGAACATCTAGCTCTGAACGTGGTTCTTCAATCTCTTGGTTTCCAGAAAACTTCATTCCTTTAGTTATGTTCAGTTCGTTCCTAAATTCCTGATTAATACTCTCCAATTTTCTTATTGGTATATCTACCACTGTTATCAATCTGTATCCTGTTAATACGACGTCAATTTCTTTGACCAGAATCACGTCAGTGCCTATGGTGTGATCTGCAATGCAAACCAATATACTGCTTATTTAGTTTTTCGCATTGAACTCGTAATTACTATTAAATTATAGGTTACATTTTACTCTGAGGCTATGCATCACTCATTTCTGCTTCCTCGTCTTCCACTGATGGGTTTCTTACTCTTGAATGCAAATTACACCTGACACTAACTAGGTTCTCCTATTTTCTTACGAGTGTTCCCTTTTAAATAACGCGACGGTCCCCAAACGTCGTTAGTTTCTACATTATCATAACACTCAATATCATCGAGGGTGCTGTCGTCCCTAGGGCATTCAACACATATTTCCTCTACTTCACCTATTTCTGTTAACTCCGTAATGCCTGCTCAACTTTGGCATGACTTTGAGCCTCTACTTTCTTTAATATTTTCCTCACTTAATTCATTATCACTTTCTCTATCACAAAATTTCTCAATTTATTCTACTTCATCAATTACTTGCGGGGCATTTTCCCTACACGTTGTATCTTAGTTTTGACACAAGCTCCTTAGCTCTGTAGAATTCTTAGACAACTTTAATATACCACTTGGCACAATAACTTTTCTCTTGTCTAGTATTACTTCAAATGTGACTGAGCACAGTTTTCTCAAAACTTTATAAGGTCTAGACCAAAACTTATGAAACTTAGATACTCTACCTTTCTTAAAACTTGGTGTGTGTAGATAGACGTAATCACCTATCTCAATATATGGTGATTTTGATTTCTTATCATAATACTTTTTTTTGTTTCTCAAAAGCTACTTTATTCCTTTCGCTAGCTACTTCATGTGTTTCTTTCATCTTGTTTCTCAAAATATCTTCATGTTCCCTCGCTGTCATACCTCGCTATAATACATTAGCCTGACTACTCAATTCACCTAAAGGGGTAGCCTAACTTCTTTTCGATACAAAATAATCAATAAATGTCAAAACATATTTATTCCCTTTCTCACTCTTCGGCAAGGGACCTAAAATATCTAGAGATAGCAATTGAAATGGGGAATTTACTTTCGGTAACGAACCTAACGGTGCTTTCGTCTTTTTCTTACTTTTTCTCCTAAGACAATCATCGCACGTCACAATATATTCATCTACATCTTTGTTCATTCAATGTTGGCTAACAGTATAATGTTTTGAGGACGTCCTGAGTTCGCTTCACACCTTGATGAGCGGAAAATGGAGTGACATGGTGATGACTAATTACTCTGGTCACGAGCGACTTTGGAACAACTACTAAAATTGTGTCCTCTTCGCTTTTGTATACGATGCCTTCCTTATCAATAAAGAAATTTCCCTCGTCTGCTTTATCAATTAAACTTTGACATGTTTTGTCTTCCCTCTATTCTTTCTTAATTATTTCTTTAGTTAAATCTTCAGAATTTATCGCAAGTTACCATTCGCGATAAACAATCTGCGTTCGCGTGTTTCTTGCCCGGTTTATGCACTACTTCGAAATCAAACTCTGCTAAACGAAGTGCCCATCAAGTAATTCTCGAACTAGGGTCTTTCAAATTCAATAACCATCTCAATGCAGTATGATCTGTAATAATGGTAAATCCGCCCCGTATAAATATGCTCTGAACTGTACTGTAATTCCTTTCTGCTGAATTTAACTGTCTACTGGCATACGCGATTGGTTTTTCGTATCCGTTCCTCATCTGAGATAGGACAGTGCCTACAGCATAATTACTATCATCTGTACTCACAATAAGTGGTTGTGAAAAACCCGGATACACAAGAATTGGATATGAAACTAATTTTCCTCTTACCATTTCGAAAGCTTCCTCAACTTTGGTTCAACTTTCTTAGTTAATTTCGTCAATGGTCTCGCTACATCAAAATTCGGTACAAATTTCCTATAATACTGAAATAAACCTACCACTGAGCGAACTTCTGGGACATTTTTAGGGCTGGGGTGTTCTTTAATTGCTTGTAGATTTTTCTGATTTAGTGCTACGCCTTTTGAATTTACAATATGCCCTAAGCATTCTACACTGTTTAGTACAAATTAATACTTATAATGCTGAATTCGCAAATTAGCCTCCTCTAACCTTTCCAAAACTTCACTCATGCGCTTCGCATGTTCTCTCACAGTGCTACTAAATATTATAATGTCATCAAGGTATACTAAACACTGATCACCTAACAACCCTGTTAGAACATAATTCTCCATTAACCTGTCAAATGTAGCTGGGCCATCACACAGTCCAAACGTGAGTCTATTTAATTCATATTTCCCCATGAATGTAGCAAAACTAGTTTTCGCTTTATCACTTTCTTCTAACTCGATTCGGAAGTGGCCACTCGCTGTTGAAAAATATTTAGATCCGTGCAATAAATCTAACGTCTCCGTGACATTCGGAATAGGATAAGGATTCTGCTTTGTAAATTTATTAAGCTGACGGAAATCTATACAAAATCTCATCTTAAAAGAAACGTCTTTATTTTTCTGTTTAACCATCACTACGGGAAACTGCCAAGGTGACTTACTCTCTGAAATAATATTTTTATCAAGCATGTCATTTATTTGCTCTGTAATAACTGGTCTCAATGCGTGCGGTACTCTGTATGGATTCTGTTTTATTGATCTGGCCTCCCATATATTTATCTTATGTTTTAATAAATTTGTACACCCAAAATTCTAACTACCTTCCACTTGAAATATATAAGCAAACTTCATTAACACTGGGAACATTATATCAAAATCACTCTTACTCAAATGTTTCTATTTATCTCTGACAATTTTCTCTACCTCCATAAAGTCATCTTTTGGTAGTTCTGGTAATGCTTTACCGTTCTGCTTCACTGATTTACTGTTATTTGCCATGTGAGTTTCAAAACTCTGACTACCTCGAGTCACTAAACAAGTTGGCTCATTTAATCTTTTATTCTTTCTATTCAATGATTTATTCATATTTTCTGTGCGAGTCTTACAACTCTGACTACCTTGAGTCTCTACATAATTCGGTTCATTTATTCTCAATTTACGTGAATAATCTGACATCGGTACATATTTTTCATTTTCGCGCGTTTCATTTATCTCATTTCTCTGGCTACTTAAACAACTTATATGACACTTCAAATCATTACGACATTTCAATTTAATTTGACATCTTATATTGTTATCACATTTGAAAGCATCATGACATATAATATTACTACGACATTTAAATTTACTACGACAGGACTCGGGGTTTTAATTTGGAATCGGAATTGCCTCTGCTCTGCAAACTATATCTCGGGGGATTTTGGGGACACAGCGACAATATCTGCCCTGTTCCGTGACCTCGCGTACTAACTCACATACTTTATGGCTAAAACAAAAATCGAGGGAATTTTAACTGCTTCGGAGCCTGGAAGCGAACGCTATTTATCTTTGTTTCTATGGACATCTGCGAGGATTTTCTCCCGTGGTTCTATTTGTGGCGACACTAAATCACTTTGTTCCGACCCAAGACTTATAAAACTTCTCTCTGATATTCGGGGTACACTATTTACGCATAGTACTCCAGCAACATCACTGATAAGTGTGGCAAATCCTATTGCCATACCCTTTGGCACGACGAGCATCTCATTAGTAATGTTCACGATTTTTGTCACTGCCCTTACTGATTTTGCTAATGCTCTGTGACGTTTCCTTGAACCTTCACCACGAGGTTTCCTTGAATCCTCAAATAACTCTTGACCTACCCTCTCAGTAGTACTCTCGACATGACCGCCTACTTCACATGTCGCTCCTGCATCTTCCACGCGACTAGGACTCCAGGTCCTCTTGCCCCCTTTAACATGATAGCGATGAGGAAAGAAACACTGGGACGCATCCCTTTGACCCGAAACAAAGGGGATATCACACTGGTCACTCACCCTCATAAGTGCCTTATTTCAACTACACAGGTACTCTGACAGTCGTCACCCCATCCTCCAGATTCATCTCACTGAATCTATTACATGTCCCTATAGAATTGGTTGCTGTACTGCTCCTACAATATACCCCGTTCTCTGGGAGGCTCCTACCAATAAGAATTAAGTTACATAATGCCCTTTCCACACAGATGCCTGGTACATTCGACAATGTCGGTTCGATAAGAAGCAATTTCGAGTCAGTGTCCCACCCACCGTGTGCAAAGCAACATCAATCAATGTATCCGATTTTGGTGGCAGAAGCGTTCTCTGTATCATTTTCACTTCATTATATTGATTACTATTCATATTTCCGGATACCAGATCAGAGTTGTCCAGACTCTCAGTTTGTTTCCGCTGTTCTTCCTCAATATGCAAGTAAATGAATTATATGTATCTAAATCAATTGTATCTTTGAGATATACTGTCTGTTCTTTCAAGTCGTTTCTGGCACATAAAAACTGAGAAAATCGGTTCGAAGTATTCCCTCGAAAGGAAGCTCTGACGTGCACACAAGGAACCAAAATGGGTAATACTGACCATTTACCCACAACTCTAAATACTGGGTACCTGCGATCTGGAGAGAGTCCCCAGTTATACATTTCGCTCCTAACTGAGATTCGTCGATAATATTCCTGCCAACGCTAGGTCGAACAAGAGATATATCTGAACCTGTGTTAATTAAGAAAGAGTGAGACTGGCCCTCGACAAGAACTGATACTATGGTTTCTTTTCCCCTTACAACTGTAATTACCACCACGTTGTGTCCGGGGCTAACACTCGGCTTCTTGCTTTTGGGTGATTGTTACCTACATTCTCGCCAGTTTCTCTAATGCCGTGCCCTGCGTTCCTAGGTACTTGGGGTTGTTGTGGGGTTCCCAAATTTCGGCATTCCCTAATCATGGGTCCAAAACGCCCACAGTTGAAACATTTAATACTACACTTATTGTTCTTGTCTGTAACTTATGTTCTTGGGAGCAACACCTGCTCCCGATAAACTCTTTCTACTGTTACTGTTATCATTCGAACCACAGTAACATGAGTTATAACCTCTTCCAGAACCTCTGTTTATGGAAGTATTTTCCCCACTTTTCGCATTACCCTGATCCACACTTGTTTGCTGGGAGACTATGTTAAACATCTTTCTCCTCCTCTGAGGATAACCAAATTTCGTTTTGCGTTCCTGATGCGCCTCTGTAACATCTTAATACGTTACCTTGTAACCCATCAGTGAAAGATGCTAATAACCTCTTTTCAGCTTCCTGATTCAAAATGTTCTGTTTCTCTAGATCATATAAATGCTGAACTGTTTTCTCATATAATTTACGACATCTATCTGCAGATGTCTGCACATCCTCATTATGTTTCTGCCTAACATTGTGCAGCATGTAATAATAAAATTGTAATGGCTTATTTTCCTTGACTCTGCCGTTAAACTCATCCTTCGATATTCTCAGTATTATGCCCCCTCTTAATCTTGGACATGTCGCAACAAAACGCGACGCTAAACCTTTGAATTTCATTTTCGCTAATTTTACTTTTTCCTTATCTGAGACATTTCCTAGGCCTACTGCGCTTTCTACGCTTTCTAGAAAGTCGTGTACTGGTAATGAGCCTTTTTCGCCAGTCCATTTCTAGACTAATGAAATAATCACCAAATCTTTAACTTGAGCTTGCACTTGAGCTTGTGCTGGTATCGCGCGAGCTGGTTGACGATGTCTTTCGTCCTCCATTTTAACTAGGAACACATTTCTACCTAATTAAAATTTATTCATTCAATTTCGAAAGAGGAACCCAAATCTTACGATCGTGAGTCCGTTTCTTTGGAGTATCATAATGCGTACTACTACTTGCAGGTTTAGTTTCATGGATTGCACTCTAATTTTTTCTCTTAGGAACGGCAATATGTTCCGATCGTAAAGAACTAGTAGTCGCTTGCTCGCGTTTTACATTCGCGCCTTGCGAAGTCGAAGGCTCTGTATTTGCAACCAAGTCAAACCGTTCTATTTCAAATTCTGCATAAGCACGATCTCGAGGTATGAACCTCTTCACTATACGAATTTCAATTTCCAGCACTACTATTCCAGAAGAATTTTCGTACTCGTATACTTTATACGTGGTAGTCGGAAAATATCGCTTTGGTTTTCCCCTGAGAGCTATTTATAGTCCAGAACATGTAGTTAACGCATTCAACTCAGCACGAAATGGCTCTACTTGAGACAGGTAAAAATGTGTGCTTTTGGAAAAATTTCTGTATTAATTTATATGACTACTCTTCTAAACCCTTCAGTGCCTCAGTACTACTAGTTAAACCACGTATATAGCCAAAACCGTAAACTCTACTACCTTCCCTTCTTGCCTCTGAAAAAATAAGCATCTTAGCATAATGCTTTAATGCTTTTGCAAAATACAGCAAAGAAATCGGGCTGAGTCTAGATAATTTCTACAATATTCAACTCTAACCC
Source organism: Dryococelus australis (assembly GCA_029891345.1). Taxonomy (NCBI): domain Eukaryota; kingdom Metazoa; phylum Arthropoda; class Insecta; order Phasmatodea; family Phasmatidae; genus Dryococelus; species Dryococelus australis. The sequence goes on along the minus strand of CM057009.1, from coordinate 66,721,464 downwards.
AAGTATGCGGTGTTATATCTTCAAAATCTATGTGACATTCAACGCTACCAGTTACTCTGTTATTCATAGGTCTATGAATACACTCAACATTAAAGCGATACGATTTCCCACAGTAAACATGTCCGTTATAATCCTGAAAATCTCCTCTTTCACGAACTATTTTATTATATTTGTCAACTGAAATGAGCACGATTCTAAATGCTTCAGGGCACCTTAAAGAATCCCACTCAGCAACACTGCTAAGCTCAATTACAATTTCACGATTCGCATTCATAACACAACGAGCGAATGAAATAATATTGTTTTCAACGACCTAACACCTATCCCTTATCACCTACAACCTATAACTCTTTGAAGTGGTTTCTGTTACAGCCGTCTGGAGTAACTATCCCACCGCTGCCACCAGTTTGTGATGCCCGAGCGGTCTAGGGTTGATAAAAAACACTCAATAAGAAATAAACTAAGTCAATTTAACACATTTGATACAATGAAACACTGAAACGTCTGCACTTGCAATTATGCATTTACTTACTTGTCTATGTAGAGAGAGTTGACTTGGTACATATTATTATAAAACGAAATGAAATTGTGACTGGAAGGAAAAACATATTAGAGCCACGGTGATGAAGGAGGGTGGAGACTCAGCGCAGCTCAGGTGAGTCGTCCCAGGCGGTGATGTGAAGTCTCTGGCGTCCTCCGAAGTCTCGCATCCTCTGGCCATGCATGACATAATAAATAAACATGAGTGTAGTGGAGAGAAGTCTCCCTCCACCAAGAAGTCAGCCCGTGGCAGTCTCTCACCAATGAGAAGTCAGGGCGAGGAAAGTCGCCAGCCAATAAGAGAGCGAGGTTAGGATGTCAGCCAGTGACCTGAAACTTTGCACTCGGCCCCAAAGTGTGATATTGAAATAATGTACGGGAAAATAACGCGTGATACAGCATACGATTCAGGAATCATGGGACTGAATTATCGTGAAAAACAGGACGTGTTTCCCGTCAAAAAGTGGTTTGAAATCGTAGTCACGCGGTGCTGAAATTACCGCAGGCAGTATTAGATAGGATACAGCTTCCTGCTGCAGGCAGCGCAGTACTTGATAAGTTGCGAAAAATACTTCGTGTAAATGTTCTCTCTCTCTCTCTCTCTGCTCTGGAAACTTGGTGGAGTGCCCGCCGCACTACATTTTATTAAATAAAATAAGTTTAATGAATAATGATATGTGCACAAGCCCTCTGTGATGGCTGAAAATAAGCAGTAATTATATTGAGGACAGAAATGACAAGAATAAATCAAAATGGAATAAGAAAATTCTATGTGGCTAACTGGCCACACCAATTCAAGTGTGGGTGGGTGGTAATTGTACGAAATGAGGGGGGGGGGTGGGGTTGGATGGCGAATCACTATCGCAAGGCAGCGAAAGGGAAGGAACGATTGGCGCCTCCGCCAATGTTGCGATTTGCCTTCTGCCATCTTTATAACGTTAATGATGCAACTCCTTATACTCAATTTCACCTCAATAAGATAGAGGAAGGTGTTCGCAAATAACTCGGCTTCTACTTAAATTGCCTATTTATAGGTTAAATCAAACACACCTGAATACAGTCCTCTTACAATAACTGATAGGCAAGCAGGGGAGCTATGTCTCTTAAACACAATTCTGTAATAAGTTAACCGTATACTCTACTTATCTGTCAAAGCCTAATTCTCGGAACCTTTTCCCCTTATTCGTCAATATGCCGAATCCTGCGTCCATTCCAGTCTCGGCAGCGGCGATAATGGCACACCCCGCTCTCGTGTGTGGCCCATCTTGCGGCAGGCCCCTCCGGCGTCTCGTGACGACGGTGCTGGTGTCGCACAAGAGACTGGCCCCGTGCCAAGCTTCGCGCTCTCCTATATAGCGCGTTCTAGCTGTGTCGGTTGGCTACTCTTTCACAGTATCGCTCTCTGCCCACTATATTGCTGGAGTGCCTCAATCGCTCCACAACCATAGGTAGTCAATACCCTTGAAAAATAACCACGAATACAATAACATTTTCAAAGTTCTTACCAGAAGCAATAATGGTGACTCTGTGTTATAACAGAACATACACATGTACTTTGCATGTATTTTCAAGTTAAATCGAACCCCTTTTTGTGCAAGATGTCGAAACTCACATGAAACAAAAAAATTTATATAGTGAAAATGTATTCAATTATGTTACATTTTGTTAATATTATTTGTAGAATAATTAATGTGGATGTTTCTCACAAATATCTTTACATGCAATTCCATTATTAACTACAATATAACTGTTTTATTATTACTGGTTATCTTTCATGCGTTACGATCGTTATCTGAGATTATTTACTTAGTTATTTCGCACAGTGAACCTTCAATGAAAAACCAAGAAACGTGGAGCAGCTCAATATAATTAAAGCAAGTTGCTCGAGGGATCGCATTCAACCACTGGACATACGGCAAAAAAATTATATTTCTTCCACTTTAAATGTGTCTGATTACATTTTGCCAATTAATGTATACTCGTTTTATTTAAATCTTTTTAACGTGGTTTCCAATTTGACCACGAAACATAAAAAGGTTCAGGTAAATACAGCATGTATCAAAATGATCCATCCGATTTCTCAAGATTATAACTTTCACATGCATGCTAATAAAACCTTCGTGTGAATTTTAAAATACGTTTAAGAATACAAAGTTTTAAATAACCTTTTCACAAATTTTAAATAAATGTACCCTCCACTGAACGCACAGCATACATATATACGGTAGTCAAAAGTGTCCCATACTCGTGCAATCACATCAGCCGTTACCGCTGCCACTGATGTTGCTATGCGACGTTCACAGTTCGCCCATAGTTGTTGGAAGGTGAGGCACGTAGACGGGGTATTTCAAAAACCTCCACAAGGAAAATTATATACGTTGACATCACACGACCTTGGAGGCCAGTGGTGCAATGTGCGATCTGTAAGCCCTTTACGGCCGATCAATCGTTCAGGTAGCTAATTGTTGAGAAATTCTCTGACTTATAGATGCCAGTGCGGTGGTGCTTAGTCCTGTTGAAAATATGAAATTATTGGCACGTTCTCGTAATTGTGGAAACAGCCAGATCTCCAGCGTATCAAGGTATGGCATTCCTATAATGGTGTTTTCCACTAAAAATAATGGACCGTAAACCTATAGTCGGGAAAAGGAGCAAAAGACATTCAGTTTTGGAGAGTCTCTCTCATGCTCGATTATGGTAGTTTCTCGCTGTGTTCCTCATATTCGTACTTTGTAGATGAACTTTTCCATTTAAATGGAACGTGGTCTCATCGCTGAACACCAAATGTGAACAAAAGTTTTCATTGGCCATCTCCATGTTCAGAATGAATTCACGAAACTCAAGACGTCGCTGTACATCATCATTGGGAAGGGCTTGTAGCACTTGAACCCTGTATAGTTTGAAAAATAGAAGTCGCCGCAAAACACGCCAAGACAGTGATATGGGAGATAGCCAGCTCTCAGCTGCCACGACGAGTTGACTTATGTGGAATCCGTACAAATCTCTGCCCGATGCGCTCTACATCTTGTTCAGGCACATGGAGGCGACCCGTGTACTTTCCCTTACATAAACAACCATTTCCTTAAAACTGCTCGTGCCACCCTCGGATGCTGTGCGCAGCAGGAGGTTGAAGTGCCATACTATCGACGAAAATCACGATGCTCACTTATAACTGACTCACATTTGTTGAAACGGAGACGTAAAACGCTTTTATTTGCTGCATTCGCGGCCCGGTTTTTCCAAGCTTAGCTCGCATGTCAAGGATGTCTTGAAGCCGATGCACTAAAATTACTAAAATACTAAACTTTACATTTGAGAGTCTGTTCACTGCCATTGCCCACGCAAATGCAAACGTAAGACACTTATTTCGCCATTACAAACTATGCTTATTTCGGCACAGCATTATAAACAACAGCTGATGACTCCGAGGCCTCAAGAAGAAACTGCAAGAGAAAAAATTAGCCGAAAGCAAAAGCAAACCACGTGCTTTTTCATGCTAAGCTCTATTAAAATTTTAAGTTAGTTTTATTTGGGTACCGCAATAAACGATGCACTCAATCCGAAGCGAAATATCAGCTCTGCTATATAGAAATAACTTTTAAACAATCCAAAAAAATCAGAAATATCAGCAAGACTCTTTAGTACAGAATTCTATGAAAATTTGAAAATAAAAAAACATAATTAGCTTAAATATCCTGCTTAGCAACCATAATTGGTATTATCAGCCAACAATAAAATTCTACCGAACTAACTAAACACAGCTCAGATAATATTTTTAAACACATTACTCTTGAATTATCTTATTAAATGAAATATTACTTGATGCTGAATTTACGAAAGTTACTCAGAAACTTTGAAATAAAATTTTAAACAGAAATTTCACTTAATAGCCATTTTATTCAATCTATAGCAGTGCTTTACAATGTGGAATAAATGTGTGTGACAAAGCATGACATTAATATTGTAATTATTGTTTCATGTTAGCTTTTTTTACTGAGTGTGTAGACGTACTGTTACTTTCCAGTAGGCATGTAAAATTACTTTCCATAAAGCAAAAATACAACTATGAATAGTAATTTTATCACTGTCACTACGTGTTCTTTGCCACAAAGGCATGTACAAAAAGAAGTACAATAAATTGATCTTTTAAAACCATTGTTATAATACAATATAATTGTTATAATACAAAAAGTTAAAATGCTTGCGTACATTGTAGGGGAAAATTACACGTGTATAAGTGGAAACACTGTAACCACATAAATTTTGTGTAAAATTCCATAAAATTTCATTGTACACTTTAACAACATCAATATATAAAACAATGTTACCAATAGATAGGAAATCACATCAACACAGCATGCATATTATTACCACAGTACTAGATGAAAAAAACGTTTTTGTGAATTAACACTAAAATAGTTTTTCTTTTATAGTAACACTCTCGTTTTAAATTACAAATTAATGCGTGTAAATTTACCACTACTATGTGTAAATGTTTTGACACCACTTCTGTGTCTTAGTATCCATATTTCAATATTAAATTGCACGTACTATCTTGTGTAAATTTACGTACTCACTAAATTGAAACTTTGCTGTTACATACATACAGTATGTTTACTGGATGTGTTAAAAATTCTGAATTTACTAAAAATACGCAACTGTGTGCGTAAATTTTCAAAAAGAGTGCAGGGCTATTTTTAAAATCTTTTCTTATCTTCTTACATTCTCTAATGTGTTAAAATATAAATAGGAAGTTAGGTGGCAATATTTGCTGCTACAAACATTTGGTATAAAATTGATACGTGTATTTTTTTTCACTTTGTTTGTGACAAACTTTTGGACTTTATTTGTTTCTTGTATTAAATTACTTGAAAGCAATTTCGAGACTTAGTTCTGACCAACATTTGGTAGAAATCAGTGGCAAATGCCTAAAATGAAAATACATGCCAATATCTGCGATGAACACGACAATAAATGGACTGTTATATTCTACTAGTTGTCTATAAGATATTTGCTGTGGAGCTATGTTTAAATTCCTAAAATCCATTGATTACTGTGGGTTCTACAATCATCAACAATTATTTGATTCTAATAGGAACTGCCGACAACGCCTGAGAAATGTCGCTTTGTGCACACCATTATATTTATGCTGTTTTCAACAATTCCTAAATTTCTCTTGCAATATTTCGTAATATAAAATTTGAATGTTTAGTTTTGGTACTATCCAATTATGTATCCTTTAACTAGAATATAGTGCAAATATTTTTAATATTACTATAACGATCTATGCAGTATGTATGTCACACATGGTATTCATAGTTGCCACATTCGTAAACTGCGGTAGAATGTTTAGTTTTAGTGTGTGTAATTCCCAATTATTTACAAACTTTTGCAACAAACTTTTCTTATTGAAATATTTATTTTCTTTCACAGGAAAGGACTGTCGCAAATAACACGGAAAATTCACCGTTGACAAAAAATGAAATGGGTTTACTAGGCATCCAAAATATAGGAAATACTGTAAGTATTACCGCTTAGTCGTGTAATTATTTCTCTCTGATAGCTAAGTACTAACAACACCAATTAAAATTTGTATTCTTACACATTTACTCTTATCTGTCATTTTTCAATTTACTTCCAAAATTTTATCCCAAAAATATTTTATCGTACACTTTTATTTAACTTGGACCCATAAGGAAGATAGTATTATTATTATGGCCATTCGAAAGCGTGAGATAATGGGATTGAGCGTGAAGCAGGTCTATAAGCTAGGGTGATGACTATGTTAAATCTGCGGGAACTCAACTTGGGATGACCTTGAGGCTGAATAATGGAAAAACACTGAACAAGATGTACCGATTTAACTTGTGAGCCTACTGTCCTTTATACGAAAGCATATAATTTTGATGAACTTCTTAAAATGTTAGATTGTAGGTGGGTCGACGTCTCGTTGCCAAAGCATCAGTAAATTGGAAACAGAAACAAATACAAGAATAAGGAGACAATTTCATATACACATGCGTCTAACCCAGAATCCGAACCCAGATCACCTCGTCCCGTAAGATAACGTACAACCAACCGCATTACGCAGATAGAATTCGGAGTGTCAACTTCGGTTGTAATAAGTTTAGAATTTTGGTAGACTGGGTTTACCAACCTAATATATTTACGGCAGTGAAAACTCGTGTGTTAATAACTTAAATAATGTAAGTTTACATGGCCCACCGTAGCACTAATTGCGTGCAAAATTGGGTGGAATAGGTTAACCGGTTTCCGGGATATGGCATAAATGTTACATTTCATCACTAGGAACTATCTTCTAAAAAGGCGGCCAAAATAGGGCTTCTATAACAAGAATTGGTTTTTATAATGGATACTCTTAGCGTAAAAAGTGTAAATTAAATAGTTTAATCGATATTCTCGGCATATGGCACGAAAGCTTAGTTTCCTCATGCGGTGCTATCTTTAGTAATGGAGAACAGAACGTTTATGCGTTGGCACATTCTATTAACTAAATTATGCTATTTATATGACCGCAAGTTTTAAAAAATGTCAGACCCACATAAAAAAAATGTTCATTTACATGGCCTACCATAGTACTACTTGTTTGTCAAATTGGGTAGGCATTGGTTGATAGTTTCCCTAGTAATGACAAAACTTTATTTATTCATGTAGCATTATCTTACAAAATTATGGACGAAAGAGGCTCTATCTAGACACATTTGGTTGTTGTAGAAAACATTGGTGGATACAATATAAAATGGAAATTATCAAATTAAGTGTGTAGCCCATTTTAAATTGTCAGTTTACATATCCTAGTGTAGCACCGCTTGTTTAATAAATTTGATAAGAACTGGCAGATTGTTTTCCTAAATAATATTAAACTTGATGTATACGATGACTGGTGGACAAAAGAGGCTCTGAGCAGACGCATTTGATGGTTGTAATAAATACTCCGAGCATACAAAGTTAAATTGAAATGTGTTAAATGGTTTCGTAGATATAACATAGTTATCTCAACTTTTTTGAAATATTTGCCTGACTCACAAAAACATGCCAGTTTGCAATACATGAAGTATTACATATTTGCCAAATTTGACAGGAATCGGTTAGGTAGTTCCGGAGATACACAGTATAAGCTTTATTTTTTCATGTTCCGTTACCTTACAAAATGGCCGACAAACAATATTGACGCTTCATAAATTCAAATAGTACGTTCTGCACTATAAATATATAATATTTGGTTCAAATTGGTTTTGCTGCTTCCTGAGATATAACATAATGATCGACATTTAAAAAAAATAGCCGCCATTTTGAAAATAAGTATTTTGCATATTCAGAAACTATAAAGTTGTGTGTATTTGCTAAGTACCATACGTGCACCAAATTACGTTATATTCGGTGTGCAGGTTTAAAAGTTATTAGGGGGTAAGGGGGAATTTATCCAGACAGACATTCAGGTGACTGTATAAGCCTATCTTTCCACCATTAGAAAAATTACTTTTAATTTTGAAAAAATTAATAATATATAAAATATTTATACAAAATATTTATAAAAGTCTAAAATGTTATTTTAAAATATTGAACATTTATTTTTAAATTATAAACATTTTTATAGATTCAAAGTTTAAAAAAATTAAAAATTTTTAAAGACTTATGTGTAAGAGGATCAGGGTTTGATTCTTTTATGTATGAGGGAACATATTCTGTCTATAAGGGGACCCTAGATGACCTACCCAACAATTATATTTCATTGATTATTGATTCGGCTCCAAACTCAACTACCCCCTTCTCCCCATTAAGTGGCATATGCTTCCCCCATTCTCTTACTTGCAATAGTTCGACCCCTCAACACCGCCTATTGTTTCGGCATTTGTTCACCAGAGTACGCTAATAATACACATATTCATTATTACATGCTAAAGTGCATTGGTAACTCATGTTTTCAGCGTCTACCACCTAAGTGCACCCATGTTGTCCATTGTCATATCTGTCGGCTAGATTGTGCTAACACCGATTTGTGCTGAATGGCAAAGATTCCTAAATTACTCCGTGTTTCTTTCAGCACAGAATGCATGCATATTTACATATTTCATTATTTTCTCTTTCATTTCAAGATACTTTAGTTAGTATTTTTATTTCTAAATTTACTTTATAACAACAATTTTATGTACTTGATTTTATATAGTTGCAGACATATTTTTATATAGAGTAAACAACAAATGAAACAAGCAATTATTTTCCATTTCAGTTTTTTTTATTTAGCGAGTTCCATCTAGTTCTTCAGTGAAATAGTTTACATATATATTTATATTATCCACAGCCTTCTTGAAACTGCTACTACTTCTTCACAATGTTTACCTCTTGATACCTGCATCGGCGACCCAGGAATTGTGGAGGGCTGGGAAACTCCGCCTCTTGACCTACGACTTTTCAGTTCGTTGTTACAGAATTTTCTCAGCCCATAATACACACCAGGAAAACTCGCACGCTGTTATCTCCTCGGTACAGAAGGAATCGCGAACAGGAATAGTGTACAAATCTTTGAGATAGTAGGTCCTCAGTGCATTCTTATTTTTGCCTCGCGTAGAATTGTTTTGGGCTACCAGTATGCAGTGAAGCATTTTTCGAACATGCATTTCTGTTTGAAGATGCATGTGAGATCACCAATTCCAGTTTTACACTTGCGAGTATCTCTCCTCTTTGGATTAGAGTACATTGTTCGTGGAAATGAGTCGTCCTTTACGTCTTTGGTCTTCGTGTGCTTGATCGAGTGTATGCTAGAGTTATATACGAGAACTAATTTAAGCAGAAGCTCCAAACACTAAAAGTCACCATTCGCTGTGAATTGTCTCTGCATCTTGCCTTTCAGAATCCTTTGAACCCAATGACGATACATGCTTTAAGATTGCTGTATACAAAACAGTTGTTTATTTTAGGTTTCTTCGTAAGTGTTTCAACTTTGCATTTTAGAATTTTTTGTCCATGTCAGTTTGCAGATTGGCCAGGACGCAATTTTCACACAATATGTCCACCGTTGTCTTCATATCAGTCGCATTCTTATTCTTGACCAGCCTTGCCAAGGCGAATGTGTTACACATATCGATTATGGTTAATATTTATTTGGGTGTTGTTTCATAATTTCGGCTTGAAATAGTCAGTGTTTGTATGCATCACAAACTTGCGCAAAGGTATGTGCGAATCGAGGTCGCATGCATTTCACAAGCGATTCCCAATGTACTCAGAGTGTATAGCATCTCTTCATCAGTTCTTCGAAGATCAAAACTATCTCGTTCTACTGCGAGTATTTGCAAACATTTTGCAAAGCGGTTAAAAGTCGCAGTCTATTGACCAGCTTGTTCGGCTCGTCCCAGAATACATCATAGATGTCCTTGTCATTTATCTCAATTAGACCTTCGCCAATTTTCAATGCTAAATTGACTAGGAGGTTTCCGAGGATATTGATTTTTCATGTAAATTTGTCTTATAGCACCTGTATCGGGATCATTATATTGGTAAAGTACATACATGAGTTCGATCACTGTCTTATATTCAAGAAATTCGGATTTAGTATACTTCCTGCCTTCCTTGCGAAATTGCGATTCTTAAAGATAAGGGTTGCATAGTGTTTTATGATCACTTGCTTGGATAATGTCACCTGGTAGCAACTCCATTTCTTTGGCACCGAGGGAACATTTATCACCATATCTGTACACAATGTGTTTTGTGTCATTTGTGAGAGATTTAGTAATATAGTACTGGCGAAGAAAAGCACTGGATTCGAGGAATTTTCTTCTATAGAAAAAAGATTCAATTCAGTGTATCGCCCTGCATGCACATACTCATGTTTCTGCTTCTTTCTATGTTCAACTGTATGTCGATTTCTGTCTTCATGCCCATAAGTGCTTCAGCTGACTCTCCAAGTAGATTGAGGTGTGTTACGGGTTCGAAGATTTCCTTATTTAACAGTGCATGTGAAAGCCTGTCTCTTTTACCAGGTCGCTAGTATTGTCCGACACCACACTTAATAAAAATTGCTACCACCGCTCCCTTTTATAGGATGAGTCAAGAGTTTCTGACATACATATTTCAATCCTGTCGAGATGTTCGCTGCATATATCCAATATGTCGCTGCTGTGTTTTTGAGCATCTGTTTTCGTGGTGAACAAGGCGATCATTGTACTGAACGTACATATCTTAGATATTTCCAGGCTTTTTAGTCTCTCTTCATTCGGTGCAAATATCAAATTCAGTCTGTCAGTAGCTTACCATTGCAAACTTATTACCTACTCGTCCATGGCTGTTAAATCGCGAAATATCTATGCCTTCACACATTCCATCTTCCTCCAGATTTCTGACAAGATCCCCAGTAGCAAGCTATCTTAGTTCAATGGATGGATTTTTGTTGGGAAAATTGGATATACACGTTGATTCACGAGGAGTTACGACTACTTACAGGGATTATTTTTTTGCATAATTTAAAGCAAAATATGTTATATACATGTGGGTCCTATTCCCAATATTTACAGAGTAATTCGAAACGTTTGAAAAATCACGAATAAAACAATAACCCTTTCAGAAGTAATTGCAATGATGTATAATCAGACCGTATTTACTTCCATACACATGGCTGCATGCTTATGAACTGCATGTGTTGCTCTACATAGCTGCTTACAGATTTCTTTGAATTTTTGTAGTGGCATGCATGATATGAGCAGGTAAGTAGTTTCTCATGTGTTTGTGCAATCCTTTGGAAAACAATATCCTTCATCTATCCCCATACGCAATAATCTAGGCATTTCCAATTTGTCGAATTACTCTGTAAATATTGGGAATAGGTCCGACATTAATATAACATAATTTGCTCCAAATAATGTAAGGAACAAGCCGTATGAGTGACGGTAACTCATCGTAATTCATCATATATATTAGTCTGGCACACAACACACATGTATAAAACGGTGGCCAACCAAAATATGACAACCAAAATTTGCTACCACGAAAATTTTACGAAATAACAAATTTTTTCCCCAGACAGTAATGGTACTACATGTAAAAACGCCATAATGTATCAATAGCGTAATGTTTAAACATTTAAATGGCAGTTTGATGGTTGATATTAATTGGTAAACGTACTGTTGGTAAGTGGCATGTATTTTTTTGGGCCAGTATTAAGCAACCAACATTTTATGCCAAATTATGGAACTAAATTTTTGAATTAAAACAATGACCTTTTGTTGCATTTTATAAACTATGAAAGAAAGACTGAATTTCTTTCTCTGTGTAAAATATTGAGTTGGTTATATTTTGTGTCTGTCTTGAAAACATAACTGTTGGTAATTAATGCTTATTAAGTTTGGCCAATATTGTGTAACCAGTATTATAACATTAATGAAAATTAACATATTTCTGAAGAAATTAAACAGTAATTTAATATGTTAAAAATGTTTTTGCACATGTATTTAAACCACATATTATTAAAACATTTCATTGTTGGTCATGTGCTGGATACTTTTTGAGAAAAAAAAAACTGTCGTCATTTGATATTATACCAATAAACAAACACTATGTCAATAATAAATAGTAATTGTTTTAAATGAAAAATGTATCATTTTCACTGCGTGTAAAGACTTTTAAAATGCAATATTCTTTTAAACAGGATTTTTCTGCTTACTTGTTGAAACAACATTTTGAAAATAGCAGTTGGTGATGGGTAATTTTTGTTATAGTTGGTCAGTAATGGATTATGTACATTATGTTAACATAGAATATTGCTAACACATTCTAAATTTAAATGTATTCATAACGCCTTTAATTTGCTAGATGTGTCAGGTTATTTTATGAACATAAATACTTTCAATAAATGTGTTGGTTGAAAGTTGGAAAATACTGTTGTAAATGATAGGTATTCGTTTGTTTGGCATACACCTCAAACTGTTGGCATTTTGTTTTGTAAGTTAGGAAATATGCCGTGTTAATATCCAAATATTTGGCCATTGCTTTGCGATAGAAATTAGATATTTAAAGATTATTCATCATTACTTTTAGGCGAAATTAAAAATTATATATAAAGGAGGGGCCTTTTTAAAATATGTTTAAGCGAAAAAGTAAACAAATAAGTAAGAACAAAAATAACTTATTATTAACATTAATATTTTACGAATTTGTTATACGATTTCACGTAACATCTGAGTAAGATATGAGCTTCGAAGGATTTAATAGTGGAATTAATTATTATTTCTTAACAATTGAAATTTTGTTGGCATGCTGGTATGTATGGAGGGTTGCATGATATAAAAGAGGTATATAGTACACGCCCATTTTCTTTACTGTTTTATGCATATGTATATGCAGTTCACCGTTTATTGAGCACTTTTGAAATCAACCTTTGAGAAATGTCACTGCTTCTACCTGTATATATTTTTAATAGGCATACTGACTGGCATGAGCCCATTAAAGTTGATAACGGGCAGAGGGAAGGTAGTCCTACATTTTAACGTCGAATTAAAAGTGTAAGGTAAACATTTGTGCTTGTCGAAATTATTCATCTTGTTTTGTGTTTTTATGATACACATATTTGTAATAAAATAAACAGCAAATTTGTAAAATATTTCCTTTATAATAATATTATATTTTCACTTGACTGACGCATGAATAAAGCGATCGGGCCTATTGCAGCGTTAATTTTGCATATAGGGGAAGAATACACAATGTGTATACAAGTCATTCTTAAGTAGGGCCTTCAGAAGTGCTCAAATTATTGTGAACAGCCTATAAGTTAATGTGCTCATTTGATGTTGTTCATTATTCTATACATTGCGAGCTTTAACGTAACAAATTACTTAAAAATAAATTATATGTGCCACACTGAAGAGCAAATAATTAATAACCTAAATTATATCAGTTCATCTCTTTGTCGAATGATAGTTACAGACAATTTAAGAGTAGTAAACATAAGACTTATGAATACATAAAATAATATAACACAGTATAGTGAACTGCACTGGCACCATATATTTCATAGGATTTCACTTTCACCAGTGGTCCGAGTAATGTAGTTGTTAGCACATCATGTAAGTAATTTGAAAGGCGTGATTTAACAGCCCCTGATTAGATTTTCGAAATACAGATTGTAAAGGTGTGATACTAACACAGAATGCAGAGTAATAACCACAGTAAGTGCACATAATGTCAAAAAAATTTAACTAGTGGTTGATTTTTCTAGGGAACATCAATAACTAATTGTTGCAAATCATTATTTATGTATGTGATAACATGTCTTGACAACACATTACGAATGTTGCAAAATGTAGATAAACCTTTGGTTGGTAAATGACTTGGAATTTGTTAGCTTACCTTTTGTGACATAAGTTGAGTTGAGAGATTTGGGCGGCTCTTAACAACGAGGTCTTGAGAGCCTATTTGTGACATATGGCCTGGCCAGTGTTGTTTAGAATGCTTTTTTGATGTTAACAAACATTATTTTTCAAAGTTAGCTCACCCTTTGACCAAAGGTTGGGGCAATGTTGGCCCAACAAAAATTGTTTCTGGGGTAGTTCTGAAATTATTTGTTCTGCTCTGACAACATAATGTTCAAATTCGAAATGAATCCATTACTGGTTATGACTGCGAAATGTTTGTAAGAGCCTTTTCAGATCGCTTGGGTTCTCTCACTTTTCAAATTAATCTACTACCAGCATCGCAGATTCCATCGCTTTTTTTTTATATAAGGCAGCCATACTCTTCATCTTTGTCAAGATTTCGCTTGAGGCTACTTGCCCACATTAAGATAATTCTTTAACACCTTCTCGGTGGTCAACGATGAATTTATCTAACCCACATCGATACAAACTGTTGTTTTAAGGGCCAGTCTTTTACAATTATCAATATTGCATACTTGTCTTTCCAGCACAAAGAACACAGAGATTTTAATTCGGCATGTGTCATATTTGTGGTTGCATGATCATCATACACATGTCACAAATTCATTTCGTCCATTTTGAATAATCCTTATATGTTTGCGTTGTCACAAATAATTTCTTTTAGATATGTACAATTATGTCTGACACATGTACATGCAGTTCATGTTAGCACTTTATCCCATGCTAAAGTACTCCTGTATGCTAGTCTGTCTCTCGTATGCAGCATCATCGAAAACAAATATGGAGTTCCATAGTGCTTCACTTGGAGGCACCATATACCCAAGTAGCAAACAACATGCAGTCAACAGTTGGCCAACTGTTGGCAGTGGTGGCAAACTTCCGCATTTATAACAGTCAGAATTTCTTATATGTTTGACAATCAGATCGTATAAAGCAAAGTAACAATACTTATTATTCGTATAATCATAATATGGGCCAATGCTCTCACAGTGATGGTTAGATTTAGACACATGTCCCACAATCAGATGATAAATGAAATGCTAACTGTTGCTCACTGCTGGGAAAATATTAGCAGCATGTTTATGGATCATTTACGGCATGCCAACTGTAGTTTACTGCTGGGGACATACAAGCATCAAAAGTGTGGACCACTACACCAACTGTTACTTACTGCTGCAGATGTATTAGTAGCATTCTAATGGGATGCTTAGGGCGCACCAACTGTTATTTACTTCTGGGGATATATATATATATATATATATATGCAGAAGATTGTGGGCCACTCATAGCATGCCAACTTTTACTTACAGCTGCAGATTTATTAGTAGCATTCTAATGGACCACATATGGCATACCGACTGTTGTACACTGCTAGGGACTAATAGCAAGTTACTTATGGCCCTTTTGTAATATGCCAATATTTCCTTATTATTGAATAAACATTATCGACAAGTTCATGTGCCATTTATGACATTTATGGCATTCCGACTATATGTTGTAAAGTACCAAGTAGCATATGTGAATTCGCTTGATATTTTACTTCACACAAATGTGAAGTAAAATTATCATGTGACATTGCTTGTAATAGGAAAAAAAAGTTTTTGTATTGGAAAGCTGCAAATTTTGTACTTTAAATTCCACAAGAAAATAGTTCAAGACTAATATACTTACTAGTGTTTGAAACAAAACACAGAACTCCCAGTATTAAACTGTGGTACTTACATTAATTGTGCATATAGCAAAGATAATTATGCAACTTGTATGAGTAGAAAGTATACAGATTTACTTTAAAGGTCGTACATGAACACATGGTAGAGTAGATGCTAGCATTACAGACTGTGTAAAAAAGGTTTGTGAGTTCGATTCCAGGTTCTACTAAATACCTTTTGTGATTGTGAGATAATGTTTAAGATAATATATAGATATTGTTACCATGTCACTCACTTAATCAAAACTGCTACGCTTTTATTTATCAAAACGCCATCTTAAAATCACATGCTGGAGAAAATATGTCACATAACAGCATATTTTAAAATTAAAACCAAATATATAAATATGGTGTATATAATATTAATGGGGTACTCAGAGGGAATTAAACTCAATGAATGAAACCATATCTTTAACGAATTGGTGACCTATGTATTTTTTCATTAGATACAAATAAACTGTATGGTACAAAATTACGATGAGCAAATTACATACTTTTGAGAATTAGTGCCCATATTTCTTACTGTGAATGATAATAAAGTGGTTAAACAGACATTACAAAAAAGTCCTTAAATAAAAAATATGTACCTAATGACCTGATAAAATATAAGGGGGGCCCACAACATTAATTACTTATTGACATCAATATATTTATTATTTGGTTAATTCATTACTTTCCTGATATTATATTGTATTAACAGTTATACTTTAAAACTTCTTTGTGCGATCAATTAAAAAAATATATTATTAAATAAAACTAATAAAGTTCATATCTGCACAAGCATAAGCCTTGTCCGAGTGAATCTGGATATCAGCCTGGGACCACCACGGTAGTAATACTGCGCACTGATGCAGCACACTGGCCATTGCCATACTCTGCGATGATGGAGGGCCAGAATAGGTAAAATCCCAGGAAACGAGACTGCACTGTATGGTCACGGACTTGGAATAAATGTAAAGCAGGACAGAAAAATACAATGAAACCCTCTGCGCAAAGAAAGAAAAAAAACAAATACTCCACGTAGATTAGTGACCCGACCTAACATTTGGAAAAATATTTTTAAAAAATTGTTGTTTCACACTTACCCATCAGTAGGGTTCAAGGACGTTACGATGAGTTTGCATCCCTGCACCCTACTGATCACCCAATAACAAAAAAATAATAATTCAGGGGACTAATTTCCTACATGGTACTACAATACAGCATCAATAACTAAGCTAACTTCATCGTAGTTAGCTTTAGTCGCACTCGTGGCTGCATTCTCAGTTGTAGAATTCTTAAAAACATTGCAGACAAACAGATGCATGTAGCTGTCTTCGAGTTCAGAAAACAAAATGTACGATGCGAAGCGTGTCGGACGCAGTGATGTGCTCGTACTCTAGTGTGGTGGAGGCAAAACGAACTACAACTTTAGTTCAAGTCTTGCCGACAGATGGTGCGGAGATGCACAAACGCCCTTCCGGTCAGTACAAAACCTCGTTAGGGTGAATTATAGTGCACCTTTTTGTTGTAGCACGACCGGCAAACTGCAAACACAGCTAAAATTTACTGTGCATGAAAGCGGCACTTCCAGAGCTCGGGAACGGCTGAAATTATATACATATATGTAACTGAAACAGTCATGCCAGCATCTGGCGCATCAGCTAACAAATGCGGTGAAGCCATCAAACCTTGCCCGTGTGCAATAAACCCCCTGCTGTCTGTCCTGCCTGGAAGTTAACCGATACGAAAAACTAATTTTAAAACTCCAAACAAGTAAAAATATTTAAGTATCACCAATACACTAAGTTAAAAATCCCCAAAAATGTTTCCAGTTAACAAACTTCACATCCAAATATAAATATAACCAAAAAAATCACCCACTAAAAAAATTATTTTACTATGTGCCTTTGGAAAAAAGTGGTGCTTTACTCCGCCCCCCCTTTTTTATTAAAGCATAATCTTGGTTATTTCCTTCGAGAACCTCTCTTTACTTAGATACATCCTTACACACGTATTTACGTACATACACTTTACCTAGGTTAAGTGAAATAAAAGCAAAACCTAGAATCACAGCCATTGTAGTCAAAATATTTTCTCTGCTAGTAAACAAGCATTAAGCAACAATAGAGTACAACAGTGAATCACAACAATTATTCACAACAGCTGTACACAGAAATTAAGCACAACAGCAATCATAAACACGAAAGCACTTGAAAAGTATATTACACTGTACAGTCATGGAATCACTTAAGTTACAGACTAAAAATACCATAGCCTTCTATTAACAACGCAGTGTGTATTTCAATTAATGTAGTATACTTATATTAAGGGTGGTATACTTAGATTAAGGATACCCCTACATTAACAAAACAATGTGCACACTACAAACTTATAACTTACACTATGGATTTTTCATATCACCAGCTGAAAATGTTTCATCTTCAAAGGGAGTTAACAATTTTGCTTTTCCTGGTCGACCACCTGAACCATACTGACCAGCATATCTTTAACTGCGGCACTACTCACTAACCTATGTGGGGTTAAGTTCACTTATCTTGAGTTGCGAGATATGCACCTGCACGACAAACTGACCATTTGATGTTCCACAAATTGCCACCATAACAGGAGTAAGAAATCGCTGTACCTGATAAGGACCTTTCCACCAATAACTGACCTTAGCCACTTTTTTGTCTATGGCTTTGCTCAGGCCATACGCTCTGCACATGATAAAGTCTCCCACTTTGAATAGGTTGTCTCTCCAATCCTTATTGTACCTCTTCTTGGACTTATCTTGTGGCAGTTTCAAGTTTTGTCTTGCTCTTTTTCAAATATCCCTAATGTTCATAGGATCATCAGGCAGAATGACGGCGAGCGACCAGAGATTGGACAGGGGGATGTTGGGATTATACATGAACATGAGCTTGAACGGAGTGCATAGTTGAATGCCATTTGCAGCCATTCAACTATTGAATCTTTCGGCGTGGATGGCTGTGGATAATATGGTGTGGTGGTAAAATGCTGAATGCCATGACTGAAACACAAGTACTTCAATGACCTGGACTTGAATTGTGAACCATTGCCTAATACTGTGATAAAAGGAAACCCCGAAATTTTAAAAATAAATTTTTTATGCTGAAATTGTGGTATATGAAGTAGCGTAACATATAGGAATTAGCCAAACAAATTTCGTAAATGAAGTGATATATACCAACAACATAGAGTTGTCGGACTTAGAGCAAGGAAAAGGTCAGTAGTGGGAGCATGGTACGTTCTGGATACAAAGTGTCACCAGAAGGCGTAGTACCATAATATTAACCTGGGAAGCGGTCTCGGGGAGGAGGATACTACCTGGTGACACCTCTTTTTGACAAGAGGACACTAATTGGTACTAGGAGATACTAAATAATGCTACCCCTACCTCATGCCAGACCTCCCTTCTGTTGTGCTGTGATAGGTTATTGTTTGAGGCAGGGTATCAATTATGTCTTAAGCCTTTTTATAAGCATAGTTAGTTATAATTTCCGAACCATTTAATATATAATCAACAAATTCATAACATACATATCATCCCAATATCCAACATGGTTGTAAGGTCAATTATGCATTAAGTCCTTTCATAAGCATAGTTTGTCATAATTTCCAAACCATTGAAACAATAGTTATAAAAATCATATCATAGGCATCGTCCCCGATGTAGATGAGAGTGATAGGGTCAATTATGCAGTAAGCCTTTTTTAAGCATACCTAGTCATAATTTCCGAACCATTGAAGCTAGTCATTGAATCTCGGACAGAACACTTAATATTATTTTTATTTTGAATTTAAGAAAAAAATGTATTTTTAAGTTGGATTACTGGTGATGTATTGTAATGGTTTTTATTATAAGCTTCGAATCCAGGCCAGGGCACATATTATTATTTTATTTTTGAATTTTATCAAAATCTATTTTTAAGCTCGATTACTGGTAAAGGTAATAAATGTAAGGTTATTCTTGGAATACTGGGTCGAATCTCGGACAAAGCACTTAATATTATTTAATTTTTTAATTGAACAAAAAATATTTTTTAAGTTGGATTCCTGGTGGGGGTACTTAAAATAAGGTATTTTTGTGATACCAGGTTCGAATCTCGGACAAGGCACTTATTTGGCTTATATTTAATTTTGGGTTTAACAATACTTTATTTTCTTGTTGGATTCCTTAAGGGGGTACTTAATGTAATGTTATTTTTTGGTCTATCGGCTTCGAATCTCATACAGGGCAATTAATATTATATATTTTTTTAAATTTAACAAAAGTTTATTTTTGAATTTGATTCCTGCTTGAAGTACTTATTTGTTGTTATTTTTGGATAACCAGTGAGATTCCTGAGCAAGTCACTTAATGTGAAAAAATCCAGGAAATGTACTGAATGATGGAAGTGAGTTAGGGAAGAGGGAACTACACTTACTTACAGCTACTGTTCCCTAGGTGTCGGCTCAACGACTGCCATGTTACTTGTTCGAAGTCCCTCACTCGACTTACGCTCAACGACGGCTGCATTCGCTGGTCTCAACTCGTCGGTGTGGAGGGGGAATGCCGTTGTATTATGTATGTGTGTAATTACGTAATTGTGCAAATCCATATTAGAATAAACAAACTTACTTAGTACACACATGAATAACCATGCAATAAACATTGACTACAACTATAATTAGCAGGTTAGACTACTGACCTGGTCACTTAATGTAATTTGGGATAATATTTGAGAGTACCGGATTCAATTCCAAAACAATGCATTCATGTTATTTTTGAACTTGAGAATTTTTTTTTTTACTTTGGGAATTTCTGGGAAATGCAGGTGTGTAATCACACATCGACAGAAGGTTCGCAATTAAGGATGACTGTTCTTTTCTGGGAAAAACCGGAAATGCATTGAATTAAGCACTCACACATATAAACTCTT
The DNA here is from genome assembly GCA_029891345.1 of Dryococelus australis. Taxonomy (NCBI): domain Eukaryota; kingdom Metazoa; phylum Arthropoda; class Insecta; order Phasmatodea; family Phasmatidae; genus Dryococelus; species Dryococelus australis. The sequence goes on along the minus strand of CM057009.1, from coordinate 66,700,909 downwards.
TGGAGAGAGAGAGAGAGAGATGTTGTGCAACCACACGTGTTTACATCCCGATAGTTAGACAGCGACTGCTGTCTTAACCCATCGGCCGGCGTTTCAAACCCAAAAAAGCTTGAAGGGAATAATGCACCAACAAACACACACTTTCACCAACACCTCCTACACCCTGTAGGCTTACCAATAATCTCAATTGGTGTGCATCATAGCTCTCCAAGCTGACAGGACGGGAGCTCTGACGAACAGTGGATTGGTATGGAGATAGAATCCTGGTAAGTGAATAAAGGTTATATATTTAATGTAATATAATTGATCTCACTTTTAAAACTTACAGAAAATTTAATGCCGACCAATGTGTATATGGATTCGTATTTTCAAGATGGATTTGTAGTATATGATGAGATCACAAACATCGATTATGTAAAACATGATTTATAAATAGCATGCTGTCATTCCATAGCATCCAAGTGTTGGAAACTAACTGACGCACACATTGTTTGCTGGTCAACTGATGTGAAGTGTTCATTTTCGAAAGAAAAAACTGGAAATACACTTGTATTGTGCAATTATAACGAACTTATTTTCCCGATCAGTGTTAACTTTGGAAAATTTATAATAATTGATTAAAATTTCGAGAATTTTCGGAAATTTTGGAAAATGCACCTGCATTTACTTATAAGCGAGATGTTATGTAATCTCATATGTCAACGCTTCGGCAAATGCAGAGAGACTGACATGTTAACCCATCATCAGATAGCCTACTTCACATCTGACCTGGCGTGGAGGGGGAAATACACACACAAAAACACACTTTCACCTAACCCCTGTGGAACCACCAGAGACATTAAATCGTTGTAGGGTAGAGAGCGGACAGGACAGAAGCTCTGACGAATGGTGAGAGGATTGGTACGGAGATAAATTCCTGGACAAACTTCTTAATGCTCTTTGGATTGAGGAAATTTAGAGTTCTATCCCCTACCAAAACATTTGAATAATTACTTCTTTGCTAACCTTCGAGCTCTGACGACTGGTGGGCGGATCGATAGTAACTTCATTTCCCGAACAAGACATTTAAAAAATAATTATTTTTCCTAACAATTTAAGTATGTGCTGTTTCCGATAGACGGAATGATACTAGATTCGATTCCCATTCAAGACACTTACATTATATTTGTGCAATGAGAGTATTTTCACATCATCATCACCATTTGAAAAGAAGCTCTCAATTATCACTGTTGATATACACTGAAGGGTATTTGTTTCTCATCTGAATTCGACTGATTTCTCACCTGCGTTCGACTGTTATTTGTGTCTCTCTCGCCTTCATTCAATTAATTACATGCATGCGATCCATCATCGTCATGGCTTCCCAGTGTCTAGTTACTCATTTTCGTTCTACTACCATATTGGATTCCAAAAGTATTACAAATTAAAGAAAATATATTTAATTAGATTACTTATTATTAGCACACTTACACTCGCCTAATCGCACTTAGTGAAATAGTTCATGAATATCTACTAAATATACATGTATGCACATACTCACAAACATCCCTGCATACACCCATGCATACACTCCACATGCATACATCCAACACACATACAAACACACACACTCTCTTACCAAGTACACATTTACCAACAACACTACAAATACGAAGGTTTGCACATGAATAATTAGCAACTACCTATAAGTTACCAAGAGAAAACATGTCCACTCAACACGACCCCTAGTAAATGACTGATGATCTTTCGTATATATGAAACCATATTTGTTTCTCACCTGTGTTCAACTTCTTCCAGCGTTGTTCCCATTAGTTAATTACTCTTACACGTTCGACTGACATCTTGTATTTATTTTATGTATAAAAGGACGAGAATTTATTTAAAAATAATTTATTTCTAGTTTGGAAGTCATCGATGCTGCTTTTCAGATGCTATCACCTGGGAACTACAGCAACTGAGACTTGAACCTGTCTACACAATGCTCGCTACAGAGAGATACCCGTGCAGCTGAGAATGAGATGTTTACCATCCAACCATTACATAACACAGCGTGATGACTCTGAGTGACAGAGAACAAGAAGGCTAACCTTAGGCTGTACACTGAAAATGAAAGTGAGAATTTCACCTGCCACTGACTAACTCAAACACCATGGAACCTGGATACGATGGCAACAAAACCTTTTTGGAAGAAGTGTCCCTGTTATCGGAACCTGCTAACACAGACGTGTCAAGTACTAGACATTTGTTTCCCACCACCCGACCAGATCACATTCTCCTAATATGACAGTCCGTGAGGGTATCCATACAATCTTTGCCATTAGCATTTTTACAGTTCGCTACAGAACATATCTACCATGCTAACACAATACAACAAAACATACTTAGATCTAATCCAAAACACGTGCACACATACACAGATACACACACAATGAAACCGAAATATTGCAATTTTTCAGACTCGCTTCATTCTAGACTTGCTCCTATTGACCCACAATGACCCAAAATGCCTCAAAATAACCCTAAATAACTACAATGACCCTAAATGACCCTAATGACACAATATGACTCTAAAATGACTCGTAATGACTCCAAAACACACACACAATTACAAACAGAATGAGGTAAATACCTATAACTTATTCACATTATACCACTATTGTTTACCTATACAAAAAACAATTTACAATTTTCGTGAACAATGGAACATACGAGTGAAGTAAATATAATATTCAAAAACCATCCCAGGGTAATTAAACATATCATACGACATAAAATGCATTACTTTTTAAAAAAAATATTAATTCAAAACGCTTTAAAAAGTGTTATATATTGTACATATTACATACAAGAAATAAACAACGTTTATTACTTAGTCGGATGCCATGCGAAGGCAAATACCCATATTCAAAAGGGGCTTAGGTTCGAACATTCTGCCATGGCATACCTATACACACTTAATATATTCCATTTAATAGAGCATTCGATATAAGAAAGAGTTATGTTAGAGTCATCTCAATTCCTACACACCTTTCAATTACAAATTTCACTTTATAATTCACGTTATGTTGTAATTGTTTGAAGCATTCTTTTATTTTTCAGAATTATATATATATACATATATGTATGTATAATATATACATATATATGCATATATAATATATATAATTTCTTTTAATTAACACAATCCATTTGTCAAAGGTTCATTTGCAGAAACATATCACAATTTCATTAATTTAATATGTCGAACAGATTTACCTGCCGCCCATTCATAATATATATGATATCATCCAACTAAATAGCCTAAAGCTATTTCTACACATAGAACATTGTTTAAAGTAACGCATAATATATTCATGCCATTCATATTCACTGCGAAATAAACAAAGATCAAGAAATGAATTTATACATATTCCTCCAGACAAAATATTCTAACTTGCAATATCCCAATTTACCCGAACACTACCTACATCGTACTGCTTATACCAAACATTTCCCTTCTTACCTTCCAAAACAACAAGGCAATAATATAAGCATTCATATGTAATATTCCGGTGAAGTACTCTGATAAACCATTGATTCATGAGATAGCAAAACACACACACGTTAAAATAATACCATCATCCATACATTAAACCATAATCAACGATCGAACAGTAACGAAATCTTATTCCAATAAACAATATCACCAAAACAGCTATGCAAATGCTTTAACAAAAGAACAGATATTAGAACCATCCATTCGCAATTGCCTATGTCAACAAAAATTACCAGCCAGACTAACATACCACAGAACCAAGACATATTAAACATCGAAACATTCATTGCAACTAGTATTACCAAAACAAAAAAAAGTACAGTTTATTCAACTGGACGATACCCATCACACATACAATAAGATCATTCCTATAAAACACTCATGTGAGAAATATGAAAACCTTGAGAACTATATCATCACATAATACAAGACTCTTGCTTCTAGTAAATTGGTTACATGTCCCTCACATTGTAGAAGTTTGGAAATCAATACTACTTTCAATCATTCGCTCTATACTCATCACAATTATTACTAAACAATTTATAATAAAAACAACACTTTAATTTTCCCCTCATCTAATCCTAGTATACAACGTATATTCAACAATAAAATTAATAAAAATCCACAGGCTCTTCCATGTACAATAATATTTTTTTCAAAAATACATAGTATTACTTATATACACTCAAACATATTCTCCATTCACCAAAAGTAATTATGTTTTACTCTAATTTTATAGTACATATTTTATTGTGAGCAGTCAAGGTATGCTTATTTGCATATCTAGCAGTGAATTTAACACATATATAGGTCTTGTAGCTGATGGCAAATGGACAGTTACTATCTTCATGTTGGCTGGCATTAGCCCTAGTAGCATATGGTTTGCTGCAATACTTGCACTCGATTCCCAATGAACAACTCTTATTGCCTTTACACTTCTCCTTATGCCTATATAGGATATCACTATGGGTGAACACAGCAACGCACTTATCACAGTGGAAAAACTTTCATGCTGGACTGAACAAACTATGACTACATTCATGACGATGTGTATGCCAACTTTTACAAAAAGTATTTCCATAATAACAACATTGTTTATGTAATGATTCTAGAGGCTCTTCAGACACCTTTGCCGATGGTGTTACAGTTTGTAAGTCTTCAACTGCCCTTGTTGTCTTCATATTACAAAAGCTTACAATATCACTAGATGATTCCACTCGGGACGATCTGCTTTTCATCACAACAGCCGAAGAAGTGAAAACATTCATACAGGATATATGCATATATACTTTTTTCAAAACAGAACAATTGGTTTATGTGTCACTCGAACTCAGTCAGAGAGATAGAGCTCTTATTCGATCGACAGACGAACTGCAAAAGAAACCATCTCGACTATCCCAATATGTTAATTAAAAAGTTTTGCCATGTGTGTGGCTCGAACCCGCAGTTCCTTACAGGGAACAATAATGTAAATCCGACATCTTAGACCGCTGGACCAATCTAATAATATTGCAGAAAATGTTTTACTATAATGAAAAGTGTTATCTTTACTTACATTATCATACAGTTACATCTACAACACTTTCTTCCAGACGAGGTTTTCGCTCAGCTTTAACTCATGCTTTGCAAGTAACCTATTAATGACCCATTATACTCTGCAAATTACATATTTTGCTGTTCTAATTAACCATTATGCTCTGCAAATGACCCATTATTCAAATGCCTGACAAACCTCCCTTGATATCTGGATGCATTTCAGTAAAACATTTTAATTGAAAAGTGTTAACCTTAACCTTGCATAACACCATAGGATCTTGACTTTAGCCTTTCTTATCATCTCGTTCAAATTATACTGCTTAAAACATCAAGAAACATAATTCTTGAAAAAAAAAATTTAATTCGTAGGAAAAAACACACACTTCCTTTAGAA